>CAXKWD010000004.1:149523491-150180632 GCA_964059195.1 Ectobius pallidus
TACAATTTCAGTAATTATAAAAAAAAAAATTTACTAAATTAATCCACAAATCATGATTGACATCGACACAAGAAATGAAATCATTTATACATTTAAAATTACGTATGTACACCTCTCACTAAATAAAAAAAAGACATAGGTTGTTCCAAATGCCTTATCAATTAATACAATCTTGTCAACTATCAAAGAAATGGGTAAAAAGCATATTAAACAAAGAGAATGTTTAGGACATGACTAGATGGAGAGGAAAATAATGTAAATTGTGCGTAAAAGAAAAATTGAAAAATTATGAAATAAATTCACAACGTATGATTGAACTTCAACACATGACAGGAAATAAAGTAATTGATACACTTAAATTGTGAAAATTTTACCTATTACTAAACAATATAACAGAGGCATCTCTAAAAGCCTTAACAATTCAAACAATGTGTATGCAAATTAATAAAGAAATTGAGAAAATTATCTGTAAACAAAAGGAATATACAAAATATGATAAGCTAGAGAGGAAAATAATGTCAGTTGCGCATGAAGAAATGAAGATTACGTAAAAAAAAAAAGCCACAAATCATGATTGAACACGTCTAATTAACAAACGAAATGAAGTCATTTATACATTTCAAATGTGAAATGTTTGAGTAATAAGGCAAACACAACTCTAAGAGACTTGACATTTGAAACAATGTGATTTATACTTTAAAACGACATAGGCTATCGAAAAGGTGCCAGTGCGTATGTCTAGGTGTTGGTTTTCGAAATGTAAAGGCAATAGGTTAGGAAAGGTTAGGTTATGTTATGTTAGGTTAGGTTATGTGCAGTAAGTTGCGCGTACGGATCTCAGAGGAAATTAAAAAACTCGGCGCAACAAAATTGGTAAGAAAAAAAAAAACTTGCGTAAGAGTGCATAAGGGCGTAACAATATTGGTCAAAAGCTTTGCGTAAGAGTGCGTATCCAGACGTCTTTGCCATAAGGGCTTAACAACATTGGTAAAAAGCCTTGCGTAAGAGTGCGTTTGCAGGCATCTTTGGAAAAACGGCTTAACAACATTGGGTAAAAAGCCTTGCGTAAGAGTGCGTTTCCAGGCGTCGTTGGCAAAAGGACATAACTGCAGACGCGTACGTACGCAAACAGACCCCGGGCGTCGGATTTGAAAACGACGCCTGGAAACGCACTCTTACGCAAGGCTTTTTACCCAATGTTGTTAAGCCGTTTTTCCAAAGATGCCTGCAAACGCACTCTTACGCAAGGCTTTTTACCAATGTTGTTAAGCCCTTATGGCAAAGACGTCTGGATACGCACTCTTACGCAAAGCTTTTGACCAATATTGTTACGCCCTTATGCACTCTTACGCAAGTTTTTTTTTTTTCTTACCAATTTTGTTGCGCCGAGTTTTTTAATTTCCTCTGAGATCCGTACGCGCAACTTACTGCACATAACCTAACCTAACATAACATAACCTAACCTTTCCTAACCTATTGCCTTTACATTTCGAAAACCAACACCTAGACATACGCACTGGCACCTTTTCGATAGCCTATGTCGTTTTAAAGTATAAATCACATTGTTTCAAATGTCAAGTCTCTTAGGGTGGCGTGCACCATCCAGGAGTAAATCTTACTAAAGTAGTAAATTTAAGACGGAGACCTGGAGTATACAAGAACCAGTACATCTGTCTCACTCTTTAAGTCATACTAGTAATGTGCTAGAGTGAGACAGACAAACCGGTTTTTGTTGCGTCATGTTCCCGTCTTAGATTTACTACTTTAGTGCTTCTCTTTTAGTAACTTACTCTTTTAGTTGGTGTTGGAGAGCTCAATTGATAGTTACTTCTTTAGTTTTAACTAAAGTAGTAAACGATTTTTACTAAAGAAGTAGTCGAATTCTGAGCAGAACAGAGCAGAAACATTAGTGCAGCGCAGCAGAACACGTGCATTTCAATTGCCGGTATTATTCAAGTGCCAGATAATGAAAAGGAAAGGTTCGCTGAAACAATGAATACGAATTTGGGTTGTTCCAAATATTACCAATGACAATCTTCATGTTTTAAAATAGGTCTAATAGTAATGTTTTATTCATTAATAATTTTAATTCCTTTAATTGAATATTTTCAGTTTAGTAGCCTACGTTAGGGTACTGTGATTACAATTTTTGTGCAAACTATTTCTGTATTATAATGCAAACAATTGGAATTTCCAGTTGATTTTCATAATTGATTCACTGTCAATATTATAATTATTTCTCTCATAATAATAATAATAAATTTCTAAAATATATTAAAATATTCTTCCCCAAAAACGATAAATCAATTATTCTACAGTTGTTTGTCATAAATCTCACTATAATGAATTATTAATACTTATTGACTGTTTAACAATATTAATAAGAAGTATTACACAAAATCATGAAAAAGGGGGGATAAAAAGGATAACAAAACTAATAAGGGGCATTATGTTTCTGTCCTTTTTCAAATGCACAGAACATTTACTTAAAAAATATTACCTTATAAAAATAATAATATTACAACTGAGAAATGTAATATTTAAAAAAAAAATGGCGGTACAATATTTCGGAAGCTATGAACTCCAATAATAATTATGTAGATGGTTGTGTGTTTAAAAATAATTTCAGTGACTACTTCTCTAGATCCTGTGCAGCTTCAACCTCCGGGCCCCTCCTTAAAATTTTCTTTCGGCACTCATGTTGGCATTTTTTTTCTATATAGTTTATAATGCTTCTCACTTTCCTGTCCACAGGGTTAATTAAATAGTTAGCAGCATACTATAGACCTGCAGCATCTGTTATAGTTTATTCCCAAACATGAAAGTCTCGTCTCACTCCACCATTCGAGACTTGGGGAGTCTTTAAGGAATGGTTTTACAATGTGTCCCCTTCTCAATGTACGCTAATCCCAGAGTCAGTCAAATTTTCTTCCGATGTGGCCTGTTTGGACATTTTTACACCTGGGTTAGAAAAAAGGACATATTATTCATTAACACTGCGGGTGCAACTATTGAACTTTTAGCTCTTATAATTATTATTATAATCTGGCATTCGCAATGTTGTACTTTAAGTTAAGCTATAGAAGTGTAATGTAATAAAATTAATTTACAATAATTACATTAAATCGTTTAACAATGAGAATCACCTATTGTTCAGTAATTCTATGGTTAAGTAGCAGGGGGAAGTGTTTTCTGGGTAGCTCCAAGAACGGAGGCTTTCATTTATTGGAATGTACTATACCTCGCCGATATCTGTATCCATATGATTAGCTTGAAATACATCGTCGTTTTCTGACCCAAAGTTAGGGAGAACTGCAACATCTAAAGGCCGATCCAGCTAGGAAGATATTTAAGAGCACATGAGCTCCTTGTACCGTGCAATGCAAACGTCCCTTCCACTCACTCTTCCCCTCACCTTTGGTGGACGTCTTCCTAGCTGGATCGCTCTCCGCAATGATATTTCCACATTTGACTGGCTGAAATCACATGGATGTAGTGAGAATCTGACATCGTTTCTTCCAAACGCCAAAATTTCATGTAAGGATTTATGAGCTTAATTATTTACGTTATTAAATGCCCTACTAGGTATGGTTCGCTTAATATTTATTAAATCACCTGCCACAACTCTCATTTTTGGTATACAACCTTCTTCATCTCAATAACTTATCCTCAGTTTAACTATGTAATCCATTTAATGTGATATGTAACTCATAACTCACGCAAATGCCACAGAACACACTTACTCCACAACTTTACTCCACCCCCTGAGCAGGAGTAAATATTGGCCTTATTTACTCCACAACTTACTACGTTAGTAACGTACTCCGTGTTGGTGCTCTCCACCACTTGTGGAGTAAGTTCATTTACTCTGGGAGTAAATAAAATTTTTACTTCTTTAGTACATTCCTCTATGTTGAAAGCCGCCGAGTTTAGTTTACTCCTGGTTGGTGCACGCCGTCCTTACTAAAAGAGTACGGTTACTAAAAGAGTAGCTTACTAAAGTAGTTAGAACTAAAGAAGTAAGGCTTACTAAAAGAGTAAATGGCATGAGTTTGGTGCACGCCACCCTATGAGTTGTGTTTGCCTTATTACTCAAACATTTCACATTTGAAATGTATAAATGACTTCATTTCGTTTGTTAATTAGACGTGTTCAATCATGATTTGTGGCTTTTTTTTTTTACGTAATCTTCATTTCTTCATGCGCAACTGACATTATTTTCCTCTCTAGCTTATCATATTTTGTATATTCCTTTTGTTTACAGATAATTTTTCTCAATTTCTTTATTAATTTGCATACACATTGTTTGAATTGTTAAGGCTTTTAGAGATGCCTCTGTTATATTGTTTAGTAATAGGTAAAATTTTCACAATTTAAGTGTATCAATTACTTTATTTCCTGTCATGTGTTGAAGTTCAATCATACGTTGTGAATTTATTTCATAATTTTTCAATTTTTCTTTTACGCACAATTTACATTATTTTCCTCTCCATCTAGTCATGTCCTAAACATTCTCTTTGTTTAATATGCTTTTTACCCATTTCTTTGATAGTTGACAAGATTGTATTAATTGATAAGGCATTTGGAACAACCTATGTCTTTTTTTTATTTAGTGAGAGGTGTACATACGTAATTTTAAATGTATAAATGATTTCATTTCTTGTGTCGATGTCAATCATGATTTGTGGATTAATTTAGTAAATTTTTTTTTTTATAATTACTGAAATTGTAAATATTCTCTTTGTTTAACATATTATTTCCCTATTTCTTTGATAACTGACAACAAGCTTGTATTAAATGATAAGGCATTTGGAACAACCTATGTCATTTGTTTAGTGAGAGGTGTACTTTTCGTAATTTTAAATGTACAAATGACTTCATTTTCTGCGTCAAAGGACATGTTCAATTATGATTTGTTGTTTATTTCATAATATTTTAATTTTTTTTTACGCAAAATTGACATTATTTTCCTCTCCAGCCAGCCGTGTTTTAAATATTCTCTATGTTAATTTACATCCACATTGATTGAATTGTTAAGACTATTGGACTTGCCTTTGTACTGTTGTGTAGAATTAGATAAACATTTCACATTATAATGCATAAATGACTTCGTTTCCTCTGTCACTGTATATGTTCAAACATGATTTGTGAATTTTTACGTAATTTTAATTTTTTATGCACAATTGTCATATTTTCCTCTTCTATGAATCATGTTCTATATATTATCTTTGTGTGCAGATGAGTTTTCCTATTTCTTTAATAGTTTACGGACAATTCGTTTGAAATCTTTATGCTTGTTAATATTTTCAGATGTATTCACGGTCTGTGTGACTGTGTGCAGTATGAGTGCAATTCTATTTACGTGACGAAGGACAATGTCAAATAAAGTGAATGTTTACTATAGTGTATAAATAAATAGTTTTAACTTCATCAGTGAAAGTTTATTCGTTAAAATCATACAGGTATTATTATTAAGTTGTTCAAACACACGGATCTTTATTTCCTATCCCTGCATTGTTTACACATTTTTAAAACATATCTTGTTTTTACGTTATCGTAAAATAATGATTATTATTATTATCAGGAAATCACACAAACGACACCCTATCGTAACTTATAATACTTCACATAAGACCTTACAACCTTATAGGTTTATTTTGTCATTAAAATCTAAATTTTTAGGAAATTATTACATGTTCCTTCAGTTTCTTAGTTTTATTTCTGTTTGTATACCAAATTATTGTGTAGAATCAGTTATTTTTATAATATGTAAACATATAGCATAGGGAATTGGTGTCTGCGACCTTTTGTTGCCTAAAGATGACATAAACACTGTCGCGAAATGCAGAAATGTTGGATTGGTTTTTTTATTACTTTACTAAAACACATATATGTACGTAAATTACCCTACTAATACTTACAATTTGTTGGAGCCTGTAGAATATTGGGCATTTCCTTCTACATTTCACGTTCAAGACCTCTAGGTGTCTTTTTTAGGGGGGGAGAACATATCTCTAATGCGTATTTTCGACTGCTTTCAAAATAAATTGTAGAGATTCGAAGTTTACAAGACGAAGAAACAGCAAAGATTTGCTCCTACGTCATATTTTTTTCAGGAACATTAATCTGGTTTCTTATCTATGTATGAAATGCGTGTGCTCTGTACCAATAGACCGAAAACGTCGGATACAGGTTTTATTCGAAGACAATGAACAGTTAAATAACGATATATTGGATACGAAAATGTTTAAATCATCGACATGGCACTTGCAGACACTACTGTGAAAATATGTTCATATCTACACTAGGAAGAAAATGTGTGAGTGATCTGTTTCAATATTGAGAACAGTTGTTACCGAAATAATATAAATATCTGTAATTTTATTTAATGTGTTAAAAAACTTTAGACTGTTACCACAGCAATGTTTGTTCACAGTTGTCATAGGCATAGGACAATGTTCTATGCAAGTAGAGACACGATTCGTTGCCATATCTTTAAGATAACTAATGTAAGTTTTTAATGCTCACGATATTTCTTTTTCAAACTAGCTGTCAATCGGACGATAACTTACAGTGCATAAATGAAATGTCACGTAGTATTCTGCATAATTTTTTCATCAATATTTGTAACACTTAGATAACTCTGAAAATTACCTGTATCGCAAGGAGGAATTGCAGGGAACCTTATTTCATAAGCCAAAATATAGCGAGTTAAAATGAACCCGTACTAATGATATATTCAAAGCTACTTTATGTCACTCTTTTGCATTCTATTAATCATAAACGTATTAAATCCAACACCCTTTTAATTATACCTGAAGATGTTTATCTTCGTAACACCAGACAAATCATTGTACTTCATACTGTACGGAGGGACATGAAAGAAATATTAACTCATGCTATAACGTGTTTGCAGTCATTGTCTAGTAATCAGGAATGAAGGGTAAACTCTTTCCACAATCGGTACTTTGTAGTCGATCCGTAATATGTTTATTACACTAACATTCAGACATCAGTTTCTTTTACCAACAAATTCCTACATGACATCGCTATCAAATTCTTGCAATCTGGTGAAAGTATTCAAGTCCTAACAGGAATCGCCTGAGGTTGAGTTGCAGCTTTGAAACTTCGTTGGTGGAAAAAAAACGTATCGTCCACCCATATTACAAGATTTTATTAGAATAATAAATTAATTTAAAACCAACATGCATAAAAACGCAATAGGATGACGTCACATAGGGTTACAAACAAGGGTTAGAGTGTGGAGGACACATATCCAGACATCCTGGGCATAAGGACATAACTTCAACAGGATAAAAACATCGCACAAGAGTGCAGAACACATATCCTAACAACATTAGGTTGGATTCTATCCCAGAACGATGGGCGTGTGCTTAAGACAATGGATATGGACAATATAATTATGTGTACGTATATATATATTTTTTTTTAAATAGGACATAAGATGGCTGCAGAGCTGACAGCAGCCGAAAGCTCGGAAGCAAACCATACTTTAACCCGGTTGGAAGCCCGAGAGACCATTATATATAGGACATAACTTGTTCCAGCCATTATGATATTTACAGACGTTGTGACGAAATATTCTGTGTTTAGTGATATGAGTTTATAAAATAAAACATAAACTTTCTATATTTCTTTTAAAAATCAATATTGTGGAGAAAATGTAATGTAAACGGATATTACATATTCAAATCAAAATTGACTCAATAGAAACCTTTCCTATTGCCCTCTCCTTCTTCTTTCAAACAGGTAGTCAACAGGACAGAAAGCTAACAGTACATAACTTTATCACTGATAAACAACTAAAGGCTAAGTACATATGCAGGTCAAACTTAAAATTATTTTCTGTGTGATAGTAGTAAAAAAAAATATTAGTACAATTTATTGGTGTTTAGAAAAATATGTCAGTGGTTTTAAAACTGGATATCGATGGCATGTGAATACAATTTATCGTTGACAGAGAAAAATGTGTGAGGGATCTGCTTCAATATGAAGAACAGTTTTTATTTAATGTGTTAAAAACTTTAGACTGTTAGCATAGCATTATTTTTTCACAGTTGTCATAGGCTTGGGCAAAGTAAGTTTTTTATTGCTGATTTGCTGTTGTTTCAAATGAAAACTTTAGAGTAATACATATTTAACAAAACTGTTTAATGGAAATGTATTTATTGTAAGAACTAAGAGTGGATCTGTTCATTCTTTATGTTTGTATAAACATAGTTGAAGTTTGTATATATATATATATATATAGTCAATAAATGAATTATTATTCTGAGTATAGCGTTCTTTATTTCCAAGGACAAGACACTCTTTGATTGTGTTGTTCTCATTACTTATCCAAAACATTTAGCGTATTTGTAATCAGATAACACGACATCTTTCCCTAAGCTGAAAAACGGCGATCCTCTCGTTTAAGCTATGTACTATCCCATGCATTCTAAAAGATGTCCTCGGAATATCACGTGCATATTCTTTGAGTTGAGGATTATTGAAACCTTCCCCCGATAGTTAAGCATTGCCCATGACAAACCTCCTTCTAGTTAAACTGTTACGAGAAGACATATATTTCTCGCACCGTACCAAGCTTTGGTAGTTTGTGGTAAAATTTCTTAACACATGAAGGTGAGGTTTAAAACATTTATTTCATACCTAGAAGGTCGTTGCAAAAATAAATGAATGCACAGGGTAGTCTCGAGCCCTGGGTGGGTCGTGGTAAAATTTCATAATACAAGAAGACACCGTAATTTTGTCACGAGCCATTCAGGGTTGTGGAAGCTATGTGAGTGTAGTGTTATAATGGCATAAGAAGTCTAAAACCTACTATAGGTTTAGTCGTAAGCCATGGGTGGGTCGTGATAAAAAAATAAATGCAAGAAGCTGAAAGATGTTGTCGCGAGCCATCCGCGGGTTGCGGGCAGAGTACAGCAATATCATAGCGTAAGAAGACAAAACTATCCAAGTTGGAACATTCCCCTTTTTTGGTCGTGAGCCATCCAGGGGTTGCGGAGGGAGTAGAACATTTACATGCGTCTTTTCAGGTTTTTAATTTTGTTGAACCTAGTATGCGTCGTCTAGTTTGTAATAAATTAGTAAACAAAATCTTACGTAAGAACAGCCTTGACGTTCCTAAGGAGACGATGAGTTATATGAGACATCCCTTGTATCGACAGTAGAAAGTCTCACTTTAGCCACATGGTTGAAAACAACTAACTGGTAATAGCAACTTGAGTGGATTAAACCGACCTGTATGACAAGATTTTATTAGAATAATAAATAAATTTAAAACCAACATGCATAAGAACGTGATATCCTACAGGATGATGACGTCACATTGGGGTTACAAACAAGGGTTAGAGTGTAGAAGACACATATCAGATGTCCTTGGCAAAAAGGAGTAACTTCAACAGGATTTAAAAATTCATACAAGAGTGCATATCCAGAGAAAACCCTTGCATAAGAACACATATACTAACAATATTAGGTTAAAAACCCTTGCGTAAGAGTGCGTATCCAGAAGAACGTATTTGTACATTAGATTTAACTAAGATATTTGTAATTCAAATTATTAGTTAACATTTAAATCAAACAACTGCAAATAAGATTTTCATGTACCAAACTATTTCACATCAAGTCTTGACTCGAATTAAATGTCAGAAATGTGTTAATAATAGAATCCTTTACAGAAAGGAGTTCATGTTAATAATATGTTCATGATTGAAGTAACGACTGTTTATCATTGGAATATTTGAAAACGCTGGCGCCATCTAGCAAACAGCTTGGTACATACCCGACACCTGGTAAACAACATGGGAAACACAAGATTGAATAAGCATGACGTCACCGAGAAACCTAACTTTCTTATGAGACAACCCTTGCAAGTGAAATAACAAATCTCGCTGTGGTCATGCGGTTTAAAACGACTGGTCGGTAATCATAACTTGAGTGGTTCGAATCCATCTCTATGACAAGATTTTATTAAATAAATATAAAATGAACATGCATAAGAAAGCTATATGCTGATGACGTCATATGGAAGTCCTGGGATAGTGTCCCTACAGCTGTCAAAAGGTCATAACATAACGTTGGGGGATCAATTAAAGCCCTTGCATAAGAGTGGGTGTCCAGACGTCCATGGCATAAGGGCGTAACAAATTGGTAAAAGCCTTGCGTAATAGTGCATATCCAGACGTTTTGGCATAAGGGCTTAACAACATAGTTAAAAAGCCTTGCGTAAGAGTGCGTTTGCAGGCGTCGTTGGCAAAAGGACATAACTGCAGGCGCGTACGTACGCAAGAATGCATATCCAGATGTCTCTGGTCAAATGGTGTCGCGAGCCATCCATGGCCCATGGGTTGCGGACCACAGGTTGGCCACTATCTATACAGGCCCCCATACTACTGTCGAGTCATGTTTTCTGTTAGAGTTCAATGTCTCTTACGCTATTTCATAGTCATGCAGTGTTTTGTTTACTAAGCTTCTTTATCCTCGTATATCCAGTACGACTTTCGGTATAGCTTTATATATGCGGCTTAAGAGTGATTATGGTAATATTCATAAATAAGTGTTGTATCACTTTAATATTTTTAATGATTATGGCAATTGTAGCAATTCATTTTTCAAATGTTATTTAATTGCTACAGTTTAGTGTTTTCCTCATGTGAGAGTTTAAAGTTATTATAGTAAATCTTAATAGCCCAGAATCATGCAATAATAGTATGTAATCTAGGCAGAGAAGAGTATTTAAAAGTCTGCCTTTTTGATCAGCTGATGTGTCATTGCTCCTTCGTTTCGGCAACACTGTTCATTTACAGCTGTCTGGCATCATGGCTAGCTTTTGCCGCATTGCGTATTTCTCTCCCACTCGGCCGTGAACTGCCTGTCTTGTATATATTAATCGGTATTATTGGGAGAAAGCATTTCGATTCAGTTTTGTTTTATTGAGTGTGTATAGGTAAATACGATTGGCTTATTATTCATAATGGCTGCTTCGGTAGTATGTGTGTGTGACGTCATTAGTCGTATTTCTATAAAAGGAAAAGCGCCCTGTATATCGTCCTCATTTGCCTAGCATGAATCCGGAGAACAACAATATGTAACGATTTAGTGTGTTGTGGCGCCATTCTTGTTAGGCTCCTTTCGGCTTTTCTCATCTCTCTGCCCATGTTTCAAGGTATGTGTTAGCTTGTATATATTGAAGTAATTTGTTGATATGTGGGAACTGCATTGTTCTGTAAATATTTTTATTTTAGGAGTGCCCAAGCATGCGTTTGTGTCTATTGCATTTTGTGTTGTGATGGTGGCATGGTAGTTGTCAGTAAACGTATCTTGATTGTTTTCGCATGGAAGATGTCTGTGATATAACGAGATAAAGTTTGTTTGGCCACCATCATTATGTAGAGTAAATAATGCAAGACTGTGAAATTAATTAATTGCATGCTGGGATTTTTGTTGTGAAGGTCGGTTTGTAATTTTATTGGTATGCAGTTCCTACGTCTTTCTCTTACCTTGAAGCATGTGGTGTTTTTCTAAATTTAATTGTCTTGCTTTTATTTCTTGTCTCCGTATTTGATTTCATGTTGCAAATGAGCCTGGCCTAGTGAATGAATGGGAAAGGCCAGTATTTTTATTTAGGATTGTTTTGTCAGCATGGAGTGAGATTGAAGTATGTATGTCGGCGCCGGGAATGTTAGGATGGATGCATGAAATGTTAAGGTATGTTATTATAAATTTTGAGGGCTTGTATATTATTTAATATTTATTATAATTTTAAAATTATTGCTTTCTTCTGGAAATATGAAATTGACTTAACTATTTCAGTGATCCCATGTGTAAATTGTATCAGATCTTTTAATTTTTGGATCACTGAATCTGTAAATTTTATTTATTTGCTTATCATTAGAAGTTTGTATGAAATTAATTAAACATTTCAAAAGGTGCTTCACACCGTAGAGTATTTTATTATTTAAAAATTATAAGGGATTATGTTTTATTAATATCTGGCTATTTGAATTTCGAATTTTTAATGAGAATAATGCATGTATATTATTTTAATATTGGTAGAGTTTGTATTCTTGTATATTTCTGGCCGTTAGAAATGTTATGCCATTGAAGCATGAAATTAACCCTTACTGTGATCTTTCTTTAAATGTAATATGGGATTCATGTAAATTCATTGTAGAATGCATTATATGTAAATAACTTGTTTCTTTTTCAGGATTTATTTAGTGATAATGTAACAGGGCTTCACCCAGATAAAAATGTTTGTTATGAGACCTTCAGTCTATATTAACTTTAGTTTTCAATGTAAAATCCTTTTGTTTCATTTATGATATATGTACACATATTGTAGAGTCATCTTCCACTGTCAGACATTGTCTAGTTTAGGAATCAGCAATATTTTTGGATTTTGTAGTATGAAAGATTTGAATACATTTTATATTAGCTTCCATTTATAAATGATGGTTCTTCTTTTGGCGAAGAGGCTGGAAAGACTTCCAAGCTCTTCGTATTTTTGTTTCCTCCTCCCTGGTCACATTTACAGAGCCTCTGGTAGCAAGAAGATGGTGCCCAGCTGATTGAAGAGAAGAAGAAAGTTGTATTATTGTTGTCAAGATGACCTTAAGTGGGGAAGGGGGTTACAAATTGGTAAACAGTAGCGTGGTTGTTCGATTCTCCACGTTTGCTGCTTTCTTGTGCCCCTTTTGTTTAACTTGTAGTCTTGACAGTGGATATTTTGTGTACATCTTGCTGTAAAATTTCATAAATTTTAATTTTATTTTATGCAGGGATTTTATTTATTTGTATGAAAGGGTTTTTATACTTGTGTTGTGGGGTTTGTTTCCATGTACCTAAACTAATATTGTGAAAATTACTTTTCATGTATCATCTTGGAGTTGGTGTGTCTTTCCTAAGATATTCTGGTGAGCTGAAAGTAGGCACCAGTAGACTGTTGCTTGCAGCTGCTCAGGGATGAAGCTTTCAGCAGCTTGTGAGGTCTAGTCCTGGAAAATGAAGTTTCTTAAGTCTTGTGGCTCTCTGTAGGAAGTAGTCAATCTGCTGTAATAGCCTATCGGGTGAGTTCATTTCTTTTTTAATTAATTCTGTGTTGGATAGATCTATCATTTAGCTTGCTTTCCCTGTGTTAACTGTAAGTCTGCAGTGTCGTGGCAGATGTGTCTTGTGCCAGCTCCTTGATTGTCATTCTGATTATATTTCAGTGAATTTCAAGTTAATTGAGGAATATTTTATTATTTAAAATAGGCCTAAGGATTCTGAAGAGGCCAGTGAGCTTTATTTCTAATATTTTACTCTAGGTGGCCTGAAATGGCAAATTTGAGGTTAGAGTAGACATCAGATAGGTCCTTGTAGGTGGGATTGCCTTGTGGAAGTGAGGTACAGTTAGAACTGTGTGTTCTATGGCCGCTTCGGTTGCTGTGAAAGTTCCACAGGAACCCTGTGTTGTTTTGCCTGTCGGTTTTAGTAATTCTGCTATTATGGTTTTTTTTTTGTTTTCGTGATAGGCTTTGCTCTTGGGCAGCTAAGCTTTAGGCTTGCTGTGTCTGGCTAGATCTTTCTGCCAGGGGAGTTGTTAGTGAGATATTTAAATACCGGTTTTGACTAAAATAATTCAAGTATTATTCATATTAGAAGTTTGTTTAGGCATGTAAACTTCTGTTTTGTGTGGTGAAGCGGAGGAATAGACTTATGACTGACCTTTGACTTAGGACTGACTGTGACTTATGGTACCGTTTCCAAAGTGGAGCACACACAAGTCAGCTGTTTCCTGTTTATTCAAACTTGTAATATTTAATGGGGAGTCAGGAGAGGTTATGTAGATACTAAATGGGGAGTCAGGAGAGGTTATGTTTTTGCCTGCATCTGGAGTAGTGATGGATGCAGAGGAACTGCATAGGTTGCAGTTGAAGTTACTGTACTGTAGATTTGAGTGGCTTAGACTGATGCAGGATTCCAGTCGGGTCATGGTTGGCCGCCATTGACTTTGGTGCACTCTTTTCTACTGTTTCTTGTTCGGAGAGGCTAGGAAGGGGCTTTCTTTGGACGCAGCCTTATAACAATTCTTGAGGGGAGACTTTTGGCTCAGAAGCCTTATGGGGGGCTATCTGGGTTTTCTCCAATCATGCCTAGTGTAGGGGCAACGCCCACCTATGGTTCTTGAGATATTGTTGCTGCTTAAAGCTTAAATGCTACCGTACTGTAGGATTTAGTATTACCCAGAACCGAGAGGAATACTTGTCCTATTGTTTCTAATCGTTTTTCCTTAGCATCTTATAGCTAGGTCCTTAGAGATGTTTGTGGTTTTCTTCGACAGTTAGGAGAATGCTGTTAGGAGTTACCATTAGTCATGTCGCTGTTGGTGATGCCTCTGCGAATCATAGGGAAGCTATGGCTAAGATTTAAATGATCATCTTTATTTTGTCTTTCTCCACAGCCCTGATATTGTCTTTTATGTTCTTTGGCCATTGTACTTGATGAGATTTCAGTACAGAGTAACTCGTGCAGTGCCCTAGTAGGAGGAGGCTTATGGGGGCTTCTTTCTGCCATCTTTCTGCTTCTCTTCGGCCAAAGTAATTACCGATTTGACTTTGACTTGTACATAATAATATAACAGGTAAACTATGACCCTGATAACAAACCAGATAATAAATTTAATTAATTACCTTAATATAGCAGTTAATATGAGATGAGAATATATGAAACAAAAGGAAAAGCTATACGAATCCTTGAAAACAATATTACGTGAAGCAGGCTTTCAAGACCAAACGAAATAACAGAACTACAGTAAATAATATTACTAATTGAAATAAACTAGAATGCTGATCAAATCAGATATTAAAGAAATAGAATTTACTCACGGAGCAAAATCCAGTGCGGTTTCAGATTAACTTTAAATAGATTTACATTTTAAAATGGCGGCTTAAAGAAGCACTCAGTTCACCTCTTGTTAGAAATTTATTTATTTAAATATGCAGACTATACATATTCTTAGTTACAACACAATTACTATAACAACGGGTGCTCTTAATAATTTAAAAATAATGCTCGCAATAGTGTAGGCCTAATAACAGATCTGACCGCTCGTCAGAACTTACAGAAAGCTACATGACGTGAATGTTCGACACTGCTGAATTCCTTTATTATTTTTTTTTATATAGAAAATTATTTAACCGGAGAAATGCTAGGACCTCGACGATAGTACAGAAGATAGGAAAGAAAACGCGTAACAAAAGAAACCCTTAACACAACCCAAAACGAAAAGACGAAAGAAGAAAGAAATAGGAAAAATGTGGTCCACTTACATAATTACATTATGACGAATCCGAGCGACTACATTTCTATACCAAGAAGAGCAGACCCGAACGGCCTAGATGCTGACTCTACGATGAGCTGTAACGGAGTCCTAGTCAAAATCCCAAGTGATCACTCCTCCATACTCTTAACATAAATTGCTCTCTCTCTCCCCACCACAATTACGAACATAACCGAACATCCGTTCGGCAGACTCGATTTTTCTAGAACTTTTCAATGAGACTAGCAGAGAGTGTAACATACAACAGTGAAATATCGTCTCTGGTGGCGAGACATCGAAGTAAAGTTCTTTCAATATAGCAAAAGGGAAGCAAGCATATATTTACAAATATATATGCGCTGCTTCAAGTTTAAGCCCGGTAACAAATATTGAAATTAGAATTGCTAGAATATTAGATTCCATACATTGGAAGTTAACACAGTGTATTTAAAAAAAACGTTTGCCGTTTTTAATGCAATATTTAACCCAGAATTTAGGTTTAGATAATACTCATGCAGGCAGATATGTTTTAGTGTAATTATCAAACTCTGGAAGAACGTCAGGCGTACTAAAAAGCAAAATACGGTTAGATTCGCCTAATATTTATTGCTTCATTAAAAACCGTGCAAAATACTTTATCAACTTACGAATGACGGGGAACCTGCTGGATTATAGTCTTGAATACGATTTGCCTGCTTGGGGACTAATCTTTATAGAACTAAATTCCAAAAGAAGAACTTGGGTGCAAAGTTACCTAACTGGGACCGAAAAGAACTAAATAAAGAATGATTATTGCAAATTTAGAAAATAATTTTCCTCTAGGCCATATGTTGGATTTCTAGCTACTGTTGGACGGGAACCGGACCTTTTTGACTTATTCAATTCAGTAATAAAATCAATAATAATAATAAATGGTTTTATTTTATCTGGCAGAGCTAAGGCCTTTGACCTTCTCTTCCACCCAACCAGATTCAAAAATATAAATTACACAGTGCTAATTATTATGTTTACAAAATTGAAAAATAATATTTTAAATAATATGCAATAATGCACCCGACTGCAACTCGAGAACGAAATAAGACAGAGTAATGGATTGATGTCTTCCACTGCGACAAAAGGATCTGGCGAGTCCCTGTCTAAATTCCTAGGAATATGTTCACCAAGTCTTCATTCATTACCCAGATAATAAATTTAGCCCCTACTTTAATGGCGTTGATCCAAGAACTACAGAATTTTGCCATCAGCAAACTGATTTAGGCTATTAGGTGAAAAACTAGGACGGAAGAACAAGTTTTATATAAATATTTTTGCTTATTTGTGTTTTATTTTTTTAAGAAGTGTTTCCTGATAGCTGGTCATGTAGCGTGTCACAGTGCGAGAACTACTTATATAGGCTACAGGATATTCATATCTGATTCAATGGTTCTGGAATCTTCATTGCCGATATTTTTTTGCAGAATTTTGTATTTATGAGGCCAAAGTAGCACTTAAAAGAATTGTCCTTCTAACGCTATCATAAATGTAAGTTATTTTTATAGCCAGTAAGCCAGTTGAATGTATTTAGTAAAAGGAGAGATAGAGAATGTTTGACAGCTACGAATGATCGATATGTGGTAAAGCAATGTACAACACCCTCCGGCTAGCATCTGGCTTTTGTACAGTGGTACTTGCTCTTGTTCACAGGTATCGAGGTTGCCCATCGGGGAGGAAGAATAGCCAGCCTAGTGGGAGTGGAGGGAGGTCATTCGCTGGGAGCCAGTCTGGGGGTCCTGCGTGCAATGTATGACCTCGGAGTGCGATACGTCACACTGACTCATACCTGCCATACCCCTTGGTGAGTTCATATCCGCAAACCTGTGTTGTGTGATGCAGGAAGCCTTTCACTCAGGGGATTTCAAACGTTTCGTGTTCAAATGTTCAGTGCCTCATGCACCAATCTCAGTAGAAAGTAAACCTCGATGTATTTGCTAGTTAACCACGAAAAAATGGTTGTACCAAGCTCAGTATCGACTTTTATTGTAGCAGAATTATTACTGAGAAAATTGGGGTTCATTTCCACAAAAATATTTGCATAAGAAATGATGCTATTAGAACTTATGTGAATATTTAAATTATGTTTTCAAGAAACTTTGATTTAGTATTTAGTTCATTGATGAATTTCATTTTTCCTCTAGTACTAGTATTAAGTTTGTTTTTTTAAATATATTCCACCTTAAAGCACTAGTATTTATACTGATATTGAAATGATAGGGTGTTGACGGAAAATTACTAGATAGCCTATAATAGGTCTACCTATTTTAATGTATTACCATATCTTATAACATATTGGATATATACACAAAAAGTTTTTGTAAGTATATGTTGTAGAAGAATCGTCAATGTTAAAATATATATACAGGATTATGTTCTTCTATCAACAGGTAAAATGTTAAAATTAACCAGATGTACAATATGTTATCTTATGGATATAAAATCTAAAATACACTGTTTGTTGTCATATAGTAATTAATATTTAAAATAAAGTATAGCACAATGGTAACCGCGCTATATATGGAGTTTCGATGTTATTTATTTATTAAATAGAACTAAACACAATGTGTACAAAGGGTTGTACATGGGAAGTTACTGACATTCGTCCTTAGCATAATGTGAGAGTGGTAATGTTCTTTGGGTACACTCGAACAGGTGATATTGTGTGCAGACTCGGTTGCAGAGTTCGCAGATACATTCACTGTCAGCGTTGTGGAATCCTTTCCTGCAGCAGATGCGGTGGTGGAAACCGTGTATTGCCCCTCGGGTGTAGAGGTGGCGAAGTTCGAAGTCTGCTCTTTTCCATTCCTCCTCTTTCATGGCTGGGGTGCAGTAGAAAGCGGGGTCAATTTCTGCTGCTTTCTGTGTTCGTTCCTCCAAGAACTTTTCGCATGCTTGGGTTGATATCAGATTGTGTGTTGATATCAGGTCTTCTATAAATGTTGTTGTTCCCGCCAGCTGATATACTAAACGGGTTGGGGCGTACTTCGATACACCAAGGGTCTTCTTTAGGTATCTGGCCTTGACTCTGTCCAGGGCTTTGATGTTTGAAGTTCTATAATTCTTAGGATTATGTTCTTCTATCAACAGTCAAAATGTACAATATGTTATCTTGGGGATATAAAATCTAAAACGTACTGTCTGTTGTCTTACAAGAATTAATATTAAAAAAAAACACAATGGTAGTCGCGCTGTATATGAAGTTTCGAAGTTATGAAGTTCTAGAATTCTTCTGTCAGCAATATCAAACAATATCTATGTATTTTACGTATGCAGATGCATTTCGATGCTGGTTCTGCATTATCTTCAGTCCTACAAAGATCAAACCCTAAAAATAAGAACATTGGGATTTAGAATATTATATGGAGTATGATTGAATTATGTTGAATTTTTATAGCTATTGTATCAAAGGCTATATCTTATTAGATAATGTCTTTATGATGTTTATTATTAAGTTGTATACATTTTTGTGTAATTTCGTACATATGTAGAAGCGGACTTGTGCTTACAGTTATTTCTGAACTTGTTTATCATGGAGTAGGCTACTCATTGTGTGAGCAGGCGAACTACTAACTTGGCGAGCTTTGTGAAGGTCAGATGTTAGTTCTAGGCATGTTTCAAAAAGTTTATTGTGGTCTATAGTGTCTTCATTAACTATATTTTGCCTATGATTATAAATTTCCAGTTGTTCGAGGGTGTTTAGTATAGTACTTTTATTAAGTCTATGTCTGTTGATAGAAGAACATAATCCTGTACATATATTTCAACATTGACGATTATTCTACAACATATACTTATAAAAACGTTTTATGTATATATCAAATATGCTATAAGATATGGTAATAAATTAAAATAGGTATTATAGGCTATATAGTAATTCTCCATCAGCACCCTATCATTTCAATATCACTTTAAATACTAGTGTTTTAAGGTGGAAAATATTTAATAATTACAAACTTAGTATTTTAGTGTTTGAATTGTTCATTTTATTAATATCTGCTTTATTCTTAATATGAAACTTTAGAAACTGAGCAAACTGTAAACGAACGTACATTGCAGAAGAGGACTTTCGTCTTTCCTTGAAAATGTATCACTTTTTAACAAGAAACAAACTTTTTGCTAGCATTTTTATTCCAAAGCATTCCTTAGTTCTTTCTCTATCATGTCTACATGTCTCTGTCATGTCTCTGTCATATCGAATTTCTGATAGATTTTAACTCCGTCAAATACATTTTCTCCAATCTATGAATCAAAATTACGTTTTTCGTATGTTTCCGATTTGTCTTTGGCACATAGTTGGAAGAACCATTAGTTAGTTAGTTAGTCAATAGATGCTCAGATAGATAATTATTCCCTCGGGTGCTTATTTTCGTAATAAATTTGGTCTGGGATTTTGCTGATTAGTATAATAGTACCGATGCATCATGCACATTTACGAACTTTTCGCAGTCAAGAAAACTGTATTAGGAGTTGTAAGAATCAACCTGTAAAATTTTCGATTTTTTTCCGTGAGTAGAATACTCTTACGAGTTAAGATATCTTTATTATAATATATAATATATTATTTATTAATTAGATTTAAATATATATAATCGTGATTGTTATTTGTAGTTAACAGGTGTAGTTAACGGATTTTCGTAGTCGATCAGTGTTTTCATGCAGATAACATCGGACTCCTAAAATCGAAAAACAGTGGATATACGTGTTTTTCTCATGAGGTATCGCTTTATAACACAAATATAGTAAGTGGTGACAATCGATCCTAAAGTAGTAAAATTTCACCTTTTCATAATCAACTTCGGAAAAAATAATTTCAATTTGGGAAAAGGTGAACTTTCATTCTGAAAAAAGTTATTTCAATTTCGGAAAAAGTGACATCAATTTCGGAAATAGTAATGTTCATTTCGGTACAATGTTAAAATAACACATAGGCCTAACTTAAATGAATGGTTACATAGAATTTAACACTCTGTCTTCAGTTTTCCAGGGGCAAATTTTCCATATGTATAGCAGCAGGATAATGCTTCTGCACATGGTTGACAACGCGAAGGCACATTTGAGGGGTGATAGTCTGTAATGCAGAATTAGCGGTCCTCTCCAAGTGCTGAAGTCTGAGTTATCTTTAAGTCAGTTCACCAGCTGGATCCCCCCCTGAATAGGATGTCTGTGGTCTCTCTGAGACGTTGCTTGATGGCTGTCTTCATAGTACTCCAGGCGTGTTCTATCGGATTCAGCATGTTGCTGTAAGGGGCCAAATGACAAATTTCAACCCCCAGAAATTCATCTTCCCGCAATATTCCTTCGTAGAGGTAATGAGCTGGAGCATTATCTATAACAACAACGATGTCCATTATTTGCTAAAATTCTCAGACAGTTCCTCAAAAATCTGCAGAAATCTTTCATATGAATGAACCTCGTTTCTGTTGCCAAAACTCAAAGGCGGTTGAAGAAATACAGCCTACTATGTGAAGATTCGGTCCTTACTATTTGGTACCTTCACAATAGCTCGTTCTTCACGCTTGGAACGTCCCATGCTTCTTCTACAATACAGGATAATATTTGTTTCGTCGATAAAATCAAATGTTTCTATTGGCCTACGTTTTCAAGAACGTTTTTACGTAAGCTCTTTTCAACTTATTCTAAACACAATTCACTCCTTCAGGAAGGACACGTACTTGCTTATATGAAATTAAGCGTCCATCAATAGATTTAGACACGGTCTGCTGCGTTATTGTGATATTTCTTCCTTGTCTCAGACGTTCACAGATACATTTTAAAGTAATCTGAGAATTTTCTTCTATATAAAATCTATATCATCTGCAGTCAAAATATAATGGCTCTCACCTCCTCGCTCATTTCGAGGGACCCAACCTTTTCTCAGTCAGTCATGAGCAGTTTTACACTTAACACCATTTGCCGCATCCATTAATTTCCAATGTCCACCATTCTCTTCTTCCTTCAATATAATATTCTGTTAAATTTTTTTAATCACCACTCTGGTGATGAATAGCTCCTGCTCTTATTTCCATAATTCGGTCAAATTATTTGCCTTTAATTTGTGAAAGTAATCTTAAACAACATAGCCTAATCGAATTACTTATTTACTCATAACCATTGAAAAACGTAGCTCTCGATTATATCCTAACATAATAATCACCATACCATACTCCAGTGTCCAAAACTAAAACAACAAACCGACATTTCATCTTTGGTGGCTTATTTTGCCACAAAAGAGTATAAACAAGTAATAGTAACGTATAAAAATATGAGGAATACAGAAAGTAAACTATTGCAACGTTTGTGTAGACCAGTAAAACAAAACGCTCTGTTTTTCTTTCTTTTGCACACGTAATGAGTTTCACACACATCCAAAAAAACGCGTTAATGTGCACAGTAAGGGGTGTGACCACCTCTGGCAGCAATACAGGCTTCACAACGGCGTATCATGCTGTGAATAATGTCATCAATCTCATTTTGAGGCAATAACGCCCATTCTACCTGGAGAGCAGCTCACAAGGCCTGGAGAGTGGTTTGTGGATGTTCACGTGAAGCAATCGGTTTCCCTAGTGCATCCCAGACATGCTCTATAGGATTCAAGTTAGGAGAGCGAGCAGGCCAATCCATGCGTGCAATATCTTCAGTAGTGTGGTTTTATACGTGACGACACAGGAGGGTCCGGAGGGTCCGCTGACGCCACTTCCGGTTACGTCATCATGACGTCACTTCGGTCAGCTGACCCTGACGTCACGGAGGCGTGGCTTATGACGTCACAGGAGGGGCCGCTTCCTGATTGGCTGGATTGCGTCACGTGATATGGAGGGGAAGGTGGGACCGTAGTGGAGGGGGAAGGCTTCCGTCACGGAGGGGAGGGAGGATTGCTTACGTCATCATGACGTCATCGGAGGGTCCCGAGGGTCCGCTTACGTCACAACATACGTCACAGTGGGCGTGGCTATGACACCACGTGATTCAAAATGGTTACAGTTCCGGTTCCTATTTCAAATGGTGGCTGTTCCGGTTCCTATTGCAAATGGCGGACCAAGCGCGAAATTCAAAAACTGTATATTACAAAATGAAAAAAGCATGTGTTTCCGGTTCCTATTTCAAAAGGCGGATAAAGCGCGAAATTCAAAATTATAATGGTTGTAAATTTGAAAACGGAAATTCAAAATGGCTACGTTTCCGGTTCCTACTGCAAATGGCGGACCAAGCGCGAAATTCAAAATCTGTATATTACAAAATGAAAATGGCGACGTTTCCGGTTCCCATGGTCCAAGCGCAAAATTCAAAAACTATATATTACAAAATCAAAATGGTTGCTATTACAATAGTAGGAAGGTGGGAAATTTAAAATTGAATATTTGTAGAAGGCAGGAAATTTTGAAAAATAAAAAATGGTGGATCAAGCGCGAAATTTAAAGTAGTAAAATTAAAAGTTGTATATTGATAGAAGACGGATGATTTGAAAATTGATAATTCAAGATAGCGACATTGCTTACATCATAATTCAAAATGACGGATTTCAAGTTTCATTTAGGTGGGATGTGGGAATTTTGAAAATGGATAATTTAAAATTTTGGAACGGCTAACGCAAGATTTTATAATGTTGTAATACGATTTTACATTGTACAAGTGTTATGATTCAGAAATATGCAACATTACTGTAACAGGAAACGTTCAAGGTCGCACGTCAGCAAATTTTCGCATTCCTGAGTATCGAGTTATATCCGGTGTATGTTATAACCATCACTTGGTTTTGCATGAATATACGTGATCACATGATTCAATGGCGCTATATTTAAAAATTACAAATGGTGGAATGTGGGAAATTTAAAATTATATTTCGACTTTCATTTATAGCGTTACTATAATATATTAAGCGGTGACATCGCGGCACGATACAATGGTCACATGATACAATAAGTCGGATGGTGCTCAATTTAAAAATTACAAATGTTAGAAGCTCTGACAAATTTAAAAATGAAGGGCGGGCGATTTGAAAATTCAAGATTGTGGAATGCGTACAATACTACAATTACAAATGTCATAAGATGATAAATTTAAAGTTTGTATACTGGTAGAAGGCGGGAGATTTAAAAATTGGTAATTCATGATGACATTGTTTACGTCATAATTCAATATCGTGAACTGCTATAACCTACCTCAACGGCGGGATGGGCCGCATGTTTACTTCATAAGTCAATATGGCGGATTTCAAATACGTGGTCACATGACTCAATATGGCAGACCAAGCGCATGATTTGTAAATTACAAATGGTAGAAGGTGTGGGAAATTCAAAAATTATATTTCGAGTTTTGTTAGTGAGGACGCCGTTGTTTTTGAATGTAAGCATATTACATCTGTAACAGGATATGTTCAAGGTCACACGTCTCATACCACACCAGGTGATATTACGCAACGTCATCAGTTTTCTATCTTACATCATCGCATTCTATGATAACATTATTATCGTCATTCTCTCTCTTTCTTTCTTGGGCTTCTGACACAAGATTTGAAATTATGAACAAAAGACTTCTGGCGGGAGATTTGAAAATTGCTAACTTGGTAATATTCTTACGAGAGAGTTCTTTACATTTTTAAAATTTATTCAGCGAGAGGTTTGAGAACAGATATACATCTCATATGACACAAAGAAAACAGTTTTTCAGACATATCTTCAAAGAAAAGGTTCATTTCTTTATTCATATACAAGAAATGAAATATCTGCGGCTATTGCTCAATCAGCAAATTATATATGATGTCATCACTACAGACTTGTTCATACTTGTTTCATGGTCATATGTCTCACACTACAACTGTCATGAATTCCATAATTATGACGTTACGGCCAACGTATTGGTCACATGTTTCAAGATGGCGGACCATGCGCACAATATGAAATTATTAAATGGTGGAAGGCGGGAGATTTGAAATTGAATATTTCGAACTAATGCATAATTAGTATTATAGATGTCAGAAAAAACAAAAGACTTCTGGCGGGAGATTTGAAATTATATATTTCGAAGTAATGCGTAATTCCTATTATAGATCTCCGAAAACTCAAAATGGAGTCTAGTGCAAGATTTAAATCACTGAACAAATGACATTGTGATGGATTTGAAGTAGCCAATATGGTAATATACGTATGAGAGGGTTCTATACATTAAAAATTTTATTCTGTGACAGGTTTGAGGCCAGATGTACTTCTTTTATTACCGATCACGTCTGTACACGTTCTAGCCGGAAGTTAAGTAGGTCACATGTGTCAAATTACAGAATAAGCAAGTGCATGTCTCATGAGCGAGGCTAACTCATAGCGTTACTACTCATCTTCATCATCTTTTTTTTAAGATTTTTAAGCTTCAACTCAATGGTGGAGTAATTTTATCCCGTGGTGAGGCTAACTTCATAAAGTCACTATTTCAGCGATGAAGTCACGGCATGATGCAAGGCTCACATGATACAATATGAAGAACCAAGCGAGCGATTCAAATTTATAAACTCAAAATCAAGATGGTATCATTGCGCACGATTTTAAAAATGATATATTATAATTTCAAGATGGTCTATGTTAGGGCTTGTTCCGAGAATATGTCATCATCAGATCCAACTCCGTTTTAACTTTTGTTTCCATCCGTTTATATTTTCATTGTATAATCCACATGATCTTCCACTTTGCTAATTACTCTTAAGTCCGCTGGATGAAGCCAGGTTTGTAGATCAAGTGGTTGGTTTAACATTTCTCCTTGTTGTACTGCTTTGTATAATATGACTGCTTCCGCTATCTTAATGATAATTGGACTTATTTTTGTTATCATCGACAATGCTTAATTTAACATGGTTCGGGAAGTTTTGACAATTCCTATGTTCATAAGTCTTGACACCCTCTTGTACTTTGTCCGGTTGTACTGTCTTGTCGAAACATTTATTCAAACTGGAGCACCATGCCAATATTGATTGTCATTCATAAGTCCATTTGAAAATACGTGGTATAATATCCTGTTAACTAGTAGATATTCGACAACATTTCCTACTGTATGTAGCAAGGTTATTGATCGAATTTTGAGACCTCGCTGCTATTTTCTTTTCCTGGTTTTAATATTGGGATTATTTTTGCTTTTTTCCGTAGCTTTAGGGAATTTTCCATTTGTTAGGTATCCGTTGTACATCGTTGTTACAGACTTTGGTAAGATTTCAAAACAGCATAGTAGCATCTTCCTCGTTATGCAGTCGTCTCCAAGAGCTTTTATGAGTTCACTCTGTTCTAAAACATTCATAATTCCTGAATATGTAAATAAATTATCACCGGTGTTTATTCGTGTCTTTGTTTCTTCTCTTAATCTTCTATGATACTGAATATCTTCTTCTTTATTATATGCCGGTGTGAAGTAGTTCAAAATTTGCCTCATAGTATCTTCCATACTAGTTGTACTCGTTCGAACGATATGATCGTTAATAATATGCTTTTTCATATTATGCCAGATGTCTGTTTGTATATTTTATTCCATAGATTGCTTGATGCGGTTATGTTACAATATTATCTCCACGAGTGAAATTTCTGTCTTCGTAATTCTTTTTTGCATCAAAGTATTGTTCTTTACCCATTTCTCACACTAAATCATTGCCCTTTTTACTGTGGTACCTTCTTCTTAGTGTATCAAAGTCACAGATGTTTATCTAATTTAAGACACCATATATGAATTAGTTTATTAGCTTTTCACTATTGTTCAACTTAATCTCCACTATTTTTCATCAATTTATTCATGCTATCATACCATCTACCTAATTAACATCACACTATAGGTTTATTACCAAGTGAGGTGCTCTGTACATACATTCTTTTTTCTATATTACATCACAAGCTTGGTGGTTAAAATAATATGCTTATTGTTTTTCCATGTTCTAAACAGGATACTACACCAATCCTCACTAGGCCTTTGAACTCGACCTGTTCTTCATTCCACTCTATGAACCATATTTTATAAGCACTTGACACAAGTAACATTTTTTACGAGCACCTACTTGTTATTGGCAATATTGTTTTAATTCCAAAGTCATTGCACCGTTAATCTTCACTTTAATACTATTTCATTTTACTTGTTCGGTTATGTTCGCCCTATATATTCCATTTCTACTTCAGTTCTACTTGTGAGGCTTTTTTGACCAAGGCAATTATTCACTTCGTCTCATTATAACATCTACTAAGGAACCTTAGGAAAAGGATTCTTTAAATCCAGTTCTAATATCTAAATTTACTTCTTTACCAATGACAACAATGAAAGAATTGTTATTATTATTACTATTACATTTATTATTACATTTACGCTTTATAGGCTTAAAGAGTCATGTCCTACTACCCACCCATTTTCCACTATTTCACTTCAGAGTTAGCTGAAAACATTATGGTCTAAGTTGTTAGCACAACGGTTTTCCAAATAAAACGTACTATTTCTTTATACAACTAAAACTTCAGAAGTCATCACAATGGTCAGTACATATCGTTTTAGAATAATCCGTACACGATTGGTATATAACCAATGCACATCCGAAGCGATGATAATAGCTCTAACGACAATGTACAGTATTTTTTCATTCAACCATCTTTCTTTGTTCTTTTCTTTTACTTTTCCACTTGAAATAATTTTGGTGTACACTTCATTGTAATATTTTATTATAAATAACATGTATCAGAACTCAATAAGGATGAAATTACATTTATTAGTATTATACAGACACCATTATATTTCTATCACCACAACATACCTAATGAAGCATTGCGATTTCTAGGAAGTTCTCTTTTGTTACCTAATAGACTTCAGGTTTGGTGTAGAAAACTATTAAAGCTATTCTTCCTTAACTTTTCTTAGAGTTCTTTGTATGTTTCATACACATTGATATTTTTAAAAGATAAGTGTTAATGTACAAGGTGGTATTTCTATTATACTGATTTCACTGAGACAAAGAAGTAGGACAAGAACAAGAACAAGAAATAGGACAAGAACAAGAAAAAGAACAAGAAACAGGACAAGAACAAGAACAAGAAATAGGACAAGAGCAAGAACAAGAAATAGGACAAGAACAAGAACAAGAAATAGGACAAGAACAAGAACAAGAACAAGAATCCAGACAAGAACAAGAACAAGAATTAAGACAAGCACAAGAAATAGGACAAGAACAAGAACAAGAACAAGAAATAGGACACGAACAAGTACAAGAAATCGGACAAGAACAAGATCAAGAAATAGGACAAGAACAAGTAATAGGGCAAGAACAAGAACAAGAAATAGGACAAGAACAAGAATAAGAAATAGGACAAGAACAAGAAATAGGACAAGAACAAGAAATATGACAAGAACAAGAAATAGGACAAGAACAATAACAAGAAATAGGACAAGAACAAGAGCAGCACCGTCGCTATTATAGTCATATCTGCTTCAGGATTTGGAAAGAAGTTATACATTTAATAACGAGAAAGTACAGAAAACAGGTGGCAAGGTTTGAACACTCTAAAATTTCACAGGTCATCACTAAGAATAGTCTATACATCTAGGACTTGTACGTATAGAGAATGAGAAACATGTACATCTGCATAAATTTTCTTTCTACTGAAACTCTCAACTATTACTCATGACCAAACTTATAGAGTAGGTCATATTATATCACAACTTCACATACAGAAATAAAGTTCATTACACAATTTGATTTACATGTTTTGCGCGTTTTAGTTTTGCAGATGTACATGTTTCTCATTCTCTATACGTACAAGTCCTAGATGTATAGAATATTCTTAGTGATGACCTGTGAAATTTTAGAGTCTTCAAACCTTGCCACCTGTTTTCTGTAGTTTCTCGTTATTAAATGTATAACTTCTTTCCAAATCCTGAAGCAGATATGACTATAATAGCGATGGTGTTGTTCTTGTTCTTGTCCTATTTCTTGTTATTGTTCTTTTCCTATTTCTTGTTCTTGTCCTATTTCTTGTTCTTGTTCTTGTCCTATTTCTTGTTTTTGTTCTTGTCCTATTTCTTGTTATAGTTCTTGTCCTATTTCTTTGTCTCAGTGAAATCAGTATAATATAAATACCACCTTGTACATTAACACTTATCTTTTAAAAATATCATTGTGTATGAAACATACAAAGAACTCTAAGAAACGTTAAGGAAGAATAGCTTTAATAGTTTTCTACACCAAACCTGAAATCTAATAGGTAACAAAAGAGAACTTCCTTGAAATCGCAATGCTCCATTATAGACCATGGGCTACCAATAGCAAACCCTCCCTCCCCCCCCCCCCCCGTGGGATTTTCTGGGACACGTATTTTTTGTTGGTATTGTCGTCTAGTTTAAGATTTTAGTTGTTTGCCCCTTATCAATTACAGCATTTACCCGGAAACCCCGGAAAACCACGGAAATCCGGAGAAAATGGGTTTGTTTAAATTTTGTATTGTTCTTTGCCCCTAATATTCCCAGGGAATTTCTGACTCACATATTTTTGTACGTATTGCCATCTAGTTTAAGGTTTCAGTTGTTTGCCCCTTACAAATTACAACATATCCCCGGAAAACAACGTATATACGGAGAAAATTACTATGTTTTAGTTTTTAAATCTTTGTTCTTTGCTCCTAATATTCAAAGGGAATTTCTGACTCATATGTTTTTGTTGCCATTACCATCTAGATTAAGATTTCAGTTGTTTGCCCCTTATCAATTACAGCATATCCCCGGAAAACTCCGAAAACCAAGGAAATCCGGAAAAATTGACTTCGTTTGAATTTTTGAAAATCGTTGCTCTTTGCTACTAGTATTCAAAGGGAATTGGTAAATCATATGTTTTTGTGTTGGCATTGCCATCTAGATTAAGGTTTCAGTTGTTTGCCCCTTACCAATTACAGCATATCCCGGGAAAACCCGGAAAACCACGTATATACGGAGAAAATGACGGATTTTCGTGGTTTTCGGAGTTTTCCGGGGATATGCTGTAATTGATAGGGGGCAAACAACTGAAACCTTAATCTAGATGGGAATGCCAATACAAAAACATATAAGTCACCAATTCCCTTTGAATACTAGGAGGAAAAAAGTAAGATTTAAAAAATTAAAACAAAGTAATTTTCTCCGGATTTCCGTGGTTTTCCGAGTTTTCTGGGGAAATGCTGTAATTGATAGGGGACAATCAACTGAAACCTTACTCTAGATGGGAATACCAATACAAAAACATATAAGTCACGAATTCCCTTTGAATAATAGGAGGAAAAAACTTAGATTAGAAAAATTAAACAAAGTAATTTTCTCCGGATTTCCGTGGTTTTCCGAGTTTTATGGGGAAATGCTGTAATTAATAGGGGTCAAACAACTGAAACCTTAATCTAGATGGGAATACCAATACAAAAACATATATGTCACCAATTCCCTTTGGATACTAGGAGGAAAAAACGCAGATTAAAAAAATTAAACAAAGTAATTTTCTCCGGATTTCCGTGGTTTTCCGAGTTTTATGTGGAAATGCTGTAATTGATAAGGGGCAAACAACTGAAACCTTAATCTAGATGGGAGTACCAATACAAAAACATATATGTCACCAATTCCCTTTGAATACTAGGAGGAAAAAACTTAGATTAA
The DNA here is from genome assembly GCA_964059195.1 of Ectobius pallidus. NCBI lineage: Eukaryota > Metazoa > Arthropoda > Insecta > Blattodea > Ectobiidae > Ectobius > Ectobius pallidus. The sequence continues at coordinate 149,553,469 of CAXKWD010000004.1, forward strand.
AAAAATTAAACAAAGTAATTTTCTCCGGATTTCCGTGGTTTTCCGAGTTTTCTGGGGAAATGCTGTAATTGATAAGGGGCAAACAATTGAAACCTTAATTTAGATGGCAATACCAACACAAAACCATATGAGTCACCAATGCCCTTTGAATACTAGGGCAAAGAACTAAGATTTTAAAAAATTTAAACAAAGTCATTTTTACAGGGTTTCCGTGGTTTTCGGAGTTTTCCGGGGATATACTGTAATTGATAATGGGCAAACAACTGAGACCTTAATCTAGATGGCAATACCAACAAAAAAATATGAGTCAGAAATTCCCTTTGAATATTAGAAGGAAAAACAGAGATTGAAAAATAAAACATTGTCATTTTCTCCGTATATACGTGGTATTCCGGGTTTTCCGGGGATATGTTGTAATTGGTCAAGAGGCAAACAACTGAAACCTTAAATTAGATGACAATACCAACAAAAATATGCGAGTCAAAAATTCTCTGGGCATATTTGATGCAAAAAACAAAGACAAATTAAAACCAAGTCATTTCTCCGGATTTCCGTTGTTTTCCGGGAATATGCTGTAATTTATAAGGGGCAAACAGCTAAAAACTTAATCTAGATGGCAATACCAACAATAAATATGTGATTCAGAAATTCCCTGGGCATATTAGGAGCAAAGAACAAAGAAAAATTAAAACAAACTAGTTTTCTCCGGATTTCCGGGGTTTCCGGGTAAATGCTGTAATTGATAAGGGGCAAACAACTAAAATATGAAACTACATGTCAATACCAACAAAAAAATATATGAGTCGGAAAATCCCACGGGGGGGGGATGGGGGGTATACAGTAGCCCACGCTCTATTAGGTATGTTGTGGTGATAGAAATATAATGGTGTCTGTATAATACTAATAAATGTAATTTCATCCTTATCGAGTTCTGATACATGTTATTTATAATAATAAATATTACAAAGAAGTGTACACCGAAATTATTCCAAGTGGAAAAGTAAAAGAAAAGAACAAAGAAAGATGGTTGGATGAAAAAATACTGTACATTGTCGTTAGAGCTATTATCATCGTTTCGGATGTGCATTGGTTATATACCAATCGTGTACGGATTTTCTAAAACTGTGTGTACTGACCTTTGTGATGACATCTGAAGTTTTAGTTGTATAAATAAATGGTACGTTTTATTTGGAAAACCGTTGTGCTTACAACTTAGACTATAATATTGTCAGCTAATACCGAAGCGAAATAGTGGCAAATGAGCAGCTGGTGGGTAGTAGGACATGACCCTTTAAGGATATAAAGCCTAAATGTAATAATAAATGTAATAATAATAATGGTGATAGTTGTTTCATTGTTGTTATTGGTAAAGAAGGAAATTTAGATATCAGAACTAGATTTAAAGAATCCTTTTCCTAAGTTTTCATAGTAGATGTTATAATGAGACGAAGTGAATAATTGCCTTGGTCAAAAAAGCCTCATATGTAGAACTGAAGTAGAAATTGAATATAAAGGGCGAACATAACCGAAAAAGTAAAATTAAATAATATTAAAGTGAAGATTAACGGATGCAATGACATTGGAATTAAAACAATATTGCCAATAACTAGTAGGTGCTCGTAAACAATGTTACTTGTATCAAGTGCTTATAAAATATGGTTCATAGACTGGAATGAAGAACAGGTCGAGTTCAAAGGCCTTGTGAGAACTTGTATCCTGTTTAGAACTTGGAAAAATAATAAGCATATTATTTTAACCACCAAGCTTGTGATGTAATATAGAAAAAAGAATGTATGTACAGAGCACCTCACTTGGTAATAAACCTATAGTGTGTTGTTAATTAGGTAGATGGTATGATTGCATGAATAAATTGATGAAAAATAGTGGAGGTTAAGTTGAACAATAGTGAAAAGCTAATAAACAAATTCATACATGGTGTTGTAAATTAGATAAAAATCTGTGACTTTGATACACTAAGGAGAAGGTACCAGAATACAAAGGATAATGATTTAGTGTGAGAAATGTTTAAAGAACAATACTTTGATGCAAAAAAGAATTACGAAGACAGAAATTTCACTCATGGAGATAATATTGTAACATAACCGCATCAAGCAATCCATGGAATGAAATATACAAACCTACATCCGAGATAATATGAAAAAGCATATTATAAACAATCATATCGTTCGAAAGAGTACAACTAATATAGAAGATACTATGAGGCAACTTTTGAACTACTTCACACCGGCAGATAATAAAGAAGATAGTCAGTATCGTAGAAGATTAAGAGAAGAAACAATGACACCAATAAACACCGGTGATAATTTATTTACATATTCAGGTATTATGAATGTCTTAGAACAGAGTGAACTCATAAAAGCTCTTGGAGAAGACTGCATAACGAGGAAGATACTACTATGCGCTTTTGAAATCTTACCAAAGTCTGTAACAACGATGTGCAACGGATACTTAACAAATGGAAAATTCCCTAAAGATACGGAAAAGAGCAAAAATAATCCCAATATTAAAACCAGGAAAAGAAAACAGCAGCGAGGTCTCAAAATTCGATCAATAATCTTGCTACATATAGTAGGAAAAGTTGTCGAAAAACTACTAGTTAACAGGATATTATACCACGTATTTTCAAATGGATTTATGAATGACAATCAATATTGGCATGGTGCTCCTGTTTGAATAACTGTTTCGACAAGACAGTACAACCGGACAAGGAACAAGAGGGTGTCAAGACTTATGAACATAGGAATTGTCAAAACTTCCCGAACCATGTTAAATAAAGCATTGTGGATGATAACAGGAATAAGTCCAATTATCATTAACATAGCAGAAGCAGTCATTTTATACAAAGCAGTACAACAAAGAGAAATGTTAAACCAACCACTTGATCTACAAACCTGGCGTCATCCAGCAGACTTAAGAGTAATTAGCAAAGTGGAAGATCTTGTGGATTATACAATGAAAATATAAACGGATGGAAACAAAAGTTAAAACGGAGTTGGATCTGATGATGACATATTCACGGAACAAGCCCTTCCATAGACAATCATGAAATTATAATATATCATTTTTAAAATCGTGCACAATAATATCATCTTGATTTTGAGTTTATAAATTGGAATCGCTCGCTTGGTTCTTCATATTGTATCATGTGACCCTTGCATCATGCCGTCACTTCATCGCTAAAATAGTGACGTTATGAAGTTAGCCTCACCACGGGATAAAATTACTCCACCATTGAGTTGAGTGGAAGCTTAAAAAAAAAGATGATGAAGATGAGTAGTAACGCTATGAGTTAGCCTCGCTCATGAGACATGCACTTGCTTATTCTGTAATTTGACACGTGTGACCTACTTAACTTCCGGCTAGAACGTGTACAGACGTGATCGGCAATGTAAGAAGTACATCTGGCCTCAATCCTCTCACAGAATAAGTTTTAAAATCTATAGAACGCTCTCGTACGAATATTACCATATTGCCTACTTCAAATCCATCACAATGTCATTTGTTCAGTGATTTCAATCTTGCACTAGACTCCATTTTGAGTTTTCGGAGATCTATAATAGGAATTACGCATTACTTCGAAATATATAATTTCAAATCTCCCGCCAGAAGTCTTTTGTTTTTTCTGACATCTATAATACTAATTATGCATTAGTTCGGATTATACAATTTCAAATCTCCCGCCTTCTACCATTTAATAATTTCATATCGTGCGCGAGGCCCGCCATCTTGAAACATGTGACCAATACGTAGGCCGTAACGTCATAAATAATGAATTCATGACAGTTGTATTGTGAGAACTGTGACCTTGAAACAAGTATGAACAAGTCTGTAGTGAAGACGTCATATATAATTTGCTGATTGAGCAATAGCCGCAGATATTTCATTTCTTGTATATGAATAAAGAAATTAACCTTTTGTTTGAAGATACGTCTGAAAAACCGTTGTCATTGTGTCATATGAGATTTATATCTGTTCTCAAACCTCTCGCTGAATAAATTTTAAAAATGTAAAGAACTCTCTCGTAAGAATATTACCATGTTGGCAACTTCAAATCTCCCGCCAGAAGTCTTTTGTTCATAATTTCAAATCTTGTGTCAGAAGCCAAAGAAAGAAAGAGAGAGAAGGACGATAATAATGTGATCATAGAATGCAATGATGTAAGATAGAAAACTGATGACGTTGCGTAATATCACCTGGTGTGGTATGAGACGTGTGACCTTGAACATATCCTCTTACAGATGTAATATGCTTACATACAAATAAAACGGCGTCCTCACTAACAAAACTCGAAATATAATTTTTGAATTTCCCACACCTTCTACCACTTGTAATTCACAAATCGTGCGCTTGGTTTGCCATATTGAGTCATGTGACCACGTATTTGAAATCCGCCATATTGACTTATGATGTAAACATGTGGCCTATCCCACCGTTGAGGTAGGTTATAGCAGTTCACGATATTGATTTATGACGTAAACAATGTCATCTTGAATTACCAATTTTTAAATCTCCCGCCTTCTGCCAGTATACAAATTTTAAATTTATTATCTTACGACACTTCTATTTGTAGTATTGTACGCATTCCACAATCTTGAATTTTCAAATCGCCCGTCCGTCATTTTTAAATTTGTCAGAGCTTCTAACATTTGTAATTTTTAACTTGAGCACCATCCGACTTATTGTATCATGTGACCATTGTATCATGCCGCGATGTCACCGCTTAATATATTATAGTAACGCTATAAGATAAAAGTCGAAATAATAATTTTAAATTTCCCACATTCCACCATTTGTAATTTTTAAATATAGCGCCGTTGAATCACGTATTGTCATGCAAAACAAAGTGATGGTTATAACATACACCGGATATAACTCGATACTCAGGAATGCGAAAATTTGCTGTCGTGCGACCTTGAACATTTCCTTTTACAGTAATGTTGCATATTCCTGAATCATAACACTTGTACAATGTAAAATCGTATTTCAACATTATAAAATCTTGCGTTAGCCGTTCCAACATTTTAAATTATCCATTTTCAAAATTCCCACATCCCACCTAAATGAAACTTGAAATCCGTCATTTTGAATTATGATGTAAGCAATGTCGCTATCTTGAAGTATCAATTTTCAAATCATCCGTCTTCTATCAATATACAACTTTTAATTTCACTACTTTAAATTTCGCGCTTGATCCACCATTTTTTAATTTTCAAAATTTCCTGCCTTCTACTAATGTTCAATTTTAAATTTCCCACCTTCCTACTATTGTAATAGCAACCATTTTGATTTTGTAATATATAGTTTTTGAATTTTGCGCTTGGACCATAGGAACCGGAAACGTCGCCATTTTCATTTTGTAATATACAGATTTTGAATTTCGCGCTTTTTCCGCCATTTGCAATAGGAACCGGAAGCGTAGCCATTTTGAATTTCCAATATACAGTTTTCAAATTTACCGCCATTATAATTTTGAATTTCGCGCTTTATCCGCCGTTTGAAATAGGTACCTGAAACACATCCATTTTCATTTTGTAATATACAGTTTATGAATTTCGCGCTTGGTCCGCCATTTGCAATAGGAACCGGAACTGTCACCATTTTGAATCACGTGGTGTCATAGCCACGCCCACTGTGACGTATGTTGTGACGTAAGCGGACCCTCTGGACCCTCCGATGACGTCATGATGACGTAAGCAATCCTCCCTCCCCTCCGTGACGTAAGCCTTTCCCTCCACTATGGTCCCACCTTCCCCTCCATATCACGTGACGCAATCAAGCCAATCAGGAAGAGGCCCCTCCTGTGACCTCATATGCCACGCCTCCGTGACGTCAGGATCAGCTGACCGGAAGTGACGTCATGATGACGTAACCGGAAGTGATTTCTGCGGACCCTCCGGAAACCCCGGACCCTCCGGACACCCCGGACCCTCCTGTGTCGTCACATATAAAATCGCACTACTATCTTCAGTCTCCAGGAAAACATCCACCACCTGTGCTGCATGAGGACGAGCATTATCATCCATCAGTAAGAAATCTGGACCCACAGTACCTCCAGACAACCGCACATGAGGTGCCAAGATCTCGTCACGATACCTGGCAGCAATTAAACTTTGCCGATTTACCCGTAATACTTCATGAAGAGGTGTTCGGGTGGTCAACAGAATTCCTGTCCACATCATTATTGATCCACATCCATATCGGTCCCTTTCCACATTGTTTGCGTCCCGAAATCGTGTTCCAGGTTCTCTTCAGATTGGAATCCGTCGAGAATCATTTTCGAGACAAAAACTTGACTCGTCTGTAAAGAGAACATTGGCCATCCAGTTGGCATGTTGATGACTCCACTCTAGACGCACTCTTCTGTGAATTCGCGTCAGGGGTACACATACAGCAATAAAGGCCTCTCTGCCGAAGCCTTCTGTTCACCGTTTGCCTCGATACAACTGTTCCAGTGGATGCTGTGAGGTCAGATGCCAGTTGTCGTGCAGTACTACGGCGGTACTGTAGTGCCCTTACAGCCAAATAACTGTCCTCTCTCTCTGATGTCACTCTCGGTCGTCCTTACCGTGGTCTTCGGGATACATTTTCGGAGTCTACAAACTGTTGCCACATCCAAATAACAACAGAACGATTCATATTAAGCCATCTGGACACATCAGCTTGAGATTGTCCTGTTTCCATTCTTCCTATGGCCCTCCACAGCAGAGAATCTTCTAGGCGTCTTCTCTGTGCCATCATGTACCTGCAGTAAATGTTTACACAGCAAACGTTGATATTGGCCAAGCAAAACACTATGCTACAGTGCCCCTTTTCATAAGTGCACTACCCGTTTTATTATTGCACTGACGTTATCGTTTGCATGTTTTTAGGATTTTAAGATGATACGAATACCATCTTCAGTTCAGAACACGACTGTACTGTCATAGCTTTACATTTTATATGGATATCTCGTATTGTAGACACAGGAAGGAGAAATATCAGTTTGTTGCTTTATATATATATTGTAGGTAATGTTATAATTTTCATTTTTATGGAATGAAACAACCGAGCGCTACTGTAATCCAGAGTTAAGAGTAAATGAATGATTCGTTATTGCTGTACTGCAATAAAATAATGATTGATTTTGTAATCAAATTTAATAAATATTTCTGAAGTTTGAAAAAGAAGATCCTACTTAAATTCTGTGTGTTTCAGTGTCCAATTATTACTTTATGTATTGTATGTTAGCTGCAGAGTATCTTTACATTATTAATAAATAATTTAATTTATATATAAAACTGTATTCCGACATAAAGGACTGGGACTGGGAAACTGAAGAGAGGGTATTAAATTCTATGTAGTTCATAGAATATTTTTATATACGTAATACCTATTCTGTTAGGAAGATTTAATTTTATTAACCATTAATTTAATTTAGGCCAATGTGTTCATTTTAAGGGGAGGTTGTAAGCTGTATCTCTGCCATGTTAAATTATTGATGTTCATGTTCCTTTTTCTCAAAAACCATTTGATCAATTGAAACAAAATTTTGTAGACTTTTAGATCTGTATCTTGTCTTTTAACGTTGGTTTTTTAAAAGGAATATGTTTGTAAACAAATATGTTATAACTTTTTTTGGAAAATTGAATTTTTCCATTCGGTTTTATTCATTAAAAATGAAATAAATTTCTTACCATTGAAGATAAATGCATTAAAAAACCACCGTTTCTGTATTAATGTAGTTTTAGTAACTGGAACAAAAATCAGATCTCTACTCTTAATAACTCCCGAGAAAAAGGAACAAATGTGCACAAAAAACAAAACGAGAGAAAAAGTACGTTAAAGATAAAATGTACCATAATGTGCTCGAAGTGCATATTCAGGACAAAACTTGTATGTCGGATGAAACCCTATGGAAGAATGTAGCCCACACTGCTCTCTTCATATTTTCCAAGCTATCTGTATTAGTACCTACATCTGTATTAGTGCTAAAACCTTGTCCATAGTACAATTGCAGCTCCTTCTCAGTGGGCCTTCGTTGCCGTGTGAGTGGCTTCAAGACGGTTCCCACTGAATTTTTTTCTCGATTTTCTAAGGCGTGAGGCCATACGTTTCTGTACATGCTAAAATTTAATGGATACGTTTTTTTTAACTATAGAAAAGAGCAAAATACCTTATTATTCGAGAGGCTCCTTCATGCCCCGTCATCTTCCAGGCTTGCCAACCACCGATTATTTTACCTGGGCCCTCCCACCTCAGTTCCACAAGCATCCAGAGCCTCTCGAACCCCGGATACTCCGGGAACATTGCGTCATCTGGCCAGGATGCCACAATGCTAAGGTTGAGATAAGTTCTCTCCGAACTGCATTATATAGTTAGATCACTGTTGCGCACAGTACAAGCGAGGGATATGCAAAAAAAGAAATATCTAATTTTTATGAATATATATTTGGGAAATTATTGTTTTTTGTGTAAGATAACAATTTTTTGCAACATTCAGTCGGTAGATATGAAAGCATATGCTAAGCTGACTTCCGTGAAAAACATTTTAAAAAATACAGTATATTCAGCTGTAAATTTGTACATAGCATATTGCGCCATCTACTCAGGGAAACCTAGAACTAAAAGGAAAAGGAATTGGTCCCGTCTGACAGCCGGCAACGTATGAATGGACTTTCATTATTGTGCCCGGCACTCAGCCGGTAACGTATGCCAGATTTACTACGCCATTATGGCCCTTATAGCACAAAACGACTATGAAACATGTAAATTATACTTAATTCAATTGAAATATACAATAAACCGAAAATCCACATTTTTGATCAAATGTGCTTACAACCTCCCCTTAAAAGTGTTGCGAAATAAAGATTACAATTTCTGAAATTGAAGTTACTTTTTCCGAAATTAAAATAACTTTTTCCGAATTTAAGTTCACTTTTTCCAAAAGTAAAATTACGTTTTCGGAAGTTGAAATTACTTTTTCTGAAATTGAAATTACTTCTTCTGAAATTGAAGTTGAAAAACGTTCCAAAAATCATTGTTTCATTTTTCCCAGAATTACTGTATGTGATGCCAGTATTAGAAGTCACCGCTTACACTGCACCTAAGTCAAATTTTAAATAATGTTTTCGCTTCCCAACTTAATTTTCAATAACATCTTATATAAAACCCGTGTACACGCATCAAAATTACCAGTTTCCTGTAGTAAAACTTTGGAAGGAAACTTCTTAATCTCGTAACTTAGTGCCGATTTATGAGTTGTCAACGAGAAACAAATTCGAAACATAGTGGAGAAGAATGTAAACTATCATAAACATGTATTGGCATACGCGGATTTTCTACTAAATCACTTCTTTGCCTCACCCCTGAGCTTACGTCAACCGAATCGAATACATAATCATAGTAGCGACCTTTACTGAAAATTGCATTCATTCATGATACAGGCTATAACCGATATTAATGTTATTCCTAATCTTAATTTTAATCTTATTCTTATACTATCACTATATATTTACAGATTACATAGTAATGTTATTAATCTTTACCATTCAACTGATATGTCAGTAAAATAGTCGTTGCAATTATATCATGTCTGCCTAATTTCTTGCTTTCTGGTAGGGCAGACTCTTCCTCAGCGGTGGCAGCAGAGAGTAGCACAAGGGGAGAAGGTCTCACGGACTTCGGAAAGGTGAGGTTTTATTATTTTAAACTATTTACACTATGGTTATGATTTTACTCGTACAATATAAATAACTTAATATCCTCATTGACAACGAGTTTTCTTCCTTCATTATGTTATTGAAAATGGTCCCGAGCCCAGACATGTCACTACTTAACTAGATGCATTCCGGCTCCGCTTGTGTCATCTTCTGTTTTTTAAATTATATGGAGAAAATTCACACATTAAATAAATAAAACGATTAATTTCAATTTCAGAGGAATTTTAAAACAGTGATAAGCATTGCTTTTAATGTATAACTTTTTTCTGTCCGTTCTAGATTAATTTTGTGTGCATGAGAGTAATACTGTAGTTGGCATGTACAGGTTGGGGGAAAAAAAGCGAACCGACTAAAATATCTAAGTGCCGATATGAGCCACTGCGCATGCCTAGCAGCATTCACAGGATAGCAGGGAATGTATTGAAATTTGTTCTAGCGTCGACTGTTGACTTAGCTCATTTCGAAACCCATTAGAAAATAAGCTAGTGAAATTAATTTTGTGGGAGTAATCCGTTCATTGAGTAGTTAAATATTGCGGCAATCGTAACTCCCATAACAATGTAAATATTCCACAAAATGTTCATTCTTCACATTAAAAATAATTAAAATATTCAACTTTGTTATCACTTCATTAAATTTTACTATCCTAAATGTTAAAAGTAAATTAACTTTTTATTTGACCTCAAACCTCCTTATCTCGCCCTTTAAAACTAATTTTTGCAATACAATGTAAACTAAGCTTGTCTTCAATGCTCTTATATATTATTTTTCTAAAGCAAATCCCCCTTTGTCAGTAAATATAATATTAGTTATTTATTATACAAATGACAAGTTATTTATTTCACAAGTAGGTATACTTTGTGAAACGATTCCATAAGGGTGAGTTTACTCAGTTTAGCAATCCGATGATAAAACTCTGACGTGTTTACACCATGGAAAGGATTCGATTTATCGAAAAATTGATACCTCTATCGGACTCAAATCGATAGCAAGTAAACAGCAATGATATAAACCTTTTGATAATAGAACAGGTGTGAAATTTCATGACTGGCTGCGGTTACACATTCTGGTTTAATATACTTTTAAAATTTAGTATCAACCTTACTCAGAATTCTCAAACGATGTTTGTAATTTGTACAGCATTATGCATTAATATTAAAATTGTCCACAGCCTTTCGTGTAAAGAAATCAGAGTTTTCTTCCATATACCAACGCTTGCATTACTCGCTTCCAGGTCAGTAGGCCCAAAGCAGAACGTCTTCTTCTAAAATTGTTTATTAACAAAAAGTCTTGCGACACAAATGTCTAAAGGAGGAATTTGTCCAATAACAAAATGTCTAAGGTAGAAAAGTCTAATAAAAATGTGTAAAGAAGTGATTTGTCCAATAACATAAGGCCTTAGGCAGAAATATAAAATGTATGTAGAAAGAAAACACACATAACTGGTGCATACTTGTTTCAGTGGATAATTTAAATTCTTCTTTATTGCAAGAGTTTTTGCTAATAAATTTAAAATGTATTGCACCTGTAACAAGGAAGGCACATGGCATAATCCCCAACATTAAGCTAAACTGCGAAGGTGAGAATAACAGGAATGGGAAAACCCAGGGAAAAATAGTTTAATAATGTAATCAGAAGCATGGCCAGAGAAGGTTTAGGTGAGGAAGATGCACAAGGTCGAGAATCTGAAAGAAGAAAGTATATAGACCTCTGAGTTGAAGGAAAACTATTGTATTGTAGAACATTCCTAAGCAAAAAGTAGGAAAATGTAGCAAAGTAACCAAAATATGTATTAAAACCAGAAAAGATTATGACGTTGAGAAAAGGTGCAAAAAGTGCCTGCATTGGGAAAGGTTCGAGAAGATGCAACCAAAACACGCCTATTTTAATTATTTGCAAGATAAGCTGAAGGCATTTCAATTACAAACAAAAATCGAGGTGTAACACCCAAGATATCTAGTTCTATTAATTACATCGAGATAACTTATGTGATAGGTGTCGCAAGCAATATTTATGTTTCTGTGTTCTAAACCATTTTCGGAGAACAACGAACAAAGTCCAAGGGTGGCACTGGAATTTCCACATGATGAATGTAACACAACTAGGGAATATTCGGACAGTTTTTAAAACTATAAGGAAAGACCAAGCAGATAATTCATTAGGATGATTTATTGTCATAACATAATAAAGTATGACAGAGTCAGGTACAGTAAATTACACAAAGCCACATTGCATTGTCATAATATTCATTAACATTGTAAATAATAATTTTGTGGCGATTTCTTTTAACGGGGGATATAAATGGTTTATAATGAGGTTTCTGTTATATTGTGGTAGTTTATTAAACATTTTTTACATAGTAAGAATATAATATCCACCTTATACCCTCTTTAATATGGATGTAGGAAAACCCGGAGAATTTACCAAAAACATTCACTTTTAGTTAACAGTATTTTATTTCCATTTGTAAGTTTGTAAGTTAATTGCTTAAAAAGTGATGAAACATAAATGATGTAAAAATTACATTAGATGTTAACAGATCTATAGGCCTGTTTATTAAAATTTAAAATAGTTACGCCAGTCATTAGTGTGCAACTTAATTAATTTGTGTCTTGTGTATGTTACAATATTGAATAAAAATCTTGAGTTTTTTTTAAAATCGAAGTTAAAATTTCTTCTGAGTTTATGTCACACGCATATAATGTCATAAATATAAAACAACTGTGTACTCACAATGTTCTACCAATGTATTTTCTGTTAGAAGTTGTTGTACTTGTATTTTCCTTCATCTTTTTTCTTTGGTGTTCTTGTAATTCAGCGTGCTGTAGATTGTGGAAATTCCGATGTCTTCTTGTATTCTTTGTAGTATGATGTATTATTATGTTAGTGGCAAATTTCATCGGTATCCTATCATAATCTTATTTGGGACGCATTTCGATTCAAAAATTAATCACCTTCAGCCTGCTAAATAAGTAAACGAACAAGGAGGGTTAGAATTAATTGTTTATAAGTTAAGATTAGATTCTGCTTTATATTGGTAGCTTACCTCTTTACTGAAGATAGAAACAAATATACCGTACAAAATTCAACTGATTTACTTAATAAAATTAAACACATAACACTAAATAACGATGAAATACTCATGTCTTTAGACAAAAAGAATCAATACACTAACATACCAATACAAGAAACTGTACATATAATAGAAAATAACTTACGCCAGGACAAAGAAGACCCACTGGTCATAGAGCAAATAATTAAATTAACTTCCACAATCCTCCATCAAAACTATTTCAGATTTAACAATGATATTTATATACAAAAAACGGGGTAGCAATGGGATCCCCCCTTTCAGGTACAATAGGTGAGATATTTCTCCAAAGTCTTGAAGAACACCAATAGTCCAGTAGAATTAAAATCCAAATAGGAAATAATTGCTACAAAAGGTTTTATTGTTTTAATGGTTTCGTTTGTTGCCCAATATGACTATCCTAGGTTTTCCCCCTCGGGGGAGTTGTGCGTAGGCGTAGTTTTGCGGTTCTACGGTTATATCTCCTAAAAGACTCATTATCGAAAACATGGTGGTATTAAAAGTTGTAGGGCATTAAATTCTGCATGGAATATTACTAAACACATATTTTTTGTACAACCCATTCCCATACTACTGCTCATCAAATTTGGGCAAATTTTACATATTTATGAAAAACTAGTGGACTCGTGCTGCTCTGCAGCACTTTTGAAAGAAGAAGAAGAAAATGTCTAGTCCCCATCACTTTTTTTTGTTAACTAAAAAATCTCTGAAAAAAAATTAAGAAAAGAAGAAGAAACTCTTGCTCCTCCAACACAATTTTTGTTTGTTTGATTATTATTAAAAAAATTTTTTTTTTTCCTTTTCAGTTTTATAACTTTCCTCTCACTGAACTGATTTCAGTGATCAATTCTGCATGTTAAAGAGCTGTTTCTGGTGAGTGTTCGTAGCCTATCACCGGCTGCGTACGTTAATTAGAGCCTGAGATATCGCCTCTCAAAGTTACAGAATTTCTGCATTTCGAAGATGTCGGTAGTTGGGTGATTTCCAATGCCCAATTACATATCTGTGCTTGAATACCATTCGTTTAAAAAAATGAAGCAAATTGGCCAAGAATTTTCTAATTCTTTTAATAAGGTAATAGAGATGTGTAAACATAGTACTATAGCACTCCATTGTAATAGTCTTGTGCTTATTAAATATATAAAATATGAAAATTGTAGAAAACAAACACAATTCTTCAAATCAATTAGTGATGATTTTATTTCATAACAAAAGTTGTAGTTAAAAGTATGAAGATTAAAAGGGGGAAAATGGTAGACACACAATTTTACAGACGTCGACGTTTCATTGTCGTTGGGCCACTCTGCTCCTCAAAGTCTATAATTTTCGATAAGGAGTCCTTCACCCCATCACTCCGCTCGTAAAAGTCTGTAATTGTCGTTGCCCCATAGGCTATATGCAGTCCAGGTCTTCGTCAACATCTGGTTCGTCAGTTGCATCTGGTTGGAGGGAGTTAGTGCAGTTAGCACAAATCGATGAGCAATTGATTCCAGCCTTCCGACATCCACAACCACGTGCACACCCCTTGTTGCACTTGCAAAAAATTGTGGAGAGAAGAGATTGTGGAGCTGGTTCCTTGGAGGTAGGAACGGGGTCAAGTCCAAACTTTGAAGCCTGCCATCCCCAGAGGAGCGGATCCATCTTGTGTCCTAACCACATTTGTACTTGTAGGTAAGTTCTCAAGCAATGTTGGCGGGCTGCTTCGGATGTTGGTGGTAGGGATGCCAGGTTAAATTTGGATTTCATGAGGGCTTTGGAAAATAGGTCAAATCGCAATTTATCTAAAGTATCACCTGCCCTACCTCCGTAGAGGGTTGTTAAAAATTGTAGGCCAGCTTCGGCAATAGCTTCAGCTTGAGTGTCATGCTCGAAGAAAGGTTTTATTTCTTCGAGAAGACATATATTTTCGACCAACAGCTTGACCACCTTCTTCTTGCCCTGCCTGAAGAGTGCCGAAGTTGTGTCACATCCACTTACGGCGTGGAGAAATATGAGTGGCCTTCTGATGTTGTCTGCCAATTCGAAGCTGTTGGGACCAAATACTTTTGATGGGGTCGTTCCTCTTCCAGGTTGTGAAAAATATATGTTTGGCTAGGGCATTTAGCATGATGAGGAGGTCTGTACCTTCACCAACTACCACAACCCTCTCATGCTCCTGTGATACCTCAAGAGCCGTGGCAACAATCAGGTGGTCTGCGTTTTCATCAGCTTGCTTGACTGAGAAGCCTTCACCTTCAAGTCTTTCAGTAAGCAAGACGCTAATAAGACGTGCTTTATTTCTGTCGTTGGAAAGGAATTGCTCCTGAATCATGGTCACCACCATTACCTCGGTAAAGATGATCTTAGGAGTAGTATGTCTTTTGCTTCGGCGTAGGCGCTCAGCAGATTTAATGCTCTTGGTAGGCAGGTCTTCTGGGTAGCCATCAAACACCACACTTGTCGCACTTCGGTTTCACCATTCTTCCACACTACCCGGTGGAGAGGAAATCCACCATCGATAACAAAAGCTGCTCCTTCCAGGTTTACCTCATTCAGTGGTGTGAAGAAGTCATATAACACTGACTTGGGAGCCTTCCTCATTCCAACTGCATCGAACAGAGAGAGGGGATAGGGTGCCAGCTCATAATGGAAGAATTCTTTAAGCTGTTCATCGGATTTCTTGACGAGTGCTATCCGGTGGAATATGGTTTCAGGGTTCACTGGTACATTCTCCCCATGAATGGCAACCTTACACTTGAATCCTTGTATATTCATTACTCTATTTGTTCGGACAAACTTGATTTTGTCAAAGGTTTGGCCAGCCAGAGCGAGCATTGAGGAATTGTCATGTTCAAAGACTCCGTGGAAGTTGATAGAATGATCTCCGACGACATCGCGAGACTTTTACGAGATATAACCGTAAAAACGCAAAACTACCCCTCTTGTGGTCACATTTTTACCCCCCACCACTTAAGCACAACTCCGCCGGGGGGAAACCTAGGATAGTCATATTGGGCAACAAATGAAGCCATTTAAACAATAAAACCTTTTGTAGCAATTATTTTCGATTCGTCTAATTTTTTGGCTTTACACTATTGGACTAAATGTAGAACTTTACGGAAACGAGTGGTCCAACAAATTCACTTTTAATCTCATCGAACGCAGAATTTATTCCTTTATAACTTTTGTATGCACCACTTTGTTGATAGATGGGTTAAGCTAGATGATATTACTAAAAATCAGGACTTAAAACGAAAATTTTCATGAATATGTAAAATTTGTCCAACTTTGATGAGCAGTAGTATGGGAACGGGTTGTCAAAATAATATGCGTCTAGTCTCATTCAATGCATATTTTAATGCCCTACAACTTTTGATACCACCATGTTTTCGATATCGTGGGTATTTTACGAGATATAAACGTAAAACCCCAAAACTACCCCTTTGGGGGTCACATTTTTACTCCCCACCACTTAAGCACAACTCCGCCGAGGGGGGAAACCTAGGATAGTCATATTGGGCAACAAATGAAGTCATTAAAACAATAAAACATTTTGTAGCAATTATTTCCGATTCGTCAATTTTTTTTGTTTTACGCTACTGGACTACAAATAGAAAAAGTAATTAAGAAATACAACAAATATATTTACGATACGTCGGCGATATCATTTTAATATGTAAAGAAAGATCTATCGATGGAATAATTACAGAATTCAATAACATACTCAAAAACCTTTCTTTTACATATGAAAAAGAAGAACGACAAACATTGAACTACTTAGACCTTAAAATCAACAGAAAGAACAACAAAATAAATTTTAACATTTACAGGAAACATACATTTACAGACACCATCATACATAACAAGTCAAATCACCCATTTAATAAAAAAAAAAACAGCAGCACTGAACAATATGATACACAGACTATTGAATATCCCTATGAGCAAAAAACACTACAAAGAAGAACTAAATACAATACTAATAATAGCTAAAAACAACGGTTTCAGAGAAAACACGGTTTACCTAAAAGACAAAGAATACAGAAAAAAACAAAACTAATAAGACAAATCTATTACCGATAGAAGAAAAAACACAAAACTTTTCGAAACGGATTTCAAAATTGCATTTCAAACAAATAACAATATCAAAACAAACTATATAACATAAAGAGTGATAATACAGATCAGTACGCAGCAAATGGAGTATACGAATTACCATGCACAGATTGTAAAAAAGTTTACATTGGTCAAACGGGACGGAAATTTAAACAAAGGTACAAAAAACATACAACAGATTACAAACAAAAAAGAGGGAAATGCGCCTACGCCAAACATTTATTAGATGAGAACCACAAACACAGCAATATACAGCGAGTCCCACGCAGGAGTTGGCCAATGACGCGGGTTTCTGCGTCGCGGCTGGCACAGCTCCAACTCCCGAGCGATCGGGTGAAATATCTACGCAAATAATGCCGCGGTCGTTGTAATGATTCAGGTTCTCACATTTACAGTTAAAATTACAATAAAAATAACCACGTACCTCATCACAAAAGATGTTGGAAATGTTCTCCTCTTGCATCCTGACAATACTGGCACCTTTTTAGGAAATTTTCTTTCACGCGCATAAGTTCAGCTTCCGAGACAGAGTTACTTTCTCTTTTTATAGGCCTATGTGATATTGTCATTAATTTCTTCTAACAGTATGTAAATATTATTTATGGGGAAACTTGAAAAATAAAGTGTATAGGTCAATTTCCCATACATAAGAAGAACTTAAAGACATTATCTTTAACTTTTACATTATCTTTTACATTATAAAGAACACAAGAGAAATTAATTCTATCTCGGAAGCTGAACTTACGCGCGTGAAAGAAAATTCCCTAAAATTGGTGGCAATGTTGCGCGTATGCAAGAGGAGAACATTTCAAACATCTCTTGTGATTAGGTACGTGGTTATTTTCATTGTAATTTTAACTGTAAATGTGAGAACCTGAATCATTACAACGACCGCGGCATTATTTGCGTAGATATTTCACCCGATCGCTCGGGAGTTGGAGCTGTGCCAGCCGCGCCGCAGAAACCCGCGTCATTGGCCAACTCTTGCGTGGAACTCACTGTAGAACAAAGTATGGAAATTCTACACAAACAAGATAAAAGTAACAAACTAAACACGTTAGAAAACTTAGAAATATATAAACACAAACAAATTTTACTAAAGGAAGACGCAATTGGCAGAAACCCACTACTTGATTCCATCTTATGAACACACCCTGCACATATAAATACACGCGAAGTTACATTGCACACGAGTTATATCCTGCATCCACACTCCACGCAACGTCTCTTAAGAGGTAAGCTACCATTATAAAGCAGAATCTAATCTTAACTTATAAACAATTAATTCTAACCCTCCTTGATCGTTTACTTATTTAGCAGGCTGAAGATGATTAATTTTTTAATCGAAATGCATCCCAAATAAGATTATGATAGGATACCGATGAAATTTGCCACTAACATAATAATACATCATACTACAAAGAATACAAGAAGACATCGGAATTTCCACAAGCTAGAGCACGCTGAACTACAAGAACACCAAAGAAAAAAGAAGAAGGAAAATACGACGGAGTACAAAAACTTCTAACAGAAAATACATTGATAGAACATTGTGAGTACACAGTTGTTTTATATTTATGACATTATATGTGTGTGACATAAACTCACAAAAAAATTTTAATTCGTTTTAAAAAACCTCAAAATTTTTATTCAATATTGTAACATATACAAGACACAACTTAATTAAGTTGCACACTAATGACCGGCGTAACTGTTTTTAAATTTTAATAAACAGGCCTATAGATTTTTTAACATCTAATGTAATTTTTAGATCATTTATGTTTCATCACTTTTTAAGCAATTAACTTACAAACTTACAAATGGAAATAAAATACTGTAACTAAAAATAAATGTTTTTGGCAAATTCTCCGGGTTATCCTACATCCATATTAATGAGGGTATAAGGTGGATATTAAATTCTTACTATATAATATCACCTCATTGGCAAAAACAAAGTTCATCAATTCTACAGTTTTTATACTTAAGGTGAACAATATATTGAAGTGTTGAAAAATTACAAAATAAATAAAATGACGAGTGTGTAGTGTATTGGGTAGTGTAACATAACATTCAGGTTACTCCCAGAGTAAATGGACACGTATAATGGAACTTACCCTTCAGTGTTCTATTTTCCTTCTATTGCTTTTTTCTCTCTTGAGATTGTTGCAAATAAAGATACGGCGGAAATAGTCGCAGTAGTGTGTGTATAACGAAAGAACACGAATAAATTTAATTATACAACTGTAGAAGCATTTCTTATAGTATTAATCTCCTCAGTGGTGACCCCGATGGAAGAATTACAGCAGACTATAGCTGGAACGGCTCAGGAAAACCAAGAGTTCGTAGTGGCCCGTTTTTCTATCAAAGTCTCGCCGTTTTGGAAGCATGATCCGAGGATATGATTCATTCAACTTGAAGTACAGTTCCGTAACTCGAAGATCATCCAGGACCAGACTAAATATGACACTGTGGTGAGTTCAATCGATTTAGAAATTCTGACACAAGTATAAGAAATTCTCACGAATTCTCCGTCTTCCGGTAAATATGATGCAATCAAAAAGCGTCTTATTTCATATTCCCAGATAGTGAAACGCAACGAACACAGCGACTATTCACAGACTTGGAACTCAGGGATTGTAAACCGTCGCAATAACTTTGCGAAATAATAAATTTAGCCTCAGACAAGGTAAGTGATAATTTTTTTAAAACTTTATGGCTACAGCGGCTACCGAGAGAAATGCATGCCATCCTGTCTTTGAGTAGTGATGATCTGACAAAACTGTCGACCATGGCAGACCAGATTTGGGAGCTAAAACCCACAAGCTCGTACCATGTTGCTTCTATTGCTGTTACGCAACCTATGAACAACTCAATGGAGGAACTGAGGAAGCAAGTTTCTGAACTCTTACACCAAGTAACAGAACTGAGTAAGCATGTTTTCACCGACCATCGCCAACAGGGCAGACCAAAGTCTAGGTCCAGATCCAGAAGTAGGAATGCAGCATGTCCCTTCGAGCTACACTTCACGATGGACCCGAAAACTACTTCCCAATTCTCCACGGCGACAAGGAGCCAGGGGTTAGAGCTGAGTAGCCTATTTATTAGCGACAAAGGTACAGCAACCCAGTTCCTAATTAATACCGGTGCAGATGTCTCTGTAGTGCCACCAACACAAAGTGAAAAGGAGTCACCAAA
This sequence comes from Ectobius pallidus, assembly GCA_964059195.1. NCBI lineage: Eukaryota > Metazoa > Arthropoda > Insecta > Blattodea > Ectobiidae > Ectobius > Ectobius pallidus. The sequence goes on from CAXKWD010000004.1 coordinate 149,573,569, forward strand.
TAAGCTTAATTTATTGCAGAGAATGGTGATAGGATCCAGACGTATGGTCAACGACTCATGATACTTGACCTAGGTTTACGAGGAACATTCAATTGGCCATTCATAATCGCAGAAGTAGGTCACCCTATTATAGGAGTCGATTTCCTGTCGCATTTCAATTTACTCGTCGACAGTTCTCAACATCGCTTGATAGACGAGAACGCACACTTGACCGCATATGGTACCTCTTCCCACAACTACAAACTTCAAGTCCAGCTAACGGAAGTTAACAACCAATTTCAGCGGATTATACATGAATTTCCTGACATTCTGCGACCTAACATTGTAAACACAAAATTCGCAAGCCACCACATTGAACACTTTAACGAAACGAAAGGCCCACCACTGTATGCCAAAACCAGAAGACTCTCGGCCGAAAAACTCATAACAGCTCGTAAGGAATTTAACTTCATCCTCAGGCAAGTAGACCTTCGAAAAGATGTTGGGCTAGTCCTCTACACTTAACCAAGAATAAATCTGGTGACTGGAGGCCTTGCGGGGATTACAGGACACTTAATTATATCACAGTACCCGATAGATACCCTATACCATTCTTAACCGAATGCAAGCACATCCTGCATGGACCCTCCATTTTTCATCCATTAACTTTGTACGTGCGTACCAACAGATATCTGGGCACGAAGCGGACATAACGAAGAAGGCATCACAACACCTTTTGGACTATTTGAATTTCCATTCATGCTTTCCGGACTAAGAAACGCAGCACAGACCTTTCAAAGATTTATGGACATGGTACTCAAAGAGTACGACATCCTGTTTTGCTTCTCCAGATGATAAAGTACACCGTCAGCATGTCCACATCCTCTGTGAATGACTAAATGAATATGGCTTATGCATCAATGTTGCATCAAATTCTTAGGGTACGTAACAGCCCTCAAGGTCTGAAGCCTCTACCTGAAAAAGTTAGTGCCATTAAGAATTTTTCAGAGCCACAGTCAGCCACTGGACTGCGCCGATTCTTCGGAATGGTAAATTTCTACCGCAGATTCATCCCACATTGCGCCAAGCTGCAACAACCCCTCTCAAAATTACTCATTGTGCACAAGAAGAACAGCACAAAACCGCTGCACTGGGACGAAGAAGCACAAGCCTCTTTTGCTGCAATAAAGGAAGGCCGCTGCATTGCAGAGGCCTTCCTTTATTGCAGCAATTGATACAAACTCTTCCCGGTGCTCCACTCTCTTTGGTAACAGATACGTCGGACGTCGCAATAGGAGGAGGTCTTCAACAGGATAAATAATAATAATAATAATAATAATAATAATTCGTTTATTTATCCTGGCAGAGCTAAGGCCGTTTGGCCTTCTCTTCCGCTTTGCCAGTAAAAAAATTACAGTTAAAAATACAATTAAGTTACTTGAAATTAAATAGAAGATAGTTGAACCTAAAACTAAATTAATTACAATTAAGGTACAAGTTAATCTTGAATAGAAAATTGAATACAAAATCAGATTGATAATTTTTCTAAATTACACTCTAAGAAAAATGTTGTGCTTAAGACAGAAACAAAAATTTAAATAACATTATCCTGAATTAATTTACTGATTTTTCTATTGAATTGTCCCAACGTTTGACAGCCTCTGACATTATGTGGGATGGAATTCCAGATGCGGGTAACTGAGACGGTGAAAGAAGAAGAATACGATGATGATCGGTGTAAAGGGATAGAAAGTACATGACTATATTCTGAACGTGTATTTAGGTTGTGATGAGAGGACAGGTGTGAGAAGCGACATGATAGGTATGGTGGTGAAGATGTGTGTAAAATTTTGAAAAGGACCTGAAGACAGTGAAATTTTCTGTGATCGTTCAATCGAAACCATGACAACTTTTCAAAGGATGGCGATACATGATCAAACAGGCCTACATTACAAATGAAACGCACGCATACATTATGAACACGTTGCAGCCTTTGGGCCAGGTTAGAATTCAAGTCAGTAAGAAGGACGTCACAGTAATCGAAGTGGGGCATGACGAGCGATTGTACTAGGGTCTTTTTTACTGCAGAGGGTAGGGGCATATCTAATCTTTTAATCATATGGATTATTGAATTAACTTTTCTGCACGTTTCAACAATGTGATTTTCCCATGTTAAATTTTTATCTACAAGAACGCCAAGATTTTTAACGGAATCGCTGAATGGGATGACTGAATTTCTGATATTGATTTGTGGAGTATTATTTTCATCAAGTTTATTTAAGAGACGCTGATGCCCCACAACTATTGCCTGTGACTTCACTGGGTTCAGTTTGAGTCCCAATTTTTGTGTCCATCTGTCAATTGCGTCAAGGTCTTCGTTCATATTTGCTATTGCAACATTCATGTTGCTAATATGGGAATGTATGTATAGTTGTAAGTCGTCAGGGTACAGGTGGTATTTGCTGTGCCATAAACATTCTGTAATGTCGTTTATATACAAAGAGAATAGTAATGGTCCGAGAATGCTTCCTTGTGGGACTCCTGCCCTTACGAGACGCCATGATGAAGAACGATTATTAGAAACAACACACTGCTGACGCTCGCTTAGATAGGAGCGAAACCACAGGACAGCCCTATCTGATAGGTTTAATGTCTTGAGTTTAGCTGTAAGAATGTCAGTGTCTACGGAGTCAAAAGCTTTGGTCATGTCGAGTAAGACAAGTATTGTCAGTTTCCTCTCGTCACAAGCGTGGCGTATGTCTTCACAAATATTGAGTAGCGCTGTGCTCGTACTATGCCCTGGTTTAAAACCGGACTGATAGCGGTCTAGAAGGTCATTTTTATTAAGATAATCAATCAGCTGTAAGTGTATAATTCGCTCAAGAGCTTTGGAGAGGGTAGGTAGGATGCTGATTGGTCTATAGTCCTTTAGAGATTCTGGGAATTTGGTTTTGGGAAGAGGTTTTACGTACGCTTTTTTCCACTGAGTGGGGTAGGTTGAAGTCATAAGTGAGGCGTTAAAACTATGGGTTACTGTCGGTAAGATTATGCTGATTATTTTATTTATTAAGTTTATGTTTATTCGATCGGGTCCTTCTGCTTTTGTCTTTAAGCGCTTCAATGCTTTCATAGTGTCTGCTTCGTTAATGTATTGGAAGTCAAATTTGTCTCTGTTTGTTGCTTTGTTGTGAAGTATGTGTTGAATGGTTTGCTCTTTGTCAGCTCTGTCTATTTCTGATGGGATTTTAGTGAAGTGGTCGTTTAGCTGATCTAATGATAGGTTAGGGTCGTCTACCTACGGCTTGGATTTACACAGTCCCATTTTTTTAAAGTTTTGCCACAGTGTTGCCGGATTTGCAGAGGGTTCAGTTAGTTTGTAAATATGTCTGAGTTTGGCATTTCTGATAGCTTGGTTTGTCCTATTACGGAGATGCTTATAATTATTCAGGTTAGTGTCATTTTTATCTCGTCGGTAAGTCTTGTACGCATAGTCTCTTTGAGCCATCATGTTACGTATGTCCTCAGTTAACCAAGGCGCAGGAAGTCTTTTTATTCGTTTTGTTCGTAATGGGGCATGTTTATTATACAGGTCTATGATATTTTTATTAAGTTGGTCAACTTTTTCGTCCACTGTGCGTAGCGTCCAGATGTTTTCCCATGGGATAAGCATGGCATCGTCTAGCAGGGAACCTTCGTTTATGCATTTTAGATTTCTAAATGTCACAGTGTTGTGGTTCTTTTTAGGACATTGTAGCGCATATATTACGTATATGAGGTCGTGAGCAGATATTCCTGGCACTGGCACCTGTCCGTGTGCTAACACTCTGTCAGGGTTATTTGTAACAATTAAGTCTAGTAGGGTCTCTCAGTAGGAGGTGTGGTGGGTGGGCTCGAGGGGTAGGATGGTCATATTGCAGGAATGGAACAGGGTTTCAAGTCGGGTGGTGTAAGTTGAGTCACGAGCGAGTAGATTAGTGTTGAAATCACCCATGACTACAACATGCTCATAATGTGGCAGAATATTTAACAGCTGATTTTCTAGCTCTTCCAAGTAATTAATCCGGGGTTGCTTATAAACTACACAGAGTAAACATTTCTTATAATTCATGCTAATCTCAACGAAAAGTATTTCAGGGCGAGCTATATAATCGCTATCTGATTTATATATTATTCTAGGATGCAGGTCTGCACGAACATACTGACGGTGCAGCCCGACCTCTCAGTTTCTTCTCACGAAATCTCACTAAAGCACAGTCCAGATACAGTGCTTATTATCGCGAGCTATTAGCAATATATAGCGCCATTAAACATTTCAAGCATCTTCTAGAGGGCCAGTATTTTGTAATTTTCAGGGACCATAAACCCTTGGTGAATGTTTTTAAACACGACTTGGACAAGGCATCACCCAGAAAGGCTCGCCAATTACAATACATTGCACAGTTCACGACAACAATAAAATATGTTGTTGGGTAAAACAATATCGTGGCTGACGCATTGTCACGTTTAGACACCATAGAATCTCCCTCACCTCTAAATTATGATCAGCTGGCAGATGTACAAACGGATGAAGACCCTGAATCACTGAAACAGAATCCGGGAATGAAAATAGTAAAACTCAGTTTGCTGGATAGTAGAAAGCATTTATACTGTGACATATCAACAAAGCATATACGCCCGTATATTCCTCACAACCTTCGACAAGCAGCCTTTCCATCTGTTCATCGTCTTTCTCAACCAGGAATCAGAGCAACAACAAAAATGATCACTCAACGATTTATCTGGCCCAATATGAAGAAAGACTGTCAACAGTGGACACCAGCATGTATCGACTGCTAAATATATAAAATTCATCTATAAAATTAAGATCTCCGGTTGGACAATCCCTAGTTCCCAACGACAGATTTAAACACATAAATGTCGACATTGTAGGACCTCTACCTGTGTGCAAAGGATTCAGGTCTCTCCTCACTGCTATAGACAGATACCGGTACTCTAGACGGATGGAAGCTGTACCAATAGCAAACAAAACAGCTGACTCTGTTGCACAGGCACTAATAACCACTTGGTTTTCACGATTTGGTATTCCTGACAGAATAACTATCGACCAAGGCCGACAGTTTGAAAACCAATCGTTCAAATCGCTAAGCACGTACCTAGGTTTTCAGAGCATCATGACAACCACATACCATCCACAAAGTAATGGTCTAATCGAACGCCAACCCAGCACCATGAACGCCGCACTCAAATGCCATCTACTACAATACTCGTCGTCTGTAGAATCATTACCTCTAGTTTTATTGGTCATGCGATCATTAGTAAAAGAATACTAAGGTCACTCAGCTACCGAACTGGTCTATGGCACACCACTAATCCTTTCAGTTTCAGAGATCAGCCTGCCGTAACACAGTGTCACTTCGTGAGACATCTCCAGGATACCATAAGTCAGACATCAACCCATGGCAAAAGACCTGTTTGTGTGTCCAAACATCTCGCCGACTGCTCTCATGTTTCCATACACCATTATCCTCACTCCAATCTTCGTACGATTCCCCCTATCCAGTAAAGAGTCGAACTGATAAGTTTTAAAACATCAATATCGGAGAGTTGATAAAGCGAATTTCAGTGCACCGCCTGAAACCAGTTTTCTATTGGAAGAAGGTCCCCATATTATTTCCAATCCTCAACAAGAAACCCTTACTGATATGACTGGACATTTAACCTGGTCAGGACGCATGGTCCACTTCCCTGCGCGTTTCTAGGACACCATCGATGTAACAAAGGGGAGTGTGTATTGTATTGAGTAGTGTAACATAACATTCAGGTTACTCCTAGAGTAAATGAACATGTATAATGGACCTTACCCTTCACTGTTATGTTTTGCATCTTTTGATTTTTCTCTCTTGAGATTATTGCAAATAAAGATACGGCGGAAATAGTCTCGGTAGTTTGTGTATAACGAAAGAACAGGAAAAAATTTAACTATACAACTGTAAAACTATTTCTTATAGTATTAATTACCTCAAGTGCTTTAGCCATGAATATAAGAATTCAAAATTAAAATACGTACCGACTGACTCTAACTGGGTGAGTAAGAATGCTTAATTGCTGGTACATAAACTAAGTCTGCACACAAAATAACTCTACGAGGAGAATTCTGATTATTTATCATCCACAGATTAAGGACGCACAATGATGGAATTTTAGGACCTACCCAAAGGGAGTAGTGTGGACTGTAGACAACAGAGGATAAAGCGCCAGGAGAAATCTCAAGAAAAGCTTAATCCTACTAACAACAGTTACAATGTATATATTTTAGGATTTCTCAATGATATATAACAAAAGTTCCAATTACAAGAATAAGTAATGCTCTCTGCAAGAAAAATCCTTATTTCACATACAAAACTCTTCCTCAAAGTGGATAGTGTGCGATATTCAAACTTCCATGAACAGTAAAGGTTCCTCATTTTAACCTCACTCCAATGTTTTCCGAATGACTACTTCAATGAGTACCCAAAAATAATGCAGTATATAATCTCAAGGGACTAAGTAAGCCTTATATAAATTCGTTGTATAAAATACCGAACTCACAATAAAACGTAAATAATGATTAACTGTAAGTTTAACTTTTAAATGCCAATAGGTAAATGATGAGATTATTATTACAAGATACAAATCTCAAATACTAAATCTTAATACGGCTTACAAGTAATGAGAGGTTATACCACCGTAACTAGTCTGGTATATTCGGCGTAGCCCAAAATATGCAAAATTGAATTCAATACAATTTGCTACTGAAAATGTTAACTTCAGTTTTGAGAATAATCTAATTTATTTAATCAAACTGAGAATAGCTATTGCAAGATCAATTCATTAAAAAAGACGTTGATAAAACATTGGAATAATTATCATCACCCACTTTTAAATGAATTTAGAGGATTTTATGGATTTGTTGTTACAAAAATGAACTGGTTCCAATCCTACTTCTATTTGAAAAATTGATAGAACCCTACTCAGTTACTAAACTGCCCTATGGTTCAAATATAGCAAAGTTTGCACTTAATGGACCTTTCTATAATAATATGGAATCCTATAACTCATAGAAGTTACTACAATAAATAAAGTTAACATGTTCAGAAAGGATTTTAAAGAAATATGAGAAACTTATTTTATCAGTAGAATTCCCTTCAGGAAATGTAAACGCAACATGCAATCCTAATTCAATTTGAAAAGTGATAGAATATTATTCAATTAGTAAACTGCTCTATGGTTGAAATATAGCAAAATTTATGCTTACTGTAATTTTCTAAAAAATGTTAAACCTTATAATTCTTGGCGGTACTATAAAAATTCAAAACTACCAAGTCTTCAAGAAATTTTAAAGAAATATGAAGGAACTTGAAATGTAGCAATGTTAGTGCTTACTGAAATTTCGTATTAGAATGTAGTAAGTCATAGAAGTACTGTAATAATTCAAAGCTACTAAGTCTTCAGTAAATTTTAAAGAAACTTGAAATATAGCACTGTTACTGATAACTAGAATTTGTTATAAGAATGTGATATATTATAATTCACAGAAGTACTGAAATAATTCAAACTAGCAAGTCTTCAACATATTGTAAGGAAATATAAAGGAACTTACGCACTCCGGCGGCCCGGGTTCGATTCCCGGCCGGGTGGGTGATTTTTCAGTAGTGAAAGATTCCCTCCCCGGGTTCAGGACTGGGTAGGTTAAGTCTTAGGTTAAGATAATGCACATTGTGCGCGATTCCTTAATTAAATATAAAGGAACTTGAAGTATAGCACTCATAGGGTGGTGTGCACCATCCAGGAGTAAATCTTACTAAAGTAGTAAATTTAAGACGGAGACCTGGAGTATACAAGAACCAGTACATCTGTCTCACTCTTAAGTCATACTAATGTATGTGCTAGAGTGAGACAGACAAACCGGTTTCTGTTACGTAAGGTTCCCTTCCTAAATTTACTACTTTAGTGCTACTCTTTTAGTAACTTACTCTTTTAGTTGGTGTTGGAGAGCTCAATTGATAGTTACTTCTTTAGTTGTTACTAAAGTAGTAAGCGATTTTTACTAAAGAAGTAGTCGAATTCTGCGCAGAACAGAGCAGAAACGTTAGTGCAGCGCAGCAGAACACGTGCATTTCAATTGCCAGTATTATTCAAGTGTCAGATAATGAAAAGGAAAGGTTCGCTGAAACAATGAATATGAATTTGGGTTGTTCCAAATATTACTAATTACAATCTTCATGTTTTAAAATAGGTCTAATAGTAATGTTTTATTCATTACTAATTTTAATTCCTTCAATTGAGTATTTTCAGTTTAGTAGCCTACGTATGGGTACTGTGATTACAATTTTTGTGCAAACTATTTCTGTATTATAATGCAAACAATTGGAATTTCCAGTTGATTTTCATAATTGTTTCACTGTCAATATTATATTTATTTCTCTCATAATAATAATAATAAAGTTCTAAAATATATTAAAATATTTTTACTTCCTAAAGTTACATATTCTTCCCCCAAAACGATAAATCAATTATTCTATAGTTGTTTATCATAAATCTCACTATAATGAATTATTAATACTTATTGACTGTTTAACAATATTAATAAGAAGTATTACACGAAATCATGAAAAAGGGGGGATAAAAAGGATAACAAAACTAATAAGGGGCATTATGTTTCTGTCCTTTTTCAAATGCACAGAACATTTACTTATAAAATATTACCTTATAAAAATAATAATATTACAACTGAGAAATGTAATATTTAAACAAAAAATGGCGGTACAATATTTCGGAAGCTATGAACTCCAATAATAATTATGTAGATGGTTGTGTGTTTAAAAATAATTTCAGTGACTACTTCTCTAGATCCTGTGCAGCTTCAACCTCCGGGTCCCTCCTTAAAATTTTCTTTCGGCACTCATGTTGGCATTTTTTTTCTATATAGTTTATAATGCTTCTCACTTTCCTGTCCACAGGGTTAATTAAATAGTTAGCAGCATACTATAGACCTGTAGCATCTGTTATAGTTTATTCCCAAACATGAAAGTCTCGTCTCCCTCCACCATTCGAGACTTGGGGAGTCTTTAAGGAATGGTTTTACAATGTGTCCCCTTCTCAATGTACGCTAATCCCAGAGTCAGTCAAATTTTCTTCCGATGTGGCCTGTTTGGACATTTTTACACCTGGGTTAGAAAAAAGGACATATTATTCATTAACACTGCGGGTGCAACTATTGAACTTTTAGCTCTTACAATTATTATTATAATCTGGCATTCGCAATGTTGTGCTTTAAGTTAAGCTATAGAAGTGTAATGTAATAAAATTAATTTACAATAATTACATTAAATCGTTTAACAATGAGAATCACCTATTGTTCAGTAATTCTATGGTTAAGTAGCAGGGGGAAGTGTTTTCTGGGTAGCTCCAAGAACGGAGGCTTTCATTTATTGGAATGTACTATACCTCGCCGATATCTGTATCCATATGATTAGCTTGAAATACATCGTCGTTTTCTGACCCAAAGTTAGGGAGAACTGCAACATCTAAAGGCCGATCCAGCTAGGAAGATATTTAAGAGCACATGAGTTCCTTGTACCGTGCAATGCAAACGTCCCTTCCACTCACTCTTCCCCTCACCTTTGGTGGACGTCTTCCTGATTGGATCGCTCTCCGCAATGATATTTCCACATTTGACTGGCTGAAATCACATGGATGTAGTGAGAATCTGACATCGTTTCTTCCAAACGCCAAAGTTTCATGTAAGGATTTATGAGCTTAAGTATTTACGTTATTAAATGCCCTACTAGGTATGGTTCGCTTAATATTTATTAAATCACTTGCCACAACTCTCATTTTTGGTATACAACCTTCTTCATCTCAATAACTTATCCTCAGTTTGAACTATGTAATCCATTTAATGTGATATGTAACTCATAACTCACTCAAATGCCACAGAACACACTTACTCCACAACTTTACTCCACCCCCTGAGTAGGAGTAAATATTGGCCTTATTTACTCCACAACTTACTACGTTAGTAACGTACTCCGTGTTGGTGCTCTCCACCACTTGTGGAGTAAGTTCATTTACTCTGGGAGTAAATAATTTTTTTACTTCTTTAGTACATTCCTCTATGTTGAAAGCCGCCGAGTTTAGTTTACTCCTGGTTGGTGCACGCCGTCCTTACTAAAAGAGTACGGTTACTAAAAGAGTAGCTTACTAAAGTAGTTAGAACTAAAGAAGTAAGGCTTACTAAAAGAGTAAATGGCATGAGTTTGGTGCACGCCACCCTTAGTGCTTACTAGAATTTTCTGTAAGAATTGAAACCTTATAGTTCATAGAAGTACAATAATAAGTCAAAACTAGCATGTCTTCAAGAAATTTTAAAGTCTCAATGGGCAAATCCATATGTGCTATCGTCAAGAGATCTAGCGTTAGAGGGTACTGAATGTGTCAAAGTCTACAGCTAACTGAGGTTACTGAAGGTATAAAAGATCCTCGTACTGGCTTTTATGACGCCCAGCGTATAAGGAAAATTTTGAGGCAAAAAGAAGTCGACGCTTGGGCTTCACTCCCACAAAATGGTCTCGGAGTAGACATTTATAAGAATGCACTCAGTACAACTCATGGATTCGACATCATAAAGGCCTTACCTCGAGCGAATGGCGAGAAGCTATAAAAATGACAGCCAACGTCTCAGCAGTACGAGCTCTACCAGGTAGGACCCAGGATAATAGCCTCTGTCGGCGATGCCACAGAGAGAAAGAAACACTTGCACACGTCCTGGGTTCCTGCCCTTTTGGAGAAACTCTACGCAACTCTCGCCATCACACGATCCGCTCTATGATTGCCGAAGAACTTCGAGCCATCAATTTTCAGGTCCTTGAAGAAGTTCACTGTTTAGCTACGAACGGAGGTTCGAGGAGAATAGATATGATTTCCATACCTTCTAACAGTGAAGTGGGATACATATTAGATCCCACGATCAGGTTTGAGAAACATAGGGGGCAGCCTGAGGAAGTCAATGAAGAAAAGAAAGCCATATATGTACCAACCGCTTCATACTTCAAACAGAAGTACAACTTACGAACAATTGAAGTAATAGGCCTGATGGTAGGGGCAGGTGGTACCATCCCACATCACTTCCTCTCTACCTGGAAAAGGTTCAGCCTAAATCAAAAGAAAATCGAAGATATTGTCGTTGCCACTCTGCGTGGTTCTCTCGATCTTATTCGCCACCACTTACATCAATAATGTTTAATGTTTAATAATTTAATAATTTAATTATAGGAAATCTTTGACTTTATAGTTATATTGCTGATTTGGATATGTTACACTCTGTCTATATTGGCAACCTGTATCTGCAGGGAGTTGTTATTTTAATATATATATAAAGGGGCCTGATGGAGCACTGTTAGTGCTTATTGGAATTTTCTATAAGAATGTGAAATCTTATAATTCATAGACGAACTGTAATAATTCATAACTAGCAAGTCTTCAGGAAATTTTAAAGAAATATAAAGGAACTTGAAATATAGCACTGTTACTGCTTACTGGAATTTTCTATAAAAATTGAAATCTTACAATTCATAGAAGTTCTGTAATAATTCAAAACTAGAAAGTCTTCAAGAAAATTTTAAAAAATATAAAAAACTTGATATATAGCAATGTTAGTGTTTACTGGAATTTTCTATAAATACGCGAAATCTTATAATTCATAGAAGTACTGTAATAATAGAAAACTAGCAAGTCTTCAAGAAATTGTAAAGAATTATAAAGGAACTTCAAATATTGTACTGTTGGTGCTTACTGGAATTTTCTATAAAAATTGAAACCTTATAATTCATAAAAGTACTGTAATAATACAAAACTAGCATTCCAAATTTTAAAGTAATATAAAGGGACTTGAAATATTTAGTGCTTACTGGAATTTTGTATGAAAACTGAAATCTTATAATTCATAGAAGCACTGGAAAAATTCAAAATACCAAGTCTTCAAGAAAATTTAAAGGAATATAAGGAGACTTGAAATATAACACTGTTATTGCTTACTAGAATTTTCTATAAGAATATGAAATGGTATGTAGGTTTTTTTTCTTTTCTTTTCTTTCAGAGCGGACTATATAAAATTCCAAAGCTAGCGGTTACTAGAAGTTTCTATAGACCTTAAGTTACTGACATACGTAAGGTATGAAATCTCGATTCAGTTCTAAGGAAAATAGCGAATGCAATTATTTATTGAAAAAGTTAATTCAGTTTAAGATGTAATATCAGAACTTTAATTATCAAAGTCGGCTATAGGAGAAATATACCAAGTATAGACACTGCTAGGATTTATTATAACACTATGAATGATAGAAGTAACCAAGGCTTAAAAATAGACGTACATAATTTTATCATTGAAAATATGAATGACCAAGAATGAATTACGCAAGCGGTGCACTGATTACTGGAGCCAGATAATATTTTAAAGTTTACGAGCAAATGACCTAGTAAGCAATGTCAATGAACTCCCCCGTGAATTACGATATTCCGCAAATGCTACTATTTAGAAATATACATTTTTTAAACTAGCATAATAATATCTAGTGATATTTAGAGATTTCAAAGTTCAGAAATCTGAAATTTAAAATCACTCATCTATACTTTGTATTATTATGCTAGCTTGCTAGTTATAATTATTACAGTACTTCTATGAATTATAAGATTTCGAATTCTTATAAAAATTCCAGCAAGCACTAACATTGCTGTATTTCAAGTTCCCTGATATTTCTTTAAAATTTCATGAAGAATGGTAGCTTTGAATTATTACAGTACTTCTATGAATTATAAGATTTTATACTCTTATAGAAAATTCTAGTAAACAATAACAGTTCTATATTTCAAGTTCGTTTACACTTCTTTACAATTTCTTTAAAACCTGTTAGTTTTATGAATTATAAAATTTCACATTCTTATAGAAAATTTCAGTAAAGACTTACAGTGCTATATTTCAAGTTGGTTTATATTTTTTTACAATTTCTTGAAGAACTTTTTGAATTATTACAGTACCTCTATGAAATCTAAGATTCCAATTTTTATAGAAAATTCCAGTAAGCACTAACAGTTATATTTCAAGTCCCTTTCTTGAAGACATGCTAGTTTTGTATTATTACAGTACTTCTATGAATTATAAGTTTTCAAGTTTTATAGAAAATTCCTATAAGCACCAACAGTTCTATATTATTGAAAATTCTAGCACTAACATTACTATATTTCAAGTCCCTTTATATTTATTTAAAATTTTATTGAAGGCTTCCTATTTTTGAATTATTACAGTACTTCTATGAATTGTAAGATATCAATTTTTATATAAAATTCTAGTAAACACTAACAGTTCTATATTTTAAGTTCGTTTATACTTCTTTACAATTTCTTGATAACTTGCTAGTTTGAATTATTACAGTACTTCTATGAATTATAAAATTTCACATTCTTATAGAAAATTTCAGTAAACACTAACAGTGCTCTATTTCAAGTTCCTTTACATTTCTTTACAATTTCTTGAAGAATTTTTTTTTTAATTATTACAGTACTTTTATGAATTGTAAGATTTCAATTGTTATTGAAAATTCCAGTAAGCACTAACAGTTATATTTCAAGTCCCTTTATATTACTTTAAAATTTCTTGAAGATCTGCTAGTTGTATTATTACAGTACTTCTATGAATTATAAGGTTTAAATTTTTATAGAAAATTCCAGTAAGCACCAACAGTACGATATTTGAAGTTCCATTATATTTCTTTACAATTTCTTAAAGACTTGCTAGTTTGAATTATTTCAGTACTTCTATCAATTATAAGATTTCGCATTCTTATAGAAAATTCCAATAAGCACCAACAGTACGAAATTTGAAGTTCCATTATATTTCTTTACAATTTCTTAAAGACTTGCTAGTTTGAATTATTTCAGTACTTCTATCAATTATAAGATTTCGCATTCTTATAGAAAATTCCACTAAGCACTAACATCACTATATTTCAAGTTCCTTTATATTTATTTAAAATTTTATTGAAGACTTCCTAGTTTTGAATTATTACAGTACTTCTATGAATTGTAAGATTTCACCTTTTATAGAAAATTCCAGTAAGCAGTAACAGTGCTATATTTCAAGTCCCTTTATATTTCTTTAAAATTTCTTGAAGACTTGCTAGTTTTGAATTATTACAGTACGTCTATGAATTAGAAGATTTCACATTGTTGTAGAAAATTCCAATAAGCACTGACAGTGCTATATTTCAAGTTCCTTTATAGTTCTTTACAACTTATTATTATAAGGCTTACTTTGTACCTTGAGATTATGTACTGAATTTTTTTGGGTACTCATTGAAGTACTCATTTGGAAAACATTGGAGTGTGGTTAAGAGTGGGAACCTTTATTGTTCATGGAAGTTTGAATATCGCACATTCTATCCACTTTGACGAAGAGTTTTGTATGTGGAATAAGGTAAATTCTTGCAGAGAGCATTATTTGTTCTTCTAATAAGAACTTTTATTATATATCTTTGAGAAATCCTAAAATATATACAATGTTACTATTGTTAGTGGGATTAAGCTTTTCTTGTGTTTTCTCCTGGCGCTTTATTCCACACTGAAGATTTGGTTCCCTCTACTGCATTTGGGTAGGTCCTCACCTTCCATCCTTGTGCGTCCTTGATCTGTGGATGATAAATAATCAGAATTCTAATCGTAGAGTTATTTTGTGTGCCGAAATAGTTTACGTACCAGCAATTAAGCATACATACCCACCCAATTAGAGTCAGTCGGTACATATTTTCAAGTTGAATTCCAATATTCATGCCTATAGGACTTGAGGTATAATACTATAAGAAATACTTTTCCAGTTTTATAATTAAATTGATTCGTGATCTTTCGTTATACACAAAGTACCGCGACTATTTCCACCGTATCTTTATTTGCAATAGTCTCAAGAGAGAAAAAAACAAAAGAAGGATATTTATCAGTGAAGGGTAAGTTCCATTATACATGAGAATATTATAGGAGAAAAATTCCTCCGGCACTGGGACTTGAACCCAGGACCTTTGGCTATTCGCACCAATGCTCTACCAACTGAGATAAGCCGGAGCTCAATTCACAGCGCCAGATGGAGTTTCTCTCCTATGACTGATTGCCCTAATGGTCCACCTCACAGACAGACAAGTTATGTCATATGCAGTACTGTGAGGCACACTAAGTAGTGATTTTTGTGACCGGGCTTCCACTGTTATTGTACAGTTAACATTTAAGATAGATATGTAAGCATTCATGAGCCACAGATTATTGTCTCTGTTGGACACTACACGAGAATATTATAGGAGAAAAATTCCTCCGGCACTGGGACTTGAACCCAGGACCTTTGGCTATTCGCGCCAATGCTCTACCAACTGCATATGACATAACTTGTCTGTCTGTGAGGTGGACCATTAGGGCAATCAGTCATAGGAGAGAAACTCCATCTGGCGCTGTGAATTGAGCTCCGGCTTAGCTCAGTTGGTAGAGCATTGGCGCGAATAGCCAAAGGTCCTGGGTTCAAGTCCCAGTGCCGGAGGAATTTTTCTCCTATAATATTCTCGTGTAGTGTCCAACAGAGACAATAATCTGTGGCTCATGAATGCTTACATATCTATCCATTATACATGTTCATTACTCTGGGAGTAACCTGAATGTTATTATACACTACACAATACACTACACACTCCCCCCTAGTGTCATCGATGGTGTCCTAGAAACGTGCAGGGAAGTGGACCTTACGTCCTGACCAGGTGAAATGTCCAGTCATATCATATGGATTTCTTGTTGAGGATTGGAAACAGTATGGGGACCTTCTTCCAATAGCAAACTGGTTTCAGGCGGTGAACTGAGATTAGCTTTATCAAATCTCCGATATTGATGTTTTAAAACTTATCACTTCGACTCTTTACTGGGTAGGGGCCATCGTACGAAGGTTGGAGTGAGGATAATGGTGGTCCATGGTGCATGGAAACATGCGAGCAGTCGGCGAGATGTTTAGACACAAAAACAGGTCTTTTGCAATGGGTTGATGCCTGACTTATGGTCTCCTGGAGATGTCTCACGAAGACCCACTGTGTTACGGTAGGCTGGTCTCTGAACAGTTTTCCTGGTAGCCGTAGTGGTGTGCCATAAACCAGTTCGGTTGCTGAGTGACCTAAGTATTCTTTTACTACAGATCTCATGACCAATAAAACTAGAGGTAAAAAGTCTACCCACAACGAGTATTGTAGTAGATGGCATTTGAGTGCTGCGTTCATGGTGCTGGGTTGGCGTTCGATTAGACCATTACTTTGTGGATGGTATGTGGTTGTCATGATGCTCTGAAAACCTAGGTACATATCTTAGCGATTTGAACGACTGGCTTTCAAAATGTCGACCTTGGTCGGTAGATATTCTGTCAGGAATACCAAATCGAGAAGACCAAGTGGTTATTAGTGCCTGCGCAACAGAGTCAGCTGTTTTGTTTGCTATTGGTACAGCTTCCATCCATCTTGAGTACCGGTATCTGTCTATAGCAGTGAGGAGAGACCTGAATATTGGCACATAGGTAGAGGTTCGACAATGTCGACATTTATGTGTTTAAATCTGTCGTAGGGAACTAGGGATTGTCCAACCGGAGATCTTAATTTTATAGATGAATTTTATATATTTAGCAGTCGATACATGCTGGTGTCCACTGTTGACAGTCTTTCTTCATATTGGGCCAGATAAATCGTTCAGTGATCATTTTGCTTTTTGCTCTTATTCCTGGGTGAAAAAGGCAATGAACAGATGAAATGGCTGCTTGTCGAAAGTTGTGTGGAATATACTTGCGTATATGCTTTGTTGATATGTCGCAGTATAAATGCTTTCTACTATCCGGCAAACTGAGTTTTACTATTTTCATTCCCGTATTCTCTTGCAGTGATTCAAGATCTTCATCCGTTTGTACATCTGCCAGCTGATCATAATGTAGAGGTGAGGGAGATTCTCTGGTGACTAAACGTGACAATATGTCAGCCACGATATTGTCTTGGGCAACAACGTATTTTATTGTTGTCGTGAAGTGTGCAATGTATTGTAATTGACGAGCCTGTCAGGGTGATGCCTTGTCCAAGTCGTGTTGAAAAGCATACACCAAGGGTTTATGGTAGGTGAAAATTACAACACACTGGCCTTCTAAATGATGCTTGAAATGTTTAATGGGGCTATATATTGCTAATAGCTCGCGATCATAAGCACTGTATCTGGACTGTGCTTTAGGGAGAGTTCGTGAGAAGAAACTGAGAGGTAGGGCTGCACCGTCATTATCCTATTGAAGAGCTCCTCCTATTGCGACGTCCGACGCATCTGTTACCAAGGACAGTGGGGCACCGGGAAAAGGGTGTACCAAAGCCGCTGAATTGCAGAGGGCTTCCTTCATTGCAGCAAAATAGGTGTGTGATTCTTCGTTCCAGTGCAGCGGTTTTGTGCTGTTCTTCTTGTGCCCAATGAGTAATTTTGAGAGGAGTTGTTGCAGCTTGGCGCAATGTGGGATGAATCTGCGGTAGAAATTTACCATTCCCAAGAATCGGCGCAGTCCAATGGCTAAATATGACTGTGGAAAATTTTTAATGGCACTAACATTCTCAAGTTAGATTCTTCAGACCTTGAGGGCTCATTTCATACCCTAAGAATTTGATCCACTGAACACCGAAAATGCATTTGGCAACATTGATGCATAACCCGTATTCATTTAGTCGTTCACAGAGGATGTTGATAAGCTGAAGGTGTACTTTATCATCTGGAGAAGCAACTAGGATGTCATCTAAATAACAAAAGACAAAATCTAACCCTTTGAGTACCATGTCCATAAATGTTTGAAAGATCTGTGCTGCGCTTCTTAGTCCGAAAGGCATGAATGGAAATTCAAATAGTCCAAAAGTTGTTGTGATGGCCGTCTTCGGTATGTCCACTTCGTGCACAGATATCTGTTGGTACCACGTACAAGGTCAATGGATGAATGATGGAAGATCCTTGCAGGATGTGGTTGCAGTCGGTTAAGAAAGGTATAGGGTATCTGTCTGGTACTGTGATATAATTGAGTGTCCTATAATCCCCGCAAGGCCTCCATTCACTAGATTTCTTCTGGGTTAAGTGTAGAGGACTAGGCCAACAACTTTTCGAAGGTCTACATAACCCTTGCTGGAGGATGAAGTCAAATTTCTTACGAGCTGCTAAGAGTTTTTCGGCCGAGAGTCTTCTGGTTTTGGCATACACTGGCGGGCCTTTCGTTTCGATGAAGTGTTCAATGTGGTGGGTTGCGATTTTTGTGTTTCCAATGTTAGGTCGCAGAATGTCAGGAAATTCATGTATAATCCTCTGAAATCGATTGTTAATTTCCCTTAGCTGGATTTGAAGTTTGTAGTTGTGAGAAGAGGTACCATATTCGGTAAGTGTGTGTTCTTGTCTATCAAGCGATGTTGAGACCTGTCGACGAGTAAATTGAAATGCGACAGGAAATCGACTCCTATAAAAGGTTGACCTACTTCTGCTATTATGAATGGCAATTTGAATATTCGACGTAACTCTATGTTAAGTGTCATGAGTCGTTGACCATACGTCTGGATCCTAGCACCATTCGCTGCAAAAAGTTCAAGCTTATTTGGTGACTTGTTTTCACTTTGTGTTGGTGGCATTACAGAGACATCTGCACCGCTATAAATTAGGAAATGGGTAGCTGTCCCTTTGTCGCTAATAAATAGAAGAAATAAATGAACTCAGAAAAATCTGGGAGAAAAGCTAGGCTTACATGAATCAAGAAGCAAGCTCAAATAGTGAAATACCTACTCTTATTGCAATGTAAATTTATTTAAATCAGAGAAAACTGTGAATGAAAACCTAGTATATAATTATCAAGAGGTAGGATGAAATAGTACAGACTTATATTTCTTGCAATGAAAATTTACTCAACTCAGAAAAATCTGTGAGAAGAGCTAGGCCTACATTAATCAAGAGGCAAGCTCAAATAGTGAAATTGCAATGTAAATTTATTTAAAAGAGAAAAATCCTAGGCCTATATTTATCAAGAGGTAAGCTCAAATAGTATAGACCAACACTTCTTGCAAAATAAATTTACTTAACTCAAAAAACATTCGAGAAATGCTTGGCCTACAATAATCGAGAGGCAAGCCCAAATAGTGAAATACCTACACTTATTGCAATGTAAATTTATTTAAATAAGAAAAATCTGTGTAAGAAAAGCTAGGCCTACAATTATCAAGAGCTAGGCTCAAATAGTACAGACCTACACTTCTTGCAATGAAAATTTACTAAACTCAGAAAAATCTGAAATGGACAATATTGTAATGTTTGTATTATAGTATATCACAACCAGATTGTTAAAGAAAGTGAGCAAAATGATAAGCTAATATGCTAATGAAAGACAGGACTTAAATTGTTTGTAGTCATATTAAACTTGTTTCAACAACTAACTACTACCAACTTAACAAATTTTAAAGAGTAATGGGCAATGTAAATTTCCCTTCCTGAACATACCGCTAACCTTAATTAATTACAATAATTAATATGATATTTAGTCTCTGGTAGCTTGAAGTGTCCACACTAACAATGAATAATCATTTAACTTAGTTACATATAATGTAACTTATAAAACAAACATGACACATTAAACATAAGATTTCATGAATTAATCTCTGATAATAAACACAGTTTTGTAACTGGTCTTTTATTTATTTATTTATTTATTTATTGTAAGAAAACCCCAACGAGCAAAGCTCACCTTAAGGGGCTATATACAACATGACATGCATTGTGATACATAAATTTTCAATTACAAATAACTTATAAATATACAAGAGGTGCAATATATACAAGAGGTACAAGGTACAGAATATAGGAACACAAAACAAATTGACTTGATTTTAAGAGTGAAGTGAAATGATAGATGATGAAGGGAAACATAGTTACATAGTATAATAGTGATCAATATACAGTATCTATTTATTACTATATCAAAGAACTTAATTAATCTTAGATTTTAAAAAGAGTTTTATTTGTGATTTAAATTTGTTATAATTTAATATATTCTTTTGTTCTTGTGGTAATTCATTATATGTTTTGATCAAATAATATTTTAATCCCTTTGTCCCATAAGTTACAGTTGAAGAATGTGTGAGGTATATGTTCTGTTTTTCACTAAACCTTTGACGGTTTTCACTGTCACCACTCTCACCAGTCCATCCTTTCCAGTATGCACCTCAACCACAACACCTTTCTTCCACACAAGCGGGGAGGTTTCCTTCCTTGATGATAACCAGCCTACCTACAGCCACATTAGGTTGAACTTTGTTCCACTTGTACCGTTGCTGCAACTGAGTAAGGTAATCATGAGTCCAATATTGTCATAATTGCTGAACCATTTGCTGCATATATTGCTATCTCGACAAGCGATTCATTCTTACGGAGGGGCTAATAGTGAGCTTCCAATTAGATAATGACCAGGAGTAAAGAAGTGAACATTGTCTGGATTATCTGATAATGGACACAAAGGTCGTGAATTTAATACTGCTTACCGCAGTAAAGTAGACATTTCTTCAAATGTTACCCTTGCGTTGCCAACAACTCTCTGAAGATGAAACTTCATGGATTTTACTCCTGCTTCCAGATACATCCCATATGTGGACTGTTTAGAGGAATGAAATGAAAATCGAAAGCTTGTTGAGAGGCAAAATAGGAAATTTCTTCTTAGCTTCGTCCGTTGTTAACATCTTCTTTAATTCATGATAAACTCCTACAAAATTTGTGCCGTTATCACAGTAGATATTACTACATAAGCCTCTTCTGGCAACAAATCGCCTCAAAGCTGCGATCAATGCCGTAGTTAAGTCAGAATCAAATTCAAGGTGAATGCATTTAGTGACCATACAAATAAATAAAGAGACCTTTACTTCTTTTTCCACCTTGTTTGATCAAAAATAGTCCAGAATAATCAACACCTGAGTTTCTGAAAGGCCTTGAAGGTTAACTCTCACTTGTGGGAGCTGACCCATCAGCTGCTGTGATGCTGTGGCTTTAAGTCTAAAGCAGATCAAGCTTTGATAGACATATTTTCGTAATATATTTCTGGCATCAGGTATCCAGAATTGTTGTCTTAACATGGAAAATAGTAGTTGGCCACTTGCATGCAAATTACTTCGGCGAGTTTCCTTTATGATGAGCTTAGTATTATAGTGCTTTGGGGGAAATGAAGGATGTCGCTGGTTAAAGTTTACTTCTGAATTGTTTAACCAACCGCCCACCCTGAGGAGTTGGTTACCATCAAGGAAAGGATTCAAAGACTTTAATCGACTTTTCTTTGAAATTGATCCTTCGCCCCTTAACTCTTCTATATCCTTCAAGTAAAATTCTAATTGATCATGTTTTACACAAATCAGAGTTACTTCATTCAATTCATGAGGGTTTAGGATTACTTTACGCATTGACTCCTTATTACGTCAGTTGTGAATAAATCGTAGACAGTATGCCATAACTCTTTGGAGTCGTCTCTATGATGAAAACTTGGTGAATACTTCCTCTCTGTCTTTGAAAGTTGTTAATAGGTTTCCAGTGGATATAGGTTTTACCTTCCACATTTCTTCAGAAACTACTGATTTTTTCATTTTTCGGCCAGTCTTCTTTTTATTTCTTCAACCACACAGGACCGTCCCACCATATCTTTGAATTTCTCTAATTAAGTGTAGCTTCTAAATATTAGTGGCTACATTAATAAAGATATTTTGGGAAAAGCTATTTGAAAATAATTAATCTCTACCTCAGTTGCTACATACAAAAACACGAAACTAGGAAGGTGAGGGATCCCAAAAGTAGTAGGATCGGATTCTTCCAGAAGGTGTAGAAGTCATAGACAAATGATCATCCGCCATGTAATGTTTAACAAACTTTATATTAAAAAACTTCAACAATTACAAAGGTGACTCGAGAATGCCTCAAAATATATAGACTTAATAAAGATAGAGTATGCATAGAAATTACCGGTTAAGCAAAATATTTTCATGGCTTATAAGCAAAGTGAGAAAATGACAAAGTGGAATGATATTCAATATTTGATTTACGTAATGCTGAAGTTTCAGTTATTCTACCGCGAGTTATCTCGGAATTCCATACATGAAGAAATATTAATTCCAAGCACAATACGATTACAGACGCAGGACTCTATACTAAATAAGTCTATGTATATGGCATGACTACAAAATGAAAAAAATGTAAATCCCGTAGCTAAATATAATTGAAGGTGTATGTCAGGATAGAACTGAGTATTTTAAGAATATTCAATACACATAAAATTATAAAATTGCTTTATTTTTAAACTCATAATGACTGCCATCTCTTGAAAGTGTAATTTAATTAAACCATCGGTTCCAGGTATATCGATGAAAGAATCTCTAAATACTAATATGCTAATCACGAATGTATATTATAATGTAACGTACAGAATACACAGAGAATTAGGACTAGGTATTTTAGAATATCCGAACACGAGTACAGCTGACTATGAAACTGAGTATACTAAAACCTGAATCTATTAACTATGTGAACCCATATCAATATAAGAATATAATAATCCAGATGTTAGAGCAAGCCACATGTCTCTGTAATTATTATATTCAAATGTTCCGCTAGTGTCTTTCCCACTCGTGAGTCAGCATCTCTCCTGTGTAGTGCCGTGTGCAAAACAGCAGGTGCAGTTTTAGAGGCCTCGTGCCTAGCCTCGGCGTCGCTTCACTCAGTCTACAACTAGTATCCACACGTATCAGATGTGCGATAGCAATTCTCCCGTTCGCACGCTTTCAAGACAAAGCATCAGTCGCATTTGATCTTAAACCGTGAATCTATACACAAAACTTTAAGCAACAAGTTTTGTCCTGTTTGATTAATTATTTGACAATAATTAACTCAGTGTTCCAGTTTTTACAGCTAGTAACAGCCGTCTTCTCAGCTCATTCATTAGGTCGCTTGCATTGTGCAATTTGTGTCCACAGTGAAGTGCCTATTTCATTGCGATTATTATTAAGAATAATAATTCAACATTGAATCTACTAATTACAGCAAGAATTATAAGTGTTTTCATATATAACTCATCACTGGTGTAAATTCAGTACATTTACAACCACGTGTCTCACTTTGCGCCAATTCAGTATATTGGTTCTAATAGTGCATAAGTTATATGTTATTTATTATATTATTCATTCAGTTTTCTAAGAAGCATATATTTCCTTTATTTGATTATTATATTGCGTGTGAATAAAGTTCACATAGTTCATTACATGTATAAGGTTTCACTCCAGTTACATCCGTGGATCTCTAACCAGTGACCTCGATAAGTCCATTGCTCCATCGATTTTTTCTGCCCATGAAGCAGAATGGTCCTCGAAGTTTCCAGAGGTTTTAGTCCCTTTAATTCCTGAATAATATCATCTTACCTACATTTGTTGGTCCTCCGGGCCGGAAGAAATTTGGATATAATCTTGAACTATCACATGTGTATCGTTTCGCTTCTCGGACATTCCAATCGCGAGTTTTAAAGTGTTCGTACCTTCCGCGACGGTCATCTAAAGAATTCCAGCAAACCCTGAATTCCTGGCCCATGGTATCATCTATTTGGCAATGATCAGACGCTCCAAGAATTACTATTAACTACAAAAAGCATCAAGGCTGCAGTGAGCAGTGCTCTAGGCTATCATCATACAAGCGGTGAATAACTCAGTAAGATTCTTCAGCAGCGAAGACAGCAAATCTACAAGACATTCACAGTATTCAACATTTGCAAATATTTCGTTCTACATCCGACATGGAACAAGATTTTAAAGTACTTAGTAAGAAACGAGGTTTTATCAAATGCAAATTCACTTACATTCAGAAGTACTGTGACAATATTACAGAAGAAGTTGATGTATTTCGACTGAAAGTTGAGTATGACAACCTTAATGAACTTTGGGAAAAATACGTAGCTATACAAACTCAAATTGAATCTCTCATCAAGACTGAAGGTGAACTAGACATTCACACACAGTACGACGAAGATGAGAGTAACAATTACAAAGTGATAAAAGCAAAATTCA
Organism: Ectobius pallidus; assembly: GCA_964059195.1. Taxonomy (NCBI): domain Eukaryota; kingdom Metazoa; phylum Arthropoda; class Insecta; order Blattodea; family Ectobiidae; genus Ectobius; species Ectobius pallidus. The sequence goes on from CAXKWD010000004.1 coordinate 149,597,721, forward strand.
GTGAACTTATATGTCTACACGAGCAGCCAGTGCACAGTTTAAGCTTTCATCACAATCAACGATCAGAACATAACAGTGATACATCACATCACACGTCTCATTCCTGCAATGTACAGAGTAAAGTCATACCTTTACCTGTGATAGAATTACCGACCTTTTCTGGAGAAGTGACTAACTTCAAGCATTTTTACGATTCGTTTTCTAGTCTTGTGGTAAATAATGAATCTTTAGATCCAATTCAAAAATATCATTACCTTCTAGCTTCTCTTAAGGGACAAGCGCACATTCTAGTGCAGAACTTACCTGTTACCAGTGACAATTTCTCTGTAGCGTGGGAATTGATTTGTGCTCGCTATAACAATACTGGATTGATAGCTACAGCGCACGTTCAACAACTGTTATCATTACCAACAATGAAAACAGACAGTGTAACAGAGCTAAGGAACATTCTGAACAAATTTCAGAGCAACGTAAACGCTGTAGAAGCTCTATCTTCAGAAATTCCACTACATGACATCATCCTAATGCAGCTTCTGTTAAATTATCTTACAGACAGCACGCGCAAAGAGTTTGAGAGTAAAATTGACTCACAGCATTTTACATCTCTACAAGAACTCTTAACTTTCCTAGAATCCAAAGCACACTCAATAGAGATTCTAGCGACATCTAGCAACATGTCCAGCCCATCAACAACAAGAAATGTTGATAGATATACAAGCATTCATGAGCCACAGATTATTGTCTCTGTTGGACACAACATGAGAATATTATAGGAGAAAAATTCCTCCGGCACTGGGACTTGAACCCAGGACCTTTGGCTATTCGCGCCAATGCTCTACCAACTGAGCTAAGCCGGAGCTCAATTCACAGCGCCAGATGGAACTTCTCTCCTATGACTGATTGCCCTAATGGTCCACCTCACAGACAGACAAGTCATGTCATATGCAGGACTGTGAGGTACACTAAGTAGTGATTTTTGTGACCGGGCTCCCACTGTTATTGTACAGTTAACATTCAAGATAGATATACAAGCATTCATGAGCCACAGATTATTGTCTCTGTTGGACACAACATGAGAATATTATAGGAGAAAAATTCCTCCGGCACTAGGACTTGAACCCAGGACCTTTGGCTATTCGCGCCAATGCTCTACCAACTGAGCTAAGCCGGAGCTCAGTCGTGTCCAACAGAGACAATAATCTGTGGCTCATGAATGCTTGTATATCTATCTTGAATGTTAACTGTACAATAACAGTGGGAGCCCGGTCACAAAAATCACTACTTAGTGTGCCTCACAGTACTGCATACGACATGACTTGTCTGTCTGTGAGGTGGACCATTAGGGCAATCGGTCATAGGAGAGAAGTTCCATCTGGCGCTGTGAATTGAGCTCCGGCTTATCTCAGTTGGTAGAGCATTGGCGCGAATAGCCAAAGGTCCTGGGTTCAAGTCCCAGTGCCGGAGTAATTTTTCTCCTATAATATTCTCATGTTGTGTCCAACAGAGACAATAATCTGTGGCTCATGAATGCTTGTATATCTATCTTGAATGTTAACTGTACAATAACAGTGGGAGCCCGGTCACAAAAATCACTACTTAGTGTGCCTCACAGTACTGCATATGACATGACTTGTCTGTCTGTGAGGTGGACCATTAGGGCAATCAGTCATAGGAGAGAAGTTCCATCTGGCGCTGTGAATTGAGCTCCGGCTTAGCTCAGTTGGTAGAGCATTGGCGCGAATAGCCAAAGGTCCTGGGTTCAAGTCCCAGTGCCGGAGGAATTTTTCTCCTATAATATTCTCAAGAAATGTTGAGCTGCGATCACATCAACACACTGTCAATGAAGCTCGACAGTCTTACATATACACAAATGCAAACAGCAATTCTTGTCATGTTGTCAAGAGAATCACAAGCTGTACCATTGTGATCAATTTCGTCAGCTTCAAGTTAATGAACGATGGAATTTCGTCATGTCACAACACCTGTGTGTAAACTGTCTCTCCTCGAATCACCAGGTACAATATTGCAATCTAGAATCATTCTGCAATAGTGGTCAAATAGTACATAGTCAGCTACTACATACTGACATGAATAGGGTTTCTCGTACAGACAATCCTTTATCAACTTCCGATGAAGAGCCCCAAGTGCATTCATTTGTGGTTACTAGTAAATCTTCACAACGGCAAGTCTGTTCACAGTGTAAACAAAAGCACGCATTACACGAATGTAGCAAATTTCGCACACTAACTGTACAACAGCGATGGAGCTTTGTACGGTCTAAGCAGTTGTGCTTTAACTGTTTCTCATCAGAACGCAAGGTACAACAGTGTTCATTAACTTCTTATTGCAAGTGTAACTCAACACACAGCAAATTGTTACACTTCACACATAAGCAAGTTCAATCTAAATCATATGCATTTACATGCTTTGAAATCAGCAGAAGTAAACAGAGTACTTCACATCTCAACAGCTCTAAAGCAGTTAGAGTCAGTTACAACTCAAGCAAGACATCTTTTCACAAGCAGAGCCAACGCTTCGAGAGAGAGAGAGAAAACCAATGCATCGGTTAACTCACATCGCAACAAGTACGTCTCCTGCAAGAAAAGGAACGTTATTGAAGATACACCTCATCGCAGTGAATCTTCCAGAAAGCAAGAAAGGTTTAATACAAGTTCTATTGTAGATTCAAACCTTCAAGTAGATCCATTCTACAGAGCCACAACTTCAAGAAGCAACACTTATTCGTTGTGTGCCTTCAACGCATTAGTGAAAGTCATTTCCTATACATTATATATACGGATTTTCTCCTCAGCGAGAAGCTGTTTGTTTTAAATCATTGTACAAATTCAGTAAACATTGTACATTCCACTAACAAGCTTCAGCTACTCACCTCTATAAATTATACTTCAACAAGCAGTTAGATTGTCTTCAGTATATGGTGTTACTGCTCCAGCTGTTTCGTACGAGTCGAAGCTTCTTCACTCCAGGAGATTACCAGCTCCATGGAGTCCAGTCATCATCCTCGCCTAGAACTGTCATTCACATCATCACGTGTGTTGCCAGTCTAAGTAGTGTAGAGTCAGTGCTTACCTCAGTGTTGTATATAGAAGTGTATTTTAATCTATGTAGATTGCACTTTATTTCTTTTTTGTGAAAGTTTACGCTTCAACGGGGGGAGTATGTTAGAGCGAGCCATATGTCTCTCTAATTATTATATTCAAATGTTCCGCTAGTGACTTTCCCACTCGTGAGTCAGCATCTCTTTTGTATAGTGCCGTGTGCAAAACAGCAGGTGCAGTTTTAGAGGCCTCGTGCCTAGCCTCGGCGTCGCTTCACTCAGTCTACAATTAGTATCCACACGTAGCAGATGTACGTTAGCAATTCTCCAGTTCGGGCGCTTTCAAGACAAAGCATCAGTCGCATTTGATCTTAAACCGTGAATCTATACACAAAACATTAAGCAACAAGTTTTGTCGTGTTTGGTCAATTATTTGACAATAATTAACTCAGTGTTCTAGTTTTTTCAGCTAGTAAGATCCGTCTTCTCAGCTCGTTAATTAGGTCGCTTGCATTGTGCAATCAGTGTCCACAGTGAAGTGCCTATTTCATTGCGATTATTATTAAGATTAATAATTCAACATTGAATCTACTAATTACAGCAAGAATTACAAGTGTTTTCATATATAATTCATCACTGGTGTAAATTCAGTACATTTACAACCACGTGTCATCACTTCGCGCCAATTCAGTATATTGGTTCTAATATTGCAAAAGTTATATGTTATTTATTATATTATTCATTCAGTTTTCTAAGAAGCATATATTTCCTTCATTTGATTATTATATTGCGTGTGAATAAAGTTCACATAGTTCATTACAAGTATAAGGTTTCACTCCAGTTACATCCGTGGATCTCTAACCAGTGACCTCGATAAGTCCATTGCTCCATCTATTTTTTTTCCCATGAAGCAGAATGGTCCTCCAAGTTCCCAGAGGTTTTAATCCCTGTAATTCCTGAATAATATCCCCTTACCTACATTTACCAGAAAACCGTAAACTTAGGCCTTCATGAGTAAAGCACAATCTCGACTAAGCCCCCATAAGCTAAAGTCTGATATGCTTAAATAACTATATACCTGAAAATGGATTATTTACTGAAATGACAAACTAAGCCTACATGCCTACAGCACTATCTCGACTAAGCCCCCATAAGCTAAAGTCTGATATGCTTAAATAACTATAAACCTGAAAATGGAATATTTACTGAAATGACAAACTAGGCGTACATGCCTACAGCACTATCTCGACTAAGCCCCATAAGCTAAAGTGTGTTACGAAATATAATGCTAGGCATAAAAGTCAATGTAACAAATAATGAAGGAACCTACCGCGTAATCTATAAGAGTTCTTTTAACTTTGACCCAGAGCTAAAAGTCACACGCAAAACGGAATAACTGGAACCGAGATTAACAGTGAATTCTATTAGCTTGAAAGATATTTAAATTCATTATCCTACAAATATCTATTTAAATGAAATGATATTAATATCAAAGTTATATGTTTGCAGAAATAAGAAGGAAAGTTGGCGTGTATACACCTTTTTTTAAGAGAAAGATTAAGTCCGCAACATGGCGGAGACGGATAGAATTAACTCTTAAGGACAAGAAATGGAAAACTTATCCAGACGTTACGGTATCAAAGAGTATGTAAAGAACTTCACAATTTAGACATAACTGAATGTGAACAATGGTGAAATTTAGCTATTAGAAATAAACTTGGAAATAATTATACATAATTACACTGAGCTTGTTCCTCTCATGAAACGAAGGTATACATGTTGATAATCAGAAAAGACTACAAACAGTTACTTTAAAAACGAAAATCAAAAAGGGGAAATATGTCCAGAATAATTTCACTCACCCCATATCAGCCAACCGCCGGAATACCGACACTCTTTAAATAACTACATCTTGATCCGACAACTCTCAACTGCACACTTAAATCCCGAATCGCTCGGCAGTTTTATGACTCCGATAGAAAGAACCAAGACGAAATTTCGCAGGAGCAACCAAAGAGAATGAAAAAATAACATTTGAAAGACGGCAAGGAGAATCCTAACAGCTGCTAGCAAACACAGGTTGGCCAACCGTTACATAAGGGGGCCTGTACCACGTGAAACTAGGTCAGCTTGATTTTCAGTTGTTTTAACATGATTCCAGTCTGCAACATTAGGTCGTTGTTGAATATGACTCACCCTATTTGCAACAAATGTTTTCCATTTTGCAGGAATAGATTGGAGCCAGGCTTATACTATTGTAGAGTCTGTCCACAGTCTAACTGTACTGAATTCTGTTCGAAGTGCCGCTACAATTTTCTCATACATATAGACTAACAACACTGCGGGACAAACCTCTAATCTTGGTATGGAGAGTTTTTGAAAGGTGCTACTCTTGATTTTGAATATAATAACTTGGTCTGTACTGGCATCTAAAAACCGTGCAGTTCTATTTTTTCTACGGTTCCTTTTCCAACAACCATTCTCTCAATCTCAATCTCGTTCATTACTGGGATATCCCTTTCAAGCACTTGCCATTCTTCTTGTGAATTGGATGACAGTTTTTTCATCCCATGATACCTTTTATTGCCATAACTTCTGCAAGAAGATTTAGCATTTAACAATGAAGGGACCAATTAGTTCACAAGGATCATAAATAGATGCTATAGTCTTTAAAACATTTATATTAGTTAAACAGATATTTTGTGCTGGTTTGACAAAATATATGAATTTGTCAGCCTTAGGATTCCAGAGGAGTCTTAATGTTTTTATGACCTCTTTTTCTCCAAAGTTTATCAACATCTTCTCGACATTTTCTGGAATAATGTTCTCTAGAAGTGTAGGACAATTGGATGACCACTTTCTTAGAGTAAATCCACCTTTCATCAACATTTCTGTAAGTCCTTTTGTAATTTTAATGCTTCTTCCTCCTCATCTACAGAAGTAATAAGCTCATCGACATAGAAGTCTCTACCAGCTGCAACTGCTGCTTCAGGGTAGTAGTCTGATTCATCTTTTATTAACTGTTGTAAACATCTTGGGGCTAAAAATGGAGCTGCTGACATTCCATATGTTACGGTATTAAGCTCAACTATTCCTATTATGGTAGTTGCAGTACTTCTCCATAAAATTCTTTGCAGACATCTGTCACTAGGGTGTATCCATATTTGTCGATACATTTTCTCGATGTCATCTGAGATTCCAATCTTATGCATCCTAAATCTTTGTATTATTGAGAATAAATCATCTTATATGGTAGGTCCAACCATCATTATTTCATTCAATGAAACGCAGTACTACTTTTTTCAGCTGCATTAAAAACTACTTTTAGTTTTGTTGTTGAACTGTCTTCTTTCAAGACTTTCAACTTTCTTGCGATTAACATCAGATTCGTCTTCATTGTGTAGGGGGGTCATATGTCCTAGTTCTTCATAGTCTTGTAGAAAATTGATATAACCTTGCTTCAGTTCTGGCTGACTAATAAATCTTTTCTCGAGTTTCAAGAATTTATCCATTGCTGTTTCATATGTATCTCCTAAAATCTCAGGATCTTTCTTCAAGGGTAACTTAACTTCAAGTCGACCATCTTCCAATCTTGTGTTTTCAACAAAATGCTTTTCACGTGCCTTTTCTTCATTTGTTAGTGTCTTATGATTAAATTCTTCGACAGACCAGAATCGTTCCATTAGAGTGTGCAGTGGATCAATCTGTGAAAAATGTGCATGACACTGTGACATAATACTCTGAAAGTAAGAACCATGAATTTTCCCAGAGAGAATGTAACCAAACTTTGTATTTTTCAGAAATGGATGAACCTTACATTCATGCTTTCCATTAATCAGTAAATAAAAAAAGTCTCTGCTCCTAACAAAACATCAATGGCTCCAGGTTTATAAATGTCCTTGTCTGCAAATTGCACATCATGAGGGAATTTCCAATGAGACCCATCAATTTTAAATGTTGGCATTTTACCTGTTAACTTTGGTAAAATCAAACAACTCAATTCGATCTATAATTATTTCTTGTAGAACTGATCTCAAGTTGAACACTATAGTTTGTTGTGGATGTCGCATTGTTTATGCCAATTATTGGTAGTTGGTTCTTTCTTCGTTGCGAACGTAATCTTTGTATTAGTGCTTCGGTTGCAAAATTAGACTGTGATCCACTGTCAAGTAAAGTACGACACAAGTGTTCATTACCTTGACCATCTTTTCTCTTCACTTGTGCTGTTGCCAGTAATAGATGTGTATTTCTCGAGTTCTTTAATGTACAATAATAACTTTGACTAGCCACACATCCTTGTGAGTCCGTGTTTCTGTTTCTGCCACTTACCACACAAAGTACAACCTCTAGACTTACATTCTTTTACCATGTGATTGTTGCTTAAACAATTTATGCATAATGAACCCTTTCTAACTACATTATATCTTTCTTCAATGGACAATTGCTTGAATTTGGGACACTCATATATAGCATGAAGATCATTACAAACAACACATTGTTGTTTCATACTGAAATGAGAGTGTAATCGCATCTTATGTGAAGGCGACATAACATCATGCCTTTGTTCATTTACATTTTGCTCATCATGCCAAGCTTCAAGAGCATTGCATCGGTGCTCTGAAAATATGTAAAACAGTTGCAAGGTTAGCATCATATCCCAGGTATCTGTATCTTGCTTCAAAGTTTTACGTGCCTTTAAATTGCTTTTAGTCACATCTACTAATTGGAGAAGCTGCCTAACATTTTAACTTGTAATATTAGGGAAATTCATAATAATGTCAAAGTTTGCATTTATAATGAGCCTTTCGTTACCATACCTCTCTACGAGTAGTTCCAATCCGATATCAAATCCTTGGTCACTAAGTTCATTGTGTTGTCGTATGCCTTTGGAATCCCCTTTTAAGGCAGCAAAGAAATAATGAAACTTTTGCACTTTAGGAATACTAGAGTTGTTTCCAACCAATGACATAAATGTTTCCTTGAATGCTACCCAATCTTGCAATTACCACGAAAGTTAGTTATGGATAATTGAGATAACTTCACTTCGACTGTTGGATTTGCTTCAGAAATTAGGCCTACAGGTGACTGAACTGCTGCTTCTAATGTCTTCATATTACCTTGCAAGAAGCTAGTAAGTTGGCAGTATCTTTCTTCCATATTTTCTCGTTCTTCGTCACTCTTAGTATCATTATCTAGTAAGTCTATCTCATCTTGTGTTTCATTAAACTTTCTCCAATTTTCTTCTAATAAAGTTCATCTGACTTGTAACTGATCAAGTCTAGGGCTTTCATGGTAGTTGGCAACAAACTTCTCTGCTATGGTAAAAAGTGACTTTATTTCAGCACGTGCACTCACTAAACATTTATCTTTTCTACTACAGACATGTTTCTGGGTGTTAATAATAATAAAATGGACGGAGGGAAAGTAGCAGGACGAGAATTTCGTTTTAATCGCTTTTCTTTACCTGTCATATAATCTACATTGCCGACGTTACAGACGTAGTTGCTCTGAAGATTTGTTAGTGCAGCTGCTTCGCAACAGATGCCGCCATCGTAGCCTTCCTCAAACATGCAGAATCATTGTCGACGCCATTTTGATCTGTTCTGATGCCTACGTGACGAAGTTATTATCTTTTATGGTAACAACTTTCTTACTTTGATATCACAAAACTTATAGTCTCAGAATGTTCATCAGTACTTACATTCACCTTAGCACTATAACTCGTAGTTCATCTTGCGCTGATTCGTCGCCTTTGAAGCCCCATCCGGTATAAGAGGACCAATGTTTGTAGTCATACTAAACTTTATTCAGCAACTAACTACTATCAACATGACAAGTTTTAAGAGTAATGGGCAATGAAAATTTCCCTTCCTGAACAGAAATATACAGGGAATCCATTTTATGCGGAAACTTTTTAACAGCGTTGCCCCTGTTCACACTTTCCCCGCTGTTGTGCTTGCAATGGCGGGGACCGTGTTCCGTTATTACCGGCAAATCAAGACTTTAACATAACTTAGGCCTACATGTAGAAGCTTATTACTCACCATTTATTTGAGATACTGTCGAAAATGACCACCGTCAGCAGTAAGACATGCCTCACATCGTTTAAACAAATTATTTGCCACTTTCTGTAATTCCGCATCGATAATACACTGCACTGCGGCAATGCGGCAGTGATGCGAGGTTTCCTCATAAAATGAACTCACTGTATATTCAATAGCAGAATAATTACTAATGGAATATGCCAAATTTCAGTATATATCAACATAGTACGTAAGGCAAACTGAATTTGCTAACAAATAGGTAAGCTTCAAGGCCCAGCTAAATGCAGTACAAGAACTAATTAACATGAACATTTTCAGAACAGCCTAGGTTAACAATCACAGATAATTAGCATAAGACTTTTCCTAATAAGGCCCAGGTATTAGTTTAATGACCCTACTCGAGATACAAAGGTTACGTGCTCGACCATGAATGTTGTAAGCTGATTTCGTCAACCCAGACAAGCAAAGACCCGCAAGTAACTGGTTAAAAAATACATAACAACATATTAGGATACAGGTCCCTTGACACAATTACTTTTAATTGATAATATAGAATATTTGTACTAGGAATATTCTCATGCAGATACAGAGTACGAACAGATACTCCAAAATAATCTGAAGCAATAGGATATTACGTTACATTAGAAACATGAAAGACAAGCGCCATAAAAAAAATGGCGACAGAAACAACGTGAGATACGGATTTAAATTCCTTCAGAAAGGGAGTTATGTTAATTTTAGTGGCAATATAATCTATGTTACAGCTTTATAAGTGAAGTTATACTAGCGGAAGATAATACTGAAACTCACACAATTCTCGTCAGTCCACAGCCGCTTTGAAATCTCCGCTACGAGAGCACCACTTTTACTTCTTGTTCACGAGCTTCCAGCAGACAAACTATACTAGCGGCACGCAAGCAGAACCACAACCGCCAGATTCGCGCGGGAGGTGCGCAAAAGCAAACGACCAAGAATAAGTCAGAAACTCACAAGCACGATAGAGAGATAAATAACCGTGAGTGACGTCACGTTACAAAATTATAAAGTATTTGTGTCATATTTATCAAATAGGTACCAAAGCACTAAAGTTCAACGACGAAAAAAGAGAAACAGTAGTGCTAGAAATTTGCGTACGACAAGGAACTGTGTTAGGTCCTTTTCTCTTCTTAATATACATCAATGAGCTACTTAAACTAGATATAAATCTCATCAAAGGCAATGTTTATTCCTTAGCTGATGACACAGTAATCATATTTTCTGGAAACTGTTGGGAGCACGTTTTTACTAATGCTAACATTGGAACAAACAAAATAAAAAAAAAAGGTTCGATGAAAACTTTCTACCTGTAAATATTGATAAAACAACATATTTAGTAGTTGTAAGATAATTTTTTAGCCTGAAACCCTCGATAAAATTTAATCAACTAATGTAGCGAAAGACTAATAAGAAACGTGTATTAATTTATAAGATATATGAAAAAGTGATATAATTATGATACTAAGAAAAGAAAATAGAAAATTGAAGTGAACTATTAATTACCATGTATTTTATTATATAAGTCAAGTACTAATTAAGACAGTTAGGTTAGAAAAACCTGTTGGCATATAAGATTTTTAAAATACAAAAATGTTTAATTACGTATTAACGTTATTATGTCAGATTAAGCGTTTGAAGTATCATAATAAAATAGAGCTAATATCAAGTATAAATATAGAACACCAGTTAGACAGATTAACATGGCTTAAGCCAATGATAAATTCCAGTTGATATTGATTAAATTTATTCAAAGATTGGTGGTCAAGATCATTACAAAAAAGCGAAGAGTTCATTAAAAGTCACAATAAAGTACCAATTCAATATAATATATTTACAAAATTTGTAGAAAAATGCTTAAAGAGATGTTAAAGGAAGCTATGTATAAGACTTGTTTACGAATATCTACAAATGTACAATGTTGAAGAGTCTTATGTTATATATTAAATTAACACATATGTGTGTGGTACAATTATATAAAATATGATTATATATTCACTCTTAAAATACCTAGTTTATGTTCTAAAAAGTCTGATAGTAGCTAATATTGACAAGTGGTAAATGAGTGCTTTACTACTACGTAGCAGTAAAGCACTCATCATGAAAACGTCTATATGAAAGCCTCAATTGAATTACAAGATTCAAGGACTGAGATGGTACATCCTGTACCGAAATGTACATATCCAGATAATCAACTTTACAAACTTAGGCAGCGTTCACACTGAGGCGATAAGCGATAAGCGATTTATCGGAAGGACTTTGTTGCGGCGATATATTGCTAGGAAGGTTCACACAGCGAGCGATAAATCGGCGCGACCTGGGCGATAAAAATTCCCTTTAGGCAGGCCTACAGGCTGAGGTAGATTTCGATGTGCTAAATATCGCCTTATATGAGAGCTATCGAGAAACCAGTTACTGATTTGTAGAGCACTCATCAAGCGCTTTTCAACGATACTCCATAAGACGTGGTTTCAAAAATTTCGAACTTCCATCCCCCAACCAACCACCCCAACTCGTACCACCAATACTCCCGAATCGTTGGTGTCACTGTGAACTCCATAGGGAGTTCTCTAATTTATTCAAACAAAGTTTCCCTCTATACTTCATAGGAGCCGAGATATACATATTTCAAAATTTCTACCCCTCCCCGACCCTCCCCTGGGGCCAAATTTGGTCATTAACGAACTTGTCCGAACTATTGGGCCTAGAAATAACATAATAAAATTTGGTTCAAATATCTTCAAAATTACGGCCGCTATCGTGTAAAGATATATATATATATATCACAAATTTTTTTTTGAACGGGCGGTGGTTTGGTACTTAGGGGAGCATGAAACGTAAAGATATGAAAGAATTTTTCGAAAATCATGACATGGTATCCATTGCAATAGGTAGATTTTTCTTCGAAATCTACCTAAAATGTGGTGGGAACACAATCTTCACTACAAAAGTTACAATATCGTAAGCAACAAATCGCTCAGGCGACCAGCATGCTGCACTTCGAGCGATATAGCACTTGCGATATGTTGCGCTATCGCGTGAGTGTGAACCTTTTTTATCGCCTCCCTTTAGATTTCAAGTATCTGTCCGTGCGTGTCGCGTATCGTATATCGCTCGCGATATATCGCTTATCGCTTATCGCCTGAGTGTGAACCCTGCCTAAGAAGTGACTGACTAATTCTACGCATCTACACTCGTTAGTGATTTCTATGGGAATTAAACGATAATAAATGACATTATCTATCAGATAGAAGTGCTAATGAGCTAAAATAGATAGCTTGCTCATATTTATCCACTTTTAATGGGATACATACGATCTAATTATGCACTATCGCTCATGCAAGTTATGTTAGAATTATCAAAAAATGTGAGTGACATATATATTCTGTGTATGATATGAATAATATATGGTACATATAATTCTACCACTTGTCAATATTAGCTACTATCAGACATAAACTAGATATTTGAAGAGTGAATATCTCATTATCTTTTATATAATAGTGTACCACACACACATATGTGTTAATTTAATATATAACATAAGACTCTTCAACATTGTACATTTGTAGATATCTGTAAACAAGTCTTATACATAGCTTCCTTTAACATCTCTTTCAGCTTAATTTTTCTACAAATTTTGTAAATATATTATAATGAATTGGTACTTTATTGTGGCTTTTAATGAACTCTTAGCTTTTTTGTAATGATCTTGACCACCAATCTTTGAATAAATTTAATCAATATCAACTGGTATTTATCATATTCTTAAGCCATTTTAATCTTTCTAACTGGTGTTCTATATTTATACTTGATGTTTTACTAATAAATATTAGCTCTATTTTATTATAATACTTCATACGCTTAATCTGACTTAATAACGTTTATACGTAATTAAATATTTTTGTATTTTTAAAATCTTATATGCCAACAGGTTTTTCTAACCTAACAGTCTTAATTAGTACTTGACAATATAATAAAATACACGGTAATTAATAGTTCACTTCAATTTTCTATTTTATGTTCTTAGTATCATAATTATATCACTTTTTCATATATCTTATAAACTAATACACGTTTCTTATTAGTCTTTCGCTTCATTAGTTGATTAACTTTTATCGAGAGTTTCAGGCTAAAAAATTGTCTTGCAACTCCTAATCTCAAATACCTTCATATACAAGATGAAGTTTTTATTACAACATATTTACCTTTTTCACTAATCTCTAAAGGACTTTCCTCGATAAATGCACAACATAATATAATCTTACATGAAATCTCTTGTTCTATCCCATTTAATTGTGAAAGTCCAAAATTAAGTTCATCAACGCAAGTAAAAAAACTTAGGTGTTATCATTGATCAAAATTTACGGTGGGGAAAACATGTTCAATATCTGTGTCTTAAACAACGGAAAACTATATATAAATTTGTTATATTAAGAAACACTATGCCACAGAGTACTTTAAGATTAATATATTTAAGTTTAGTCCAATCAGTTATACAATATGGAATAATAGGATAGGGTGGGATATGTGCACTCGGCCCACTGTCGTAGTTACAGAAGAGAATAATGAAGATAGCCTATATGTTAAAAAAATCAATCGACTATCCACCTAAAAGTTTATATAAAGGTTTTGACATATTGAATATTAAACAATTATACTCCTACGCTTTATTAAATTATTTCCATAAACATAATGGAAAATTCATAACACGAAATCACTACTATAATACAGGAGGTATAATATATCTCGTCCTCTTTTCGAACCTAAGTGTGCTACCGAAGTAGTATAAATTTCGGACCAACAATTTTACTAAAAGAAACCCTAATCTGACACCACTAAACAATAATTTGTTTAAAAAATAAGTACTCGAATTGATTAAAACTAACTTGTAATGGTACTTTTATTCATTTTTTTACCATTATTCATTCTCAACTGTAATTTTTTAAATTTTTAACATGAGGTATTTTGTTTCTATCTCTGTTATGATATTGTAATTTATTTTTTCGTATAATTATTCTAGTATTTATTTCAAATGAGCAATCTTATTGTTTTTGCCTAAAACTATAATATGTTTGTTTTTATGTAATGTTCATAATATAATTTTAGTATGACTGAACTGACCACGAGCACAATCTATGCTCATGCGGGGCAAATTATAATAGTTTGTAATTGTAATAATTGTGTTCATATTATTTATATTTGTGTTTGTAATAATTTTGTAATATTTTGTATTTTTGTCATTTGTAAAAATTAGAAAATTTTGTAATAAATAAAAAGATAATTTTTTTATATTGTGGGATTATTGTGGGATTAGGCTATTTCTAAGTGGACCCAAACATTTAGAGAATATTTTAAAACATTAGTTTTTTTAAAAGAGAAATATAAACAAATAGAGAGTTAGAAATTACTCCACTAATAATAAAGTTGAAATAATAGGTTTTGCATGGTGGAGATTTTATAAGAAATTTTATAAGATTTTTTTTATATTTTTATAAGAAAGAAATGGATGGAAAAAATTGAGGAGGTTAAATAACAGTTTGGTATAGTTTCGTTTAAACTTGGTGTTGTAATTATTATTATGTTTTATGTTTTAAGTAAATTTTGTTGTTTGGTGTTTTATCGCTATCACACAAGAGGATTTTGTAATATACATAACACCTAGGATAAGCAGAAAAGTAAACGAAAGTATTTTAAAATCTCTCTATAAGTAAGCAGCTTTGTCATGACTGACTGAATGAATGACTGGCTGATTGAGAATCAACGCCGAGCTTAAACTATAATTGGTAGATACTTGGAGTTTTGACAGGACCTTCTTTTACACTAACACAAGATTTTGCAAAATTGTGATTTTAAATGCTAAAAATCAAATATTTTCGAGGAGACGAAATACCTTATTAAAAGAATTAAACAAATACAAATCACATTGCATGTACAGTTCTCATGACAACAGTGTGTTATGTCAACACACAGTGTATTTATGTTATGTCAACAGTGTATTTTTGACAGTGTTAACAGGTAACTTTGGAAATGCATGAGACGGAACTTTGACAAATTATATAACATGTCCATATAATTCATTGGTGTAAATAAATAATGAAATCCACTAAAATAATGCAGAATGTGATGCAGTCTCATACCTTTCTCTACCCTGGAAATAGAGAATACCATTTTATCACTTTACAATTAGTATTCCCATATGGCAATATAATATTCGGTTTGTTTGCTCAATTATTTATATTTTTTACGTTAAACGATATAATTAAGGATAACATTATGTAATTCGTGTAATTTATGTAAAAACGATGTCCGTGTTAATAAATCTAATGTTTTAATTATTTTTCTGTTAAATAAATGATTTAAACAAAATTTCTAATAGTTGAGTAAATAATCGCGGCACGTACTAGTAATATTATGAATTACAATAAACGAAACCGTACGAAATATTTAGACATTATGTACATTGAATTTCTTTCTGTAGACCTACTGACTAGGGATCAGCTGTTATAATTTATTCCTGAAGAGAATTAACGATATGTGATTTGGTGTTGCAGGTTGTGGTGCTCGAGATGAACCGGCTGGGGATGCTGGTGGACCTGTCGCATGCCGCCCACGAGACTGTGATCGCTGTGCTAGAGATAACCCGGAGTCCTGTTATCTTCTCCCACTCTTCTGCACAAGCGCTATGCAACACTTCGCGCAATGTTGATGACCAAGTTTTAAAACTTGTGGTAAGTAAGATAGCCTAAAAATTTTACGTTTTATTTTTTTAATTATTTTTATCCTCCAAGTAGTAGGCTTTAATTTTTATTCCTATATTAAGAGTGAACCCTATCTTATTTTACCTCAGACAGCCGTATCCATAATTTAACTTTTGCAGAGTAGGAGAATATATTTTTGTCGTCCCAGTCTTTAAAGGTAGCTGTTCCTAACTTTTAAGTGTCATGCTTTCCTTGAAATATAATATTGTAACAAGGGCTCGTCGGGGGTTTGAAATAAGAACACTTGTCTTCTTATAAGAAGGACGGTTCCTTTCTTTTGTATTGCAATACTCAATACACAAGAAGGTAACTCTTGATTGTTCTCCAGTTCACTTGTTCGCTGCTCACTTCCACAGTGCTGACTCCAAGTCAAAGCAACTGACTCAGTTCGCAAACTGTGCTGACTCCCAAGTCTCAGCAACTCGATACAACCACGTCGGTCACCCCACAGCCCTTGCTGGCTCGTCGCTGCACACACACGATCCACCCGTCGCTCTCCGCTGTGCGCTGATTTCACCAGTACGGGGCTGTCTCAGTTCAGTTCCACTTCACCAGTTCACGTCCACAGTTCCTCAGTTCATCAGTTCACATTTCCATCACTTCACTCTCGTTCTTGAGTTCACACTGTTCTTCCACGACTCGCTCACGGGTTTATAAAGGGCCGTCGAATGTTCTGGAGCTAAGTCGCGATGTTTCTCTCTGCGCACGATCTGGAAGCCTGTGGCGGCATTCAGTCACAACCCTTACCACGCAGCCCCTCCCCTCCAGAGCGCATAATTCACTCACTGCGACGTGTCTCCACTAAGCCACACCCAGCGCATGCGGCTCCAGTCTGTTCATTTAGACGGCAGCAATCTTTCTAGACGTGTCGATTTCTCGAAGCTTCGCGGCATTGTGACAATATGTAATATAACATATAATATATTTTTTTAAATTTCCGGGTACCCCCATAAATTGGAATTTAGGAAATTAGGCTTTTAAATATTATCTGACATAACATGAATGCAATGTAACATTGTTGTTTTATATTTATCATAATAATTTCTGTTGTCATTTTCCCTTTCTGCAAGTGAAAACAGTTTAACTACATATGAATTAGTATCAATTGAAATATTTTTTTTACTCAAGTTGGAATCATTTACATACTGCTGCCTAAATGTTTAGTTAAAATAATTCATATATGTTTTTACCCTAAGCATGGGCAATATACCTTTCTCACATTAAATTCTGATATAGAATAAGAAGCCACATTGAAAAAGGCATGTATCCAGTTCTTTCAGCCTTATTCGAAGCTTTTTGTACACCATGCAAGACTGAGTTTCTAAAAACAATGGGGTTTATAACTACCCTTTAGAGAATTAGATAAATAGTTTAGAATAAAAGATTTAGTATAAGTTAAGAGCCTCATGTACAAAATTTAAACAAAATCGTTAAAGTCATTTTTGAGAAAGTCGCGAAAAACAAAGTTCTCTTCTTGTAAAATGTAATTAAAAGTAAGACAAAGTCGTCACCAATCTTCGTATGACTTCGCCAGATGGTACCTAACGCAAATACAAAATATTGTTTTCATACAATTTCTTGTTCTGCAGCTAACGGTTTTCACAGACACACAGACGCTAAATACAAGTTGTGCTGGGTTTTACTTTGGTAATTAAATTTCTTTTTATGAAAGCTGAACCGTAACATGTTTCACTGACTGAGTTAATTATATCTATATTATAACTTCAGAGAAAACACTCTAATGTGGAAAACTGGAAAGACACCGGATGCTCTAAGATTGGAAGCTACCAAACTAACGTGCTGAGTACCCAGAGCAGGAGCTAGAACCTCTAAAATCACCAGGATAGGAGGAGTCCCCAAAGGGCAATCACAATAGACATCAACACTGAATGACTACTACAGAATTGTAACGATCTGAATATATTTTGTAACACATTAATCCATAAATAATTGTTTTCAGTAATAATATAGATAATTATAACACCAAAATAATGGTTAAAAATACATTAATGTAAAACTATGAGAATATGAATGAGTAAATGAATGAATATGATTAATTATAATAAACCCTTGATGAATCTCAAGTATCAAAATGGCATTATAAGTTAATATATCGATACTAAAACTTCTATGAGAACTTGTAGTAGCCTATACTGCTTGACTTATTATCTACTAGAAAATAGCCTGTGGCTTTACCACGGTTAAAATGATGCTTAAAAAAGAAACTTGCAGGTCTAGAATCCTGAGGGCACATAATCGGTTCCCCAATATTTAATCATGGCATCTTGGAAGGAACACAGGCCATATGGTCAACCATGTTCCAATGCTTCCTTATGTTACGCTTTTTCCTTTAGAATATAATTCGTTCCTACCAGTACGTAGATTTCAGAAATTAATTATATCGTAAGATTCTTGCAGTTCCAAAGCTACCTGTGAACACTGATAATAGCATCGTTTCTCAACTGTTTGTTGACAAATGAATATGATTTGCTTGAATTTTTATTGTCCGCGATAATTCCAGGGTTAAACTATCAATATATTATAGGTGGTGCCCGCGGCTTCGCCCGCCATTATTAATTGACTATGATTTTTAAGAAATCTACACTGACAGGTTATTAAAAATGTTTGTGGTTCACAGCTATGAAAATTATAAGTAAAATAAAATTAGAATATTTGTTCATTGTTGTTATATATAGTCCCCTGTCAAATGTACATCCGTGTGCTCCTTGATGATGCAAGTGTGGGAGTAGTCTCAATATCTTTGTTTGACCTTGGAGAAACATAATTTCGATGGTGCCACTCTTGAAAATGTGCGTTTGCATGGTGGGGGCAAAAAACAAAATGGCCGCCATCGCAAACACGTTTTCCTATTTATATCAGTAACCGTTGGGATTACAAAAAAATGTTCGAAACAAGAAATGTAGCTACATAGATTCTGCACAGAAAAGTTCATTACAACTTTTATGTAGGATCAACCGTTTTCTCATAAAAAGTACTTTTATATTTTTCAAAATTAAAATTGATTATGTCTCAGTATGAGAGTTTTGCATGCGCATATTTACATGCCTGACATTATTTACACGGCCACTGGATACTTCTAACAATAATTAATATGTTAAACACTAATAAATTAAAAAATAACCCCTTTCCCTTATGTTGTGCCGTAGGAAACTGAAAGATAAAAAGTACCACTATAGTTTTAACCTTTAACGAAAATACTTTGGAAGAAATACAATGTTTGCAGATTTATAGGCCTATAGACAGAGTGGATACACTCCTATAATTACATTTTTAATTATAATCATCGTCACTTTCAATACAAATCACACTTAGACCTAAATCTTCATCATCGTCCAGCTCCCACTCTACCATATTGTCACAATGGTTGGGATTACCTTCGCAAGTGCACATTTCAGTACACCGGAGTCCATTTGACTGACATGTAGCCTACATGGAGGAGAGCAACGCCTTTTGGAGCATGAGCAGCGACAAAGTTCCAAGATAAGCTATGGTGCACAAGTGTTGGTACAAGCAACAGACTCATATGCACTCCCTACTTTTATCCATCCAAAATCTGAGGGCGGTGGGTTATTGGGATGCTTATTTAGGTCCTGATTCCATTCAAAACATTGAAGGTGAGCCCTTAGCCAGTGCAGATCTTGTTGAAGGAACATCTTTGAATTTTTTCTGTGTAAACAACAACCATCGCATAAGACCTAATATGTTGGTCAGTGTTGTTTTGGGGATATAAAGCTGCAAATGAATGCTTCCAAGATAGTCCTGACATCTTCAGTGCGTGAAAGTGTAGTCCCCAATTTAGCCAAGGCTGCTAGCAGCGTATCACTTGCGGAATTAAAAGCTTTCCACAACTTTATTTTACCTTTGCCAGCAAATGATCCTGTTACATCAGCTCCTGAATGTGCGTGTAATCCAGGGAGTGCAGAGGCTTTCAGAGGTCCAAGTGCTCTGTAAATTGAACCAGCTGAACAAACCTTAGCCGAGGAAAAATTCAAAATCTTTCGAAAGCTGAATATATCATCTCAGTGCTAAAATCAGGATATCAGTATCGGGGGGGAACACATGAGTAGTTTTAATTCCTTTCTGTGCTAAATAAGCTGCATGTAATATGATCTTTGTGTCGGTCTCCTCTTGCGTACTTGCAAGACTGGATATATAATCACCATGTGATGAAGCTACTTTGTCCCTCCAACAGAGTACAAACCTTTTGTTGTTGGTCACGCCAAATTGCAGAATCTCATCGGAAAGGAACTCTGTTAGCTAATTTGTGCATTGGTATACTTCCAATTTTCGTTTCTGCTCCGATTTTGTACTGCATTGGATCTGAGCCCTTTTGCCGAATCTCTCACGTCGCTTTCTTCAATGAGTTTTCTTTGTAAGAGTAAAAAACTACATTAACCTCACTGTAATTGCTGAATTCAGTAATTACAGTAAGGTCCATGTAGTTTTTGTACTCAGTTTTTACTCAGTTGGAGGGACAAAGCAGCTTCATCACATGGCGATGATATATCCAGTCTTGCAAGTACGCAGGAGGAGGCCGACACAAAGATCATATTACATGCAGCTTATTTAGCACAGAAAGGAATTAAAACTACTCATGTGTTCTCCCCCGATACTGATGTCCTGATTTTAGCACTAAGATGATATCCTCAGCTTCCGGAAGATTTTGCATTTTTCCTCGGCTAAGGTTCGTTCAGCTAGGTTCAATTTACAGAGCACTTAGACCTCTGAAAGCCTCTACACTCTCTGGATTACACGCAATTTTAGGAGCTGATGTAAGAGGATCATTTGCTGGCAAAGGTAAAATAAAGTGGTGGGAAGCTTTTAATTCCGCAAGTGATACGCCGCTAGAAGCCTTGGCTAAATTGGGGACTACACTTTCACTCACTGAAGGTGTCAGGACTATCTTGGAAGCGTTCATTTGCAGCTTTATATCCCCAAAACTACACTGACCGACATATTAGGTCCTGTGCGATGGTTGTTTACATAGAAAAAATGCCAAGATGTTCCTCCAACAAGATCTGCACTGGATCTGGCATGGCTAAGGCCTCACCTTCAATATTTTGAATGCAATCAAGACCTAAATAAGCATCCCAATAACCCACCGCCCTCAGATTTTGGATGGAAAAAAGTAGGGAGTGCATATGAGTCTGTTGCTTGTACCAACCCTTGTGCACCAGAGCTTATCTTGGAACTTTGTCGCTGCTCATGCTCCAAAAGGCGTTGCTCTCCTCCATGTAGGCTACATGTCAGTCAAATGGACTCCGGTGTACTGAAATGTGCACTTGCGAAGGTAAACCCAACCGTTGTGACAATATGGGAGAGTGCGAGCTGGACGATGATGATGATTTAGGTCTAAGTGAGATTTGTATTGAAAGTGATGATGATTATAATTAAAAATGTAATTGTAGGAGTGTATCCACTCTGTCTATAGGCCTATAAATCTGAAAACATTGTATTTCTTCCAAAGTATTTTCGTTAAAGTTTATAACTATAGTAGTACTTTTTATCTTTCAGTTTCCTACGGTACAACATAAGGGAAAAGGGTTATTTTTTTAATTTATTATTTTTTATCATATTAATTATTGTTAGAAGTATCCAGTGGCCGTGTAAATAATGTCAGGCATGTAAATATGCGCTTGCAAAACCCTCATACTGAGACATAATCATTTTTAATTTTGAAAAATATAAAAGTACTTTTTATGAGAAAACGGTTGATCCTACATAAAAGTTGTAAGAATCTTTTCTGTGCAGAATCTATGTAGCTACATTTCATGTTTCAGACTTTTTTTTGTAATCCCA
This sequence comes from Ectobius pallidus, assembly GCA_964059195.1. NCBI lineage: Eukaryota > Metazoa > Arthropoda > Insecta > Blattodea > Ectobiidae > Ectobius > Ectobius pallidus. Next base: position 149,619,437 of record CAXKWD010000004.1, read on the forward strand.
ACGGTTACTGATATAAATAGGAAAACGTGATTGCGATGGCGGCCATTTTGTTTTTTGCCCCCACCATTCAAACGCACCATTTTCAAGAGTGGCACCATCGAAATTATGTTTCTCCAAGGTCAAACGAAGAGATTGAGACCACTCCCACACTTGCATCATCAAGGAGCACACGGGAGCCTTTTTTTGTACATTTGACAGGGGACTAATAATAAAGAAATGGTTTTACTCTTCGTGAACATTTACTCTGCGAGAGACGAACATCTCAGAGTATACCCGATGTCTCACGAAGTGAGGGCACGAGTGAGCACACTATTGAGGGCCTTTGAATTGTAACAAATATCGTATAAATATCTTGAATGTACCATTCAGTTCTCATAGGAAGAGAATAAAGATACTTGGCTAATAATCCAAAACTTGATATCAACTTGATAAATAAATTTGATATCAACTGTTCCAAACCAATAAGAAAAATACTAAAACCGATATTAAAGAATGAATGATGAGTAATTGATGTAAGGCATTGACTGAACAGTTTTCTATAAAGGGAATGTAATAAAGTTCATCAAGATGGCGGTGAATGTGAACGTGGACGAGAAGTATCGCTCTGCCGCAAATCAAGTGGGTTTAATCAAGTCCCCACACCACCAGCTGTACAGAAAGCGTGAAATGGATCCAAATAGAAGAGCTCGCTGGCCCCATCTTGGGGCCAAGAAATTACGATAGCAGACAACATACAGCTGCTAAACGTAATAGGAAACATAAAACAACGGGTATTTAATCTCATAAATAATAAAAAAATTAAAACATGAGCTGAGAGTATTATGGTTTCAAATAAATGTAAGAACTAAACATAATTACTCACATTCATCGCATGTGGACGCAAGAACACAAGATCATAGGCCTATCTTGACATTCCCAGTAGATTGTCAGGCATATTTGTAAATAATCTAAATTACGTTGAGATCTTTGGACATATCGTTCGGGTTCCTGAAGTAATCCTATGTAATTAAGTGAACGAATACAATTATAATAAAATAAAATGTAAATAAATTAAATGAAATAAAAATCAATCAATCTAATGCTCACCTATTGGTTCATAAATAGAATTGATTTAGTGAATGTTTCTTGTTCGTTCTGAAATAATGTATTAATATGTTAATTAAAAATTATAATCCTGAACATTGGTAGGCCTAAAGATTATATTTTTAAAATGTTGAGTATGCATTTAGATTTTTCAGTTTGTATTGGCAAGGTAATGCTAAAGATGGATCGTCGTGGTCTTGCGGTTATCATCGCTGACTACAAATCCGACGGCCCGGGTTCGATCCCCGTTACCTCCTCGGATTGTTCTTAGGTAGGGAGGTCTGGAACAGGGTGCACTCAGCCATTAACGGCCGTGGGTGTCGGCATGCTAACCACATGCCCCCAATCCTGCCATCTGCCTGTGGTAGATGACGCAGCAGCCGGGTGGTTCTTGTCCCTTCAGTGATATAGCGTCACGGAGTTTTACCTTGTAAGATGAGTCAGAAAATTAAACACAGACGGAAGTACATCTGTTGCAAGAAACCTGTTGCCATTAGACTTCCAGAAACTAGATTTTGCAGAATGAGCTGAGCAGAGTCTGTTGGGTTAAATTTCTCACGTCTTACAGCCGATAACCATTTCTTTAACAGTTAAATTGTAACGCTGTTTAAAATTGCCGCGATTCCATCCCCTCCGACTACACTCTCTCTGACGTAAGTAGTGCACGACTTCGCCGCTGCATACCGAGCCGTAATGGTGGGCTTGGTTCTTGCAGTCAATCAGACTGTATTTGGCAACTGCCTAGTTAGTGTGGGAGCTGCGAGGACGAGTCGGACCCTCCGGTTGGCTGTGTGAGTAAGCGATGTCGTCACTATTTATTAGTTAAAATTGATTTCAAGTGCCTTCAGCACATTATGCCTATATTCATATTTTGGTGTTAAGATAACTGAGGTAGGAAAGGACAGAGAAAGATGTATTTTCAGAGTTAGTTAACCTTAAGTACTTATAGTCATTGGCCGTCTGGATATGGAACAACCTCGGTATCAAGTTTATTATTTCAAGCCATCATGAAAATGCCCATGTTAGAATGTCTGAGTTTGAGATCGGTTACTCTGTAGGGTTAGATCCCTCTTGTTCATGAAATGCTAGTTTCCACTAAGAATTATTTCATTCATGTTCTAAATACCCATATTTGCTATATCATTGTTTGAAGTTCTCCGATAGAAATATTAGTATTCCCATTTCAGTTATGCTTGGTAAAAGGATTTTTCTAGTGGGCGTATCGTCGCCATTTGCCTACCCCGTTGCATCTTGGGTAGATCTGGTAATGTAATTGCTGGCCCAGATGATATATATATTTTTCCTTAACTTCAATTTTCATTGTCTCAAATTTAATGTTAAATTTCCTTTCCCTATATTAATAAATTTAATTGAACTGTTAGTTGTATTGCATTTGTTAACTTGTGATTTTGCCTGTAAAAATTGTATTGGGTATAAATTCTGCTGGTTCCCTTCTTTAGCCAGAATGGTCAGAAAGATATTAGTACTCTGATGTTGAATTTATATAAGGGTTATAAATTTTTATGTAAACTATTATTCAGCTATTTATGAGGTGGACTTAGTTAATATATTGTTCTGGTCCATATAGTTACTTCACGTAATATATTCTCTGGTTGCAAGTTATATATTGTGTAGCTAATTTGCATAATTATGTGGAACATTCTGGGGCGTTCAAAGTTCACCATGTTAGGTCACGCCAGGCATTTCTTGTATATTTATGGACATTAGCCTCCCTTCTTGCATAGTGATACACACCAGATAGATTTGCCTTATTTTCCTTTTGAGATTTTGTAATTATTAATTCTTTTCCTTTTTTTTTATCTACAAGCTAATTGCTATTAGAGTACACGATTAATTTGGTACAAGTAGTTCAGCCCTTTTTCTATAAATAAATTTTCTAGATTTTCTGCACCTATTGTTTCATAGTATTTTCCAGACTGTTCCTTCAGGCTATATTCCGTGTAGCTGACTTGCTTATATTCTCCGTTTTTGTATTTGACTTTATTCTGTTATATGCTAATTCGAAATTGCATTTATATTTTTGGCTGTTTGCTGGCTGATTTGCTTAACTTACCTTATTTAGTTTTTGACCTTCCTTACATATTTATTCTCTAATATCATATTGCTTTTTCATACCAAAATTTCTGCTTAGTTAATTAATTCTTGATTATATTTTGGTGCTTTTTTGATATTTAATTACACTCAGGTTTTGGATTTTCCTTACCGTATTTATTTTTCTTTTATTCTAAATTATTATTTTCTATTGCAAATTAGGTCGACCAGTTCACCTTTCTTCGTAGTTTTTTTTTTAAGCAAATTCTAAATAAATTCCCAGCTTATCTTCCCTTCTGTATATTCTAAAATACTTTAAAGTATATTATCTACTATTCCCTATTGGATAGGCCTTATTATAGTTCATGAGTAAATTTTTCTAAAGTGATTTCTAGTCATTTGCTAATTATAAAAGACTTTGAAACATTCCCTTTTATTGGTAATTAGGTAGGCCTAATTAGTATTTATTCTGGAAATTTCTTTAATACAAATGGTACATAGTTGTGAATTTTGATTTTCTTTTGCCATCCCTTTATTCTAAATTTCTTTGCCTGGCATTGACCTTTGATAGGCCTAGTCTTTATTAGTGATCCATGCATATTTATTTATAGTATACCAACTTAACTTTTGGAGTTTATTGGATTTGCAATTTTGGATTATTCTTGGTATATGAAGGATAGCTTAATGTTTAGTGATCTTGGGCATTTAATAATCAATTTCTAGTCATTACTATTTATTGTCATATATTTATGGTAGACCTTATATTGTACATTGGTTATATTATACATTAAATCTCATTGTTGGAATTTTGCGAATTTATGATCATGTGCGATGGCCCTCTTGCTCTCCCATCCTTCTTAACCTGTATTGGAGATAGATCTTCGGCCTTGCTGGAAATTGTCCACATGCTCTTCCAAGTTATATTAAAGTGAGATATTATTAATATAGAGGTTTTTGGTACCTGCAAATAAGTATCAGTTATTACATATATATATATATATTGGATATCAGATTAATTCCGTTTGTTGGAGTCTCTTCATTTAACCTAGTGACCCCTTTAACTAAAGTATTCTATTATTTATTAAATTCTATTATAAATTAAATTAACTCTAGCAATATTTCATTCTCAAGCAACATTATAATTTGTAACATAACCATTAATTCAATCGTTGCAAAATTATATTTTCATGTTATTCCTAAGGATATATGGTAACCCAAAGATACCCGAACCACAATGTAATGAGAAAAATTAGAAACTGTTTCAATATCTATAACTATGTCATCTTATGGAACGTCATAATATCCATTTTAAAAGTATTCTTCTCCTCCTATAGGACATAATAGTTAATTACTTTGGAAAAAACGTGTGAGTGGAAGTGGAACTTGTTTTAATTTTTGGATTTTTTCAATTTTGAATTATTGGATTTCTCAATTTTGGATTGTTGGACGTTTTAATATTGGGATTTTGAACTTTTTAAATATTGGATTTTTTAAATTTTAAATCTTTTAATTTATTTAATTTTGGAATATTAGATTTTTTTAATTCTGGATCTTCGATTTTTTGTTTTTTGGATTGTTAAATTTTGGATTTTTTACTGATTAAATTTTTGTTTTTTAGATTTTTAAATTTTGGACTTTTTTTAAAAATCTATTTTTATTTTGGGTTTTTATATTAATTAAATTTTGGATCTTTGAATTTTTTAATTTTAAATTTTTAAATTTTGGCTTTTGGGTTTTTTAATCTTGGATTTTCGTTTTTTAAATTTTGGATTTTTTAATTTTTTAAATTTGGTCCGTTCCGTCACAGCCCTACTAATTTCGTGACGATTTTGTCGTAACGCAAGTTTTGGTTAGCTCTCGATTTACGCCTAGCCCGGCTAAAGAAGTTTTACTTTTAAAAATGAAAGTTGTCTGTTCCATTTCAAAATACTACACCTTTAATTTCATTATTTTACTTGTGAAAATAAATCCCCGAATCCTTCTTACGACGATTAGTGCAGTTGTATACAGCATAAGAATACCCCATACTTTTATTACTTTCAGAAACACTATAAAACACACGGCAAGATTGAAACAAAATATGAAAATATTAATTCTAACCAACCCACATGCCCTACGATATTGCAATGGATCCGCAGTAATAATCACCATATTATAAATCAATGCACTTCGTCCAATTATGAAATAACACACGATAATAACATGAACACAAACTATGTAATTCTAAGCTTACATTAAATGATTTTAATATATAAAAAGTCTCCCTTTTGACATTCAGAAGCGTGCCAGAAGCATGACACATGGCCCCAAGATGGCGGATGCGCGAATTGTTCAATTTTAGCCACTGCTACGGCGAACATCGTGAGTCTACGTAGATATTTAAAACGTCTTTGGGTTTAATAAGTAATATCCCGAATGGTGACAAACGCACTAACAAAAATTGGTGTCAGGAAGTCCTTTCATCTGCAGACATACTTAAACACACGCTGGGAACCTTTAGAAATGAGCTGACAAAGTTTACAGGAGGGACAGCATCTTGTAACGTCAAGCAGCATTCGAATTATTCTGAGGTTCTCAAACCTAAAACCAAAAAACAAACAAACAAACAAAAAACTCTAGCAGTTCCACCTAATCATGTAGTTGTATCTCCCAAAGATGAAAACGCAGATAAAGATTCTGAGCAGACATTAAAGTTTTTGCAAACCACAAAAAAAAAACCACGGCGAAGCTAGCAGTAAACAAAGTCAAGAAAATCCTAAATAAATTATAGGTAGTACATTTTGAACTGCGAAATGAAGAGGAATTGCTCTGACCTCAAAGCTTCCATTCCGTTTAAGAAAAATCCTAGGATCATTATGCATGGAAGGTTAGTTTTCCCGAGAATGAGTTAATACACTCAATAATAGAACAAAATCCAGCTGTTAAACCAGCGATTACAGACGGCCGAGAAGAGATGAACACGTGTTTCATGCGGAAGTCGAGAGATGGCGACACACGTTATGCCGTGGTAGAAGTCACCCCAGCCACCGCTTGCAGAACTCCGAGAAACTTTACATTGGATACTCCAGATGCAGTTTCAAAGAATACATCTCAGTCATTCGCTGTTAAAAATGTCTGGGATATGATCATTTTTCCACTGACTGTGGAAAGAACAAGCCTGTCTCCAATGCTCAGATTGTCATAATATCAGTGACTGTCCTAAAATCAAGATTGAATGCATAAACTGCAAGTCACAAAACCAAAAACAAGATACAAGAAAATAGCAAGATAAATTGAACACACAGCATCTGATACATCACTGGACTGTACCATTTACAGGAAAATATTTAATATACATAAACTCAAGATCAATTATGGCTGAGCTGCTAATATACCAACAAAATTTACACAAATCAATCGTGCCTTCACAGGAGCTACTTCTAAACTATGAGCACAATGAGAGATCTATTATCTGCTCATAAAAGTTTAGATAGAGAAATACTTTATTCAAGTCATCTGCCTGGCAATCCAGGTGACCATACAGATCCAGAACAAACAAACAAACAAACAAACAAACAAAGAAAGAAAAAGAATCTTACATTACATAATAACATGAACTGAATTGAAACGGAACATAAGAACTCTAAGTACCATATAAATGATTGTGCAATAAAAATAGCGAGTCTTCTAAAACCCTAATACATATTTTAACAACAGTATCATTAGAAATATTGAGAGACTGAAGAAATGTATTTAACAAAGGTGAAACTTGCACCGCGTGCTCCAAAAAGCAGACCCTTCACCTCCCATGCATTGACAGGTAAGTTATAGCTCTCACTAAGGTGAGGGATGCATGGTTGGTATATGGCCTCCTTTTCCGCACTCACACGCTTAGCTTGTTCCCTATCCTCTTCCAAGCGAACTGTAGGATCCAAAATAAACCCTCGTTTTACAGTTTTATTAATGGCTATTATGTCGGCTCTTCGATTACTGCCATCTTCCGCGATGCAATGTACCTCTTCGTACACTTCCCAGTCTTTTTGTCGTCGAAGGGCTGTGGCAATCGCAGAACGGACACGGTGGTGGCGAGAATTTCTCAATAATTCACCCTTTTTACAACTACCCAATACATGGCCCAAGGCTTCTGGATTATTGCAACCTGCATGCCGGCAGAGTGATGTAGTTTGACTCCTTCCAGGTACAGACCTCACCGCAGAGATATTACAACACATCTTGATTGCATTAGTCCACTGAGAACAAGAAAGACCTTTTCTATTGGATATCCATGAGTTGGTATTGGGATTTTCACTATAGACTGAAACGCCTTTACCTTTGTGAGGGAATCCACACCATTTTTCAAAAGATATTTTTCTCATTTCATTTCTTAACCATCTTGGTTAGTGTTGTTTCGTCACAATGGATGCTGAAATGTGACAGTATAATAAAGCAATGGGCTTCAGTCAAGGATTTCACGTTTACACTTCAAGAAATAAAAAGCATCTAGAACAAATTCGAGAGGCTATTGCGACGAAATAAAGAAACGTTAAGTTACAAACTCTGTACAGCTCTGCTGACAGAACTGTTATTTGCACAACCTATAACCAACGTGAACTTTACAGTTGGAATGTTTAATAGTAATAGTTTATTCTTGTGTCGTAATATTAACACCCTTGGCGTTACAAAGGTTTTCGCCATAGGATGTACCTCCTATTATTACACACTAATATTAACATATAAGACTTGAGTACCTACAAATTATGGTCTTGCTGCATATGCCTTACTTATGATCAAAGCAAAATGGATTAACACACTTGCTCAGTTAATTCTAGGATTCGTTTTTCCCATTTTCATTTAACAATGTATAAAAAGTTCCCCATTTCCTTCAAAGTTTTCATTTTCTTTGTCGTTGTTAATATCTTATATGCTATTTCTACGTTAATTCCTAGGAATTTTATATTCAAAAATAGTTGTCTGATCGTTTCAGTTTCTGGACATTTTAAAATTATGTGTTCCGCGTCTTCTCTATTTAGACACAGAGGACATCGTCCTTTCTCAAAATTCCTTCTTATGCCCCTAAGTTTCCATATCCCAACCCGCCACCATGCCAAACCCATTCCTTGTTTCTTAGAGCAATGTGAGACGTACTTTTCCAATCCCCATATTTCTTTCATTTTAATATAGAATACTAGGTATCTTTTTTTCCCTCATTATAGCTACATGGTTTTGTCTTTGAATATCGTTGCATCTTCTACTAACGATCTTGGTGAGCGTTATTATGTTTTTCTCAGGGTTCAGAACTGAGTTCCAAATCCATTTTAGTCCTATCTCGACCAATAGTTTCGTAATATCGTGAACTCGGTTCCTATTACTATTGCCCGTTAGCAGAGATTGGAAACATATTTTAGCTATGTCATTGTTGTCTTTCTCATACATGTTGTTCTCGCACGTGAACGGATAGTAGTAAAAATATTTGTGAAATATTATTCGAGGAGATTTTCTACTAGATTCGCCTGGTGCGCACGTCATCAAAGATGGCTTTCTGCGTATGTATTCAAAGTAGTAAAAATGACATTTATTTTCTTCATAGTTTTCATTAGCAAGAATTAAAGAGTTAAATAAATAAGCAGAAAGCTTTCCTTCGATTATTATACACTCTAAAATATTCTCTGAAAGCAAATCTTGCTTATAAACATAAGATAATTTTTGTTGAGATTAAAGCTCTCAACTGATTAGAGCAGTTCCGGTTCTGGAAGCTTCTCTATGAGCAGGAAGGAGAAGTCCCTGTTCGCCATTCTTTCAGTCTTCTCAAGTCTTCCTCGTGATGTGGTGCAGTCTAAATTCCAAGCAAAGGGCTTGGTGAAGTATACTGTTCGCCATTATTCAGTTCTACGTAAAGTCTTCGACGTGATATGATGCAGTGTAGCTCCCAAGCAAGTGGCTGGGAGAAGTATAGTGTTCGCCATGTGCTCGCCAAATTAAGATCATGCTTAAAAAAGGTCGATCGCAGTGAATCTACTAAAACGAAGAAATTTAGTCACATCGGCACTCATGTTAGTGCTCCTAATGTGCCAGCATTGTGAATTTCTTTGCAACTGCATCTATGTTACGCAAAGTGAAGAAGTAATAACTATTGTGTTCATCAAATCAGTTGAACTACAGACAGAAGTGCTTCGTATCAGTGCCCATGTTAGTGACTTTCTAACGTACTGGCGATTAGCAACTTTTCAGTGTAAACATTAAAGACAATAACGACGAAAATACAGTTATTTAGTATGCTCGTTATGTTATCAAAATGCGTCACACAGGCAACTATGTTAGACAAACTTTAACGTGCTCTGACGCAATGAACTTTGTGGAAAGGCATTTAAGTTAAAAAATGATAACATGTTTCAACTCAACGAACTTTTTTGTGTGTAGGGCACCAATGACCAATAATTGTTTGATGTGCCTTCAAGAAAATTAGCTTTGTACAAGTAAAATTTCAACCTATGGTTTTGAACAGTGCATATTGTCTTCAGTGAGCTTTTCAACTATTACTTCAAAACTGTACAACAGAATCTACAAAGCTAGCGGTCTGATTTCAAGAATTGTGTCTACATTAATGTATGCAGCCGTCCATGAATATCCAGGGTTGCACAACGAGGGAATTACGTGGTATCGCCAGCTAGCAGTGACATCATCGGATGAAGAAAGAAATACAACAAAAAGTGTGAAATTTGAGAATGGACCAGCAACTTATTTGGTGAGACCGGGGCCAAACCCCGTATTTATTTGTTCTATTAAGATAGCCTATGTACTTCAATCAAGTCTATCTCCATCACACATTACTTTTGTCTATACAGGCCTTCGAGAAAGACTTTTACAGGCCTAGAACTTAGTTTTTTTGTGTGTGTATGATAAAAAGAGAGAATTTAGTTCATATTTTTTCCAATTACTTAAGAGAAATTAGAAAATTGGAAAAGAAATCAGTTCTGAATCTAAACAAATTTCAAAATGAAATTGCATATTTCTTTGCACTTCTAATGAAAGTTAATTCACAATATTGATAAATTAAACTTTTGTAATCTTTGTTTCTCTTCTGAGACTAGAACATGCAGAATATTTTGTTTTACGTATTTTAAGTATAGAGCAATATTTAATTTTTGTATTTTTAAAGAATAAATTTAATTTTCAATTAAATATTATGAATTTGTACCCTATTTTTTCTACTGAAACTGAAGCCCCAACTTGGGCGAAAACTACAGCCATCATTTCCCGACTTCTTGAGCACTGTTTATCAGTTACCGCTTTATGAATGTCCACAGTGCTAACAATTATACATTACTTCTTGCTACTTTGAACTTTGAATTTTTCAATTTTCTTTCAATGGTAGAGATTGATAATTCAATATTCTTAGTAATTCTTTTGGTAGCTGGTATACGGCCCACGAAATCGAACATGGAGGTCCCACCGAGACATGTAGAGACATACCGAGATATGTAGAAACATCTAAAGACATTAAAAAGATTTAAAGATATTTAGAAATATCTAAAGAAATAAAGATATTGAAGTTGGTGTGGTGGAGATCTAGGCTATTTAAATTTGAAATCTAGAATACATTTTACCAAATCAGGTATTTGTGACAATTGAACAATATTTGTAACCTGAACAAATTTTGTTTGTTTACATCAAGCGAAAATGAGGACTTTAAAAACTTTACTTGAAATACATATATAAAGGCTACTGTAATTCATGTGATTGATTCAAAATAATTGACTTCAATTACAATTTGCTTATTTTAATTTATATTTTGAGAGAAGAGATTGCTATGGATGCAATCTGAAGTATATTCATCGTCTTTGTGTGTTATTCATTTAATCAAAGTTTATGACTAAAATAATATTTTGCTAAAATTAATGGTTTGCAAACCCAAACTTGTAAAACTTGATGTAAATCAATATTGTGAATTGAATAAGAACAAACTTTTGTTGAAAAAATATAGTCTTCTACTCAACAAAGGTATTCTTATGTATATTTCTCCTTAGGAACAGAACTGGAGTTAGAATATCATGATTTAACTTAAACTCATTGACAGTGAAAATAATACTATGCAATATTTGTGTGTTTTCGTGTTTAATGTTTTGGTGAATTTTTGTGTGTGCTTCAATGCTGAAATCACAATCCCAGTTAATCATGGCTGAACAACAAAGAACTACAGAAGAACTCTTGTCTGCTAGGGCGAGTTATAAGGGTCAGTTAACACAATTAAAAAAATTAATAGAACGTAAATATACTTTAAAGTTGAATGCTGAGCTCATCGCTCTCAAGCTTAAGTTCCTGGAACGCACAATAGAGGGATATCATGATGTTCAAACTCAACTTGAAAAAGTCGATTCTAGTCAAACTTCTCACCGAGATATTCTAGACGAGACAGTTAGCCAAGCTATCCATAATGCGAAGAAGTTAATGGCACAGCTTCGCGCCAGGGATGAACCAGCCCATTTGCTTCAAACAATATCTAACTTAGAAGATGAACAGCAAACTACTATCCCAGCAAGATTTACGCTACCTAAGATAGATCTGCCGAAATTCTCTGGAAGAAAAGAAGAGTGGAAGCATTTTTCAGAACTTTTTACTTCTTTGATAGATTCCAATGATGCTTTACCAACCACTCAGAAACATCATTATCTACGAGCTGCATCTTGGACATTATCTTGGACCTGCTGCATCTCTCCTAGAATCTGTTACAGTGACTGCAGAAAATTATTCCACGTCCTTGGAAATATTGAAGAAAAGGTACCATAGACCTAAAGATGATCTGAAAAGACATTTAGATGGACTTATAGATCTACCTTTCATGAAAAATGAAAATGCTTCAGTACTTCAAAACCTGCTCGACACTGTGGGCAAGCACGTTAGGTCTCTGAGGGCCAAATATTGGGATGCCATCATTATTCATCATACATTGAGGAAATTAGATTCTCAAACATCAAGTGCTTGGGAAGAGTTTTCCGGACAGACTGACAATCCATCTTTTGATCAGTTCTGTGAATTTTTTATGAGAAGAATTGATATTGTAGAAGCAGGCCACAAGTCTACATGAATGTAATCAAGTTTCTTGAAACCTAACTCATTAATACTTAACAAATCACGACAGTTCAGTAAAGTTTTCTCTGCTGTAGGTCTGTCCATGGAAGATAACCCGTCAGCAGAAAGTAAGAAATCTTCATGTGAGTTTTGTGAAGAATTTCATCTCTTATATTTTTGCAGGAGTTTCAAAGAAATGTCAGAGGACGACAGAAGAAAACACATACAGCGTTTCAAGAGGTGTTTTAATTGTCTGTCAAGAAAGCCAATTTCTCAATGCCAGTCGACTCGGAAGTGTAGTCAGTGTCAGACAAGACACCACACTATGCTACATCGATCTTCTGTAGTGATGGGGAAACAAATAAGACCTAATTCAGCTGCAAGAAAGGTTGTGGAGAAAAAGCCTACTGTCTACTAATCAACTACTGATCATAGAAGCAGTACTAAGCCTCAAGCTCACCACAAGCAAGTAGCAGAAGAAACTGTACAAAGTTTAAACCATAATGCATCTACCCACAGAGGATATCAAGTATTGTTGTCAACAGCGAAGGTTCTTGTGCAAAACCACCGGGGGCAGTGGATTCCTGTAAGATGCTTAATTGACTCAGCAGCAACACATGATTTTGCTACAGACAGTCTTATTTCTCAATTAGAACTTCCTGCAACAAAAACAGAAGTAAAGGTAACTGGAATAGACCAGAAGAGTACAGAGGCTCTTAGTTTTGCTAAAATTGTCATAAAGGACTCTGCATATGGAACGTTTTCAACACATTTGAATTGTCTACTCATTCAGCACATTGGTTCTGATATTCCTTCAGTCATATTTCCAACTGAAAATTGGAAAATTCCTTCTAATTTGAAACTTGCTGATCCCGAATTTAACAAACAAGGAAAAGTGGATCTTCTTCTGAGTGCCGAATCATTTTGGAATGTCTTTCTTGGTGGAAAAGTAGCAATATATCCTGGAGTGTTTGCTAGGAACACCAAACTTGGGTGGATCCTCACAGGCAGATTCCACGCAAAAAAATGCAAATGATAAAGCTTCTTGTTACTTCAGCAGAGATTCTCTTAATGAAAGTTTAGAAAGGGTATGGCAAACTGTTCAGTCACGAGAAATGACTCCTGAAGAAAAGATGTGTGAAGAAATTTATTCAAAAACCACAACTCGTCAAACTGATGGAAGATTCAATGTAACAATGCCAAGAATATCCAATCCGCCTGTATTTCAAAATACCAAATCTTTGGCAATAAGGAGACTACACTCAGCAGAAACAAGATTTAGACGAGAGCCTTTGGTTAAAGAGCAATACAAACAGTTCATGGAAGAATATGAGGCATTGGATCATATGGAAGTGACAAGCCGAGATGAACATACCCAGGGTGAAGAAATAGTTTACTTAACTCACCATCCAGTGTGGAAGAACCCTACTACGAAAGACAAAATTCGTGTAGTGTTTAATGGTTTTGCTCCTGATTCGCAAGGAATAACACTAAATGAGACTTTTCTTAACGGACCTTGTGTTCAATCAGAACTATATTCAACGATAATGAATTTCAGACTTCATGCAATAGCTGTTACAGCTGATATAGAAATGATGTACCGCCAAGTTCTCATCAGTTCGTCTCAACAGAATTTGCAGCGAATAGTGTGGAGATCTGAAGAAGGAGAAGCTATCAGATCATTTAAGCTGAAAACTTTAACTTATGGACTAAAACCTTAAAGTTTTTTGAGCACACGCACTCTAATAGAACTAGCCAACAGAGATGGACATCTGTATTCTAGCTTAGTTGCTGAAGCAATACGAAAGAACTTCTATGTAGATGATTACCTCCAGTCCTTCAAAACTGTTGAAGAGGCTGTGGAAACAACCACGCAAGTAAAGGAACTGTTGAATAGAGGATGTTTTCCTCTAACTAAGTTTTGTAGTAATTCCAAACTTTTTATGGAAGAGGTGGAACCAGAATGCAGAGCATTGGAACCCCTAGAGTTATTCAAAGATGAAACAACAGTTAAAACTTTAGGATTAAAGTGGAAACCTTTAAATGACAGTATAAGTTATTCTTTTAATGAAGAAGAAAATGATTCCAGAACTAAAAGACAAATTTTGTCAGAAATCGCTAAGATATTTGATCCTCTTCATCTCATTTCACCTGTTGTTGTAAAGTCAAAAATGTACATGCAAGAGTTATGGAAACTCAAAATGGATTGGGACGAAGAAGTAGATTGTGTTTTTCTCGAAGAAATTACAAGAAAACACTAGCTTCGATAGACAAAATAAAAATCCCTCGGAAACTTTGCGGCAGTACCAGACTCAGTCAGCCATCTCTGCACATATTCTGTGATGCATCTGAGAGAGCCTATGGCTGCTCAGCATATCTTGTGAACGAGGAGAAAGGAAAGATAGATTCATCATTGATCTGTGCCAAGTCTAAGGTGGCTCCTGTCAAAAAAGTAAGTTTACCAAGATTGGAACTCTGTAGCGCAGTGTCAGCTGCAGAGCTGAAAGGAAAACTTACGTCTATACTTCAAGTTGATATTACATCCACGCATTTGTGGACAGACTCTACTATAGTTTTGTCTTGGATTTCACAGCCAGCAGCTACTTGGCAAACCTTTGTTGCCAATAGAGTTCAGAAAATCCATGACACAACAGAAACTTCACAATGGAAGCATGTATTGTCGGAAAGCAATCCTGCAGACGTGCTTTCGAGAGGATGTACTCCAGAGGAATTAGCAGGACATACATTATATTGGAAGGGTCCTGAAAGGTTGACATTACAACCTAATTATTGGCCGTCAACTTTAACTCCTGCTGATGATGCTCCAGAAAAGAAGAAAGCCTCTTCTATCTTTATTGCCTCTTCAGAAGATCCACCAATTTGGGAGAAATTTTCAAGTTTCAGTCGACTGGTGAGAGTTGTAGGTTGGATCTTAAGGTGGAAATCTATTGTCGTCGATAAAGAAAATTTATCTTCAGACTGTCTCACTCTTGAGGAATTATAAAAGGCGAGAATCAAAGTTATTAACCTTGTTCAGAAGTCTGCATTTAAGATGGATTATGCAACTTTAACAAAAAAGCAAGTTTTGGGAAAGTCCTGTCGGCTAAGAAGTCTGAATCCATTCATTGATATGAACGGCATACTTCGTGTGGGAGGGCGTCTTGCTAAAAGTGAGCTAACGTTTGATGCCAAACATCCCATAATTTTTCCATATCGTCATCACCTAACTAATCTCATCACAAGAAAATTCCATTTGGAAAATCTTCATGTTGGACCTCGCACTTTACTTTACCTTCTTAGGCAAGAATACTGGCTTATCAATGGTGTTAAGGCAGTCACTAGAGTAACAAGAAAATGAGTAATTTGCTTCAAAGCTAACCCTGAAAAAGCCAAGCAATTAATGGGAGCACTTCCTGAGTGTAGGACAACACCACAATCGCCCTTCACAAGTACAGGAATAGACTATGCTGGCCCGTTCTTGTTAAAAGGTACCAAGGAGCCAACTAAAACTTGGATAGTAATTTTTGTATGTATGACAGTTGGAGCAGTGCATGTTGAATTAGTTTCCAGATTGACTACAGCCTACTTTGTGGCAGCTCTGAAACGCTTCATTGCCAGAAGAGGAAGACCATCAGAAATCTACTCAGATCGTGGAATAAATTTCCTGGGATTGTTGGGTATACTGGCTGGAGCAGATTCTTCAAAATTTAAGCAAGCAATTCTAGAATTTTCTGAAGTTCACAAGATTAAATGGAACTTCATACCACCTTACTCTCCTAGCATGGGTGGTAGATGGGAAGCTCAAATAAAAGTTTTTAAGCGTGTAGTCAAATCTGCTTTGGAAAATAATATGCTCAATTATGAACAATGCAATTCTCTTATCATACCAGCAGAAGGAATAATGAATTCTCGACCGATTTCCTAGTTGTCCAGTGACCCAAAGGACTTACTTCCACTCACTCCGAATAATTTCTTAATTGGAAAGACAATTCAAGTAACTTCTTCAGCTTTAGTAAAAAAGGGAAGACCTTCAGCGGAAGTAGTCTTGGTTCAAACTCTGACCAACAATTTGTGGAAACGGTGGAAAACAGAGTACTTGAACACTTTGCAACAAAGAGGCAAGTAGCAAGACAGCATACCCAATCTAAAAATAGGTGATTTGGTGTTACTTAAGGTGCCTAGTCAACCCTTCGTCTGGAAATTGGGACGAATTGTAAATATTTATCTTGGTAAGGACCGGAAGGCCAGAGTAGCATATGTTCAGACTGCCAAAGGAATGATTACCCGTCATATCAGTTCTCTAGCACCACTACCATTGTCAACATAGTGCAATGAGACATTTGATTCTGCAAGAAGCCAATGATCCAATTTGTTGGAGGCCCCAGTATGTTCACGCACGTGTAAAAATATCAATTTTAATTATTTAGTTAAATTTGTGAAATATTATTCGAGGAGATTTTCTACTAGATTCGCCTGGTGCGCACGTCATCAAAGATGGCTTTCTGCGAATGTATTCAAAGTAGTAAAAATGACATTTATTTTCTTCATAGTTTTCATTAGCAAGAATTGAAGAGCAGAAAGCTTTCCATCGATTATTATACACTCTAAAATATTCTCTGAAAGGAAATCTTGCTTATAAACATAAGATAATTTTTGTTGAGATTAAAGCTCTCAACTGATTAGAGCAGTTCCGGTTCTGGAAGCTTCTCTTTGAGCAGGAAGGAGAAGTCCCTGTTCGCCATTTTTTCAGTCTACTCAAGTCTTCCTCGTGATGTGGTGCAGTCTAAATTCCAAGCAAATGGCTTGGTGAAGTATACTGTTCGCCAATATTCAGTTCTACGTAAAGTCTTCGACGTGATATGATGCAGTGTAGCTCCCAAGCAAGTGACTGGGAGAAGTATAGTGTTCGCCATGTGCTCGCCAAATTAAGATCATGCTTAAAAAATGGTCGATCGCAGTGAATCTACTAAAACGAAGAAATTTAGTCACGTCGGCACTCATGTTAGTGCTCCTAATGTGCCAGCATTGTGAATTTATTTGCAACTGCATCTGTTTTACGCAAAGTGAAGAAGTAATAACTATTGTGTTCATCAAATCAGTAGAACTACAGACAGAAGTGCTTCGTATCAGTACCCATGTTAGTGACTTTCTAACGTACTGGCGATTAGCAACTTTTCAGTGTAAACATTAAAGACAATAACGACGAAAATACAGTTATTTAGTATGCTCGTTATGTTATCAAAATGCGTCACACAGGCAACTATGTTAGACAAACTTTAACGTGCTCTGACGCAATAAACTTTGTGGAAAGGCATTTAAGTTAAAAAATGCTAACATGTTTCAACTGAACGAACTTTTTTGTGTGTAGGGCACCAATGACCAATAATTGTTTGATGTGCCTTCAAGAAAATTAACTCTGTACAAGTAAAATTTCAACCTATGGTTTTGAACAGTGCATATTGTCTTCAGTGAGCTTTTCAACTATTACTTCAAAACTGTACAACAGAACCTACAAAGCTAGCGGTCAGATTTCAAGAATTGTGTCTACATTAATGTATGCAGCCGTCCATGAATATCCAGGGTTGCACAACGAGGGAATTACGTGGTATCGCCAGCTAGCAGTGACGCCATCGGATGAAGAAAGAAATACAACAAAAAGTGTGAAATTTGAGAATGGACCAGCAACTTATTTGGTGAGACCGGGGCCAACCCCCGTATTTATTTGTTCTATTAAGATAGCCTATGTACTTCAATCAAGTCTATCTCCATCACACATTACTTTTGTCTATACAGGCCTTCGAGAAAGACTTTTACAGGCCTAGAACTTAGTTTTTTTGTGTGTGTATGATAAAAAGAGAGAATTTAGTTCATATTTTTTCCAATTACTTAAGAGAAATTAGAAAATTAGAACAGAAATCAGTTCTGAATCTAAACAAATTTCAAAATGAAATTGCATATTTCTTTGCACTTCTAATGAAAGTTAATTCACAATATTGATAAATTAACCTTTTGTAATCTTTGTTTCTCTTCTGAGACTAGAACATGTAGAATATTTTGTTTTACGTATTTTAAGTATAGAACAATATTTAGTTTTTGCATTTTTAAAGAATAAATTTAATTTTCAATTAAATATTATGAATTTGTACCCTATTTTTTCTACTGAAACTGAAGCCCCGACTTGAGCGAAAACTACAACCATCATTCCCCGACTTCGTGAGCACTGTTTGTCAGTTACCGCTTTATGAATTGTCAGAGTGCTAACAATTATACATTACTTCTTGCTACTTTAAACTTTGAATTTTTCAATTTACTTTCAATGGTAGAGATTGATATTTCAATATTCTTAGTAATTCTTTTGGTAGCTGATATACGGCCCACGAAATCGAACAGATGTATCTAAACAACTTTAAGATCTTACCTAAGACTGTGCTTATGCTGCTGTCATAACCTAGTTCATATATCGCCGCCTCATTTGAAGTGAATCTGGGGATGCCCAGTACCTGCTTGCAGAACCTGGCCCTTACCATGTCTAGATATTTCCAGGATTTCCTCCCCCCCAAACCTCAATTTTATAGAGAACTTTGGACTCTATTAAGGCTTTAAAAATCCTATTTAGCATTTTAACTCTTAACTCAGGTATTTTGTTTAAGCAATTATTTATTGCTCCCAAGGCTATTTTGCCACAGTTCCATGCTGCCTTTGTCTGTGAATCCCACGTTCCTTTACTGTTGAGGGTTAACCCCAGATATTTAGCAGTGGTGCTACACCAAATGCAAGATAGTAAGAAGATATCCAATCTTCGTTGCCAAACTTTCGAGATGGTGTATTTGAATAATATTTTTGCGTAGGTCCTCGTCGCCAGGTTGTAACTATACAAACCATATGATTAATGATGAACATGTATACAGTCAGTGATATATTTATTCACTTCTAACACAATAATACACATAAGTTAACATAATTTGTACTTCTTTGTAGTGAAATTAACAAATGATCTCTTCTTAAATGTCTGTAAATAATGTTCACAAGAATAATAAATCTCTTTAAAATATGAAACTGATAATGTCTATAATTCCACATTTAATGCAGACTTGAATAGAAAATTGTGTCTGTAGAGCTTTCATTGAACATGCTCATTTATTACATGATTTTGTACTTAAGAACTGTCTGTGTTTGTTATGTACATTATTCGTGTAATATAATTATGTACTAAATACTGTCTATATTTATTCATATGCTTCAAGTGTTATATTGATATTCATTGACATGAATGTTAATTCAGAAATAACTCACGTAACTTTGCACTGTTGCGTAACAAGGTCAATGACTGCTGTGCTGTATGTACATGACGTGCGCTGACGTGATGATACAATATTATAGTTACTGACTATAATACCCACTGCTGATGTTGTAAGAACAAACGTTCTTTGTAGAAGTAACTTCTGCTGAAGTCTGTTGAATTGTGATGATTTGTCTTTCATAGACAAAATGTTGATACAGAAGGGCAGCTGATGCCGCTGTCTCGATGCTTCGAGAGTAGTTTGTTGAGGGGCGGTTGCATCTGCCTGTAGCGAGAGAGAGGCGGCTGTTGCCGCTGATGCAACTGCTGGATGAACGTTGCTGAAGTTCAACTGATGAGAGTGAATGTGCATCACCACAATTCTGGAAACTAACTCACACACTGAAGATTCCGAAGTTTCGGCCTCTCCAAGAAACCTAGCGTGATCGCAAGGGGCGCTGAGTCGCTGCTGCCATGTGACGGTGACGTCATTAGACGTATTCTCGAACTCCACTAAACTGCTGTGGTTCGAGCAGAACCAAGCAGTATTCACAATATTAATTACTTTGTCATCTAACCTCCATATTTCCATTTTGCTTAGCTTATTGCCGTTCTTACAAACAAGAATATTAGTTTTCAAAATGTTAATTTTTAAATTTCATGCTCTAAAAGCTTGCTGACTGAGTCATTACTTTTCTGCAGCTTTATCGGGGTGATTGCTGTAAGTGCCATTTCATCAGCAAACATTAAGCCCAGGATTTGTGTGTTCATAATAACTGGTTGGTGTTGGTTAGCTAGCATAATTTCATCAAAGATATCGTTAATAAATATTCTAAATAAATGTGGACTGAGGTTACAACCTTGTCTTACTTCAATCTCTTGTTTGATCATTCTAGTGGTACCACCATTTAAATCAGTTCTTATACAAAATTCTATGTTGTCGTATATCGCTGTTATATTATTAGTAAATTGATTTTTAGCCCTATTTTTCGCAACTTATACCATGATTGGTTCCTATTCACTGAGTCGAAAGCTTTCTCCAGATCAATAAAACACCAGTAAATTTTTCCTCTTTTTCTGCTCAAGTATTTGTCTATCACTGTATTCAAAATGAAAATATTATCTGTTGTGCGCTTACCCCTTCGAAATCCTCCTTGCCATTGTGAAATTAGATTGTGTACTTCTAGCCAACCTGTTAACCTGTTTGCTAAGATTCCTGTGTAGACTTTAGATAAAGCCGTTAATAAACTAATACCCCTAAAGCTGTTTGGATTTTTTATATCACCCTTATTCTTATATATAGGCTCAACTATAGCTTTTTTCCACATCTGCGGAATTTGATTGTTTAATTTAATCTTATTAAATAATCTAGTTATGAACTCCAGCCGTTTCTGATTCTCGCACAACTTCTTCCATAACTGCACCTGAATTCCGTCTAGTCCGGGAGCTTTATTCCGGAATTTTTTAATTACCTTGATAATTTCATCTTTAGAGATCATGTTATCTAGCCCATCTATGTAAATCATGTAGGGAAATACATAGATTGTAAGGTAGTTACTAGAATATCTTTGTTTGAATAATTCGTGAAAATACCTGACCCACGTCCCTTCATCCGGCCCTAGATTACTGTTAGTGTTTTGTTTTAACCTTTTGAGGTATTTCCAAATTTCAGTAGTGTTGTTGTTCTCTAACCAATAGTTTATTCTCTCACTTTCCTTGTTATAAAACTTTTCTTTCTTGTCTGCTAGTAGTTTCTTATATTGGTTTTTTATGCTGACAAAATTATTCCTTACTGCATTACCACTGTCCCCTTCACTTACCTTTCTGCACTTTCTGTAGGCCCTTCTGAATTGAGATCTCGTGTGAATGCATTCCATTAGAAACCATGAATTATTACGAACGGGGTGAGTATATTTTCTTACTCCCCATTCCCCAGCTCTTTGAACCACTCTGTGGAGTAATTGTAAGGCCCTATTAATTTTGCCTTCATTATTGAAAAAATGAACCCCTAATTCTAACAACACTGCACATTGGTCGTTCATCATATTGTAAAAATTCTCACTACGCTCTTTGGTCCAGAAATATGTTGTCCTCGTAGATCCTAATCTATTTCCACTGACGGACTTGTAAGAGGGTCGAGGATGGTTACTGTTAATAGTTATATCAATCTCTGTCCATAAAAGGATATGGGGACTGTGAGCTACTTCCGAAATTTCAAATCTTGAAATAAACTCACCTAAGTCATGAGATACTAACATATAATCTACCGTGCTAGCTCCCTGTTCATTAATAAAAGTAATATTGCCTTCAGTATCATCTCCGTAGCAATCGATGAGTATTTCAAACCCGTTCTGACCACAGAAGTCAAGTAACTTGAGGCCTTCAGCATTGGTCACTGGATCTCGACTGTTTCTGCACGGCAAGTCGCGGTTTATGCCGATATTGATATGATCATTAAAAACTTCTATATTATATAGGCTTACATCCCTCTTTTCAATTCTACTGTTGACATCCCCCGCCAAAATTAAGTCATTTACTCTGTATTTAGACCTAATGTCATCTAATTCATCCCCCAAGTGTTCATAGAAGCTACAGTTAAAGTATTGAGATCCCTTGGGGTGGTGGTAAGTTGCACCTCTGCTAAGGCGAGAATCTCACAGCTCCTTAAAATAGTTTGAATTTCCCTATACTTAATACTACTCCAAATTCCTTCAGTGTTAAGGAAACCTATCTTCAGACCCTTTACACAGTCGCTTTCCTAGCTTTGCATCTCCTTACTTTTCCAATTACGAAGACTGCAATGTTGATTTACACTTTTGCTTCTATATCTGTGTGATTGAGATCTAGTTACACCAACTACACTCGTACTGGCTTGTTTATACGCGTGAGCATTTTTATCCGCGGTAACTGACCCTTGGTTCACAGTCGGAGTGTTAGGCTACTGATGTAGCGTATTGTTGCCTGTGACTTGATTCCTGGCACACGACGAAACCGATACTGACCGGGAAATTTCCTGCTGACTCATCTCCGCTCCTCCATTATTTCTTATTTACTGTGTATTTACTGCATCTGAAGTTTGTGGATTATTTTTCAATTCCAAATCAAAGAGCCGTTGTTCAATACGCTGCTTGACTCCAACTAGCACTGCAAACTTCCCCTCGTTCTTAGCCTGTCTCAGAAACGGTAATAGCTCTCTTCTTGTTAATCTCTCCTGATAGCTGTAGTCATGCTCCAGTCTTATTCTAGATCCAGCAAACACATGGGATCTACTAATCACTCTGTCTTTAGATACTGCACTTGCGAATTTCACTAAGATAGGGCGGTTTCTACTCTTTCCGAGGCGGTAAACATTCTGGATATGAAACTCGGAGAGGTTCAAGTACAATTTTGCATCCAGTAACTCCAACTCACGGCCACACGTGTCCAGTCTTCATTCGTAGATAAATTCCTCCATTAAAAATCTAATGACGTTCCTCATTCTTGATTCCTTTTCTAACTTCTGGGTTGTCCACTTGGTTTCCTTAATCGAGTCGACTTCATTTTTTAAATTTGTGTATTCTTTGTTTAAGTTGTTGTACCACTCCCGTAAGTCTTTCAACTTGCTGTTTACTTCGTCCAGTTTTGTATTTAATTTTTCGTATAATTTCATTATCATATCCGTGATTGCGTTAAGATTGTCACTTCCCGCACTGTTGCCACTTTTATTCCCGGAAGCTGGTGGTGGTCCTGGATTAGATTCGACACCGCCAATAACCAGCAGTACTGTCACAATTACACCCAAGAACCATACTTGTTCGTTGATGAGGTGTAGAATTGTTAATTACATTTATTTCTTCTTGCCTTCATTTTTCCATATAATCCTATTCACAAACGATATGTTGCCAGGTGAATGCTCATTGTTCCCAGTTACTGCTATCTCCGCACAAAACGTCTTTCCTCTACAATGTCTGACACAAGACTGTGGAATGTTTAATATGATTCCAAGCGTGACACTGCTACAGATTTAAATTACATTCAGAAAATATGCGATGAACTACGTGAGAAACCACTGCAGTAGTATGGTTTTGGGGCTGACGTCACTGGTGGGTTACTGGTGGGTTAACTGACCACTGTCCACTACCACTGACCACTGTCCACTACCACTGACCAATGACCACTGACCACTGACCAATGACCACTGACCACTGACCACTGACCACTGACCACTGACCACTGCCCTTTGGTCACCTGGGTGCTTGCATCCTTAATGATCATAGCTCTTTTGACCATCTGGGTGCAAGCGCCCTTTGTGCCACCTGTGTAGAACAACGGCCTAAGTGTTTAATTATCGGCTCGTTATTGGGAATATATTTCGCTATTAGGAGTATTGGTAATTATTTGTGAGTTTGTAATATTGCGGCTTGCGTGTCTCGCTATCGTAGCGGGGGTCCAGATGTTGTCTGCAGCCTCGCATCTCGGCACATCTCCGCGTCCGTAAATAACCCAGCTTAGCGCGGCGGTGGTCCTGCTTGCACGCCGACAAGTCGTCACATGTTCAAACATATTGTTGCCAGCGGGTCCCAGATGTGTTATTATAATATTGTGAGCTTGCGTATCTTAGCGGAAGTCCAGATGTTGTCTGCACACGTGCAGCCTCGCGTGGCAGAGTTGTGAAGTCTAATCTCTGCGTACGAAAATAACCCAGCTTACCGCAGCATGTGGTCCTGCTTGCGCGCCGACAAGTCGTCACATGTTCAAGACCGATATAAACCCACGCTATCGCTTTTTTACGTCATAGGCTAGCCGTCGTCGGTGGAGAGGTCATCGTCCTGCGTGCATCCGTTATGAAGAGGCCATATAGAATGTATAACATGTGGCGAGAAGAAGATCGCAAAAAATCATTCGCAAGATGGCCACTATCGTTTATCGATGTTGATAAAATGGTTGAAACCGGATTTTATTACACTGGTTACAGCGATATAGCAGAGTGCGCATACTGTCATACGCAAATAGGAAAATGGAAAAAAACGGACGTTCCAGCAAATGAACATAAAAGATGGTCCCCCAATTGTGCATTTTTAAATAAAGGTGACGAGGGATCGGATGTATGCGGGACTGGTGAAGACGTGTGCAGTCATGGTGACCTCGTTGAAGACGTGTGTGGTCACGGTGAACAAAGGCGAAATAATAAAAATTTGGCGTTGTTTTTTATTGCATTAGTATTTACTGTTTATTGCGCATGTGATTGGTTAAAATAAGACGAAATTTGATTGGTGGAAATAAGACGTTCTGGGATTGGTTAGCGGAGGGCTTTAATAGCTGCGACACGAATGTTTCGTCCTCAGTGTCCAGCTAGCCAGGATGATGTCAACTTCGAAGCGCCCACGTAAGCAGACGCCAAAGCAAGCAGTTGAACTGCATGCTGCCCTACAGGAGCTGATAAACTCCATGCAGGTGACCGAGATACCGACCCAGGCTGCGGGTCAAACTCCGACCCAGGCTGCGGGCCAAACTCCGACACAGGCTGCGGAACAAACTCCGGTGGATAAGGCCAAGATCCCTATAGTAGCAACGCTGGAGAGATATACAAATATGGACTTTAATATGTCGGACACGAAAATGCTACACGAGTTGGAAATCGGGACACCGTACCATATAAAGCAGGCGCGGTCCGCCTATACCAAGTACGGGCCCCGCGTGGATTTGGACCTTCTTAACGGCTGCTCGGTATTCTTGCCAACTAGATTTGGTAAACTTACCGAAGACCAAATACAGCAGCTGAACGAAGTGCACCTCTCTATCGTATATTATGGCAGAGAAATTAACCCAGGCGACTACTATTACCATAATGTGAAATTTGTGTGAATTGACTATATAGACATGGTGATGTGTAACAGATGGACCAATGCAATGTGCGAGTGTACGTGGGACGTATATGGATCGTAGTGTAACAGCTGGACCAATGCAATGTGAAAGTGTACGTGGGAGGCATGCTGTGGCGCGAACCACGCGTGTGGTCTCTTCAAATCATATATAAGGCATGATACGTGCGGAGCTCAACAACAGTATGTCTTCTCAAGAACTAGTACGTCAACTGTGGGAGGAGATCCCGGACTCAACGTTTGCAGATATCCCAGATATGGAACCTGCGGTAGAAGACTGTCCAGAGCCACCATCACCCGAGCCAACAGACCCATCTATAGTATCCACTCTTAAGCGATATAGAACTGTGTACATCCCAGATGTGAGATTTAACAATTCGTTGAGCGAGCTGCAAATTGGACTTGTGTATCCGATAAAGGAAGCTCGTTCCGTGTATACAAGGCGTGGGAGAAGAGTCGTCATAGATTTAAAGATTGGGTACAGCGTTTTCCTACCACGAAGGTTTGGGAAGTTGAGTGAAGATCAGCTTCAACAGATTAACGAGGAGAAACTTTCATTGATGTACTATGCTAGGGAGCCGAATTCACGTGGTTACCACTTTTACGTTTTCGGATTTGTCTCAGTGTGAAGTGTATGAATTGACTACATAGACATGGTGATGTGTAACAGATGGACCAATGCAATGTGCGAGTGTACGTGGGAGGTATATGGATCGTAGTGTAACAGCTGGACCAATGCAATGTAAAAGTGTACGTGGGAGGCATACTGTGGCACGAACCACGCGTGTGATCTCTTCAAATCATATATAAGGCATGATACGTGCGGAGCTCAACAACAGTATGTCCTCTCAAGAACTAGTACGTCAACTGTGGGAGGAGATCCCGGACTCATCGTTTGCAGATATCCCAGACATGGAACCTGCGGTAGAAGACTGTCCAGAGCCGCCATCAGAGTCAGTAGAACTGACATTATACAATTCCTATGGGCACGACGTGAGGAAGGTGGAGTTTCCCATCCGATGTACCGACATATATGGATACAACCAAGAACATGTTGACTCGTCACCGATCCTACCCTGCGGCAACACGCTTCAAAATATTGCTGGGGACTTATGCTACCACGACAACATCTTCCATAAACAAGTCTGCGATGGTGTCAACCATTTCCACCGGTGCAGGAGGCCCGAGGAGGGACACTACTCAATGTGGAGCTTCAAGTGTAAGCCGGAGTGCCACCTTTTCGAGAAGCTGCAGCAAGCTGTAAGTATTATTATCACCACCCCTACCCATTGAATTATAATTTCGTAACACTGTGCTTATAATGTTTTGTTTTTATGTGTTTCAGACTAAGGCAGCATTTTTCCACGAATTACACTGCAACCTCCCAGACCACACAACGAAGAAAAACTTCGGCAATTGCTTAAAGTTGTAATTTTATAAAATAAATGTGGGATATAAAGGAAAACTTGTGTAAAAATCATTTCAAACCGAGCTCTCCCTTTTATGAATGAAAAAGTTCGGGTCATAACCTTAACCAAAACCCTTACTCCCATAATTCCAACACGTGTCATAGACCACAAGCATGTTCTATCTAATTTTTACAGGAAGCCGTTCGCCTTTGGAAGGAATGTGTAAATAAAAAACAGACAATGTTATGAATGAATTTATTTCAACTCAAGATTACAAAACTCTTTAAAATTATGCCGTGCTTGCATCCAGAGTCTAAGCACCATTACATTCTGCAGGGCACAGTTCATTTCCCGATCTGGGTGAAATAGGCACTTCACATTACAGTCTCTTAATTCGACCAGCTTCGGTACACCAAGATCCTCCATGTTTATAACAGACCTCTGCAGTAGTTTTTCCAAAAATCTCGCCTTTTCTAGTCCCTTAGAATAAAGTCTGTCTTCACACTGTAATACACTGTCAAGAACAGGTTTTAACTCGTCGTAAGGTAAGTATCCACTCTGCCATGGTATCCCAAGGATATACGTTTCCGTAAACCACTGACATTTTACATCTGGGTATACATCTTTAGGCGGTCGCAGCACGAAATGTCCCATTCTGCCATCATGCGATAATACAGCCGCCTCTTTAGCCACGAATTCATTGCAAATTGACTGATAGGCCTGGACATCCAATATGGTGAATTTCTCACACGACATTGGTGATGATATTCGTCAGAGCAGTATACTCTACACAACGATCGTGCAGGATTAAAGAGTAGGCCTTTGTGTTTGCAGGAATGTTGCTTGCTGCTGAAATTTCAACTCTGGTAGTACAGGCTCCCGATTTAAGATCTTCGTTCTGCTTGCTGCAATCGATCACAAAGACTGGCGTGTGTTTTATGAAATAGCTCCTTTTAAGCAGTGGTGATGGGAAACGCTCATAGTACGATTCTTGAAATCTGGCATACATTTCATACAGTATCCCATACGCACCATTGGTAGTGTCTACCCTGAAAGAGTGGTAGGGGTATTTTTTATCATTCAAATATACGGACACGTCCCGCACATCACACAAATCAAATCTTGAACCGTTTGCTTCGACTTTGCTTCTATCAGTCTCCAATGCTATGATAACCATTCTAGGCTTTTGCAGCTGAGGGGAAGTTGTCACGTTCCATGAAACGCTAGATGCTTGGGGTAGAGACGGATGTTCATACAACTGCCAGCTTCTGAAGTCGATCGGTAGCGGTCGATCA
The DNA here is from genome assembly GCA_964059195.1 of Ectobius pallidus. Taxonomy (NCBI): domain Eukaryota; kingdom Metazoa; phylum Arthropoda; class Insecta; order Blattodea; family Ectobiidae; genus Ectobius; species Ectobius pallidus. The sequence continues at coordinate 149,647,461 of CAXKWD010000004.1, forward strand.
CTTTCCAACGTGTTTAACAGTTTCAAGCGTTCAATGTCTGATACTTTAAGCATGGGGACCATCCATTCTATATCTGTGAGTTTAATTTTACTAACGGCTCCCATGGTGACGTGAATAGTGTTTTTAGCTCTCATCATGACGAGTTCAAGTTTGCAGTTTAACAGAATTTTCTTAAAATCTTCGGCCACACTGAGAAAATGGTTCAGCGGTATGCAAACATTGAACTTTCCAGCTTTTAAAATTTCTCCAACGCTCTCAATACTGGGGTGTACCCATCCTGAGTTCTCCAGTCTATCGCAATCTAATCCCGTATAGGAGCAGATACCTTTCAACAAGCTCGTAATACCAGGATTTCTAGTACGACAACGCTTGAGACATGGCGTAACCATAAAGGTTATTGGCGTCGACGTAGTAAAGGTGAGAGCTCGACCTTGAGGCGTTGCAGTCGGCGGAACAAGGGATATTTGCCGCAGCGTTTCTCGTTACACATTGGCATATACCTCCCCTTATTCCACGCTCAAACAATTGAATCATATCCTTATCGGTCAATAGCTGTAATTTTACCTCTGTGAACTTTAACATGGATGCATAAGCGAATCCAGGAGCAGTCGAATAGTACAGACAATCTAACCCATACGTATCATGGCACATTTGCCTAAAATTCTCAAAAACGCCTGTTAAGATCAAGACATCAGATTTCAAATATAAGTCTGAATATTCCCCTAAAGACTTGACCGAAAATGAATTCCAGACATTAACAGCGTGAGAGTAGTCTCGATCTGAGACACCCGCATTGCTGAGCTTGTTGTAAAACGCCTCTTTAGGCGGTAATTTTGTCTCATCAAGAACTTCGTAGGACGACACATAGTCGTAGGGGAAGACCCCCTTTCGACACACCAAATCGGTTTTGTCACCAAACGAATTTCTGGTTTCTATAAATTTCTGCTTGGGTAGATTGTCCGCTAGCTTCTCCAAGCTACTGGCCATGAATCGGAAAGAGTCGATAAATCTAAGTTCCATACCTCCCCGCTTCAAATACGAGGAGGGAATAAATTTAGAAAATGTTACATACTTCTCCTACGTATTGTAAATGACATTGATCCTATTTTCATCGAAACCAAGTTCTTTTACAATGAAATGAGCATCGTAATTGGAGAGGTTATGCAACACGACAGGGAGGAATGTTTGATTTCTGTAATTTAGATTACAATTCCTGTGAGCGGCCCCTCTGAATCGCCCGCTGACAGGACAGTGGTCCCTGACTTGAAAGTTCACTTCGGTGAAATTACCATGCTTACAAATGTGGCAGATGGTGCTGTTCATATACAGTTTGTATTCCTCCGGCGTTAGAGGGATCATAGGTTTGTTTATGCTATGTAACATTCGATCGATGACTTTTACATCGGCTACAAGCGATCGCATAAACTCCCCGCTGCAGTCTTTCCCTCTAAACAACCGTAACTGTGAAAACGTACCCTCCGCATCTTTGATAAAATAAGAAAAACTATACGGAGTATGTTTCTGATAAGGTGTGGACCAAGATTTTGCGGGTTCGTTTAAGCACCCCGAAATCGCCTCCAATAGGCATTCGAAATCCGCATGGATAACAAACCTAATTTTCTGCGAATATTCGTGCTTATTAAAGCAAACTTCGGGGTTCTTTGGAATCTCGCATCTGACAGGAGTGAAAGAATTGCACAACACTAGATGTTTAGCCAATCTCTCATATGCAGATTTACCCTCGTACGAATGGAAGTGCGTAAAACATCGTTTGCACACTCTGACTTGAGTTTTGTGAGATGTTACAAAAGGTCTTATGAAAGCGTCGAAATCGGAAATGACTATATAATGAAAATTTAGCTCATTGCAAACATAAAAGGTCTCTATGGTCAGCGAGTTGATTTTCCACAATTTTGATAGGAAACACGTAGTGCGATATATTCTTCCCATCACGTTTTTCCTCTAGGCCGAAAACATTAATAGAAATATTATTCCTTTTAGAAAACTTGTCGATATCGTGTAATGAAACGGGGAATTTTACACAGCTCCAATCGTACTTCTCACCCAATTCGGGTTTGTTCAGGTAACTTGACCACAAATCCTTGCCAGCATCTATAAATTTAGACAAAACACAATATTTAAAACAATAATCATCATCGTTCTGAATGTTGATGAGGGAGTGTAGGTGGCGGAATTCTACAGGCAGAATCATATGACCACGCCCCGAAAATGGGACATGTTCAATGATGCGCACTTCAATTTTAAACAATTTTTTGTAACACCATCCAGAGCCACGCGTACTATGTTCCTCTTGTTCCTTTAACAATTTCGCGATGTGGTTGGATACGGCTTCATGAATGTCAGATGTTCTATATAGAATTTGGTTTCTGGTTTTAAAATTATACAATGCCGACTGACCATCTAAATTTTCAAAATCGGACTCTACAAAAAGATTAAATTTTATGGAGGTAAATTTTAACAAAGCTGAAGTTAGGATGTGTACAATTTTTGATGGTATGATGCAAGAATCGTCTCCATGTCGCCTGAGGGAATATCTGTCACTGCGTAAGTGGCTATTCGAGACTTGAAAGCAGACTCAAGCATGAAAAACTCACTTTGATGTTGTGAAGACTCGCTGCCTGCGTCATGTCTCGCGTTGCCGTTCCCCGCTCCGACCTATAAAAATAAAATAAGAACATGTGTTACACACGTTTACGAAGAATTGTGTAATGACATAAATGTTTTTAAAAACGAGCAATGTATTAAACGTACCTCTAATCGGGCAGGCTGTCCACCAGGAATCCTGGAGGTACCGGCTACGATCCCCGATGAGGCCCCGGCTTCAGCAGGTCCCTGTTAACCTTCATGCCTGGAGGCGTTCAATGTGGATGTGCCATTCACCGCTCCGATCTATAAATATAAAATGGGAACGTATGTTACAACACCATAGGCAGTTATATTTTACATTTTGAAAAAATAATAATAACAATAATAATAATAATAATAATAATAATAATAATAAATAAATAAATAAAAAATAAAAATAAAATAAAAATAAAAAAATAAAAATAATAATAATAATATGATATATGTGATAATGGAATTAAAAACGTACCTCTAATCGTGCTCCATCACTGCGCGCAGGAATCCTTGAGGTCTCTGCTCCGATTCCTGAAGTCCCAGCTACAGCAGGGAAATAGAGGTGAGCTGCCTGGTTGTACACTCCCTCGCGCCTGGCGGCGTCCCTCGTAGCTGGGTGATGACAATTCTTTCGGTGTTCGCTTAGAACTCGCGATGCTTTAAAGTTGACAAAGCACATGTTGCAAGTAAAGGTCACGCCGGAATGCCTCTCGCGAACGTGCCTTGTTAATATATCTCTGCGCGTGAATAATGCTCCGCAGGTGTCGCACTTATACTCCGATTTAACATGGTGTTGGTTGATATGCCGGTTCAGATGGATTTTGCGCCTATATTTGGCATCGCACTCGGAGCACTTGAAAATGAAGTAGTAGCTTCCATGTCGGCTTCTAACGGCTGAATGACTCAAATCGTACGCAGGTTATGTATTTGTATCGACGCACGCAGAGGTACGCTGCCGGCGCGCAAGTAGGACCACATGCTGCGGTAAGCTGGGTTATTTTCGTACGCAGAGACTTCACAACTCTTCCACGCGAGGCTGCACGTGTGCAGACAACATCTGGACTTCCGCTAAGATACGCAAGCTCACAATATTATAATAACACATCTGCGACCCGCTGGCAACAATATGTTTGAACATGTGACGACTTGTCGGCGTGCAAGCAGGACCACCGCCGCGCTAAGCTGGGTTATTTACGGACGCGGAGATGTGCCGAGATGCGAGGCTGCAGACAACATCTGGAACCCCGCTACGATAGCGAGATACGCAAGCCGCAATATTACAAACTCACAAATAATTACCAATACTCCTAATAGCGAAATATATTCCCAATAACGAGCCGATAGTTAAACACTTAGGCCGTTGTTCTACACAGGTGGCACAAAGGGCGCTTGCACCCAGATGGTCAAAAGAGCTATGATCATTAAGGATGCAAGCACCCAGGTGGCCAAAGGGCAGTGGTCAGTGGTCAGTGGTCAGTGGTCAGTGGTCATTGGTCAGTGGTCAGTGGTCATTGGTCAGTGGTAGTGGACAGTGGTCAGTGGTAGTGGACAGTGGTCAGTTAACCCACCAGTAACCTACCAGTGACGTCAGCCCCAAAACCATACTATTCACTGCTTATCACAGGAGACACCAACGCGAAGCATGGTTCCTGAGCAGCCCAGTTGAAGACTTTTCCACGACTTCTGTGGTGCTAATAATCTATCTATTCTTAACAGAGGAGTTAAACCGACATATTCCCGGAGTAACTCCCAGAGCTATTTCGATGTAAGTGTATGTAATTCTAAGCTTGTTCCATTCATATTTGCCTGGAAAGTAAGTGACTTGCCAAGACTTTCTGATTACATTTAATAATGGTAACGTTAAAACCTACAGCAAAAATACCCACAATCAATGCTTCCAATTACTTAACGAGAATATATAAGACAAGAAGTGTCAAGTGGATTCATTTTCAACTTGCTGCTAAAATAAACCTCCGAAATACTATACAATAGATACAATCCTGTAAGCGATTGAACTACACCTGGCTGTTTATAAGTTTAACAGCAATATAATTAAAATTGCGGAAGGATATTTACCTAAAATATCTCAGAAACCTATTAAGAACTTCTGGTGGAATGAAGAACTTACAATAATGCGGAAACGTGTACTAGCCAGCCACAGACTATACAAGCGCTGTCACTGCCCACTTCTGCGGCGGAGATATGAAGAAATATATTTCACGACAAAGGAAGAATACAACAATTTAATAGAAAACAAACATTAAATACCTAGAAAGAATTTTTGTCAATTCCAACCAAGAGTAACCCGAAGTAACCAAGAGTAACAGAAGCCTATAAACATAAACAATAACCTTTCCTCCATTGGCAATGAAAATGGTTTTTGCAAATTCCTTTTCTGATACCGTCACTGTCTTAATGAACGCATTTTTCCGAAAGATACAGAAGACACGGAATTACAGAAAAACATCAGGACTTCCTCTGAAGTTGCTACTTACACTCCCGATGATGAACAATTCTCACAACAAGAAGTTGAGTGCAATATTCTCCTACAAAATGACAAGAAAACTCCAGGAATATCAGCAAATATAATTAAAAACGTTCACTTCAGTTTTCCGTCTCTCTTCGCTCTCCTTTTCAACAAATGGTTATCCCTACGTTTCTCTCCTTCCTCCTGGAAATTCATCCACCGCATCTTTAATAAGCATTAATCATAATGTTCAATCTGTTGTAAATTTAATGTAATTGTTAAACTATAACACTAATATGCTATTGCACAATAGGGTTCTTTTTTTGTTCTGGAAATTCAATAATAATAATAATAAAATTAATTACATACGGAATATATCGAATCAAAATATAGCTATACAGGTAAGTGAATGAAATCCACAGAACTCTGGAAGGAGAATTTCGACTAAGTGAATTATGCACCGAAAATTTCAACACAGAATCGTATGATAATGTAGAAAGCAATATGAAATAGGTGAGTATTTACTAGAAGACCAAAAAAAATATATATATATTGCTAAGAAAATGTCAATCTGAGAAATTCAGTTTAAATTTAGTAAATAACCACTATTTGGAATTATACTGCAAGCTGGAATATAAACCACTGATTGAAATTTAGCAAATATAAGAAAAGGGTGGGGAACCACCAAGCTATAATATATTCGAATGGGAAATCTATTTCAACTAACAGCAATAATGCTACGACATCGGAATGTCAAGCCGAATTTAGAAAAAATAAGAAACGGAAAAAGCAAAAGGCTATTACTAATTCATTAATATGATATATGAATGAACTTCAGATAAAAAGAATTGAAGTAGAAAAAGCTTGAAAATATATTAATACGAAATAACGAAGAAATCACGTCATGAATTAAATAATTCACCAATGTCAAAATCCCAAGACCTATTAAGACAATAACCAATATGGATATAGTTTTAATATATTTATAAAGAGAAAAGGAATAATCAGAAAACATTAATACATGAATAAACAGCAGCTCTATGCCAGCCAGGCTACAAATCTTCAGTCAAGAAATATGTGTTTATGGACTGTAGGTCAATAATTAATTGACCTTGAATAAGAAAAGTTCAGTACTCATCTGATGAAAAGAAATATGATTATAAATTTCTATCATCTACCAGAAATGGCCTCAAGCAACACAGCGGAATATAAAAATTACGCAAGCTAAATCTGGCAATAAACAAACAGTAGAAACGTTTCCTCTCCTTATTCATTTTATTATACCTTAATCAAGAATTCCTAGTAAATTGTAAATGGAATTTATCTTGTTAAAAAATATACTTACCATTAAAGAATTTACTTAACATGTATAATACAATCAATCACGCACGGAATGCAGGTAAACATGAATTGCGTGATACAGAAAGTTCAAGATATAATGCACAGGTAACAGCGGGGAGTAACCGGAAACTGTAAGATTACCTACGTAAGTAGAAATACATTACAATGAACCCGCGGACTGAAAATAACAGACTGACAGACTAGAATTAGAATTTAGTAATTAACTCACAAAGAATTATACCAAAATTAATACAGAGTGATAGTAATGAATGTTAAATGACTCAGAACTAGACGACCTATAAATAATACGTCAGAGAATGCGGCCACAGTATAGGTATTAATACAGTAAAGAAACTCAGTCTTTTTTTTCTGCGAGACGAGCATGCGAGCACATTTACTAGCGATCGTAGCGGCCATAAACTAACACTACAGTAACTACTCCGGGAATTATGTAAATAAATAGGAGTGTTGTATTTATTAGAACAAGCTATATTAAAAAGGACCTTATTGTTCTGATGTAAATTGCAGTAATAATAAAGGACGAAATCCTGAATTGCATTTCTTCACTTTCTTGAAAGATCCAGAAAGGTAAGAACGAAAATACATAATTTATTTATTGTATAGGTCTACTGGGTTACTCGTGATTCTGGTGTGCTTATGTTTCAACTTACTTCAATATAATATTTTTATATTTCATCCTGTTGTAATGATTTCTGGTGTATAAAATGAGTCATTAACTGTCGACAAGAAAACCTACTTGTTAGATCAAGAGTCTATAAGTTTTAGTGTTTTAAATTAGCCTCTGTGTTATTTGGCGCCTCCGCCAATTATTTGCCGCGAATTAGTCACTTCCTGAGCAGGTGTGTGCTTGCAGCGTTACCACGCCAGTTTGCAGTGCAGTTCAGTTCGGATTGAGACGCCGCTGTATATAGTCTGCGTAACAAGTGCTCCTAGTGTTTTGGACCTTTTCGCTCTATATATTAATTCCTCATCTGCAACTCCGCGTATATCATGCTCCTATAGTGTAGGCAGCTTTACGTGTGAAATTCAGGAAATAACATTGTATTTTAGTGTCACTTACAAGCATTTCTATTGTTCCTAACCTAGAAGCCTCGTGCTGTGAACAGGCTTTGTCTAGCGTTACATTCGCCAACGGGCGGGAGAATAGTTTTCTACGAAAACAGTAACTGTATTTATTCTTATATTTTATTGTGTAAAAGTGTTGTATCAAATAATTCAGAACTCAGGCTTCTTGAATATATACCGTTGCAAATTACCCAGGTTGAAATCTCTGTCCCAGCTACCAACAGTCCTAGCTCTACCTGTGATTAGTTATTAATTGGCGTAATCGCCTGGTCCTCCGAAATTACCTACATTGTACCTGAGTTCCCTTCATTTTGGTCCTCGGTCCAGATATAGGACGTATTCCCTCCATTTTGGTTCCTCACGGGCGGATCTGAGATATATTTGCAATGGTTTCTGAATTATTGAACAAGAGTGCGACTTATAGTTGATTTTCCTGTATGACGCGTTCCGCGTTCGTGTGGAGTTCGTGTCAGCTTCGGCTTCGCTCGGCTCTGGTGATTTTCCTGTACTGCTTGTCTTCGCGCGCACCGTGGGCTGCTAAGACGACACGTGCTTCATGTTCACCGCCTTCAACAACGCGAGAAGAAGATTACCACCTCCGGCTTGCCGCCCGCAGAGTGTCTACAGTTGACTGTCTAATCACTTCTACTCTGTCAATGTTAATTGTTTCATTTCAACATGGAAAGTGAATTACGTGCTTTGATCAAGCGTCGAGGTATAATTAAGCGTGAACTAACTCACATGAAAAAGACTCTTGCTACTATAAATGAAGAAACAAACGTATTTCGATTGAAAGTGAAATATGACAGTTTAAACGTTATTTGGGAGAGGTACGAAACAGTTCAGTCTCAAATCGAATCGCTTATAGAAGCCGAAGAAGATTTAGATGAACATGCAGAGCATAAGGAAACAACAAGAAGTTGTTACGAAGAGCTAAAAGCAAGGTTAAGTGAATTAATACATGCTCATGAACCTACCTCAGTTAGTGTCAATTCACACAACAGTGACACACGACAATCAGTGAACTCTAGGTCTTCACAGTCAAGTAATACGATAAAGTTACCTACGATTCAAATTCCAGTGTTTGAGAGTGATGTAACTAAATTCAAGCATTATTTTGACACTTTTTCGAGTTTGATTGTAAATAACAGTAGTTTATCACCTATTCAAAAATTGCACTATCTCATCGGTTCACTCAAGGGTGAGGCTAAAACATTATTGCAAAGTTTACCAGTGACGAGTGATAACTTCCAAGTTGCCTGGGATATATTGTGTGCAAGATACAACAATAAACGGTTAATTGCCATATCCCACATTAAGCATCTGTTGTCCCTACCTGTAGCGAGACAAGAGACAGTTGCAGACTTGCGAAATTTGTTGAATCAATTCCAAAACAACTTGCATGCTATTGAAGCGTTAGAATTAGAAGTGCCACTTCATGAAGTCATTCTAATGCAATTGTTATTGGAGCATTTGCCAGACAGTGTGCAGCGTGAATGGGAATCCAAAATCGATTCTCAAACATTTACTTCATTAGGTGAACTTGTGTTATTTCTAGAAGCGAAATCTCATTCTCTAGAGGTGCTGTCGAATAATTCCTGCAACAGGTCCAGCCCATCAAAACCTAGAAGTGAACGTCGTGAGCCTAGAAATCAACATAATAACAGTCGTCAATCATATGTGTCGACAACTGAACAGTTATGCCCTCAGTGTCAAAGCGGACATAACCTTTCTAAGTGTAAACAATTCCGTCAGCTGAGTGTTGAACAGCGATGGAAAGTTGTAAAAAGTAAAAATCTGTGTTTCAACTGTTTTGCTAATACTCATCGAGTAAATCAGTGCAACGCATCTTCCTTCTGTAACTGTGGTAAACTGCACAGCAAGATGTTACACAGCAGTGATCACAGGAGAACGGTTTCACACTCGAGTGAAAGCAGTGATACAGTAAATAGCAATAGGGCTGAGGCTCCTGCAAGTTATTGTTCAGTGAAAATAAAGCCAGTGCTTCACGTCTTACTTGCGACTGCAAGAGTCGAAGTGCAAGACAAGCATGGTAACTACATACAGTGTAAGGCCCTTCTAGACTCTGCTAGCCAGGCCAGTTTCGTGTCTGCGGATCTAGCTAGGCGTCTGCGACTTCCTACAAGGACAGCTGATACGCCTGTCAAAGGAATAAACGGTACTTCATCGAATGCTAGTCATAGTGTAAACATTAATGTGAGATCCATGGTTTACAACTATCGAAGGAATCTAGATTGCCTAATCCTTCCTCGCATAACAGGGAAGCTACCTGCAGTCCGAATTGATCCATCCTCATGGAATATTCCCTCTGACATTCCATTAGCCGATCCTAAATTTAATATTCCTTCTGAAATTGATTTACTGATTGGAGGAGCACTATTCTTCGAGCTTTTCCATGGTAAGATCCTGACCAATCCTGGTTTTCCTGCATTGATTAGTACAGAACTAGGTTGGATATTGTCTGGAACCATTCCTAAGTCCTCTGTGAAAGGCAATCTAGATACTGGTTCCCAGCACAACTTTTTCATCTCTACGGACAATGTGGACAAGCAGCTGCGACGGTTTTGGGACCTCGAAGACTTTCCACAACAGATGTTAACACAAGAAGAAAAACGGTGTGAACAGCACTATGTAGAAAATACCACTCGCAATGATGATGGTAGTTTTATGGTACGTCTGCCAATGAAACAAGATAAAACTTCATTGGGTGAATCCAGACAACAAGCAGTTAAGCGCTTTAGTTACCTGGAGCGAAAACTTCAGAATGACTCTACTCTAAAGGAAGACTATACTAAATTTCTTGTAGAGTACGAGCAGATGGGTCACATGAAAAGGGTTTCGCCTCCTCAAGAGAATGAAATATGTTATTACCTGCCACATCACGCAGTAATAAAACCTTCTTCATCTACAACTCGCACACGAGTAGTGTTTGATGCTTCTGCAAAGACGGACTCAGGGTGCTCTTTGAATGACATCCTAGAATGTGGTCCTACAATTCAAGATGATTTGTCATCAATTATTCTTCGCTTCAGAACATACCGCTATGCATTTTCAGCTGATATATCTAAAATGTATAGGAGGGTACAGATGCATCCTGAAGACCAGAATCTCCAGCGTATTGTATGGCGTCCAGACAAAAGTGAGCCACTACAAGATTATGCCTTGACTACTGTAACCTATGGCACTAAGTCAGCATCTTTCTTAGCCATACGGTCTTTGAATCAGCTCGCTCAGGAAGAAGAGTCTAAATATCCTCGTGCTGCAGACGCAGTAAGAACCTCTTTCTATGTGGACGATTGCCTGTCAGGTCATGACGATCTACAGGAAGCTCCACAACTGCAAAGTGAACTTATACTCATGTTAAACAGTGGAGGATTTCCACTACGCAAATGGTGTTCAAATACCGAGGCTATCTTGGAAGCAGTACCCGTGGAGCACAGAGAAACGCAACTTCCTTTGTCCCTCGACAACAGTGAAAATGCTCATGCGCTTGGACTTCTGTGGCATCCCAGTACTGATTTGCTACAGATACAATCACATTCCTCTCTCGAAGAACCTCCTTCTTACAAGTTTACCAAGAGAAATATCCTTGCTGTTACATCCTCTATTTTTGATCCTCTAGGCCTCATAAGTCCTATCGTAATCCATGCCAAGATATTCTTGCAATCTCTGTGGCTCGCTAAGCTTAGTTGGGATGAGGAGTTGCCATCTCACCTAAGGGAAAAGTGGATGGACATCTGTGACATTCTTTCTACAATTCATAATGTTCGCATTCCACGCCATGTGTTAACAGCAGCTACGGTTACCGACATACAGATACATGGATTCTGTGATGCCTCGGAGAAAGCCTATGGTGCCTGTGTGTATGTACGGTCTACTGAGAGCAGTGGTCTTGTTACAACTAAACTACTTTGCTCCAAGTCCAAGGTCTCCCCATTGAAGAAGCAAACAATTCCAAGACTCGAGTTGTGTGGTGCCTTGTTACTTGCGAAACTGTATCAGAAAGTTGTCACTGACTTGAAATTGCCTACATCACAAAATTATCTGTGGTCTGACTCCATGATTGTGCTCTCATGGATCAAATCTAATCCCCATAAATGGAAAACATTTGTGTCTAATCGCGTATCTCAAATCCAGGAGATGTCAGAGACGGCAGCTTGGCGGCATGTGGCCACCCAACACAACCCGGCTGACATGATTTCGAGAGGTGTGGTAACAGAACAAAACCTTAGACATTGATTTATGGTGGAACGGGCCTGTGTGGATTTCACAGCCTATTGAATCATGGCCCAAAGAACCTCAGCAACTTGAGCTGCAGGACATGGGTGAGCAGCGTGACACAGTTTGCCTAGTCACACATGCTGAAGAAGATTTTATGCTACGCTTTTCCAAGCTAGCGCGTTTACAAAGAGTTACTTCATATATGCTACGCTTTATAAACAACTGTAGAAGCCAAGTTAAACGTCACGGCCCTCTCACAGTTGAAGAGTTACAACAAGCTTTGTTGCTTTGTATAAGAATAGCTCAGCAAGCAGCCTATTCACATGAACTGTCCGATCTTCAGAGTAAGATGCAAGTAAATAACAAGAGTTCGCTCCACTCCTTGGTGCCTTTTGTAGACAAGGATGGCCTACTCCGAGTGGGTGGACGTCTGGAGAAAGCTGAGTTACCACATGATGCACGACATCAGCTTATCCTCCCTCCAGGTCACCACCTCACTAGATTGATAATTGAATCCGAGCATCTGCGACTGCTTCATGCATCACATCAACTGCTCATATCTTCTCTGCGAGAACGATATTGGATTCCTATTGTACGTAGAATTGTAAAGTCTACGCTACACAAATGTTTAACTTGTTTCAAGTTGAAAGCCAAAGGTGCTCACCAGCTGATGGGCAGCCTACCTAGCTACAGGGTGACCCCTGCTAGAGCATTTGTACGTTCTGCGGTTGACTACGCTGGACCATTCTTCATAAGATATGGATCCCCCCGCAGCAAAACTCAGGTCAAAGCATACATTGCTATCTTCGTATGCTTGGCTACGAAAGCAGTTCACATCGAGCTATTTTCCGACCTTACTTCTGATGCCTTCATCGCCGCCCTGCGTAGATTTACATTTCGTAGAGGACTTTGCAAGGAAATATTTAGTGATAATGGGACGAACTTTGTTGGTGCTAACAACAAGCTTCGCGAGCTGCGTCTCTTGCTTCAGTCCAGCACCCATCAACAAGTTCTCCAAGACTACGCATCCTCTAATGAATTCACATGGCATCTTATCCCTGCTTCCTCCCCACATTTTGGAGGACTCCACGAGGCTGCTGTTAAATCCATGAAATTTCATTTACGTAGAGTGATGGGAAGCCAAGTGTTTACCTATGAGCAGCTTTCTACAGTTCTCACCCAGATTGAGGCCTGTCTAAACTCTCGACCTCTCCTACGCCTAAGTGATGATCCTAGCGACTCATCCTATCTATCTCCTGGAGACTTTCTCATTGGAGAAAAACTCACAGCCCTACCTTCTCCTCCTATGGCAGAGAATGTTTCTCATGTTGCTAAATGGCATCAGCTACAAACCTACATACATCACATATGGCAGCGTTGGTCAGCTGACTACCTACATTCACTGCAGCAGAGGCAGAAGTGGTCTGCGTCCAGCGAAAACATTCAGATTGATACTCTTGTGCTCCTGAAAGAAGATAATTCTCCACCGCTCCAGTGGAAGCTGGGAATCATCTCATCAGTGCATCCTGGTGACGACGGTTTAGTGCGTGTTGTGACAGTGCGTACGTCTAATGGTGAATACAAGCGACCAATTGTAAAAGTGTGTCCCTTGCCTATTCAATAAGTGTAGATCTATTAGTAAATCTTGATCTATCCGCAAAGTGTTATGTAAAATCTGTCGATTTTAGGCGGGAGTTATGTTAGATCAAGAGTCTATAAGTTTTAGTGTTTTAAATTAGCCTCTGTGTTATTTGGCGCCTCCGCCAATTATTTGCCGCGAATTAGTCACTTCCTGAGCAGGTGTGTGCTTGCAGCGTTACCACGCCAGTTTGCAGTGCAGTTCAGTTCGGATTGAGACGCCGCTGTATATAGTCTGCGTAACAAGTGCTCCTAGTGTTTTGGACCTTTTCGCTCTATATATTAATTCCTCATCTGCAACTCCGCGTATATCATGCTCCTATAGTGTAGGCAGCTTTACGTGTGAAATTCAGGAAATAACATTGTATTTTAGTGTCACTTACAAGCATTTCTATTGTTCCTAACCTAGAAGCCTCGTGCTGTGAACAGGCTTTGTCTAGCGTTACATTCGCCAACGGGCGGGAGAATAGTTTTCTACGAGAACAGTAACTGTATTTATTCTTATATTTTATTGTGTAAAAGTGTTGTATCAAATAATTCAGAATTCAGGCTTCTTGAATATATACCGTTGCAAATTACCCAGGTAGAAATCTCTGTCCCAGCTACCAACAGTCCCAGCTCTTCCTGTGATTAGTTATTAATTGGCGTAATCGCCTGGTCCTCCGAAATTACCTACATTGTACCTGAGTTTCCTTCATTTTGGTCCTCGGTCCAGATATAGGACGTATTCCCTCCACTACTAACAAAAGATATTTGAGTGAAAATTACCGTCTATGCTTGGAACACGCCGAAAACAGACAGTTTATCAATTCCTATAAAAACTCGTTAATTAAATCTGTTGTACCGACGGTGTCCTCAATTCCAAATGCTCCAGAATTTTTTTTGTTTCTTCGAATTCATCCTGCAGTAATTGAGGCTACATAGATCTACAATTGAAGTCGTATGCACTCTCAACAATGAACTGCAGGATGAACAACCTGACATACCTATACGTAATTAATACATATTTATAATTATTTTAAAGGGTAATGATTTTAAAGGAAAAGTACTAGGCCTAGATACAGTAGACTATTTAGGTATTGTTTTACCTTTTCTTAACTAGAATATGATACCTGTTTTACTATTTCTTAAGTATATTCTTCAGATTTGCTATAAAGAAGAACATTGTGCATTTTCTGTCTTAATATAACATATTTTGTGATTTTTAAAAACTTCATTGTCCTATAAGGGTGACTATTTTACACGTGATAAATATTCCACCTTGAACCCTTATACACTTACAGATTACTGGAGATACGAATGCTATGACCATTAAAAGTACGCTATAATTAATATTACAGAAATATTTTAATATGTTCTGTTAACAGCATACAATACAAACATATTTTTACATCATATTATAAAAACAGAGACTAAAATATAATTATAAATTATGATTTGACAGATTTTAAAATGAGACAACAATATCCCAAGTCTACGATAAAAACATTAATATTATTGCGATAAAATGGCTAAAAACAGATATTATGTTTTTTATATGAGATAACAATATAATTATAAATTATGATTTGACAGATTTTAAAATGAGACAACAATATCCCAAGTCTTTGATAAAAACATTAATATTATTGCGATAAAATGACTAAAAACAGCCATTATGTTTTTTATATGAGATAACAATATCTCAAGTCAATGATAAAAAACATTAATTATATTATAATACCATTGCTAAAAACAGCTATTATACATAAAAATTATTAGATCGTGTGTGAATATTTATTGAACAGTTTTAAGTCGACGACAAACCTTTTTAGCTGGATGCTTCTGTCTATGTTCTTTATCGTACAACACTGAATGTTTTGTTACTCACTTTTTCAATCTTCTTATTTTGGAGAAATTCTTAGCTCTGATGTTTATTCACTTATGTTTGTGTGCTGTGTGTATTGTGATCTTACACTCACGTTCTTCTGTGGAATTTACAAGCGTATCTCCCAGTTTTCTTTATGAAGGATGCATTTCGACTATTCAGTCATCATCAGCTTAGAAGTAAATAAGAAACGAATTACGTTACTGTAAATCAGACATAAGCTAACATATTATTTTGAGGTATCTTACCTGGATTGAGTACTAATAGCTCTGCTATTCGTGTTGTACTGACGTGAACGGAGGTGTGTTTGTCTATTTATTAGGTGTGGGTGTGTTCACTAGTATATCATAGAGGGGGTTATGTTGTATGATGTCATCATTGATTATCTCCTTCCTGTGTTTGTAAATTTCTAAATTTTCGAGTGTGTCTAGTTTTTTCCCTTTCTTTTCTATATGTAATATTGACACTGCCTGTTCTATGGGTGTAGTTGTATGTTTTTCATCTAGCAAGTGTTTCGAATATGCTGATTTCCTTTTCATGTGTTTATAGTCGGCTTGATGTTCTTTGAATCTTTGCCTAAATTGTCTCCCCGTCTGGCCTATGTATACCTTTTTACAGTCATTACACTCCAACTTATATATTCCATTTTTTGCAAATTTATCTGTTTTTTGTATACTAGTATTGTATACTTTGGTCTTGATGTTGTTATTTATTCTAAACGCAACTTTAAAGTCTTTTTTAAAGTGATTCGTGATTCTGTGTATTCTATTATCAGTGTACGTGAATGTGATTGTTTTATTGTCATTTGTTTTGTTAAGGGGAATCAATGTTGTGGTTTTATTTTGTTTTTTCACTTTTTTATCTTTTTGTTTCTTGATTAGGTTGAAAATTGTGTTATTATTATAACCATTGTTATTAGCTATTTGTAATATGGTTTTTAACTCCTGGTTGTAGTTTTCCCTGTTCATAGGGATATTTAGAAGTCGATAAATCATGGAATTGAAAGCTGACATTTTCTGTGAAAATGGGTGGTTAGAATTGTTATGAATTACTGTGTCAGTGTATGTATCCTTCCTAAAAATGCTGAAGTTTATTCTATTGTTCTCCTTTTTCAATTTCAAATCCAGAAAATTTAAACTATTTTGATGTTCAAGTTCGAAAGTGAACACAAGATTGCTATGAACCTTGTTAAACTCATTGACTATGTCATTAACATGTTCTTTCTTGCAAATAAGTAGCGTGTCGTCGACATATCTTTTGTAGAGTTTTATGTTGTATTTATTAATGATTTGTTTGATTTTGTCGTTTTCTAGATTTTGTAGAAAAATCTCAGCAATTATACTAGAGAGCGGAGATCTCTTTGAAGGTAAATTTCGTCATTAAACGTAAAATAATTTTGTTCGAGGATAGTTTCGGTAATTTTCATTATTTGTTGAATTATTATTGGATTTTCTTTGTTATAATAATAACACAATTTTCAACCTAATCAAGAAACAAAAAGATAAAAAAGTGAAAAAACAAAATAAAACCACAACATTGATTCCCCTTAACAAAACAAATGACAATAAAACAATCACATTCACATACACTGATAATAGAATACACAGAATCACGAATCACTTTAAAAAAGACTTTAAAGTTGCATTTAGAACAAATAACAACATGAAAACTAAAGTATACAATACTAGTATACAAAAAACAGATAAATTTGCAAAAAAATGGAATATATAAGTTGGAGTGTAATGAGTAATGACTGTAAAAAGGTATACATAGGCCAGACGTGGAGACAATTTAGGCAAAGATTGAAAGAACATCAAGCCGACTAGAAACACATGAAAAGGAAATCAGCATATGCGAAACACTTGCTAGATGAAAAACATACAACTACTCCCATAGAACAGGCAATGTCAATATTACATATAGAAAAGAAAGGGAAAAAACTAGACACACTCGAAAATTTAGAAATTTACAAACACAGGAAGGAGATAATCAATGATGACATCATACAACATAACCCCATCTATGATATACTAGTGAACACACCCACACCTAATAAATAGACAAACACACCTCCGTTCACGTCAGTACAACACGAATAGCAGAGCTATTAGTACTCAATCCAGGTAAGATACCTCAAAATAATGTGTTAGCTTATGTCTGATTTACAGTAACCTAATTCGTTTCTTATTTACTTCTAAGCTGATGATGACTGAATAGTCGAAATGCATCCTTCATAAAGAAAACTGGGAGATACGCTTGCAAATTCCACAGAAGAACGTGAGTGTAAGATCACAATACACACAGCACACAAACATAAGTGAATAAACATCAGAGCTAAGAATTTCTCCAAAATAAGAAGATTAAAAAAGTGAGTAACAAAACATTCAGTGTTGTACGATAAAGAACATAGACAGAAGCATCCAGCTAAAAAGGTTTCTCGTCGACTTAAAACTGTTCAATAAATATTCACACACGATCTAATAATTTTTATTTATACCTGTAATAGATGTTTTTAGTAATGTTATTATAATATAATTAATGTTTTTAATCATTGACTTGAGATATTGTTATCTCATATAAAAATCATAATAGCTATTTTTAGTCATTTTATCGCAATAATATTAATGTTTTTATCATAGACTTGGGATATTGTTGTCTCATTTTAAAATCTGTCAAATCATAATTTATAATTATATTGTTATCTCATATAAAAAACATAATATCTGTTTTTAGCCATTTTATCGCAATAATATTAATGTTTTTATCATAGACTTGGGATATTGTTGTCTCATTTTAAAATCTGTCAAATCATAATTTATAATTATATTTTAGTCTCTGTTTTTATAATATGATGTAAAAATATGTTTGTATTGTATGCTGTTAACAGAACATATTAAAATATTTCTGTAATATTAATTATAGCGTACTTTTAATGGTCATAGCATTCGTATGTCCAGTAATCTGTAAGTGTATAAGGGTTCAAGGTGGAATATTTATCACGTGTAAAATATTTTGTGATGTGTTCATGTATTTTCCCAAGTAATTTGATACGATGAGAATGTAGTTTTAGTTAATCTCCGCATGGAGCGCTAGTGTCGTCCAGCTAACATATTGTCATAGGACTTTTAACTCACAGTTTCTTTACTGTATCAGTACTCATACTGTGACGCGGCACTAAATGAAGAAGCAATATATCTGTTATTAATTTAGCGAGGACGGAATCTATATGGCATAGGCCTGAATATTTACTTATAACAAAAAATATACGATTGGGAACTATTAAACACGGACAGACTGAAAGGGGACGTGCTCTTACAATGCATTCATAAATAATCATCGATCCAAAGCATAGGTATATATATATATACAGTATATTTACATACCTACATATATATCATTTAGCCCATAATAAACCCTATTTAATGACAGCCAAAAATATGATTAGGCAATATACTATTAAGCATAAGTGCGCCCGGAGTATATCAATCTACTTGACCACACCCGGATATACCCATGGAATTCGCCTACACAAACAAGATAAATAATTCCATACGGTCATCAGTAGGAGAAATAACAGCTAATTTTGTTCTTGTTATAACGTGAGCTTAATGACGGAAGAAAGGTAAAATTTCCTATATGATTAAGATAATGCTTAAAGCCTTTAAGTACAATTTTATTCATAGTTGTATATTTCGTAGCGTATGAAAACTGAACGATCATTATTAAAAAAAACATGATGTGACCCTAGACTAAACGATTGGTTTGCAATGGCGACGAATCTGAGTGTAAGCATGAGATAAAATATTACGCGAGCAGTATAAGTGATCAGAAAAAAACATTTAACTCGCTAAATCTTCATGTTAACTGACCTGCGTCATACTTGTGAAAGACCTCCAATAAAGTCCTGATTTAAGAAAATTGATTAGACAAATGCAATGCAAAGTGGCGGGAAAATGATTGCTGTACCAGGGCTCCCGTGGGGGCACTCGTCTTTCGGGAGTGCCCCCGTCTCGGGGTAGCTCAAATGCCAAAATTGACGGGTCGGTATGTACGGGCTATCTTGAGGTTGCCATTCCCCTGAGGCCATCGGGCGGTTCCACAGGTTGCGGATTGTGGGCTCCGTTTCGGGCGACGCGGAGTTTGAGGGAATAAGGCGTGTTGGTGGCCGAATACCTCCTTCCGGACAGCAAGGGGGCTGTGCATTAGTACCTCCGGGTGCACAGTTGCTGGGATATCATTGCCCCATCCTAGGTTTCTGGGTAAAAGGAATGACCCCAGCAGTTAAACTTTGAGGTACCGGCAAATTTTGTGAGCCGGGGGGGGGGGGGGCAGGACTTGTACCTCTGGGGGAATGCCTAGCGATTGACGCGTACCCCCCCGCCCTGTAGCGTTTTGTCCCTTGGCGTGGCAGGGACGGGCATGAGGACGCACGTGGGACAGAGGGACGTGGGGGATTCGTCCTCATCCTCGTACAGGGAGCGTTCTTTGTACTTCAGGAAGGCGTTTATTAGTGGCCTTCATTCGTCTACCCAATCCCGATAGCATCGAGGTAACGGATGACGGATGCGGGTGGGGAGACTGAAGTACCGTCCTTACTGGGTGGGACCAAAGGTGAAGGGTTGTTTTGTACTTCTGGGAGCAACCTAGGGCCTCATACCTCCACCCAATCCATAGTTTGGAGAGGGCGCGTGTGAGAGCGGGAGACAGAAGTTCGGGCCATGACTACGGTCCGGACACAGATAGGGCGTCCTACGTACCTCAGGTAGGCGTCCTGGCGCAACAGGATCTACCCGATCCGCGGTCTCGCCCACCGTGTCGTAAAGGGCGATCCTGCGGCGCGGAGAGACTGACGTAGCCAGGGAGTGGGCTGTGAGCCCCCACGTGCTTGCGCGTGGTGTCCACTAGTTGGGTTGGGCTCTGGCGGGGCGTGGTTGGTGTCACCTACACTGAATTAGGTACCGGAGCGTTGTGCATGGCGCTTCGGGGTTCGGAGGCGACTAAATGCCCCGGGAGGGCCCCTGCTAAGGGTTCCAGGGCTCTGCTGGATTAGCTCGACTCTCCCCAGCAGATGCCGATGTAGATGGGAAGATTGGAAACATCCGGAACGGCAAAGAGGGAATAGAACGAAAGATGGTATAAAATCACGAGAGTCATAGTTCTTGTTTTAATTCATCGAGAGTGGAAAATACAGAAAGATGGAACATAGAGACCAACCAATTCAGAACGAAAAATTAGAGAACTATAAGAACGACTGAGATTGATGAGCAAACAGATAGAAAATCAACTCAGAAAGAAATAAGCTATGAGATCAGAGAGCTTCCAAAGTTTGAGAAAGACGAAATACATATCGAGAAAGATAAAATGAAAATCCAAGATAACAAGCTATAAGATCAGAGAGCTACCAAAGTTTTAGAAAGAAAAATATCGAGAAAGATAACATTGTGACCAAACATATTGCCAAAGTGCCAGAAAAATCAGATGGATACTGAACAACTTGAGAACGAACGAGCAAACAGAACTAACCAAGAGTATGGCCTCCGGTCGGGTTCTCTGGAAACAAGACACATAGGCCCATATATATATATATATATATATTGTACCAGGGCTCTGCTGGAATAGCTCGACTCTCCCCAGCAGAGGCCGACGAGATAGGAAGTTGGATAACATCCGGAACGGCTAAGAGGGAATATAAAGAAATATGGTATAACAGCTTGAGAGTCATAGTTCTTGTTTTAATTCAACGAAGAGCTACTAAGATCAGAAAGCTGAGAAAGTTGAGTATCCAATAGAGAGAGACAGAAAAACTGAGAAAGATGAATAAGCAGAATGAAAGTAACTCAGAACGAAGGTCAGCTAGAGAGAACAGAAAGCTGAGAAAGATGAACAAATAGCAGAACTTATGTCGACGAGATGCAATTACATTTGCACAAAAACTTATGAAATTCAGAATGAATAAGTGAATCAGATGAAAAGCAAAATCAGAACCAACACAGAGTGTGGCCTATGGTCGGGGGTCTGGAAAACAGACTGGAAGGCCAAGCAATAATAAATAATGTTTCTGAATGATCTAGGACCTAGGAAAGTTAATTAATTTAAGTTTACGGAGTGCATAACTGAGCAAAATCACCCCGAAGGATTCTTGAAGACACTTTTACACTACAAACTTAACATTATGGCTTCCAATGATACTCTGACTCTGACGAGCCGGCCCACGACAGAAATTCCCTATGACTTAATCCCGCACATGCACAGAAACGTCAGACGAGCTCTCGAAAATTCTCTAAACGAAGAGCTGTAACTGCGTTTTGACCCGGGTGTTACAAAGGCAAGCCTGTTATGAATAATGTCATATACAGACCCAAGGCTAATTTTCATATTGTTTCCCACTCTTCGGTTTGTCTAAATCATGATACACACTTGCTCATTGTTGGTGTCACTAGTGGATGTGGATGGGCGTCCTCATCCGTCACACTTGTCCAACCATTTTTGAATTGTTCAATCCATTCGTACCTGCTTCACCGAGGAAAAACATTGCCGCATATTGTGCGGAAAGTCTTCCATGACTCGATGGCTCCTGGCACACCTTCAGATGACTAAAAACGGATCATTGCACGCTGTTCTTCTTTGCAGCCATGATTAATGTGCAACAGCGCATTAATCAGTGGTGTAATAACGGTTAAAAATTCCACAAACGGAGATAAATGTCGACGTGCGCGAACACAAAGCGGTACAGACAATCTACAGAAGATTAAACAAAAAGTGCGGTTACTTATTGACTCACCCTCGTACATATGATCACTTCTTGCAGAATTTTACGAAGCCAAACTGTATCTATAGTTGCTTGTTGTCTACGTTGTATATGTTTGAAACTGTAGAATCTACTTAGAGAAATTCATGATAACTGCTTTATACCAGTCAGGGTAACAGACCGCTGATGATATAATTATTATGAGAATTGAAATTTGAATCATGTAGGAGAGGTGTTCTGGCATATGATTAAATTAAATTGACTTTCTGTAGATGATGCAGGAATACAACTTGATTTGGACTTCAAGCCCAACAAGGAAAATGCAATGAACATGTAAAATCTTGGCATATGTAGACATGATGCAAGTTACTAGAACTAAACAAAGATGCTATTATCAACCCTATGTACAGTATGAAGGTGACAATATAGTGTGAAACAATCACTCACTGATATTGGAATACAGTGAAGAATATCACGAGGATTATGACTAGAATAACTACGTGTATGAACTGGTTATGTGATGCAGTTTTGCAATATACTTTGATTCACTGAAGTTGATATAACTTGCAGAGTGTAGAATCATTGAAATTATGATTTCCAAATGAAAGAAACCGTACACATGTGATGTATGAGAAATGCTTTGACTAATGGATTGATGAATATACGCATGAAGAAATGTTGCTTCCACTGTAGGGTGGAGCTACTTGAAGGCTTGAATTTACAGTGGTCTTTGTAGCACACTTTTCTTCGTTATATGAAGATTTACTGTGAGAAGATGTTTCTTCACCACGAACGTTCCTCGTCTTGGAGGAGACGCACTTGTTGGTGAGACATGAGTTAACCGCTGTGTTGGGTTTGTTGTTCTTGTAGCGTTGACTCTGATTGTGAACAGATGCCTTGCCTGAACTATTACTAACTCAAACTGGTTTATAGCTTTAGCGATGTGAAGTGTACTTTTTACTTCTGCTATTTACAGTGCACGTGAATGCGTTGGTTGGAGAGTGAATTTTCTTTGTTACGAAGTGTAACAGCTTGCTGTGCGTTCAACTACATTTGCATTAAGATGTTAATGAACACTGCTGCACTTAATGATCTGGAGAGAAGCAATTAAAGCTCAGTTGTTTAGAACATACAAAGTTCCAACGATTTTGTAAATTTAGTTTTTTGAAGTTACAACATCTGTGTTGAGCACGCTTTCGCTTACTCTGTGGACAGACTTGCTGTTGTGATGATTTACAAGTGACTACAAAGGAATGTACTGATGTTCATCATCGGACGTTGAAGCAGGAAATTCAGCTCAAGAAACCCTATTCATGTCTTCATTGTGGAGGAAATGGCTGTGAACTGACTGTCCACATTTGTTGAATGATTCTAACTTGCACTGGTGTACCTTGTGAGTTGAGGAGAAACAATTTACACACAGGTGCTGTGATTTGATGAAATTCCATCGTTCGTTGACTTAAAGCTGATGAAATTCATTGCAATGGTACAGCTTGTGGTTTTATGCGACTGCCGAGTTTCTTTGACATTGTGTTGATGTGATAGCATCTCACGTTTTCCTCTTGATGAGCTGGACATGTGTTGGAAGTTGCTAGAATCTCTAATGAATGAGCTTTAGATTCTAGGAAGGTTATGAGCTCTTGGAGGGATGTAAAACTTTGTGACTCCATTTTACTCTCCCACTCCTTGGTAGTGTTGTCAGATAGACGATCTAATACCAACTTCATCAGAATGATGTAGTGTAGTGGAACTTCAAGATTGAGAGCTTCGACTGTGTTTAAGTTGCTTTGGAATCTGTTTAGAATCTTCCGTAGTTCTGTTACATTGTCGTTTTTCATTTGTGGCAATGTAAGAAATGTTTTTATGTGTGCTGTAGCTATTAACCTGTTGTTATTATGGCGAGCACAAATTAGTTTCCATGCCACAGAGAAGTTATCACTGGTGACAGGTAAGTTTTGCACTAGTGATTGAGCTTGACCTTTCAGAGATGACATAAGGTAATAATTATATTTTTGAATCGGAGCTAATGGATCAATGTTTAGAACTAGGCTGCAGAACGTATTATAGAAGTGTTTAAACTTAGTCACATCACCTTCAAAAACTGACAATTTTATCACAGGTAGTGGTATGACCTTGTTACATTGTGAAGTGCACGAATGACAAGTATGATGTGAAGTTTCACTTTGAATCGGTCTGGGATTGAGACGTGTTCGTTGACTGTTCAGAGAACTTGCACTTTGAACTTGCTGTTCGTGTTGATGTATGACTTCACTGAGATTAGCTTTGAATACTCCATAATTGTTTCTCACATCTTCGTCGTACTGTGCGTGAACTTCTAGTTCACCTTCTGCCTCGATGAGAGGTTCAATTTGAATTTGTGCAGCTTTGTATTCATCCCAAAATTCATTGAGGCTTTCATATTTTACCTTTAATATAAAAATATCAATTTCTTCTGGAATGCTGTCGCATTACTTCTGAATGAACGTGAACTTGCGTTTGATGAATCCTCTTCTCTTCACCGAAGCTTTGAATTGGTGTTCCATGTTGTATGGTGTACAAAACTTGTAAATTTGAATTGTGAAGATGTTGCTGAGTGTCTTGTAGATTTGCTGTTCGCCGTTGATTCACTGCAGACTGGAATCGTAGACCGGCGCGGTTGTAATATGATCTAATGGGCGGTCTCCTGTAATATATTTGGATTCGGAATTTACTGCTGCCTGAACATGTGAATTTAAAGAAAGCCGAGAAACATATAAACGGAATACCGAGAAGGGAAGCGATCCACGTGTGAGATTTTAAAAATGTATTAATTATGATCCGCCTACCGGAGGTGCCAAAACATGTGGGAGCACACAGGAAAAATAGGTCAAAATGTATAAAAAGGATGTAGCCTCTGGAACTAGAATGGAGGACCAGTTACTATTTGTAACAAATAAGAGCAGTGGAACAAAGATACGCTGTGATACAGCGATCCACCAATCTTATATGAAAATAATTTATAACATGTCCTAAATTTTGCAAACTTTATTCACTCACGTGATGCAATATAGAAATGAATGAATGTAGAAATAATAAGTGAATATATTGAATAAAAACTGAAATAGCCAAAATACAGAATTGGCGGGAAATTAAATAACAAGTGATTGTAAATATATGTAATTTACAACACATGTTGAATAATACACTAAAGCACTCGTAATAATTGATATTGTAGGTTGATTGATGAGAATTCCTTGTAATATCAACATTAGGCTTAGTAGAATTATTAAAGGATGATGAACTGTGAACCACGGATTGTACAAAGCACACAAGCCAAGAACGTGCATAACAAAGATATTTGTTAGCTGATGAGTGAAACGCTGTAGCAACTGTCAGCAAGCGCAATGCTAGTGTATAGAAAATACTTAATAATTGTAGTTTTGTAAAAAATTCCGGGTTTAAGAGCACTATTACTTTGTGTTGCACAATGACTAGAAACCCACGAAAATATAGAGTACACTCACACTCTTCTGAACAGTGTGAAGGCTGACGAAGGACTGAGGATTGAGGTGACGGTAAGATCTTTGCGCACAGCATATACGATAGAACTTGCACCTGCAGTCGCTTGCGTAGTATGATGAAATCAGTTAGAATTGCTTAATCGTAGCGTGAAGAAAACTAAGCGGGCATTTGAATGAAATAAAACATTATACATGTACACTGTTGATTTGTTACGACCATCAGTCTTGTATCAGAGGTGGTAGAGCTTAGACACTCTATGTGGAGTTCGCTGCAATACGGAGACGATGGGCATTAACCTCGCTACTTACCGCGCGAGAATCGGGCTACACTGTAGATTGAAACCAGAAATATCCATCAAAAGTGAGCAGACAAATGGTTCCGCGGCTAACATTTGGTTCTTGGGAGTAATCATAGCATTACTACTATTAATTGGTGGCATTGAAGCTAACCCTGGCCCGGGACCTGACCTGGAAATGGTGCGGAGAGTGAAAGTGCTGGCTCCGTAGCGGAATTACTTGCAAAACTGGACGAGAAGATGAATATAAAATTCTACGAAGTAAAGTTTAAGTTGGATGCAGTAAGGGATTGGTATATTAGCATGATCGGAGACTGTAACGAATTAAGAAAAGAGGTCGCCGCGCTAAAAGATGTGTAAAGGACAACACAGAAGCTGGATGAAGAATTAAGGAGGAAAAACATTATCACCTTCGGGACGAAGGAAAGTAACCGCGAGAGAAGTGTAGATACATGCGACTTTGTACTGAGTCTCTTCGCCAAGGAGCTACAATTGGAACTTTCAGAATTTCTTCTCGAGAACGTAGGGAAAGCAAAATATCGTCCCATACTAGTGAAGTTCACTTACAAAAGATAAAGTGATGAACAGGGCGAGGTTGTTGAAGGGGTAGGGAGTGAGAATAGCTCAAGATTTCAGTCGTGAAATAAAGGCCAAGAGAAAGGAATTACTTGCTTACATGAAGCAGGATCGGAAAGAGGGAAGATTTTCAATTCTAGTGAAAGACAAGCTTCGTATTGATCAGAACCTGGCTGACACTGATTACTGCAAGAGGAATATAGTCTCGAACAGCGAGACTCATGGTAAAGGGCTTGCCCCAAAAAGGCAGAGCAGCAGGGACATAAATTCCCAAAAAATTATTAACTGGGAATGCAGCTTGTTCAGCGAAGCAGGAAATAATTAGCCAGCACATTTCCGAGTGGACGGCACCTAGCATGCAGAGTTCGTCGTACTTACAAAGTCAGCACCCTGCCTCAGCTGTCACCAATGCACACGACCAAAGTAGAGGAATATCACCGAAGAGAGGAGAAACGACTGATAGGAGTGCTCGTGACGCAAGACAAGAAGAGAACTATCGCTATAATAATGGTATCGTCCCATCACCTCAAGATAGTTCGATTTATTTGCGTAGGGAGATCACGCAGTGCTACCCAGCCACAGAGTCTGATAAATTGGATGACGATATCTGACACCTTATCATATAAAACGAAGAAATAATATCAATTCTTGAGAAAGGGTCGTGATTTACTAGAACTATGAATCCGAAGGTGTTTTAAATTTCTAAAACTATTTTTTTATACGTGAGGGTTACATTATGAGGATATACTATCGGCCAAGCACGAGTAAACCTCTGTAAGCGGAGTGCGGTGAGAGGGGTTGGTTTTCAAGCAGGTGGATGCTAGCGTTCTGATTGGGCAGAGAAATACGAGCCTCTCTGTTGTAAGCGAGTTGTAAACATTAGCCTCCAGTGTGGAGTGAGTTCCAAGCTGCAAGGTGACAGTGCTTTCTTAGTGAATAGTAGCATGGTTTGACGTCACGTACCGCTCCTCGTTCTGCTCAGAGTTTTCTCGTGGTGCTTGGCCGATAATATCTATTACATTACAGGTAAATATAAGGGTAGGAGGGAGCAAGGTAAGTAAGGGTGTTCAATTAAGGAAAATAAATCAGGTGCGCTCGCTGGTGGGACCCCTGCTAAGATAGCCTTTACACAACAATATTAAAATTTACCGGATTCGTAAGGTTGCAAAGTCATCTTCGAGCTTAGTGAATTATGAGAAGCATTTATTTGTTTCTTATTATTATTCTTATTATTTTAATTCCAACAAATGGTCTTTAAATAATTCCTTAAAAATCATGGAAACAAAAAACAAGAACCAAAAATGTGGAGAGAACAATAACTTCACTTATTTAATAAAACATTCTAATCTACCAATTTGTAAAGTAACAATTACAGTTTAAATTTAAGGGCACATGCAATATTAAGATAGAACAGCTGAGTAGTAGCGAGGAGAAGCAAAGTCATCATTAATGAATAGAACAGTGTTACATTGCAGAGCTAATAAACATATTTAATCACCAAGCATGCAATTTAATGTAGGATATTTGTCTGTATAGAATACCTTACTTGGTGATAGACTTCTTGTAACGCCAAGGAGGTAACTTACTTCATACAAGAATAAATTACAATTAAAATTATTTTGTTAAGAAGGTCTAGAAAATTAGAGAGTGGAATTTTTAGTGGAAACTCATTTCATATTGTATAATTAACGCAACAGTTACAGGAAAACATTGGGGATGTTCTCATTATGGGACTTTATGTGAATTTTTACCTGTTATATCTGTAAAATGATTTTAAAGTATCTAAAAACTTGAGAAACTTATGGAAGCAGATTGTATTATGATGCAAAAAACATTTCCCTAATCCGTGAATTTATCGCTCATTTTCTGATTTACCTTTGAACGAAGTACCTTTACTGAACGGAGACGACAATCACGTCTCCTGCAGACCCTGAATCAAATCTATGTGATGGAAGATTATGGGGATTCTCATATCGTGCTACCTATAGCTACATTCAGTTGTGGAGGACCTTCTCGTCCCAAGAGAGCCAGGAAATACATTTTTTAAATATATTTCTTTAATATTTTTACTAAATGCACATTGATATATCTGTATAATAAATTGGATTTTTAAAATTGTTTATTACTATACAACCCCCTTCTTAATAGGTTTTCGAACTTTACACTTTCCAAACCTGGAAATTCTTCCCAGATGTTTTTTTTTTAAATTAAACAACAATTTTAACATTGTTATAACTCTGTGATTTGCCCATTATTAATCATCATTGCGAACTTTTTGTAGAATTTGAGCACTATCTCTGGGTATGAGGAAAGTGGATTCCTGAATCCAGCGTTTATATATTATATATTGATAAAGCTCTTGAATTAGGAAGGAACAAGTGTACAATTTTCTTCAGAAATCACAAAATTTATCATAAATTTCAAACTGTTGTAAATTTTGTTTTGTTGATGACAAATTATATACCTATATACACAATTAAAGGACATTTAATGCTTCACAACTCTTTTCCTGACGACGTTACTATAAAATTAAAGGCCGAGGAGTTAGAAGGATATATGTAATAAAAAACACGATAAAAATTAATCTTCCAAAAATTAGTGATATCCAGCAGCCTATATCTCGAAAAGAATTACTGATACGAAAAAACATGTATATAAACAAACGTGTTGGAAATTTTATCAGCTTTAATTTGGTGTATAAAAGGTTTTACCCTACGACCCACCAAGTTATAAGCCACAAACCTGACAAAGTGCATTTCCACCAACTTCCCTCATGAAGCGTAAGGGGCTTTTTAGTATGAATACCTCCTAACTACCTTTAACACATTCCTGAATTTAAAAAAAATTCTTCCCACCATGTCATCTACAACCCCTTCTTCGTCGACTGGACTATAATACCGGTACTATCATACGACTTATTTAAGATATCTAACAGTTATGATATTGTAACAAGGACTCGTCGGGGGTTAGAAATCAGAACACTTGTCTCCTGATTGAAGAAGGAAGGTTCCTTTATTTCGTACAGCAATACACAATACACAAGCAGAAAACTCCTGATTGTTCTCCAGTTCACTTTACTGTTCGCTGCTCACTTCCACTGTGCTGACTCATTACATCACATTACTGTCTCCGTTCACACACCCAAGTCACGGCAAAGATGCAACGTCGGCCAGTCCACAGTCCTCGCTGGCCCGTCGCGCTGAGTACACCATAACGGCACTGCCTCAGTTCAGTTCAGTTCACCAGTTCCTAGGCTCGCTCCTTGGTTTATATAGGGCTGTCGAATGTTCTGGAGCTCAGCGACGAGAAATTTCCATCCGCGCACAATCTGGAAGCCTGTGGCGGTGCGCAGTCACATTCTTAGCGCACATCCAATCCCACAGGCCTCCGCGCACAATCTGGAAGTCTGTGGCGGTGCGTAGTCACACCTCTTGGCGCACACTCCTCCCACAGACCTCCCTCCTGAAGCGCACAGTCCACTCACTACGACGTGTCTCCACAAAGCCACACCCACCGACATGGTTACAGACCGTCCATTAAGAGAACCGCGATCTTTCTCGACGTCTGCCATTTCTCGTATGTTCGCGGCATTGTGACATTGCCCTTCCTTAAGGGCTTTCGTCCCGAAGTCCATTTGCCCTACCAGCATCTTCCTTCCTGGCTGTCGCTGGATGCGGTAGACTATGTCGTTAATTCGCTTGATGACCCGGTAGGAGCCATTCCAGGACTGCTGCAACTTCGGCGACTTCCCTCTAATCCTGGTACGGCGGTAAAACCACACTTGGTCTCCCTCGTGGAACCCAGCTGAGTTGGTCAGCCTTCTTCCGGTCACTAGCCAACTGGAGATTCTCTAGGGTGAGTTGGTGAGTTTCCCTCAGCCTCTCGGTCAGGTTCCACACATAGTCGGCATTGTTGACTCCACCTCTCGAAATCAATGCGTTGGTGGAACCAATAGAAACTTTTTCGTAGTTTGTCGATGGTCCGGTTCACTCCTAAGTGGTGACCACCTGTCGCTCCAACTTGGACTTCTTCCAGGACCTCCTTGACTTTGGCTCTCGGAAAGACTAGCTGCTTCACAGACTTCTTCCCATCCGCATACACCCCAATTCTCCTCAGGACCCTGTTCCTGGCCACTAGGGAGTCCCACATGACCCAAAGCTTTTGTAGATGGCGCTGCGACTGGCTACCTTGTCCCACATTGGTATTGTGTCTGCCATGACGTCCCGCAGTTCTACGTCCACGTCGTCTTGCTGTCGTGCACTTAGGGAGTGATCTTCCCATTCGGGAGCTGGTTGTACGGTGATTGCCCCGACCACTTCCTGTCCTTCCTTTTCCTCCACCTTAGGTCAATGGCGGCAGCTCTCTGGGCAGGGACGCCGTGAAAGGGCGTCGGCGTTGGAGTGCCTCGTCCCCTGTCGGTATTCCGAAGTCAAGTTGTATTTCTGCAGCCTCAGGACCCACTGAGCGGTCTGGCCTTCCAGGTTCTGAAAACTCAGGAGCCAAGTCAGGGCTATGTGGCCGGTCCTCAGATGGAACTCTTTGCCGTACAGATATTTCTGGCAGTGCCTCAGGGCTTCCACGACGGCTAGCAGTTTTCGACGTGTCACACAGTAGTTCCGTTGGGGCTTTAATAAAGTCCTGCTGAAGTATGCTATCACTTTCTCCTGCTCATCTTGTTCCAGCGACAGGACTGCCCCAATCCCCACGTTCCTCGCGTCTGTGTCCACAATAAACTTTGCCCCTTGAATGGGTACCCGAGGATGGGAGCTTTACACAAGGCGTCCTTCAGCCTTCCGTCTCTTCGGACCACCCGAAGTCTCCCTTTTCTTCAGTAAGCTGGGTGAGTGGCTTTGCGATATTGGCGTAGTCGGCCAGGAACTCCGGTAGTACGTGCGGAGACCTTAAAGTCTTCTCAATTCATGTTTGTCTCTAGACCAAGGACATTCTCTGCCAGCATGGACCTTCTCGGAGTCGGTGACCACTCCGTCAATACTCACAATGTGTCCAAAGTAGCCGACCCCCTTCTTGAAAAGTCGGCACTTCTTAGGGTTGAATGTCAGCCGAGGTAGAGGAGGAAGCCGTCATAAGTCAAGCCCCTCATTACTGCTTCCATCAAACGCTGGAACGTGGCCAATGCGTTCCATAGGCCAAAGTGTTAACATTTCGGCATAGAGTTTCTGACTCCGTTTTGGTACTCTGGCTGAGTACACAAATTCCACATGCCAAATGTATAACACATTAATACATTTTGTATTATTCTCACTCTCTCCTAGGGTTCGTTTGTATTTATCATCTAATTGTAGCTTCTTCTCAGTTAGCATTTGTATGTGTTTGGTGAGATTTTCATTTTCTGCTGTTAACTTTTTCAGTTTTTGTTTCTTCCCTTGCATAAGTATCTGAAGTTCTTGTCTTTTCTGATGGAGCAACACTCATTCCTCTCTTGCCATTGAGCCAGTTATTTAGAAAGCTTATCCCATTAGGATAACTGGCATGTCCATATTTTCCTACATTCAATACTTTATCCGAAACTTAAAAACAATGGAATGCTTAAGGATGCCATGTTTTGGTGACGCCGACGTGATAAGATATGGTTAACAAAAAACATGTTGCCATTTCGGATTACAGTATCAGACTCCGTTTTGGTACTCAGAATGAGTACACAAATTCCATATGCCAAATTTATAACACATTAATAAATTTTGTACATCTGGTGGTCATCAAAAAAGGAATATAAGAATTCAGTCTAGGATAGTTAATTTTATCAGGTAGAACAGTTATTTTTCTAATAGTCTGTTTATTTACAAAACACAAATTAGTTGAAAATTAGTTTTCATTCCGAAAAATTGAACTTCCTTCAAAAATAACTCTCAGGCCTTCTGATATATAAATATAGTTTATACACTTTGGGCTTACGTAGGCTTTGACATTTACAAAAACACAAATGCTTGAAATAAGATAAATAATATGACAAGAAAAATACTGAAGCATAGTACACAAATATCTTGTAATATTTAACATTTTGGGTTTTCCAAATGAACTCCAAATTGAATTACATGTACTTTTTCTGGTAACTTTAATATAGTCTTTGCGCAAGCAATTGACTTGCTTGAAATCTTCAAACAATATTATAATGAATTAAAAACCGTCTTATTTATGAAAGTACATTATCAAGGAGGCTTTAACATATATAGCTTTCAATTACATTTCACTTTTTTACACATGAAAAAATACAGAGGGATAGAAAAGGAGACGGCAAACTTATATTTTCTTTCGCTGGGGGAGATACATGATCTCCCTTCGATCTGCTGTTGCTGTTGCTGTTGCAGTAAGTGATTGCATGCAAAAACACTTAGACGATCTGCCAGCTGTTTTGACAAGGCAGTATCGCAAGAACCATCCTTCTCGGATAGAACACTCTTGGATAACCACACTGGACGTACATGTAGGCCTTCCAACCCATGCTTAATGGCAGGAAGATTGTACCAGGTACCTGGTTCCCCTGTAGAGATTTCAGGCAGTTTCCGAGCAGTCTCCAACCGGGCAGGAATTTCTCTTGGCTGAGCGCATCGACCATGCGGGATGTAGAAATGCAGAAAGAGAATCTCACAATGGGCAGGCTTTGTAGACATCGTCCATCAGGATGAAAACCAATATATTTTCAGTAGAAGCCTTCAACATCAGCCAGAATTCTGTCTCTATATCACCACACAGGAGGGAAACCCTCCAAATGTAGTTTTCATAAGCACTTAATGCTGAGTTGCACAGATACTTGTTAACGTTAGGCTTGTGGGAAAAAGAGTTATAATTCCGTCGTTATGGCATTACTAAATGGTAGTCCATTCAAGTATATAGTTTAGGGAAAAACGCACTTCTAAGTAAATGCCCTTGACGAAAGACTTTGACTTTTAGTAGGGCTACAGAAGATGGCTTCCGATTCATGTGGTTAAAACTTTAGGAACTTCCTTATGCTTAAAGCAGCACCAAAAATGCTTTGAGAATAAAGTTAGTATACAAACAGCTTTGCGCAGTACTTTAGAATCTTGATGGCAATTAAGAACAGTAATATGTACTTGAATTGTGCCGGTGTGCACAAAGAATAGGACTCAAAATAGGCGATCCTACGCCTCGACATATAGACTTTGCACTTGAACTGGAACAACCATTTGACGAGAGTTCTCTCAACCATGCAGAAATGAATTTAATTTGTGCAAGTAGACTGTATCACTTAACCGACACCACATGTCACCCATTTACTGCTTTCACTAGACTGGCACGACTTGTAGCTACTACCTTTAAACTGCTACTCTTCCGAATGACTTTTCAATACTACTGATAGGCACTCTACTCACTGCCTTCTAATAACACATCGTATCACTCCACGCCATCGGGAGGAAGGGTACAGGGGGTGGGAGAACATCAAGGAATACATTGACCCTTAACTCTAAAATATTCCAGGCGTAATCACGAACTCGTGTGCCTCCAACAAAAAGTAGATCCTAGTCAAACCACAATTATGCAACAAAAATCTTGTTCTAAACATAAAGATTACGCAAACAAATGAGTGAGAAAAATTACAAAAAATAATTATTCACATGAAATGTGAACATGCTGGCAAGCGGCACAAGAGTTGTTTTAAGTAGTGAACAATATCACACCCATTCCATACGGGGGCGAAGAGAGAAAATACACCATTGCACTATTAATGACCTGTATGTTCAGAGGTATAACATTAATCGAAGCTTAGAACACATGAGTATATCACTATAGTCACAGTAAAAACACAGAATTAAAATCCACTGTTGAGAATCATGAGCTATTGGTACAGGATAGACCGCACTTGTTTCAGCTCAATTACACGATGGAGACTATCACTGCCACTATGAAACTTAATCGCACAAGCCACATTCCATACCAATGGCATAGTGTTATTCTTCAATATAAGCAAATCTCCTTCCTTAGCTTTGGTTTCTTGGTTTGCCACTTGTTCCTTCATTGCAATAAATTAAGGTACTCCTGATTCCAACGTTTCCAAAATTGCAACCTAAGTTCTTGAATTTGTCGCCAATGGATGTGAAACTTCGTTGCGTTTTACTTAACATGGGAATCAGGAAGTGAGGTTAGGGACTCACCAACAAGAAAATGAGCAGGAGTAAGTGGTATGAGATCAGAGGGATCCGTAGATAATAAAGAGATAAGTCGAGAATTGATAATGCTTTCTATTGAAATAAAAGTGAATTAAACTCCTCTTATCGAAGGAAAAATTTTTGCACTGATTTCTTGATACGATGGTTCACTGTTTCCACTAGAGATTCCCAGCAACCTCCAATGGATGGGCCATACAGAGGAATGAAATTCCAATGAATTCCAATTTGATAAGTATAGTCCTGAATGGCCGCTTGGCACTCACTGTCCACTATGGCTTTTCTGAGCTTTTCAGCAGCACCCGTAAAGTTCCTGGCATTATTAGTGTAAATATGACCTGGCATTCCACGTCGAGGGACGAAACGGTTCAGCGCAGCTAAAAACATTGTAGTAGAGTAGTCTGTAACGAATTCTAGATGCACTGCTCCAATGATCATACAAACGAATAACACGATGTAGGAAATTTCTGGAATAGGCTTTCTACTTTTCATAGAACTTACATTGATAAAAAATGGCCTTGCATAATCTATGCCAGTAGTATGAAAATGTCTCTGAGGAGTAACACGAATAGAAGGCAAATCATCCATATGCTGACCAATAGGCTTAGGTTTAGCTTTGAAACAAACAAACTTTTTAGTAACTGGATTGAGTGCGTGCAAATCGTCAACTGGCCAGTATCTTTCTCTTACAATATAGAAAAGCGTTCTCGGCCCAGGATGGAGAGTTTTGTAATGCAAGTGAGGAATTATCATTGTTGCAATATGATGATTAGGTGGCAGCATTATAGGAAATTTTTTATCTGGTGATACAGACGATTGGCTTAATCTTCCACCTACTCGTAATAAGCCATCTTCTCCCATAAATGGATTCAGAGAAGTTGTGCGGCTTTTCTTGGAAGTCGTCGAATCATTATTGAGAGCATTGCATTCTTCTGGGAAACCTTTTGCTTGCATCATCTTGAGTATTCTAGTAGCAGCATGCTGAAGTTCCTCTTGAGACAGAAAGGAAGTAGCAGGTTCTTCTTTATCCAACACTTTCCGCTTCCAACGAAACATGTAGGCCTTTAATCTTATCAGACGATGCCAAGAAGAGAATTTTGACAAGAAACGTCCATCTTGAACCACTGATTCATAAGCTTGAGCCTTGGGTTGAATTTCCAATGTATTTTCCAACTCAGAGTTTGGAGTAATAAGCCAGTATTGTTCAGGCTTGGTTAATCAATGAGGGCCCTATCAGTATAATGACTGTGTCAACAATTTGGAAGGCGAACAGCCACGAGAAACTAAATCAGCAGGATTTTCAGAAGAAGGAAATTACCGCCATTGATCTGCGGATGAGTGGCCTTGAATTTTAGAGAACCCATTTGTCACAAATACATTCCAAGTTTATAGTTTAGCTAACCAGACTAAAACAATCATGGAGTCATTTCAGAGAACAGTATTCTGTGTTGGAATTTGAAGACAACTAAGAAGTTCTGTTTTCATTTCTGCAGCCATCAAAGCGCCGCACAATTAAAGTCTGGGTAATGTACCCTTACTTCAAGGGTGCTACCATTGACTTAGCACACAAAAGAGACGATTCTACTGCAACATTGTCTTCATTTACAACATAAGCACAACAACCATAGGCTTTTTCGGAAATGTCACAAAATATCGGAAGCGTAGGATTTTTAATGGATGTATTAGCACAGAACTTTCTGTCAGTAGTAATATGGTTAAAATATAATCAATCCTGCCGGTAACTCAACCACTTTGAGAGCAATTCCGAAGGAAGTTTTTCATCCCAGCCCAACTTTATTGACCACAAATCCAGCATCATAATTTTTGCAGTTACTATAGCAGGAAATTTCTGATAAAATGTTTCTTTTTGTAGAGGAAGGTGTAGAATTCAACCTTACTCTACAACTCAGAGTGTTATGTTCGAAGACAAGTTTCAATTTACACTTGTAGCTAGCTGCGCGCCATATTGGAAAGTCTCTTCTTCTTCCTCACGAGTCCCCAGTGCGCCAACATGCAGCGCTAAACTCACTGCCGCGCAGGGTAGCCAAATTAGGGAAAAATTCTCAACATATTCCCCCTTGAGGGGTTCAACACTTAAAAGATAGAAAACAAATTATTAGAACAAATCAAGTGAACTTATTTTGTTAAAGAGTGATTTTACAAATAATTAGTCAACATCTTTAGGCAATGGGCGAAGTTTCACTGTAGCACGACGGAACAAATCAGTTTTTGTCTTCACCGTAACCACACGAGTGACATTATCACCACCGGGATGCAGTTCTTTCACAACTCCAGTCTTCCAAACAAGTGGAGGTAAGTTGTCTTCCCGTAGGAGGACTAGATCTCCTACTGCTGGCTTCCAAGATCCAGTAGACGACCATTTGCGTCGCTGTTGGAGCGATTGCATGTAGTCTCTTGACCACCTCTGCCAGAAGTCCTGATACCATTTTTTAACTAAATTCCACTTTGTCAGACAGGACAAGGGACTGTTGGATATGTCAGGTGAAGCAACACCAGTCAATTGTCTTCCTACTAAGAAATGTCCAGGAGTCAAATAAGACTGGTCATCTGGATCATCACTCATGGGACAAAGCGGTCTCGAGTTTAACACAAACTCAATCTGATACAAAAGCGTGGATAATTCCTCAAAGTTAAGAATGGAATTTCCAATTGTTCGCTTCAACAATGATTTAGTTGACTTTATCCAGCCTCCCAGAGTCCACCGAAATGAGGACTAGAGAGTGGAATAAATTTCCACTTTACATTCTCATTAGCTGTAGGTTCTTCTATTTCAGAATTATTATCCCTAAAAAATCTCAACAACTCATTGTTGGCTGCAACAAAATTTGTGCCATTGTCGCTCAAAATTAGATTAGGTAAACCTCTATGTGCAGCAAATCTTCTGAATGCAGCAAGAAAATTTGAGTCGTTAGACTCTTTACCAATTCAAGATGTATTGCCTTCACAGTGAGACAAACAAAGAGAGCAATGAATGATTTTAATTTTACTTTACTCCTGGGTCTGTCTCTGTTTATGATGAATGGACCACCATAATCAACACCAACCTTAACAAAAGGTAATGAAGTTTGAACTACATATGAGGGTAATTCACCCATTATGTGAGTAGTAACCGGAGGTTTGTTACGAAAGCAATTGTAACATGAATGAACCACACCACGCACAATTGTTTTTCCGCGTGGAATCCAAACCTTATTCCGCAAGGAAAATAACACAGCTTGAGGGCCAGAATGCAACAGCCTTTTTTGTTCATGTTTGATAATCAGCTTAGTAACACAATGTTTTGGTGGAACGAAAATAGGATGTTTGTTGTTGTATTCCAATTGTGAATTCCCAAGTGTACCACCAACTCTCAACAAACTGTTATCATCAAGGAAGGGGTTTCAAGACCTTAGTTTGCTTGTCGAAGCAACTACATTATTAGTCTTCAAGTCATGAATTTCCTTCATATATTCACTAGTTTGCATCAAGCCTAGTATTTTCAATTCAGGAGTGAGTGGGCCAATATGACGAGAGTCCTTCGCAGAGCGAACATTGGCAATGAATCTCAGAACATAGCTGTAGACTCGCTTTAGTTTACAATAGGATGAGAAACGTTCCAAGTCAGGTGAGTGCACATTAAGTAATAGCACATTCAAAGACGTTTTAGTTTCTGCCTCAACTGATGATGGTATGTTGGTAGCAAAAAAGGTTTCATATGTTGGAGACAATTCTCGCAACCAAGTAGGTCCATGCCACCAAACATCAAGCGAAAACATTTGTGAAGGTACAATTCCTCGGGACAAGTAATCAGCTGGATATCTATGGGTAGATACATGTCTCCACTCTGAGACTGAATTGAGAGACTGAATTTTCGACACTCGATTACCTACAAAAGTTTTCGAACAATTAGGAGGTTTCTGTAACCAACACAGGAATATAGTGCTGTCCGTCCAACAATATGTGGAGAATGGAACAGACAAGTTTAACGATTTTATGACTT
Source organism: Ectobius pallidus (assembly GCA_964059195.1). Taxonomy (NCBI): domain Eukaryota; kingdom Metazoa; phylum Arthropoda; class Insecta; order Blattodea; family Ectobiidae; genus Ectobius; species Ectobius pallidus. Next base: position 149,686,003 of record CAXKWD010000004.1, read on the forward strand.
TAGCCATAAGCCGAGACAACAAGAGAGCAGCACATAGCTCTAGTCGTGCAATAGACTGTTGTTTCAACGGAGCAACTTGGAAGTCAACAAGACCATTGATACTTCATCACATTCAGACACTGTTCTGACATACACACAAGCACCATATGCGGCTTCTGAAGCATCTGAGAAGCCATGGATTTCAAGAACCTTGTTCCTAACAAAAGGCATTACCTTTCTTTGAACTCGAAGTTTATTAAGAAGAGGAAGTTCACTGTAGATAGCATTCCAAGTTTCAAGATTGTGAGTATGTGAGTCTAATAGTTCATCCCAATAGATTTTCAATTGCCATAGAACCTGTAGAATAAGTTTGCATATAACTACTGCACAACCTAACAATCCAAGAGGATCAAATATGGATGTAATGATGGCAAGAATGCTTCTCTTAGTGACTGACTTAGGAGCTTCCTTCAAATTTATTTTAAACTGAAATTCATCAGACTTAGGGTGCCAAACAATACCTAAAGTCTTCACAGTTCATCATTGGTGAGATTACAAGGCGACGAGAGTTCTCTGTCTTCTAAGGGTACATTAGCAACAGCTTATGGACAATTTGACGTCCATTTTCTAAGATGGAACTGAGCAATGTCCAATATAGAAGTGATATCACCTTGAAGCTGTTTAACTTCTTCAACTGAATCTGAACCAGTCAATAGATCATCAGCATAGAAGCAAGATCGAGTAGTTTCTGAAGCAATGGGGTGAGATTCCTTGCACTCATCAGCAAGTTGAACTAAGCACCTTGTAGCAAGAAAAGGAGCACCACTGGTACCGTATGTAACAGTAGTCAGGTGATAATCCTTAATTTCTTCATCAGCGGATTCACGCCAAACAATTTTCTGAAGATGTCCATGTTCAGGATGGACCAATACACATCGATACATTTTTGCAATGTCAGCTGATAGGGAAACAATATAAGTTCTGAATTTAAGGATAATGGACAAAAAATCAGGCTGGACGGTAGGTTCGACCATTAACATGGAATTCACAGATATTTCATTTGAAGATTCACAACTCCCATCAAATACATACAATCAGTTTCGTTGTAGTACTAGAGTCTTTCAATACACAATGATGGGGCATGTAAAAATTCAACGAATCAGAACTTTCAGTGGGTGCACTTTCCATATGACCAAAGTCAATGTATTCATGCATAAAATCAACATACTCCTCCTTTAACTCTAGCTATTTCAAGAATCTTCTTGCGAGGCGATGGGCTTACCACCTTTCCCTCTACCCTCTCTCGGAAAATAAGCAAATCCAAATTAATATAGGTAATGAAACCTCCATTGGGGGCCCCTTCGCCCCACCTGGGGATCATAGGGTACCAGATCATGACTTCCCTTTTCCAGTGTGTAACAGACTGTAACTTTCAGCATTTACACGCAATTATGTTTTCAACAATCCAGCTGGATTTCAACGTAATCCCACATAATTCTACAAGAATGAAAAACTGAGTCAGCACGGCTATCAAAAAAATGAATCCCATGTATATGCCGTGAATGGCATGTCATTATCACTTATGTACACTGTCATCATTTCCTACCATTATGCGATTCCTCGCAAATTAGTGCTAATTAGATTGAATACCTAACTTGTGTTTATGGCACATAGCAAGTTAGTTCCATATTATTGATGATTAATACTCACATACGCAGCCAGGGCCTCCTCAAGATCTCCTCATAACACAACCACACAGTACAGGAACTCGGAGCGATCTAATACAGCAAGCCGAGAAGTGAGGAGTACAAGGCTGCGCCGCGAGTGGCAGCACATACGTAAGATTCAGAACAAACGCAACTAGCAAAGAAGCATGCGGTACATCCAAATAGGCTACAACTCTCCTCCCTAGATGCGCAAGAAAAGAAATTGAAGAAATTCTTTTTTTATATACAATGAACACATGAACTTCGCAAAGCACAATTGAAGATGACACAACCCTCCAAAAAATAAATGAACACACTTTGAAATTTTACCACAGTGTAAGTACAGGTACAATACAAAAAAGGTGCAAATATGCAACACTAGTAAGTCAATATTACAGTTGCAGAGTATTTTGTTTTTAAAATGAAAATTGAATTATGCTTAAAGTATTTTGTCAGAATTGCAATCAAATTTAAAGAATCGGGATATACTTCCAATGTCTTAATATATCTGTTCATAGAGTTCTTTTAAAATTACAACTTCCCATGACAGGAATTCTTTTATCATACACATGTAAAAGTTAAGCACTTCAGCAAGGCTGTATTGAAAAACCCTTAAATAATCGTGAACAATATCGTCGCTGAATGTGTCCAGACAAATGAATTAAGGTGCAAGACCTTAGACGATACTCGCTCTCTATTACTTTATGCATATTGACACTACTTTGAACTTGAAATGGCTGATATACACAAGCACTGATGGGCCAAAACAGGAATATATTATTCTGAACTTATTTATAACTTACACCCGTCATAAAAAGCACTTGGCGAAAAACTGACGACAATACAAATGCCAGATGTCCAGATGAGGCAAGAGGGTCGGGTGCACACAGCAAGGTCCATTCTTAGCTGCACTACATATATGCCAAGTACAGATGAGCATGAAGAGCGGCTGAAGTGTACTGGAGTGTAAAAGGCTTCGTTCAAAGATACATAACTGCGGGAGCAGAGAGAAGAACGTGACTCCGGCCACCCATATAGGATGACAAAATCAAGGTGGGGAGGCTTTCCCCATGAGCCAGGTATCACAGACGTCCAAGGTTACGGAACCATATACCCCCAAACAGGCCTGCAGGAGCTCAGCAGGATCAACATCCGCACAACCAGGAGCGCAAGATGCAATCCACAGGTTAGTGGCTCAGGTACATGAAACAAAGTGTTGACGAGAATCAGCAGTAAATTCAAAACACTGTGGAAGGGGACTAGTACACAGCCACAAGTGGAACACTTTAAGTAATAGTTTTTTCTGTTCTTGAAATTCAGTCAGGATAAGGGAAGAAAATGTATGAAGTTGCTTAAGTTCATATCTCCCACTTTTTAATTTCAGGGTCGTCCTAATTTTAGAAAAGTTTATGTTTATTGAGAGCATTCAATGCCATGGTAGTTGCTCAATTTGGGTAATTTTTTGTAGACACACAAATAAGGAGACTTAATTGTTGGTTTGTGTTTCTCTTTTTTATTTATTTAGGTTGGTTGATGTGGGTTGTCTTATCTTCTTCTTTTTATATAGAGGGCCCCCTTGACAAATACGAGAACGCCGATAGGAGGAGGAAGGCACCTGGCACGAAATATAAGTACCATCACCGTAATATGGAACAAGGACATATTCATTATGAACAATGACAACAACTTTAGTGATTATAAAATATATAGAAAGATGACAGTGACAAAAGTAACTCTTTATATTTATAAATTAAAATTACGATTACGAAAAACATGACAATATGACCTTAAGAAAAAACATATGTCATTCATATTTTGAAATAGCCCATATAAACACTGGATAATAGAAAACACCATCCGAGAGAATCTTAACACTTTGTAACTGGGAAACATGACATCGTCTTCTAGATTATCAACAACATGCTCGAGAATAAGAAGGTGACTCCGCCATGCAAAATGTCAACAAACTTATACGGACCGATATAGCGAGGAGCCAGTTCTTAGCGAACTTAGAAATTGCCTTGCTTTGAGGATAGTTCTTACAAATAACCTGATCGTGTATCCTAAAGGGACATGGCATTCTGCCTTTATTATATTTAGCAGCACGCTTATCATGAGATTTTTGAAGATTACGCTGATCAGTCTTTCAGACACTAGTCAGATCCTTCGAAAACGGAGAGTCAGGTAATAAATCAGAAATACGCCACAAGTTACTGAGTGGGTGGTTTGGAGAAAAAGAACAAAGTAAAGAGAATGGAGAAAAACCATGAGTATCGTGTATTGCGGTGCTGAAATCGAATTGCAATCACGACAAGTTCACTTTCCACAGCGAATGACCATTGTGGTGGTATGCAATAAGGGCATTCTTAAGATTCCGCATTGCCCGCTCAGCATGAGATGGATTGGGGTAATACGGAGTTGTGGTAATATGATTGATGCCCGCAATGGGAACAACCAAGAGAACTTCCTGAAGGCATAGACTACCACAAATACATACGTATTCCCTTTCCTGGAACGTGGTAATTTACCCAGGAAGTCGATGAACAACTTTTCGGAAGGTCGTTGAGCAACAGTAGAAGACAAAAATCCCATGCGAGAGTTGAGAGTAGGCTTTGGCATGGAACATAGAACACGGGATCGTACACGATCACGCACATCAATAAACATGGCTTTCCACCAGAGGAAACTTGAACCTTAGCTAGAGAATTCTTGACACCTAAATGTCCCCTATAAGTGACACATGAAAATAACGGTACACCAAGTCCTTCAGTGAGGAAGGCAAAACAATTTTATGAAGACGGAGCTTACCAACAATAATTTGTAAGGTGTCTGTAACCATACAAAAATTACTCACCCTATACCCTTTCTTCAACTTCTGAATGATCACAACAAGATCAGGGTTCAAAAACTGCTGCTGAGCAAAGTCAGAAAACGCCACAGGAAAATCCATTAACGAATGAGCAATGACTTCCTGGGTGGGAAATGATAACAACCCTGAAACTCCAGACGGAACGATTTCCTCCTGAGAAGCAGTGGAGGTGCCTTCAAACATGTGTGATAGCGAATCTTGCCAGCACGTTTTCCGAAGAACGGATATGAACAGTGGAGGATTTGAATACTGATAGGCTAACCGCCCATCGAGCAAGTTTTACGGGGGCGAGCCAAGCACCAAGACAAAGTCAGGTTGTCGCACTCAAGAATAAAGTTAACGTGCTCGACGTACATTCTAAATTTCTCAAGAGCAAACATGAAAGCAAGAGCCTCCATATCATATATGGAGAACTGTTGCTCCTGCTTGGTCAATGAGCGCGATGCATAAGCGATAGTTTCGTCCTTCAGGGAACTCCTGAAGTAATACGGTGCCTAGTCCGGCAGTACAGGCATCAGTTTGTATGATGAAGGTGCGAGAAAAATCGGCCATGGCTAGAATAGGCGGGTTGAAGATGGCAATCTTAATATCCTCAAAAGCGAGTCGATGCTCATCGGTCCACTTGAAACACTCACCCTTACCTCCGAGAGGATTCTAGGGAGCAGGCGGTGCAGAAAAATTGGGAATAAACTTAGCAGAGAAGTTAGTCAAGCCAATAAAACGCGCAACTGCCTTAACACTGCAAGGAGGCAGAAAATTCCTGATTGCCACCGTCCTCTCAGGGTCGATAGCGACACCAAATGCCCGATGAAACTAAGCTGCGGCCTTGGAAACTGCACCTTAGTGCGCTTAACGTTAAGGCTGTTCTCCTGCAGGCGAAGAAAGACTTCCCTCAAATGGCACATATGGGACAAAAAATCCTTACTATACACAACCAGACGTCAAGCTAATGGTAGACATACATAAATTTTATATCAGAAAAGATTTTATCCAAGAGTCTCGTTGACACTTGCGCCCCAGTGGCCAGATCAAATGGTAAAGCCGGAATTCTTAATGATTCCAGTCTGTGGAAAAGGCTGTAAGATGGCGTGATGACCCATGAAAAGGGATCTGGTTGTAAGCACTGTTCAGACCTAAAGAAGAAAAGACAGTGGCCCCAGAAAACCAGTGAACCGCCGAATGGATATCCGGCAATGGCATGCCTCAATGATAATCTCCTGATTTAGGGCCCTATAGTCAGTAACAGGACGAAAATCAGATTCCCTTTTGGGCACAAAAAAGATGGGCTAGAGTAAGCAGAGGTGGAAGGACGTATAATCACCTTCTCCAGCATGGCATTGATTTTGTTCTCATAATCGTAAATTTAGGAGAAGAGAGCCTGTATGGCGATAAACGAACTGGAACCCCTCAGTAACCTGTATCTGGTATTCAAGAACATTAGTTACTCCTAACTTATCACTTAGAATGTCATGAAACTGGCACAAATTCATACTGTCCCTCACAGCCTTTCCTGCTAGTTCTTTTAAACTCCCTTTTAGTCTGGCAAAGCATAGGACCAAAACCTGGGTCTGACTGAGAGCAAAGATTTCCACCTGAGTTCTAAGCTCTATGAGGAATAGCAAAAACTTTACAACTGCGTCCAAAGAATGGTCACTAAATCGCTTTAACTCATCTAGTAATTTGCCGAGACGATGTGGTAATTTACTAAAATCTTCAATTGGATTATATTCAGAAACTCCTACAACTGATGCTGGAGACTGTTCAGAATTAAGGCTAGCTAACCGCCCATTACCAACAAATGGATTTGGGGAACCCGTATCAATAGCAGGAGGGACCACGGACTGCATGGTGTACAAACCACTAATTAAACTTTCTCCTGATTGCGGTTTAATCTTTTTCCTGACAAATTTCTTGACGGAGTAATAGTAAAGATTCGGAAAAATCAGCGGACATCTCTAACTGTAATAAGTCAGTTATCCTATTCAGAATATGGTCCAACTTAGCTTGAAGTCGTTTCACTTGCTTTGGGGAAAACCCCCCTTCCTCTCCTAGCTCACGGCACTGGTCAAAACCTTCTTCAGTTTTTGCGATGAGCGCTGGAATTTCAGTCTGAGGCTTAACATTCTTTAAATTCGCCGGATCAACAGGCAAAGCTATATTATCTTTCAATAATTTGGACAGATTAGAAACTGGGTCATCTGGATCCATATTCACTCCCCGAACCAACAGTTCATAAACCAAATCTGCCTTCAAAAGACATTCAATTGGAACATAAGTTCTATTACTCATAGCGAGCTCTAATACTGCACAGCGAAAAGAGAAAATCTACCCCGGAAGACTATTAGCATAGAATAAATTCAATTCCAAATTTAGTTCAACTATTACCAAAATTTCAAAAACGTTCAAGATAGTACAAATCCAGCACGAAGTTTAACTATCACAACAGTATAAATCCAGCACGGTATTTACTCTTAACTAACTGTCATCACTTGGCAATTTAAATTTATCTCACATGCTCCAAATGCTGGTTACGATAGAATAAATTCAACCCGAAAATTTATTTTTGAACTTTTTGTCATCAAATCTTACAAAAGCTATTCAGACAAAGAATCCAACTCTGACTTTTTCTATTACCAAAGATTGAAAACTGTTTAAGAGATAATAAATCTAACAGGGAATTTATTTTCAAAACACTGACATCAAAGTTTTCAAAACTTGTTAAGATAGAATAACCCAACCCTGAATTTCTTTTTAGCTAACTATCACCAAATATTTCAAACTGTTCGGATAGAATAAATCCAACAAGGAATTAATTTTTAAATCACTTTCATCAAATTTTTCAACAGCTGGTAAGATAAAATAAATCCAATCCGGAATTTATTTTTCAGTCACTGCCAGGGAATATTTTAAGAGAGTATTAAAACACAATAAATTCAAATTAAAGTTAAAAATATTTCACTCTTAGCAAATGTTTCAAAACTACTATCATTGAATAAATGCAACCTGAAATCTTTATTTAACTCAATGTCAGGAAGAAAAAATCACGGTTATGATGAAATAAATCCAACCCAGAATCTATGTTTGCTGTAATCGAATACGTCAAAATCTATTAGCATAGAAAAGATTCACTGGCCAAGTTATTTTAACTAACTGTCATGTAAAATTTCAATTAAACAAGCCCACATCAGAATGAATTAAATAAATGAAAAAAAAATACTGCTCCCCAAAATGTCAAACTTCAGTCAAGGCAAGTGTAACCCAAGCAAATCGGAAGTTTAAGATCAAGTTACTCAGACTCATTAAGGCACTTTTAACTAATTAACCATAACTCCGTCAAAAATATTTGAATAGGAGAGCTACGAATTTTATATCATACAAAGATGTTGATCTAGCATGCACTCAGGAACTAGACCTAATAGCAAATCATGGAAATGTAAGTTACTATATAATGAGCAAATAATATTTTAAATAATGCTTAGAATAGCACAAATGCAATTTTTAAGCCGCAAAAAGTAATTAATGAGAAAAGCAGAGCCGGTAAATTTACAAGAACCTAGCTACTAACCTAACCACGCTCTGCAGTAACACATACTTTGTGCCGAAGCACAGAATATTTTTAACTTCATATAAACCAAGGAAATTAAGGAATGTGGACGCAGGTCAGAAAGGTACTTAAGTAAATAGTGAGCCAACTCTGAAAATACATCATTGGTAACTGGACCCAGATCCTAATCAAATTCAAATAATTAATAGTAAAGCAAGATAAGTTCAATTTTGTAGATACAATTTATTCTGAATCAGGTAACAATTATATCAAGCAAAATTTAAAACATTCTGAAGAAATAGCACCTAGAACAAGTTACTTATACCGGTACTGTGGTTTTTTGTAACACTCAAAATGACCCTTGGGGTTTTTATTTAATATACAAGAAACCCCAACATTCACATATGTACAAAATTATTTACAAATCTTAGCACGACAGGCCCGAAATTCCTGTTCAGAAAATTCACAGATTTCAACAAGTATTTATTTACAGACTAAAAATTTATTTACATGTACTTGCAAGCACTCCACAGGGTCTGACCATAGTTTATTTATCTATTTATAGCTAGTTTTATTTTAAACTCGGAACTGAATTAGGCCACCTTGCTTGTTTTAGTTTTACAGTGCCAATGATAAGATGGAGCCTACCGGTCATTATCTAGTTGGGGCTAAGCCTACACAGCATATGGCAATGTAATGAGAAAAAACCATTTAATTTTGTAAGGTTCATCTTTATTCCCCCGCTGAACTATAGAACAAAACTCCCACCCCTTGAATTTAATTTAGAAAATTTATGGGAGGCAAATTTCCAAAGTAAAAAAAAAAACTAGAAAAACGCAATACCAAATTCCCCTTATATAAAACCCCGAAATTACAAACTGAAACTAACAAATTTTGATGGCCGAAAATTCACAGGTGAGCATCAGTTAATTACAAACAAATCCATTTAAAGGAAAACTCACCTGAGAAAAATGTCTCCATGACAGGCCTCCACACAACACAAAAGAAAAAACAACTAAACACTTCGAACTCCAGCAATATACTGAGCTTCGCACAAAACGACTTCCCCCTCCCACTCATTAGCATAAGACCTCTTTACGTAAGTGAACACAACGCCACATACAGGGATTCGGGCGAATTAATATCACTATCAGAAGAGAAACGCTACAGAGCAGGAAAACACAAGCTTAACCAGTAAAAATATTACATTTAACTGCAGTTTTAATACGAGAAAAATGGAGGTAAGAGTGAAACATATGCAAATTTGATATGACCGTACATATTACGGCCTAGAATATGCCGTGAAAGGCATGTAATTATCACTTAGGTACACAGTCATCATTTCCTGCCATTATGCGATTCCTTGCAATTTAATGTTAATTACATTGAATGCCAAACTTGTGCTTATGGCACATAGCAGTTTAGTTCCATATTATTGATGATGAATACTCACATACGCAGCCAGGGCCTCCTCAAGATCCCCTCAAAACGCAACCACACAGTACAACAGCTCGGAGCGATCTAATACAGCAAGCTGAGATATGAGGAGTAAAAGGTTGCGCCGCGAGTGGCAGCACATACGTAAGATTCAGAACAAACGCAACTAGGAAAGAAGCACGCAGTACATTCAAATACGCTACAATTGAAATCCATGCAGCAAGCTCCACGGCATTCAAAGTTTTGGTCTTTCAGAAGTGTTCTAATTTGTGGCCCATCAAAAAGCCTTTCCGTGACCCTTGCATCTGATAAAATTTGAAAACTTGCTTGCAATGTACAAAAAAACAGGAGCTACTTTTGTCCAAGGCCTTAACAAACTGATCATGATACCCAGGTTGACGTGTAGCGGTTGCCGATTCACTGTTGTATTATATCAGAAGCGTGGTTGTTTGGGCCCCACGAAGGGAGAGCACTTTATAGCAGTTTAAGATAGGAGTGATTTTATAACAGGTTATGTTGCGAAGATTAATATATTGCTAAGGATTACAACTTTATAGAATAAAGTAACATGTTAACGGGCGCCAGTAATCTTTTAATCATGTACCTTGATCTGCTATTTAACCTCGCAGTCAGTCAGCAGGAAGTCCTCTCTTTCTCAAGTTGAACCGTGGTTGACGTACAACTTTAATAAATATTGGTGAAGAAACGCTGGGTATGAAATTTTATACCTAGTACCTGAGTTCTGATGAAATAACAACAGTCGTAAAGTTTGAAAATGAACCACTTGATTTATTCAATTGTTATATGTTTCAAAAGTTGAGTGGATGGAAGGGCCTTTCTTAGTAATTATTTTACTTTAGCCTTTTTTTAAAATGGTCAGTTAGCTCCGATAATATAAATGTCCGTTATTTAAGTTAGTGAACACGCTACTTATGTACTCCCTTGTCAGCATACGTCACTAAGCTTTTCGTATTCTTTACGTTACAATTCCAGGTTAAAATAACACACTCTTTGATATAAATAATTATTACAGTGCCTTGATTTATTTTGGTGTTATCCTCGGCGTGGCACTTTTCATTTTTAGTTAACTGAGTAATTTTTAAAGAATACATATCCCTCATCTGATTCCGCCTCGGAAATCCAAGTGATATCTGACCAAGAGTCCATAAGGGATGTCAATTTACACTCTAGGGAGACATTCGTAAGCCTTTTCGAAAATTCACAGATAATACTGAGTTTTTAGGGATTATTTCCCGCTCAAAACAAGTTTCTAAATTCCTATTGGTTGAAATTGTAAGCGTTACTACGGAAAATTTTGGCTTGGCCACGGGAGTCTTCGCGTTACTCTTGGAAGGGGTTGGGAGAAGTAGGCTATATTCTTGACATTCTATTCTCTCGTCTTTTGAGTGCAAATGAAGCAGCGGGGCTTCCGTCTCTGCATATCTTATTGTTCTTCAAGGCGAGAAAATTCATCATGCTTCAATTTTGTGAGCGAGTAAAAATTAGTTACGCTTTAAAATAAGTTTTAGGAAAAAAAGGTTGTATTTCAATTTTGTGAGCGAGTAAAAATTAGTTACACTTTAAAATAAGTTTTAGATAAAAAGGGTATATTTCCATCGTTTTGAGTGGGAAAATATAGTTTAACAATATACTTTATAAGGTTCGAAATAAAATATGGAATTAAGTAGATATTGATTATTGTCAATATTCAATAATAACTAGTTACTTATTTAACTAGTTTAATTATGATAAACTAATTTCTGCCTCAATTGAAAGACAGCACCGAGACTCAATGACATGAAAATAGATGTGATACAAAAAAAAGCGACATTTCTGAAACCCGGAAACCTTATGTTAAAACCGCTTATTAGATGATTTGTCGCAAAAATCATGCTGGGTAGTGCAATTGATAAAATCCAGTTAAATGGCAATTACGATATTTGAATGCTTCTTACGATAATTTAAAAGAGTGATGAATACGCTGCTTAATATGTATGATATATTGCGATACTCATGCGGGAAGTGTGTTTTAACAGAATCGAAGAAAAATTTCGGATATTGTTATAAACCGTACTTCTCAAATGTGTGTCTCATAGGATTTTTGTACGATACGGATAAGCCTAAAAAACTTACGTTATGTAATAATTAAATGCAAACATCTGTTCGAGAAATTCTATTCAAATGTGCCATCCTAACACATCATTTTATCTTGATGTACGTTTTCTTGATATCATGCATGATCACGTAGTCGGTGCTTGGTAGTGATTCTTTTCGCGGTTCTCTCGGGTTGTTAATGTTCATTGTGAGTGTTCTTATTTGCTCTTGTTATTAATAATTTAACAGGCGCAACAAGTCGCATGGTGTATTCAGTTCCTGGACACTGATCTTGGGTTTGATATAATGACGCACCTATGCTTTAATGAGTGCGGTAAGTTAGGGTGCTGGTATTGAGTACTGGAAATACGACTTTCCACCTTGACAGGGAATTGAATGAAAAAGCACTATCATAAAAAAGGTTAAATACGGGTAAGGATAACAGCTGTGAGAAGGAGAATGTTCATATTACACTGAAGGCTATTTGACACATACGCCTTTCTTTCGATTTGTATCAGTACCAATAAGATTTAGTTTTAATCTGCCATTCAAAGACCTGCTCTTTATCGAATTTGCTTTATCATCTCCTACAAAAGTGGCAAGACATATCCTCTTTTCTTTATATTCTAATCATATTGGAAACTGTCTTGGCAATAACTTAAGCATACGTAAATAAAATGAGATTTAGGCTTACTCTGTTCAGAAATTAGCACTACAACATTATACAGGAAATATATTCCATACTTAAGCAACGTTGTCATTTAATAATTGTAATCACTTCCTTTAAACAATACTAGCTTAAAAGGCCCGGCGTCGCCCAGGTTTTTTATTTTGTAATTGGAAATTCACTTATGAAGGACTTTCGTTTTTTAAATTCTAGGTCCTTATATAGATATTTAGAATTTGAAATAGGAAGAACGACTTATCGCACTCAAACTGTTCCCTCAGAAAAAGTCTGATATAGGTTTTTATGGCTCATAGAGGATGTAGAATTTTGCATCCCATCGCTTATACAGTAAGTTACACAGCAAATAAAAAGAAACAGAAATTTCGGTAACATTAAATTGTATTGTCTTTGCGGAATATTTATTTCTCACTCTCATGTTACCATAAATCCGTTTTGGGGATGAAATTAAACAGAAATGCAATATAACTTTCAAACGTCTCTCCCCAAAACACATTACCACAAATCGTATTGTTTTCTCTATGTCTAGGGTAGAGAAAGTTATGTGACTGCATTATTTTCGTGGATATCATTTTTTTAATATTTATTTATAACATGAATTATATTCATATCTTCTCTAATTTGTAAAATTCTAGTTTTATTTATTTCCAAAGCCTTATGTGAATACTGCCAACATTGCTGTTGTCAAGTAAACTATGATTTGGATTTGATAATTCTGTGTAAAAAGGGATTAAGTATTCTCAAAAACATTTCATTTTTGGCATTAAAAATAAAAAATTTCAAAATCCTTTCTTAGTGAGCACCTACATTATGTATATAATTCCAAGTCTCTACCTGTTATAGTTTAGGCTCTACGTGGATTCTCTGTCAGTCAGTCAGTCATTCATTCATCAGTCAGTGAGAGATAAACACCAACCACAACAGCATGAATATATACCGGTCACATGCGACCGAAGGGAAGTTCGTTGAGAGCAGAATTCAGAGCTATCATTCCCTTTCGGTAATAGACTCTGAAAGCTGAACATATCACATCTGTTTCTACACTTGCGTAATTTCTTACAAGGAGCAATACTTACCAGTTTGCATAACTAACAGTAATATAATTACATTTTACCATGATATGTTCAATATTATTTTGCAGAAAACATTAATTGAATAAATAGACAATTATTAACTGATCATGTTATGTTCACAGAAAACAATAATGATTATATATTTCATGAATGTTTTTTTAATATTACTGTGTCAACTTAAAATATTATTAAAGTTATCCAATTTCAGTACAATACAATTAACAGAAACAGTTATCATTATAATGCATGAATGCCTTTTAATATTACTGTGTCAATTTAAAATGTAATTACATTTATTCAATTTCAATACATTATGAATTATTTATTACAGGCTATTATAACATATTAATTATAAATGCAACTGGTGTCTTGGAATTCCCTTAAATATATGTTTCGGCTATTTCCAGACGCTCATGGCATTGCCTATGAAAAAGCTCATTTCCGTTTGCAAAGTATGAAATTTACTTTAACTCATGAGTTAAAAGCCATTTAAAGAACCAAACTAAACTCCGTGGCTCTACATACCTGGAGGGACTTGGCCTACCATCCGACCGCTGCATCATCAACCACAGGCAGATGGTAGGATTTGGGGGCATGTGGTCAGCATGCCGACACCCACGGCCGTTAATGGTGGTTTTCATGACCGGAGCTGCTACTTCTCTATCAAGTAGCTGCGAGACCTCCCTACCTCACAAAAGTACGAGGCGGTACAGGGAATCGAACCCGGGCCGACGGATCTTTAGTCAGCGACGCTAACCACTAGACCATGCCGGTGGTCTGGAGGTCATTTACAATGTTTAAATATACCTATTTAAAAACTCTAATAACTACATGATGAAGGAAACAAGTTTACGTATGAGTAATAAATTATATAAGATAACTAAATACAATTTTAAAAGTTCTGTTTCTGATAGCAGATAATTGTGAAGAATAAGGATAAATTTCGGGTCAAGATATATAAAAAGTTGATATTAAACACTCTTAAATTATTGTAAAACATAATAGTTTGGTAATATTGTTGTTAATAGCTTGTATGGAAAACTACAGAGTATCAAACAAAGTAGTACTTGTTGGAGTGTTTGAAACACAGCTTTCTGCACGCCCTTTACTTTCATCAAAACCTGTGGCACAGTACTCGTCAATCTCTGCACACGCCATTTCCGTTTCATCTATTCCTGTCTTTGGGTTCATCGGAAATTACAGGTTTTTAGATCTTTCTTGAATCATTCTGTGGATCAGTACATTTCCCTTTCAGGAACATCGTGTCTCCTTGAATTTTAATAACTTGCTGCTGAATCCAATGAATATTCCAACCAATAATCTTAACTTTTACGTTTACATTTCCCTCTGTCGAATGCGGATTAGTTCATTAATGGGTTATTCCTCCGGATAGGAATCGAATAAGAAATTAAAACTATATTGGAAATAGTTTAATTAAAAGTAATACACTCATGTAGAAATCAAATTCTTCGTTTTCGAAGTTTACAAATAAAATAGATCTGTAACATAAGGTCTTGAAGATTCTACTTAAATTAAGATTGAAATTCTTGATTTAAGTCAAAGTCCTTGGTGAAAAGCATTAAACATTATATAATGTCAAATTACATAGACGGATGACGGTGTCTTACATGGAAGCAATGGAATACTCAATTTTAAAATCATGCAGATTTCATACATTGAAAAAATTATGGCAACGAAATGAATTTAAAAAGTGTATGTATATTTTAACATTATTTTATTTATAAAGTACAAACTTGAAGGTGTTACGCTGTATCGTACGTAACCCTTTAGATACGATACAATGGATTACGAACGTTTCTAGAATTCCCTATTTTACTACAGATTGTTTATTGATGGTCATATTGTTTATCTATCTTGTAATTTTTAAAGGAAAAAAAAAATTAAATGAAAATTCTAAAGATATTTAAGAAAGATTCGCTAAACTCTGACATAGAAAATGGCTGCCATCTTGTAAAATTAATGTAATAACATAGAAAGAGTTTTAATATGAGCTGAGTTTCACTTTGGTCAATTGTATAGTTCTTTAAGCTGTTCCTACCCCTTTAAAGTTATATGAATTTTAAAAAGGATTGTATTTTATATTACTTTCCCTGAATAGAACTAAAATATTCCTTAACTTTCTGTTACTGAAATAAATAAAAACTCCCTTCGTTTTTATCTTACAGCGAAGTAATCGTTTGAAACAAATTTAATGATCCTTGAAGTAGTAGAATTTCGTACGATACTAAATCATGTTAAGAAGAGGTAAAATAGGTAGAAGTTTAATGTAAGAGTCAATTAAGCGAACGAAACGAAAGGCTTGCTAGCATAAACCCGTATTCATTAAATTTAAAATGTAGACTTCATAACTTTGCTCCACTTTTCCGATAAATGACTTAACACGCGGACCAGAACATTTTATGAGTTTTAGCTATGCGGTAGAATTATCCGATTATTCTTCTTACTAAAATTAGTTTCTAACCCAAGTCTGTGAGATAAATTCAAAGAAGACAGTAGATTTAAATATGAAACACGTTCACCCATAAGAGTTCCTTAGTAAATTTTAACGATTTTTGTATCATTCGATGCTGATTTTAAGACATATTTGAGACAATAAATGTTATAGAAAAATATTTCTAAAATTAAAGGGATACAAATTTTAATGTTAAAATGTTTATGACACTGACACAGAAAGTGGCTGCCATCGTGAATAAATGATTTTAAAATTTATAACTTAAGAACAACTTTCCCAACTCTATACCGTATCAAAATTACTGTACTACAATGTGACGCTGAGTTATGTTCATACATACGCATAGCATACTACTGCGCTTCGTGGTGTATTATCGATGTTTGAGAGGCACTTGTGATATCAACTATGTAAAGTAACCTGTATCGCACGTAAACGCACAATTCTCCGAACTTTGCGACCCCGTTGGGGTGTGAGGCTCTTAGGGGGGAATGCAGCAACATGAAATTTATATTTCGATTTAGTGTCGTTGCCTTGTCGGTCGACTTACTTACTCAATGGCAATAGACAATTCCTAGGCAAGTTAAATGAATATTATCTATTTTATGGAATCCAGGTTCATTGCCGCGCTTACCTGAGCCCGCCATTCAACCCTATTCTGTGCTAACTCCATTCGGCCATCCCTCTAAAATCCCACTTCTCTTAAAATATATCATAATATTGCCCTCCCACCTACGTCTAGGCCTTCCAAGTTGTCTTTTCCTTTCGGGTCTCCCCATCAGTATTTTTAGATAAGTATTTCCTTCCCCATGCGATCAACATGTCCACCCCATATCATCCTCCGTCATTTAATTACCCTTACTTTATCCAGTGACGAGTACAGGTTATGAAACTCGTCGTAATGTAGTTTTATCCAGTCCCCGTTTTCATATCTCTTAGGCCCAAATATTTTCCTAAGAACCCTGTTTCCGAATACTCTCAGATTGTGTTTTTCCTAAGAGTAAGCGACCATGACTCACATCCATACATACACCCGGCAGGATAATTGTCTTTTAATTCTTATTTTTAGATTTCTGGACCGAAGACGAGAAGATAAGAGTGTCTCAACTGCATAAAAGCAGGCATCATGATTTGAGTTTACACTTAACTTCTTTCTGTCTTAATATTAATTATGTCCGTAATAATTATTGCTTCAAGATATTTGAATTTATCCTCTTGATTAAACAATTTACCGCCTATTCTAATATTTTGTAGCGCATTGAGTAGTGTGCATTTGCCGGCAGCCCCACCCGTTTGAACGGGCGGAGCAGTTCAAAGGTCATCCTGTCTAACGCTGACGTCATCCAAGATGGCGGCGCTTCCGGTTCCGGTCAAAAATGGCGGTAGTTCCTGTTCCTGTCACAACATTGCGGCTCTTCCGGTACTGGTTCAAAATGACGAAGCCTCCGGTTTCTATTGCAATTGGTGGCCCACGTGCGAAATTCAAAATGGAGCTCAATTTAAATGGATAATGGCAGAAGCCGGAGGATTTGACAAATCAAAACGGTGGACCACGCGTAAGATACAAAATCAAAATGGTTAGAAGGCGGGGATATGAAAATTTTAAATGGCGGAAAATTTGAACATTGTATATTGGAAATGTTTTTATTTCAAATGCTGATACTTCTAGATGGTAGAAGGCGGGGGTTTTGAAAATTCAAAATGGTAAAAATTTGGAAATTTTATATTGGTAGAAGGCGGGGATTTGAACATTCAAGATGTCTGAAGACGTACGATTTTAAAAATCAAAATGGTGGATTGCGGTGAATTTCAAAATTGTATATTTCGAATTTATCATTTTTTAAATCCGATTTCACATTTACTATTCGATTTTTTGAATTTGTGCAAGACTTCCATTTATATTTCACATTTAGATTTTAGGTTTTATGTTCCATTTGTACAAGACTAACATCATGAGTAAAATGTTTGTCTTTTTTGTACGTAAGCAAATCATAACCGTTGCAGCAAGTGATCAAGGTCATGCATAATCATATTTAGCTCACTTACGCATAGAGTTACATCCGATGTGTGTTATATCCGACACCTCGTTTTGCATTTCTCACTGTATGACATTACAGCCTACGTAATAGTCACATGATTCAATATGGCGGCCCACGTGCGAGATATAAAATTAGAAATTCAAAATCAAGATGTTGGATGAGTCTCAATTTGAAAATTACAAATGGTGGATGGTGTGGGAAATTTCAAATTATATTTCAACTTTGGGTAGTAAGTATGCCGTCTTGCATGAAAGCATCACAGCCGTGGCCGGAGGTGTTCCAGACATTCATAGAGAACAAATCTAGCCGGAAGTTCGTATCATATTTCAGAACCAGCCTGTACATGTCCAGTGAGCGTCACTATATAAAGCCATGACGACACCGCGTCACATTCACTTCTTAACAGACCGTTGTTGAGTACGCATCATGGAGAGATCGTCCGCCATCGTCTAACAGTGCGAGGAGTGTGCCTCGACATTTAAACATGAAACAGAAATACACATCATCCATCATCATAAAAAATCTGAGTACAAGTGCGGTGCATTATTTACTCGCAGCGACACATTAAACAGACATGTACGCGAAAACATTCTGGCGCAGTGTTCACCTGTAACATTTGCTTTTCCAACTTCAAATCTTCACGACTATTGAATTAACATCAGGAGAAGTACAATCACCCATCAACAAGGAACGTGTGGAACTCTGTCACGAAGCAGCCTACTTGTACTTTCCTGCTGAAGCCGGGGAATCATGCATCGGATGCGAGACCTCAAGGATTCCCATGCACGGTGGTGGTCAAAGAAAGGAGCCCGCCCCATTACAGGTACGTTTTATTACATTATCACGTATGTTTTCAAAATGGAAATACATACATCATAGAGTGGTGTAACTTATGTTTTCATTTTATTTTTATAGGTTGGAGCGAGGAATGGTATGAGTTACGATGCGGTCGATGTCAGGCACACAAAGACCGGTCGCTTCCATCTACCAGCGGCTAGCGGGGACGGAGTAGTCGGGCATGCAACGGGCACATCCCATCCACGGATGCTAAGTGAGAGCTGGGCCTTTCGGTGTACGTTCAAAGGTATGTAGCGGAATTATTATTATTTCATTCATTAAACACGAAATAAAACCTTTTTCATAGTTCGTTGAATAAATCTCAGTATTATATTTTCCTGATTACTGAATTTGAGACCAATCGGTGTGGGCGTTATGCACCCTCCATCCACCCATCCAAATCTTGGACTATGAAAAGCCAGGACGTCTAGTGCACAACCACAGGTATGTAGCGATATTATTATTATTATTATTATTATTATTATTATTATTATTATTATTATTTCAGTGATTAAAAACAAGACATAAAAACGTAATATTATTTTGTTCTTATAGTTCAATTAATAAAACTTGTTATGATTTTTCCCTTCTTACAGAATGCTAGACCTAATCCAGCGGCCAGCCACCAGCTACGTTCAAGCAATATCATGCATACGCGAGATATTTCACACGTATGTACAAACAAATATCTTAGTATCCTATTATTACATCCGCTTACGTACATCTCGATTGCAAATGTTCTTGTTTTTCGTTATTACAGAAACAAGGTGGAACATCTCGGAACGGTGGAGGCGCCTCAACATTGCCAGATACATGTGAGTTTTTCATGGTACAGACAGCATTCAAATCCCCACTAGCAACATACGCCGCAATAAATTTCCCAGCCGGCGATATGGAATGAATCCCAACGTCGTGTCAGCATAAAATTGGGAACCTCCTTTCAGACTCATTGTTAAAATTTACATAAATCAAATACAACCTTTTCGTAGAGTGTGAATTTGTACAATAAGAGTTAAATTCTTTCTTGAGAAATTTTAAAACTAAAAACCTATCTCTGCTAAGAACCTCTAATATTAATAAAGTAATGTCTAGCCACATTGCCAAAATTCAAGCTGAGATGGAGAATAGTGAATTACGAGGGTCCGAGTGGATTTGCAAAAAACTCTACAGATTTGAAATTCGTGTGAATAAATACATGCCATTTCCGGGACGTGGACACATGATCCTCCCTGAAAGATTTCAGCATCTTAATTCATTAATGAACATCGATAATGATGATGACTACTGTTTCAAGTATTGTATTTTATCAAAATTTATAGAATCTTGTAAGGATTTGTGGAGCAGTTACATTCATACACCCGAATTGCGTGATAAGAACGATTGTAGCTGAATAAAATTCCCAGTTTCACTTCATAATATTGTTAAGTTTTCAAAAAGAAGTAACATTTCAATCAATGTTTTTGACCTAGAGGAAAACGCGAAGGGAAACATATTTCACAAAAATGAGCTAGCTGATCATAGAGATCTTTTGTATGTCTGCAATGAAGAAAATTCTCACTACATAGTAATTTCTCATGTCGATGCTTTTGTAAAACCTTCCAGAACATCTAAAGATCATCAGATCAGAATGTGTAAAGGGTGTTTTATGCATTTCGATCTGTACGCTGGCAAGCCTGATGATGAAAGACTAGCTAATCATCTAGCGTTATGCAATATGTTCACACTTGTCAGATGCGAAATTCCTAAAAACTCCGTAGTTGTAATCAATAAGCCCGAATATTCGCAATAGATCAAGTTTGTCATCCATGCGGATTTCGAGTGTTTATTGGAGCCGATTTAGGGGTGTTTGCGATATCCGCAGAAAAGTTGGACCACTCCTTACCAGAAACATAAACCGTTAAATACATAAGCATTCATGAACCACAGATTATTGTCTCTGTCGAACGTTACATGAGAATATTATATAAGAAAAATTCCTCCGACACTGGGTCTTAAACCCAGGTCCTTTGGCTATTCGTGCCAATGCTCCACCAACTGAGCTAAGGCGGAGTTCAATTCACACCGCAAGATTGAACCTCTCTTCTACGACTGATTGCCCTAGTGGTCTACCTCACAGGCAGACAAGTAATGTCATATGCGGTACTGTGAGGCACACTAATTAGTGATTTTTGTGACCAGGCTCCCACTGTTATTGTACAGTTAACATTCAAGTTAGATACGAGCACAGATTATTGTCTCTGTTGGACATTATATGCGAATATTATAGGAGAAGAATTCCTCCAACACTGGGACTTGAACCCAGGACCTTTGGCTATTTGGGCGAATGATCTACCAACTGAGCTAAGCCGGAGTTCAATTTACATAAACTTTAAGCTATTGCTATTTCATCAAAGATGCTGAGGGTGCATATTCTCAATTGGGATTGTTTAGAGGGGAGGATCCCAGCACTCACTCGTCGCTGATGTAAAGGAAATTTACAAAATATTAAAAAGTGTAAGTAAGCCCATGACCCCTGTGACAGAAGATGAAATTAGAACATATAATAGTACCACCATATGTCATATATGCGGTGAGGGTAACTTTACCGATGTGAACTATAAAGTGAGGGACCATTGCCATGTCAATGATCGGTCCAGAGGTTCAGCCCACAGAAATTTAAATTTGAATGATAGAAATCAGTCATTTGTCCCTGTAGTATTGCATGACTTATCTAACTATGACGCACATATTATTGTGAAAGAACTAGGATTCAATCAGAATAGAATCAAAGTTATTTGCAATACACAAGAAAATTATGTTACATTTTATAAATGTATTCCTTCCTCCTATTTGAAAAGAGGAGTATGGAGTTGAGATTTGTAAATTCGTTTCTTTTGATGGCCAGCAGCCTGGAAAAGCTAGTAAAGAATCTGCCCAAAGAACAAATTATAGAAACAGTAAAAGTGTTTGGTGAAAACAACGTTTTGGTGTGTCGCAAGGTTGTGTTTCCCTATGACTATGTCACCTCAGTTGAAATTTTGAAGGGGAAGAAATTACCGCCAAAAGAGGAAATATACAATATACTAGTGAATGAGGTCGTCTCTGACTAAGACTATTCTAACGCGAGGAATGTCTGGAAATCATTTTTGATTAACTCATTAGGTGAATATTTAGACTTGTATTTGAAAACTGATGTTTTGATTTTAACCGACGTCTTTGAAAATTTCAGGCAAATGAGTTTTCATACGAATGGGATGGATTGTTTGAACTATAGTACTGTTCCAGGCTTCGCATCTTCTGCAATGTTAAATTTCACAAAGGTAACATTGCCCTTATTCACCGATATGGATATGATTTAAATGGTTACAATATACGCTAGTGATATACGCAAAAGATATATTTAAACAAGCAACAGTAGTATTTTATATCCTTTATGTTTGAAAGTATGTGCGATGTCATTAAAATTTTATACACATCAAATAATTACAATTAATTCACTAGTCTGTATATTAAAATAAAACATTTAAGAAGAAGAAACATCGACTCTAAATAAAAATATTGTAATTTTAATTAATTGAAATAGAGCCGATAATATTTACAAGATAAGTAAATCATGATATTAACCTGACATTTGGTGGGCCGTTACATACTTACTATCCCTAATTATAAATACCATTCTCTTGGGGCCCTTCAAGAAAATGGGTCTGCTTTGATCCTTCTAATTTTGCTTAAAGAAAAATCATAATTAAATTCAAGCGAAAGTGAGTGTCAAATAAACAAATTACCTTCAGAATAAAGAAAAACCCCAACCAAATTAATTAAAACAAAATGAATTTCAAAATGAAACGAAGACCCTGCCCCAAACTAAATAAATAATTACTTTAATAGCCTTCGGGCGTTTAAATTTTCAACCCATTTGAAAATATATTTATATTAATTAAACATTCAAATTACCTTTATTTATAACATCACATGGCTTCCAAGGGGACCCAAAGTATTTCAAGCCCTCAGGCCAACACAAAGCAAAAGTGCTTCAATTCATAGTATTCCCAAAATATTATTATAATACCAGACAAAAACCCAGGATTAATACAAATAGCTTTTGATGCTATGCGATAAAGAAACAATCACCTTCAACTTGAACAGCAAAGGCTGGTAGCCATTTTTGTTTCTGTCTTGCCTTTACGGCATGGTTTTGTCAACACGACCATGTTGGTCGTTTTAGATCAAAGAAGAGGGGGAGATGCTCTTTGCATCTCCTTATATAGGCTTTGCTGATCCTGTGGTTTCCCTTTTTGTCGTAACACGCCAAATTCAGCACCAATACTATCATTTATTAAAACAACAGACAGTCGTAAGTCTGTACGAGAATTAAAATGAAAGTTACTAGCAGCTGAGCGGAAAATCACGGCCTGTGAGATGTAGCTGTCTGCTAGAAGGACTACCATGGTCGCCTCATAAGTGTGTTGGTATTATTTTATTTATCACAAGTTTTCCTCGTTTACTGCATTAATAGGTTCATGTATTATGAAACATCAAAATCATTTAACACAAATAGATACACGGCATGATAATAAAATTCAATATCCTTTTGTAAACCCAATATCGTAACTATTGTAAAGATTCTTCGTCAACGTTACATTATTATTTTCATCTTGTATTGAATTACCGTGTAATTACGCGGGTGCGAGGGCAAAGAGAGTTGACTCCAGATTTCTTGTTACTGAGAAAATTGAATGTAAAGTTTCTGAAGAACTCTGTAAGTGTTTGACTAAATGTTCAAAATTCTTATGTATTACTTTTCATTACTTATTCAAGAAGAAATATGTGGATATTTAGAGTCGATTATCCTTAATAGAACTTAATAGAATTATAATTGTTTAATACATTTTATTGATATGAGGACTTACCTCAGTATGCCACACTGTGTTCTGGACTTACCTCTGAGTTAAATGTTATAAATAAATGTTATTAGGTTACATTAGTCCTAATGGATTCTTTATTATACATATTTTTATCCAGGAAATGAAACAGAAGAACTTAAAAGCAGAAAAAAGTGTTCAGTAACACATGGGTACTCGTCACATGTTCATAGAAGCACCAGAAACTTCTGGAAATTAATGGCCGAATTTTAAGGAGATCTTTTCTCTTCTCCTCTGAAACAGGATTGGGACCAGAGTATTCTCTTCCTGACCTTTGAAAACTGAGCGGAAAATGAAATTGTTATGACGTGACGTTTTGAAATAGAGTGTCCCGCTGTTTGCTTTCTATTAGTGAAACCATTTTAATTCTCTCCAATTTATTTTCTCTACTGCTTGGTAAACCTTCCTCATCTGCGATTCCTTTTATAAAAGAGCTGAGAATTCAAAATGTCTTCAGTTTCCATTTCCGTAACCAAGAGTGGTTTCCTTTTCTTCTTCTTGACGAGACTGTGGTCATCATCACATTCCATACACGTAAGGCCATCATCAAAAACTTGTGACTGATTACATCGTTATATGGAGATGGGAACATCATACATATAGCTGCAATGTGGGTATTTTTATTTTGTTACCCACAAATATCTGAGTGCCTTGTCACGTGTTTCATCTGTGGATTGAGATTCACCAGTCACTTGTAGAGGCAGGAAGCCACCTAGTTGGCTCTTCTAGACACCATTGCTTCATCCCACAAACGTCTCGTACATGCAAATAACAAGAGAGGCCAGACAAGAAGCTTTAGATATGCGGTAGCGATATGAATTCATGGAGTGGTCGAAAAGGAATTTTCGCAAAGGTTCATGTCTTATCTCATCCCTTAGAACTGTAACGTTCTAATGTAGTACATTTTATATTAGATGACTACCAATTTCTTTACAATGTTACTTATACTATATTTTTCATATTTCTATAAACAAATTAAGCTTATGAATTCTATAGCTTTTAGAAACATTACACCCTCTATTTTGTCATTTTTATAATCTAAAGAAAAAACTTTGAGCAACTTCATAGAACACACATATACTGGTCATAAGGACTCTTAAAATGCTTTCGTGTAATCACCGTAATGAAATCGTACTCAACAGAATACAATAGATTGTAATATGTATTTTGCCTTAACCATGTTATAGATACAATAGACATCAGATCTATCCTATAATTTGGCCAACTTTTAATTATCTTCTATTATTCATATGTTCGTAGAATATACTTTTAAATGAGGCGCTTGAAAATTGAGGTGTTGTGCTTCCTGTGCATGACTCTGGTATGTAATTCATGCTACAGTCAGCAAACTTTTATGGTAGCACACAAACTGCCGCGAAACCTCATGTAATGTAATTTTGACTGTCAGATATCATATATTCGCGATCTAGGAACACATGTCAACAATGTGAGCGTGCATACTACATGTATTAATAGTTTCTGTATGCTCTTGGAACACAGCGACAAAATGGATCACTGTAATACCTGCAGCGTTATGACAATAAATCACGATATATTTTAGTGTGTTCTTTTCTGTTTTACCAAATAATCACTTTCACTTTTACCAAAACTCAAGAACCTTTTTTACTCAAACTCAATAATCGGTTTTTATCACGACTTCTAAAATATTTTAGATACCGTTAATCTAATGAAATTTTGCATGTATCTGAATGACATGCACATGAACAATATGAAGTGTAATTTACAAACTATCATTAATGTTCCGAAAATTATCCATGACACCTCAGATAAGTCACTATAATACTAGTAGCCTACTCACATGCACAGACTTATAACTTCTTCTCTTCGTAGTATTATCACAGTATAAGTATTAATACAGTAATGGAACCGTGTGTTAAAAGTCCTATGATAACATGTTAATTGGTCGACACTAGCGCTGCACGCGTTGAATAACTAAAACTACATTCTCATCATATCAAATTACTTTGTAAAATACATGAACATATCACAAAATATGTTGTATTAAGAGAGGAAAATACACAATACTCTTCTTTATTGCAAACCTGAATTTTAAATATAAGAACAATTAAAGCAGGGATTATATTCTAATTAAGAACAGGTAAGCAATAAAACAAGACCTAAATAGGCTAATATTAAGAATTGTATCTAGGCCTAGTACTTTTCCTTTAAAATCATCATTTACATTATAGACGATATTATAGGGTTGTCTTTGAATATAGGTCTTTCACGCTCTTCATCCTGCACTTCATTGTTGAGAGTGTATTTTTCTCTATGTTATATGGCAACATATGAGTTCAATTGTAAGTATACCTATCCTGAATTAATGCAAGATGAATTTCGTTAACAAAAAACAAAACCTTAAGCGTTTCGAATTGAGTATACAACAGTACAGCACTTTTAATTAACGAGTTTTTATAGGAATTAGTAAAATGACTGTTTTCGAAGTGTTACAAGCATAGACGGCAACCTTCACTCAAAAATTTTACATCTTTTGTTAGTCTTCTTGTCGACCAGAAATAATTCTTACAGAATGAAATATAAACATACTAAATTAAAGTAAGTTGAAACATAACCACACCAGAACACATATCATGAGTAAGCCAGTCGGTCTACAATAATACGTATTTTCGTTCTTACCTTTCGGAATCTTTCGAGAAAGTGGAGAAATGCAAGTCAGGATTTCTTCCTTTATTGATGATATGATATTTATTGTACTAAGAAAAATTACAAGAGTTACCGGATTCGACGTTTGTCGTTTTACCGGTAGACAATCTTGAAACACAATTTACACATTTTTCGTGGAAGTGTGTGTGTAAGCATAAAGGGCTACTAAACAATATAACTGGATTCCATAAGGAAACTTCATAAATTCTTTTTAAGATAAAAATAAAATAAAATAAATGGCGTAAGTTTCATCTGTGCTTTCCGTAAGCTAAGTTCGTATGTCTTTTTTTCTGTTCACATCGTGTAACCATTTTATATTCTTGTTACTCTTGCCTAAGCCATAAAAATCACTAAATAAATAATCTGCATTTTTATGGGATTCAAAAACAATGAACTGGTTTTCTAAATAAACCTTATCATACTGATAGCGTATATATTTGAAAATTAGCCTTTTTGTCAATGCTCCGAGTCTTTAAACATAGCGCACTGAATCGAGTTACCTTACATTACACACGATATTGGCATTAGCTGGCGCTTTTTTTATTATTATTTATTTATTTATTTAATTTTCCGGGCTGTGTTCGCACTGCTTTAATTGCACTGAATGTTGTACACTGATCATTCCCCATTATTGAAACAGGACGTAAGCTATAATTATTTCTTTGTGATAATTTTGACTGCTTTTGTTGATCTCCCTGCTTATTGTCGATTAGTAACCAAGTTAAAAGACTGCAAACGTCGTCTGGTTCTCGTTCCAATGCCTGTTGCTTTGTCTGCATTTTCTTTTCCCGCACTCGCCGTATCAAATTTCGTCCATGGATCCTCAGTTGTTCTCACGTTCATTCGTGTTATCTTCGCTCCTACGTCATCTGATTGTGTCTGCGTCATCACCTGGGATGGTCTAGGAGCTATCTCTTCCTTTATTATTACTGCAATTTACAGCAGAACAATAAAGTCCTTTCGAAACACGCTTGTTCTAATAAGTACAACTCTCCCATTTATTTACATACTTCCAGCAGTAGTTACTGTAGTGTTAGTTTATGGCCGCTACGATCGCTAGGTGTATGCGCAAGCATGTTCGTGTGGCAGAAAAACGAACTGAGTTCCGTTACTACAAAGAAACCTACCTTTAAGACAGTAAGGCCGTTAAGTGAAACTTGTATTGCTAATTGTAAAGCTAGGCTAAGCTGTATAGACCGGAATAGTCTCTTTCTTGGCTGCGTCGGTCTCGAACAGTCCTTTAATTGCTTAATGACAACATTATCTTTTATTTTTAATGCATGTTGTCCAACAAAAAGTGTAAAATGTGTACCTCCTTCTAGTAACATTGCTGTTAAGAAATGGTTTACACCTGAACTAAAAACACTTAGAATCTGGTTAATGTTAATCATGACTCGGCGAGAACAAATCCAATGAATAAGGAAACCTATCTTAGGTTGAGAAAGAATTATAAACCTCAGGTCAGGTCAACTAACGTTATGCCTAATGATAGGTTTATCATGTCCTCCTCTAACCAATGCAAGGCTGCATGGAAGGTTATAATTGCAGAAGCTGGTCGACTGCCTTCAGATACTCAAGACTTCAATGAATATTTTGTAAATGTACACAAACAACTTAAACCTAATCTAAATACTTGTGCTCAGAGTAACCCAGTGAATATGTTACAGGTCTCTTGCTTTTAAATGCTTTTAAATGGAAGCCTGCTAGCATACTTGAAGTAAGCAATTGTGTAAAGAATCTCAGTGATTCTAAATCTGAAGAAA
Organism: Ectobius pallidus; assembly: GCA_964059195.1. Lineage (NCBI taxonomy): Eukaryota > Metazoa > Arthropoda > Insecta > Blattodea > Ectobiidae > Ectobius > Ectobius pallidus. Next base: position 149,714,085 of record CAXKWD010000004.1, read on the forward strand.
TTTTTGGGCTGTCCAATTTTGTATTTAAAAGGCTGTTCGAATCTGTGCAGCTTCCGCTGAGAAACCTGCTAATTTGTATGATGGAATTTTTCCGACACATTTAAAAACAATATTAACAGTTCCAATTTTTAAGAAAAAGGACAGAGAAAGCTGTAATGATTATAGGCCTATATCCTTGATACCCGTTGTGTCCAAGATCATTGAGTTAGTCATGAAAGTTCAACTTTAAAATTATTTTGAGACTAATAATCTTCCGACGCCTGCCCAATTTGGGTTTATAAAGGGGCTTTCAACTAAAAAACAATTGAAAATGTAGTCTCCTATGTCTTGACTGGTTTAGAAAGGAGGAGTCATGTTTCGCCAACTCTATTAGATCTTAGCAAGTCATTTGATCTAGGTCCTTATGCCATTCCCATTGAAAACTTTCTGCGTATGGTGTTGCCGGTACTGAACTCTCATTAGTGAAATCTTACCTTTCTGGTAGACAGCAAATTGTTAGGTTGAATGAACAAAGATCTGATCCTTTACTAGTAACCGCAAGGGTACCCCAGTGCTCCGTCCTGGGCCCATTTTATTTATAATATTCGTAAACGACCTGCCTGGTTTCCTTTCAACCGATTGCGTACTTTACGCGGATGATACTACAACCCTAAAGCATCATAAGAACATTGAAACGTTTAACCAAATGAAATCTAATGCATTTGAAAGATGCGATCTTTGGTTCTGTACTGTACTGGATTTTTATTTTACCCAATATTAACTTTCCAGGGCCGTAGGAGAGAGTATAGGAAAATGATAATTTCACAAGAATTCAATATATAACAAAAGCTTTGTATGTTTATTGTTACAGTCAATATGAAATTTAAACAACTCACATCACTTGAAACAGTGAATAATTAGAACAGTTCCTATGTAGACATTCTTTAAAAAAAACAATAATATCTGGCACAACAGTAAAGCAAAATTTAGTTAGAATGTCGGATGATTCCTGATGCTTACGCAAGAGAAGTTATTTTAAGAGCAGGGAAATGACCTTAAAAACCAGTCTGGCAATGTAATCCATCCCATGCGTGTTTAACTGGATAATACACATCTCCGGAAATAAAGGAGAAGAAACAAAGTAAAGAATGATAAGCGGAACAATAGAAAAGAAACAAAATGTATTTATAGACTGAATATATATGTATATAAAAACTAAAGGCAAAACTGAAAAAAACGGAACTTAAAATGAATAAAAGCCGAAAAATATAACAAGAAAGATTACATGTCGTTAAGTACCAAAAAAATGAATTTAACACACGAAACAGGAAATTCTAGAAATCAAAGCTTAATGCAGTTACATAATTAACAAGGAATTCAGTTCATACCTGTTATATAATGGCCAGTCGGCCTGATGAAAGAATACACGTTACATTTCAATACGTAACCACAAAGACACAAACTCAGTACTACATGCTTGCTAGTCGATGCTCCTCAGCGTTCTGTCATCGCCGAGAACACGAAGGCTTAGCGCTGCAGACTGACACCAGCGCCACAACACGGAAGAAACATTAAACACGCATAGAATCATATACCAGTAATTAACAAATAAAAATATATATTTAGCAATAAATAATTAAGTAATAAATAGAAAATAATAGCAGAAATAATAGGAGAAAAGTACTTAAACTAAATGAATAATATTAATAATGATTTAAACAAATGAATAACAGACTTGTAGAATAGACCAAAACCGGAAGTACAGTGACGCAACGGAAATAAACAGCAGAAAAGTACGTAACAAATAAATCTTAGCTAGAAAACACAAAAACAGATGAGAATAAATATACATATAGAATAAATAATAATTAATGGAATAAATAATAATTAATAGAATAAGGAACCATTTACTAATGGTTCAGTACCAACAGGCTTGTTCTTAATAAGGACAAAACTGAGGAAATTATTTTTAACCTCTCTTGCAGTGAAGCAAAGAATGTAAACTTGCTTGGCATTTCGCGGGATAGTAACCTAATCTGATATACTCAAGGGTAAAAAAACTGTTTTAAGTGGCAAAGAAAGGCAGGTAGGTGTATTGTTGGCGTTAAACAAACTGAATCGTGTAAGTCCCACTTCGTTAATCTTAAAGTGATTACTTTACATAGCCTGTACATTCTGCACACATTACTATTGATTAAAGAAAATTCTGAACAGTTCAGCCTTAGAGGTGATAAACACTCTTACAATACAAGATCTAAGTTCATGATTTATGTTGACTACGTACGCTTGAGTAAAACCCAAAGAAGCTTCATAGCCTCTGGAGATAAACTTTTCAATAAGCTTCCACTATATGCCAGAACTGTTCCTCATAAGAGGTTCAAGAACGATCTAGAGAAATGGCACTTGCAGCAATGCTTCTATAGCTTTGAAGAATTTTATGAATCCAATGTGAATACTCTGAATTTAGTTTTAAGTTTAACCATGTCTATAGCAACTGTAGTTGTCTAATGGTAATAAAGAATTTTTATTATTATTATTATTATTACTCATATATGAGCCCCTTAAAGCCAATGTGGTGTAACTCCAGTTTTTGGATTTATTTAGTTATGGTCAGGATCCTATTCAGAAAGTGTTCTTCTATTAATAGCGCAAATGGTGTAAGTCATAACTTGCATAGCAACTCTGTAGACAGGAGAACAATTTTATGCTGTCAATAAAGCCATATATTTTGTGACAGCTAAAACCTTAAATATCTCAGAACAGCAATAATGTGAGTTAAACCACTTGGGCTTTAAGGGCTCATATAATATATATGATATATATTATATATCATATATATATCATAGCCACCAATGATTCTCAATGCCTAGTTCTAAATTATGTAGTAGTAGTAGTAAATGATTTATTTTGCCTGGCAGAGTTAAGGCCATAAGGCCTTCTCTTCCACTCAACCAGGTTTCAGAAAATATATACAATGTAGGTTTACATAAATAGCAAATTAGTGAATAAGAGACTTATGACTAATACTAAGACTAAGGTTAAGGCTAATCATAATAATAAATTAAATAAGTAAAAAGCATAGGTTTCATAAAAAGCATAGGCTTCATAGAGAGCGTAAGTGTCATCAAAGAAAATAGTAATAATGTTACAAGTAAAACAAGGAATATGTAAAATTATGTTATAATGGAAATTTAAGTCTAGCTGTAGATACGTTATAAGGAGACTAAGTAATGTTATATACAGTGAAAGATGGAGTGACTACAAAGAGCTAGTTCTGTTCAGTGGGCAATAATTGCTTAATAAGAGCAGATTTGAAAGAGTGTACACTCCGACTACCCCTAATATCTTGTGACAAGGAATTCCAAGAACGGGCTGTGGCTATGGTGAATGAATGAGAGTATGAGGTTGTATGATGACTAGGAATTGATAACAGAGAGTTGTGCTGCGAGCGTGTACCATGATTATGGTAGGAGGATAGAAATGTAAATCGGGGAGCCAAGTAAAGAGGTATGGAAAACTTAAGAATTTGGTATAATAAGCACTGAGAGTGGACCAAACTTCTATTTTGCAAACGAAGCCAAGACAGATGCTTGAAATATTTTGAGACATGATCGTGGAAACGAATGTTAAAGATAAAACGAACACAAGTATTATGAACACGCTGAAGTTTCTGTGACAATTCAACACTCAGATCTCCATACAAGATGTCGCAGTAGTCGAAATAAGGCATCACTAGGGTCTGTATGAGGGTTTGCTTTATTCTAGTAGGAAGGAAGTTTTTCAGTCGTTTTAGAGTATGCATGATAGAGAAAGCCTTTTTACATATATGCTTGATTTGGGAATTCCAATTCATGTTTGAGTCGAGATAGATACCTAGATTTTTTACTGTTTCTGTGTACGGGATAATAGTGTTGTTCAGTGTCACTGGTAGCAATGTAGCCTTGTTGATGGATGACACGAGTCTTTGCTGTCCTAATACAATAACTTGGGTTTTGCTTGGGTTAAGTTGTAAGCCAAATTTGTGTGCCCAGTTACCGATTGATTGTAGATCTTCGTTAAGGAATGTTAAAGAGTCATTAATTGCATCGGGAGGTGAGTGAATATAGATCTGAAGGTCATCTGCGTACAGGTGGTGTTGGGAGTGTCTTATGTGACTAGATATATCATTTATGAATACGGAGAATAAGAGAGGCCCTAATACAGACCCCTGGGGAACGCCTGCCTTCACACATCGCCACGATGAAGAGCGCTTGTTATCAGTAACACATTGCTGACGACCGCGAAGGTAGGATTCCATCCATTTGATTGCAGTGTCAGACAGATACAAAGATTTCAACTTTGCAATAAGAATGTCAGTATCGACTGTGTCAAATGCACGGGAAAAATCAAGAAGGAATAATATAGTCAACTCACGTCTGTCCATGGCCTCACGAGTATCTTCAACGATTTTAAGGAGTGCAGTAGAGGTACTGTGGTAAGTCCTAAAGCCAGACTGGAGTGGATCGAGCAAGTTGTAAGTATGTAAATAGTCAGTAAGTTGTTTGTGAACAATACGTTCTAGTGCTTTAGATAAAGTAGGTAAAATACTAATAGGTCTGTAGTCTGTAGGAGTGCTTGGCCGATTTACTTTAGCAATAGGTCGAACGAGTGCATGTTTCCATTGTTGAGGAAATGTGGATGTAACAAGTGAAGCGTTAAATATGTGAGTTATGGTCGGAAGGATGATATCTATGATTCTGTTTAGCATTCTTATACTTATTCTGTCAATGCCCTGTGAATTAGTTTTTACCCGTTGAAGAGCTTTCTTTACTTGCATGGGAGATACGTGAGAGAAATAGAATTTTTCACGATCTGGTGTAGGTAAGGTTGTCAGTTCAGCAATAGCTTGTCGTTTAGTTGCATTGTCTAAGGTTCTGATAGGCACTGACGTAAAATGCTCGTTCAGTTCGTTGAGAGATAAATTGTCAAAAGAACAGTCAGTTTTTTGTTTACATAGTCCCATTGCACGTAAGTTTTTCCATACGTCACAAGTCGTCATAGTTGGCACAACAAGTTTGTGTCCATGTTGTATTTTAGCATTACGTATCATTTGGGTCGTCTTATTTCTGAAACGCTTATAGTGTTGCCAGTTTTCACCACATTTATTGTGTTTATATTTACGATATGCCGCGTCTCTCCTTGTCATATATTCACGTATTTCTTCAGTCATCCATGGTGCAGGGGGACGTGTTACTCGTTTAGTCTGTAACGGTGCGTGTTTGTCATATAGCTGTATTATCAGGTCATTGAGAGCTTGTACTTTTTCGTCAACAGTGCGCAGATTCCATATGGAGTGCCAAGGCAGTTGCAGGGCGTCTTCAGTCAGTTGTAGTTCGTCTATATTTTTAATGTCTCTGTATGTAATGAATTTGGATTCGCGTTTCGGGCACTGCAACGAGTATTCGACGTAAATTAGGTCATATGCTGAAATTCCAGGCACAGGTAGTTGTCCATGCGTTATAACCCAATGTGTTTGTGAGATCACTATTAAGTCAAGTAGAGTGTCTGTAGTGCCAGTGTGGTGTGTCGGTTGAAGAGGCAGAATGGTCATATTGCAGGATTGGAATATAGAATTTAGCTTCAATACATCTGTTGAGTTAGCCTTAATAAGATCTGTATTGATATCACCTAGGAGGAGTGTGTCCTCATAATAGGGGGTTAAGTCAATCAATGCATTTTCTAGATCTGAAAGGTAACCGACTCTGGGTGGTCTATAAACTATGCAAATAAGACATTTTTGTGTACCAGCGGATATTTCAATAAACAAGAATTCAGGACGGGCTGAATATTGAGAGGCAGACTGCGATACAATTTTAGGCTGGAGGTCACTTCTTATGTAAGCAGCGACCCCACCTCCCCCTTTCCCTATTCTGTCATTACGGAGGAGAGAATAAGAATGCAATTCAACAAGAGAAGAAGGGAGGGACGGTTTAAGCCAGGATTCAGACAACAGAATACAGTGGAGATTTAGAGAAGAGACGATGTTGTGCAGTTCTTGGAAATGGGCAATAAGACTTTGAGCATTAACGTGAGCAACCTTTAGGGTGGTGGAGCTACCTGAGAAAGATGACTTCAACAGATCGGCGGTGGAAGGGGGTAGGGGTGAGAGACGATGACTGCTTTCCTTTTCGGAGCTTTGTGTCCCGTTAGGTGCAAGGGGGTAGAGAGAGAAAGGGTTACTGGACTCATTATCACAGTGAGGGGCAGTCGGGGAAACATTTCTAGAATTATTTACGTCATCACATGTTGTTTAGATCAGTCATTCTTGTCAGTCTTCTTTTGGTGCCCTCGTGGTTGACAATGACGACCCCGTCCATCGTCCAGACATTATGAAGCCCAAATCTGGATATGGATCCTCGCAGGAGAGCATGTCTAGCCTTAGTGAGGTCATCTCTAATTGTAATTCCACTCAATTTAAGTCTGCGTTTATTCATGTACATCTCACTCCTTTTGCGGTAGCTCACAAATTTTACGATGATGGGCCGGGCTTCTCAGTGTCGCGCCTTCCCACCCTGTGGCTCCGGTCGATGTCGTTGACATCCAGCTGCACACCGATCTTGCGCGCCACCTCAGTTGCGATCTTATCGGTGTCTTCTGCTTCCTCCTCTTTCACACCAAATATGCGTATGCATTGGCGCCGTTGATATTGCGCTAAATCATCGATGCGGTTTTCCAATGCTACGATTTTTTCGTCTTTCTGTTGGAGAGCGCACTTCAGTTCTTTTATCACCGTATTGTTTTTTTCTATGGTGGCTTGCAGGTCCGCCATGAGAGTTTGCTTTACCAGCTGCACGAGAACCTGCAACGAGTTGGCGTCCTGCAGTGCTTCCTTAACAACGCGCTGCACAGTTTCTTGAATTTCTTCAATTTTCTCGCTCTTCTTTGGTGGCATTGTGAGAAATTATTGTTCAGTATACGTGGTATCACTTAGGCAATCACACAGCACTTTTACACTTGATCTCAACGCTTTTGAACACCTACTTTTTAAATATTGTCAGGAGCGATGTAATAGCCAACTATTCTCTATCCGCCATGACACTGAAGTTTGTTGAAATATGTTTGGGCAGTATAGGCCTAGGCTTGGGCTGCATAAGAAATTGTTGATCTGATATATATATATATATATATTTATATTCTTACAACTAGTGTTGTGGTATCGAATCTTACGATCCCTGACCACACATGAAACTGTTTACATCAAGGATTGTATTACACATAATTAATTAATCCACCACTCACAAATTCGGGGGATTTCAGTATTGACAAATTCACTATACTTTTAGAGCCATTTTGGGGGTTCGGTATCGTGGAAAGTCCTGTTCATCGTATTGGCCAAGCTTATTCACAATTGCATTTGGACTCTGGTTCAGTCGCGCATAAAATCTAACAACTAAATCACAGAGCACTTCATGTACATATGGAATTTCCAAGTCTTCGTGAATTTGTGAAGTTCTAGTATACCAGTCTGAGCCGTGAATTAATCTTAGAGCTTTGTTTTGTGCTACTTGCAATGGTGCTAGAGTAGCAACAGGGGCATAAGCCCATGCAGGGGCAGCATACGTTAATATAGGCAGCACTAAAGTCTTATATGGCTGCAGTTTCTTCTTTATGTTTATTGCTCCTGACTTAAGAAGCGGGAAAATCTGAACGATTCTACCTATGGCTTTGCCTTTCACGAGTTTAATATGTCTATGCCATAATAACGTTCGGTCAAGGATTACACCAAGGTGTTTTGCTTCAGCACTGTATTCCAGTCGTACATTATTCAAAGAGAGTTTCGGCACTCTTTTGAGGGAACACTTGGTGAAACACATAGCTTGAGTTTTTTCATGATTCAATCCGCTTCTCCACTTCTTAAACCATGACTCAGTTTGATTAATGTGTTCCTGTAAACATTGCACAGCAAAAAGAGGGTTAATGTGAGATGCAAACAGCATCGTGTCATCCGCATACTGTCCAATATTCGTGTTTGCTGTGATGGGTATATCTGCCGTAAAAATATTATATAACATCGGTCCCAGAACAGATCCCTGAGGCACACCTGCCTTAACTGGACGTATTGAAGATAGAGCACACGCGGATCTTACCTGGAATGTTCTATCTTGTAGATAGGATGCTAACAGTTTGATGAACGTATCAGGTAATCCGCAATGAATAAGTTTGTATATTAAGCCATCATGCCATACAGAATCATAAGCTTTAGCTACATCTAAGAACACTGCAGGCACAAAGGATCCGGTATTAAAAGCCTTAGTTATAACCTCAGTAAGGCGAAGTAGCTGATGTGTAGTTGAACATCCTGTTCTGAAGGCCATTTGATGATCTGGAATAATATTGATTTGTTGTTCGTTTATTCTGTTTAATATTATTCGTTCTAATGCTTTGCTTATTGTAGATAACAGGCTGATAGGTCGTCTGTTATTAGGATACTGAGGGTTCTTGTGTACTTTAGGTATTGTTATAATTACAGCGTGTTTCCATTCTGATGGAAAGTAACCAAGTTTCATACTCAAGTTAAATAATTTAACCAAATAAGTCACAGATTTTCTTGGCAAATTCTTCAGAGCATTGTTTGTTACTGCGTCTTTAACAGGCGACTTATTACCAGAAAGCGACTTAAAAATATTTTTAATTTCTGAAGGCGTTGTGTACCTTAGCTGAGTGTTGCAAGGTAATCCCAAGAACTCTTTCACTGCTCCACGGACATCATTAAAGTGATCTCTCAAGTCTTCGTCTTCTTGAGAAGTTGAAAATTGTCGTTCTAGATGTTCTGCAATTACCTCAGCTTTTTTATTGTCTTCATAAACGAGTCCATTTGAACTTCGAATTGGTTGCGAGTTGGATTTACTGCGAGGTTTAACAAGTCTTCGAGTAATTTTCCATATCTGAGAGGAGCTACTGGCATCTGCTACATCTTTATCTAATTTATCTAATGTATAATTCATGACAGCTCGATGCACTAATTTTTTTACGCTATTATAGTCCTTTTTATATACAGGATTTCTTGTTAAATGCCATAGTTTCCTTTTCCTTTTCTTTTCTGCAATTAATTCTTTTATTTCTCTTGGTAGAGGAGAGTTACTGTTGCTGTATTCTATAACTGTTGTAGCATTTTTAATAGCTGCTGTTAAAGTATTCGTGTAGATTTCAGCTGATGCTTCTAACTCTTCAACAGTGGATATTAGTGGGTTTCCGTGCAAAGATTCATTTAAATATTTTCTAAACTCAGACCAATTTGTTTTACGATATATTCCAGAAAGAGAAGGTCTAGTTTTAGCACATCTGTTTAGAGAAATTATTACAGGAACATGATCAGAAGAGAAGTCATCTGTAGTTACTATGGAGGCAGGCAAGGCATTTCCTCTATACAAAGCTAGGTCAATGATATCAGGAGATATACGATCATTGTATGGAAAGTGAGTTGGAGTAGTTGGGGGCCAATACATGATAATGATGTTTGTGAGAATGTTCCTCCAAAAGGTTTCCTCTTGTAGTTGTGCATCTGGAATTCCAACTAATATTTTTAGCATTGTAATCGCTTCCTAGTAGAAAACTGGATCCAGTTGAAATTAAATTGTCTAGATCGCCTTCTGTTAAGGGCTTAGAGGGAGAGCAATATATTGCTCCAAAAACTATGCTTTCATTTGGAAACTGAACTTCCACAAAAGTTCCTTCGATATAGCTAAAGTTAGGTGTCTCAATTTGTCTGTGATAAATGCCAGACTTTATCAATATCGCTGTGCCTCCATGTGACCCCTTATCATTCCTATAAACATCATATCCTTGGAAATTCATCCTAATGTTGGGATTTAAATGGGTCTCATTTATCATGAATATATCTATTTCATTTTCTTCTAGGAAATTAGGTATCAGATATTTTTTATTACGGACTCCATCCGCATTCCAATAAGCTACAGATAATGACCGATGAAGGACATTTACATGGTTTCTTCTATCCATCTTGTGATAAGACTGAAGTAATTCCCTCAGCTAACATAAACAGTTTTGTAATTGGATCTGTTTCATGTTTACAGTTATTCAAAGCAGAATGAATGCCATTCATCAAATTTTTTATGAAGTGCATTGTTTTTTCAACTCTTTTAACAAAGAGCGTAAACCCAAAGGATCTGTGTCTTTGGATGAACTTTCTTGGGTTGTCGGTTCAAGATTAGAATAGCTGTCTGATTTTGGCAATGAAGGGAAGTCAGCTTTATTAAAAATAAATTTCTGTCTATCTTCTCCTTTATCAAGTATTCGGCCATTTGCATAAGCTAAAAACTTCTCACATTTCCTATAATTAGCAGTTGGAGGATGAAGTGGGTCTTCCGTACACTCTTTTGTTGGGTGATTCTGACCACAACGTACACATTTTGCTGGAATGTAACAACCATCTGCTTTATGGCCGAAACCTTGGCATTTGTAGCACTGTTCAGGTCCATGGGAACCACGATAGTCCGAAAATGTGACCTTTAGGTCAAACAATCCTATTAAATTTCTGATGTTCGGGGTGTTGGGAATATCGTGAAGTGTAATGACCCACAAAGGCATAACATCCAATTTGTTTACCCCAGTCTGGCTGTCCATAATCTGTCGTTTTAACTGTCTCACGCTTTCAATGGGATATTTAAGAGCTCGTAGCTGTCCGTCAATTTCCTCGGTGGGAGTATCTATTGGTAAACCTCTCAAGACAACTTTTATTTTCTTATGTTCTCCAGAAACAAAAGTATAAAACTCAAACTTTTGAGTGAGCAGGTATTCTTTTATCTTCTTACTATCCATTTCATTTTCTGGTAAGATCTTAATCCCTTTTGGGCAGAGCTGACATGTTGGCATTACTGAAACAAACTGTTTAAATTGTCCTCGTAGCCTATAATACGAAACTTTCGATGTTATAATAATAGGTTTTGGTTCCCTGCTTTTATTAATGGTATGACTAGCTGCCATAAGAGGTTCTTAGCAGTTTTCCTGTAATCCATGCTGAATAGATTCTGCATTAGTTTTCATGTGTTGAACCAATCTTGAATTAGATGGAGACCCTGAGTTAACATATAAGCCCAGAGGAGCAAATGAATTTGAAGTGCTTACCGTAGTTGTAGGAGTGGTGAAAGGTTTAGCAACCTTCTTTGGTAACACAAAGTCACCTTCATTGCTTGAACTTTTGGCTTGTGCTCTTTTATACATCCTGCTTGGTTTCTTAACTATTAACGATTCGGCATCTGTATTAGATGTCGACATTTCTTGATCTGTTGTACTTTCATCCACTGACTTTGCTTCTTCACCTGGTATTGATTGGTTTTGCATTGTGAATAAGCCCTGTATCGGGCAGTTTAGTTGATTACGAACTTCAGCTGCCAGTATCTTTTTAATAAATTAACGATAGTTAGATTAAAATCACTTAAGATAAGTCTTATTACCTTAAAAACACCTAACACTGAAATTAAACTCTTTATAAATTACAATTCGCCAATAATTCAATTAATTTCCACTAGAAATAGAAGACACGTATTTCAATCTTCGCGCCAACAATGGAATCGCTCGCCGCCCTTTTGATCTGATATAAACTTCATAGAATTTAACTTTTATGTTTAGAGGCAGATGGCAGGCACGGAGCATAGGAGTAATGGAATAAACTTTACCCAGTCCAGACTGTCTGATATTTTGATAGTATTCGTTCCTCAGTAGTTTATTATCAATGTATGGTCCTAAATAGTTGACCATAGGCATATATGGTATAACGTCTTGACCGAAAATTATTAAGGGACCCGGAGATTTTGGGTTTCTTATAGTGAACATTATGGCTTCAGATTTATTAGAAGTTTTCTCCACATCTTGGACCACTGATATGTCTCATTCAGATGATGTGCTTTACTATGTGCGGCAAGAATGTCTCTTATCCTATTATAAAGTGCTGTATGATCGGCATAGATGGAAATCTGCGAGCCTGATGGAAGAGGAATATCTGCTGAATATAAATTGTAAAGAAGAGGAGATAATGTGATCCTTGTGGTACTCCAGAAATCATGTTGCACCATTTTGACATCTCCTGATACATTTTCACATAAAATCTTCTATTAGCTAATTACGAAGATATTAATTAATCGTATTTAATGGAAACTGTTGATGATATAATTTGAAGATGAGGCCAGTATGCCATACTTTATCATGCGCCTTTTCAGTATCCAAAACAGCTTGCAGTTGTAGATTGAACCATATTAAATCTAGTAGTAATGCAATTTAATAAGCGAACAAGCTGGTGTGTTGTGGATCGATGCTTATTAAATCCAAGTTAATATTATAGGAGAAAAATTCCTCCGACACTGGGATTTGAACCCAGGACCTTTGGCTATTCGCGCCAATGCTCTACCAACTGATTTAAGCCGGAGTTCAATTCACAGCGCCAGATGGAACCTCTCTCCTATGACTGATTGCCCTAATGGTCTACCTCACAGACAGACAAGTTATGTCATATGCAGTACTGTGAGGCACACTAATTAGTGCTTTTGTGACCGGGCTCCCACTGTTATTGTACAGTTAACATTCAACATAGATATATAAGCTTTCATGAACCACAGATTATTGTCTCTGTTGGACATTACATGAGAATATTATAGGAGAAATTAGTCATAGGAGAGAGGTTCCATCTGACACTGTGAATTGAACTCCGGCTTAGCTCAGTTGGTAGAGTATTGGCGCGAAGAGCCAAAGGTACTGGGTTCAAATCCCAGTGTCGGAGGAATTTTTCTCCTATAATATTCTCATGTAATGTCCTACACAGACAATAATCTGTTGTTCATGAAAGCTTATATATCTATCTTGAATGTTAACTGTACAATAACAGTGGGAGCCCGGTCACAAAAATCACTAATTATTGTGCCTCACAGTACTGCATGTGACATAACCTGTCTGTCTGTGCGGTAGACCATTAGGGCAATCAGTCATAGGAGAGAGGTTCCATCTGGCGCTGTGAATTGAACTCCGGCTTAGCTCAGTTGGTAGAGCATTGGCGCGAATAGCTAAAGGTCCTGGGTTCAAATCCCAATGTGGGAGGAATTTTTCTCCTATAATATTCTCATGTAATGTCCAACAGAGACAATAATCTGTGGTTCATGAAAGCTTATATATCTATAAATCCAAGTTGTTGAAGAGGTATAAAGTTCCTATCATCAACATGGCTTTACATTCCTAAAAGTATCATTCGTTCATATATTTTTCTTCGAGTGTTCAAGAAAATTAATAAACGGCGTTCTGTTGTGAGGAATTGCAGGATTTTTCCTCACCTTAGGTATATTTACTATGCCAGCTTCTATCCAAGAACTGGGAAATTAGCCTAAACTCAACAGTCAGTTATATAACATTGCAAAGTGATGATTAATACTTAAAGGAAGCTGCTTAAGCATTATATTTGTTATGTTATCTGTGTCCCCGTGTTGGGATCATAAAATGAAATCAGTACAAGTCGATCCCAACATTAGTAAAAATACGTGTCAAGAATATGGTATGGTTTTTAAGGCAGTCATTATAAGGGGCTGCTACTATTTATAGAAATGTATAGAAATGGTTCAACTCTTACCATGTAATTTGGAAAATTCCATTCAGTCAGCTGTCTCGAGAAGAACGAAAGATTTTTCGTGAACCTCGGAGCGAGGTTTCTTATGGTCTTAAGGACTCTCGGTATATGATTACGTGAATCGACTCGGTCAGGAGATCTCCGACTTGTAGTGGCGTTCTGGCTGTTTGATGGCTTTGATATTGTTTCTATAGCACGGACGGATAAGGTAAGACTTGAATATTTTTCAGCTTTCGCTTGGTGTACAGGCATGTGTATGAATTGCCTGGCTGGGAGCCGACCAGGAGTTTGATTATTTAAGCTTGACCCTATCTTGAAGTTGCCTTGGTTTGATCTAAAGTAATTTTCTCAACACATGGTCAGTTTCAATAGTTAATTTCAATTGTTAAATTCTTGTCAGTAATATGCCTTCAGTATTTCACGCCTCTACTAGTTCGGGAATCTTGAACAGGTATCCTGGGATGTGTGCAAGGATGCATGGATGAGTGTATAAATGTGTGTATGTGTATTTATTGTAACAATGCAATTTATGGCCCAAGAAATATATTATTTGTCAAGTAAGAATGACATTCTATTAATTGTAAATAACGGGCCTGTAAGCTATTCAGAATTTAGTAATGTATTAATTTGGTATTTGAAAATTAAATAGGCCGTTTTTTGTATAAATAAACTACCAAAATTAACATGTATCAGGAACCTCTACTTGGGTGCCCTTCGCCCCAGGTTAGAGGAAATGGGATTCCAGATACATCCTTTTGTATATAAAACATTTATTAAATCTAATATTCAGTTTAAAGACTGGAAGACGATGTCATACATTTTTTGAAGATACGACAAAGTTATGTTAAATAGAAATCTAGCCATTTGAATTTCAATTGTGAAAATGTATAATTTTGGCATTACAATATATTACAATGAAAGACACGGTGATTGGAATTGATTCTCGGACTTCTTCCGCCCTCACAGTGTTGCATGCTTTCATGGCATGGGCTTTTAGCCTTAATTATTTCCGTAGGAGCGCGGCTGCCTTTCTCTGATATAAATTAAAAATTAATAAGTAATATTTTCAGAATTATTACAATACAATACGACTACGGGGCATTAAAGTGGAATACGATATACTTAGAGTAAAAACACAATATACATAAAAAGTAAAGTTAATCAAAACCAGTACAGTATACAAGAGAGCAACAATGCAGTAGCAGACAACGGGGTTGGACCTGCACTAAGCCGTGCATAGTGCAGTAAAGCTCGCAAAGCAGGCGTGCACCCAACACGGCTTTAAAAGAATGAAGTCGTAGAATTATTTTCTTTATCTCTGAAGCTGAAGTAACTTCACAATCTGAAGAAGAGTTATTTTCTAAAATGGCCTTAACTAGGGCATGGATTACAGTATTTAAAAAATCTTATGTGAAATTCACGTAACTTCCTCTGCCCAAATAAAGTTTAGCCTCTTAGTGTAATGTAATTATTGTGTGTGACATTCTCTTCATGTAAATTGGTTTTAAAAATTAAGAGAATGCCGTCTGCACATCACATCGCATCCCCGAAAGATACATAACCCAAATAAAATCTAATGAATGTACTCTCTTAACTTTTTTTACTTTAATCATGGCCAATACATTTTTATCACTTCACATTCTGATATAGAAGAAGAGGCCATATTGAAAAAAAGCAGATATTCAGAGTGAGTGTCTTATAACTACCCTTCAGATTGTTTTCTTTTTCGAAACAAATGTTTCAAATAAAAGTTTTAGCTCTTAATATAAGCAGCCCATGTGTAAAATTTGAACAAAATCCTAAGAGCTGTTTTCGGGATAATCGCAACAACGAAAATTTCTTCATGTAAAGTCCCCATAGAAATAAGAGAAAGTTGTCGCCAATCTTATTGTCACATCCTCAGAAGGTACCCAACCCAAAGTTTAAATGACAAACAATTTTCCAGAGTTACTGCAACTGTACCCCAGCATCATCAATAACGTTTTCTCATACCAAAATAAGAGATACCTCTATTGCATTTAGTTTTCAAAGTACACAGTTCATACATGTTTTAGAAACCAGATGTGACCAATAGGATTCATTTTTATGTTATTTTTAAATTTTTTGCCTAATACTTCATTAACAATTTCATAAACAATTTTCTATAAAGCGAGGGTGGACCAATCCATATTTTGGGTGAACTAGGGCCCACTCAGTCAACTCATGGCGCTGCCCCTTTTTTAGGATCAAGGAGCAAAACCATTTCTGTTCTGATTTAGATATTTAAAATTCACTTCGAATTCGAATAGCTTGTTGCGAAGCGTTTTAAATATACTAACCCTGTAATTAAATTATATTCATGTTTAGTCCTCTTTCATTTCACAAAAAGTGCATAATCATTTTGAACAATTATACTACAACTATACAACATACTATTAGACTGTGTTATATTTCTGTATGATATTTATTTACTTGTAACAAACAACCAGTTTTCAAACAAATAACAATTAAAGCGTATAAGAGCAATAAAAACTCATTTGAGTAAATGCAATGAAATATTCCGAGTTCCCTCCTGAAGAAATGAGAGTTATAGAGTTAATTGATCTATTACACTAAAAAATACGCTTTTTATAATGCATTTTATTTAACATCCTTTCTCAGTGCAAAATTTGCATGCTTTTATAGCTCATGATCAGCAAGTTAGTTGTATAATTGGCGTATATATGTGTAAGGTAAATGCCCCTGTGAGCAATTTTAATCTTAAATACCTTTATTTAATTTATGATATTCAAAATCTTCAGACTTTATCCTTTTCTATACGTAACCCGTTTCTATCTTACGTTCACCTATGTGGCAATGGCCCAGTTCAGTGGTTACGTCAACTACTTCTGTCTTCTCCACAATAAGCACCTCAAGATATCACAAGTGCAGTTATACATTCCGGCAAGTTGGTATATTACGACTCACCCTGCTCCCCTATCCACCGGCGCGGTCACCTTCCCCGCCTGTCTGCCTCTCTGCTCACTTCCCCTCGCACCGACTAGCGCGCATCTTCCCCGCTAAACCTTCAGCTCAAGCCGGCCGCTACTAAGCGCCGGTAATGCAGCTTGCTGTGTTAGTTTGCCTCTGCAGCATTAATAGATATTTCATAACGAGGCCACATATGGATCGTACTATGAGATACTATTACATGTATTGGGACGAAAGCTGGGATAGAAGAAGTAAGAGGTGGTACTATGATATCGCCGAGAGAAGAGTATTAGACCTCAATGGTGTGCCACACACAAAATCCCAGGAACCGAAGAATTAATTAATGCTTCGGAAATGAACAATCCCTCCGCCCCTAGGCTCTTTTCAGGGCCAATTTTAATTCACAATTAAAATACCCTTGCACAAAAACGGCTCTTTTCAGAGCCAAAATAATCTTTAAGGTTTTAAAACAATTACCCTTGCACCAAAACGGCTCTTTTCAGAGCGAACATAATATTTCAGATTTTAAAACAATTACCCTTGCACCAAAACGGCTCTTTTTAGAGCCTACATAATATTTCACATTTAAAAGAAAAATTACCCTTGCACCAACGCCAACATAATATTTCACTATTATAAACGTTATAAAAAACATAATATTTCACAATAAAAATGACCCTTGCACCATACATAATATTTCACAACTTTTAAAAACGATTATAAAAAAACTAAATAAAATTTGACAAATTATAAAAATATTTAAAAATTAAAAAAGACCCTTCCACCAAACAACACATTTGAAAAACCAAATAATATTTCACAATATAAAAGACCCTTGCACCATAAATAATATTTCACAAGTTTTAAAAACAATTAAAAAATAAAACAAATAAAATTTGACAAATTATAAAAATATTTAAAAATTAAAAAATACCAAACATCATATTACGTAGTCTTTAAACACATTTCAAAATTCACAATTAAAAAAAAAACCCTTCACCATACATAATATTTCAAAAGTTATAAAAACCATTATAAAAAAACAAAATTAAATTTTACAAATTATAAAAAATATTTAAAAATTAAGAAAGACCCTTGCACCAAACATCATATTACACAATCTTTAAACACATTTAAAAAAACTAAATAATATTTCACAATAAAAAAGACCCTTGCACCATAAATAATATTTCACAAGTTTTAAAAACGATTATAAAAATTTCACAAATCATAAAAAATGTTGAAAAATTAAAATTGACCCCATAATATTTAACAATCATTAACCAGATTTGAAAAAACAAAATAATATTTCACAATAACTGCAACAAACATAATATTTCACTAATTATAAAAAAATATTTCACGATAAAAAAAATGGGGACCAAAAACCTTTGCAACAAACATAATATTTCATGCCAAAAGGACATTTCACAATTACAACAACAACAAAATCCGAAAAATTTAAAATTAACATAATATTTCCCAATTTTAAAAACGCCGTATTATATCATAAAACATGGCTTAATTGATGAAGAAAAATTCCCTTGCAACAACACTACTCTTTTCGTAACAAACAAAACACCTCAAAATTTGAAAAACCGATTCTTCCGTTAACATTCGTGAATGCATGAAATCACCCCAATAGTAACTCAAATATACAACATTTTTCTTCATTGCTCAACTATCACTCGTGGCGTAATGCGTTAAGACTCCTAAGTAGTAACAGAGGAAGTATAAAGTAAAATGGCCGCCATCGACGCCACCCCTAGCGTCGCGACGCCGCCCCCGAGCCATGTCACGTCTACACTAACGTGACGCTATTACACTCGATTCAAAACAGTGAGAGACGCCCTTTCACCCTGTGCTAACCCCGTCTCATCCAGACGCCCCGTTTAGAACTTAGGACCTTATGCCAACCGACGCCGCCCCCGACGCCTACTTAGGTCCTTTGATCCTGTACGTTGTATGACATGATGGGATTCGTTTCGAACAATGCAGACGATGGCAGTAAGCCTGTGCTACCCCTACCCAAATCAGACCCCTTTCGAAAACCGACGCATCCCCCCCAGAGGGCTAGTTATGCCACTAGATACGAGGTGAGGGGAGACGATATCTGCAAATACGGTGTCCGGAACACGTCCTTCGTTTATACCATTTTACCATTAGGCCCTATGGCTAGAGTTAGTGTAATATGGACATACGTACAACAACATGGCGCAAGTGCGCATGAATACCTCACTATTTTCCCACGTTTGCCTAGTTATGAAAAGATAAAATAAGTTTATACTTACATAAACAATTCTTCTTCTTCTATACAGCATCTTTTCGTATTCCTGATGAACACTGTTACTATTACTATCAACTAATTGAAAATGATTATGTAAGGAATAGGAAAAGGTTAGGGTTATATTTTCATTTCAGAACGTCACAACTTTATTCTGTATCATAAGGTTGACACGCTCATATGACATAATGTGTATAAACAAATGGCTTCACAGTAATAGAGCTGGATGGTTTATTTCATCTGTAACCATGTCGAATAAAGACAGATTTTCCAAACTTGCAGGAACACTTTGTTTGTTAATATAATTATACACTTCACTCTGCATGAGTACAAATTTACTCATAATGTCAGTTATATTAGTAGAATTAATCATAAGGTAATTAATGTCATCATTACGTAAAACAATACGACCACTATCGTATTGTATCACACATTTTTTCAAGCCCTTACGTGTCTTTAATCTGAAAAAGTCTTCTCTAAACAGATATGGTTTCGAATAACATATATTTTCACACATCTTAGGTAAATGTAAAGGTAAAGGGCGACAAGATAATGCAAGCACCGCTAGGATTTCCAATCTCGGCACATCCAGTGTAATTCAAAATGGAGTAGAATCCAAAACTGATGTATCGGTCCTTTCCGTTGTTGAGGAAATAGGTTCTGCGTGCTAATACCGAAGGAGCAATACTCTTGTTGTTGTCACAGCTTCCTTCACCACCTTGTCGATCGTCTTCTGTTTCTTTACAGAGCCTGATGAAACCTGAAACAAACAAACAATACTCGTAAGAAATCTAATTTTATACAGAGCCTGATGATGAAACCTGAAACAAACATACAAACAAAGAATACTGGTAAGAAATCTAATTATATTGGAGTAATGAATATATATAATACATACCTTTATACATTTGGTTTTGCTCCTTCCTGTCTCTGACGAAGACATCTCGATGGATCTAGGATGTGAGGACCTCTCGTTCCAGACAATGCAACGAAACTGAGCTAGTCCGATGAAATCCAGCTGCTTTATAGCTTTTCGTTCTGAAAACAGAAAGTAAAGGTTTTAACATACGCGTAACCTACTTTCTAATCCAACAATAAATCCATGTAGTTAAATACTTCCAATGCACATGTCCTGGAAAACATCTCTGACCTCCACCCTTCCTAGTTCCACAGAGAGTTCCAAGGAATTTGTGGAAGATGCGGACGACCTCTATGTCTGGAGACGTAGTAAACATGTTTACAAACTCCTACATCATCCATCCTTTATTCATGAAGTATGTGAACAAACAGACATAATGTCCACATACTGCCGTTGTCAGTCCTTGTAGTCTTTGAGTGTTGTACAGTCATTGTATAGAGTTTTGTTTTATAAATTTTGTTATCCCAGGAATGATGGGTGGCAGACCAAAAGAATCAAAGTAGTAGGCAAAATTTTGATTTTTGAAAAGCACGGCAACCCAATGAAAACCAGGTGAAGAATGAGGATCAAAGTTAATGACATAAATCTTAGGTTTATGCGTTACAACATCTGGTAACATATCGCTAGGGTAAACCCCACCGAATGTTTCTACATGACGTAAAGCATAGTTTGTTTGGTTACTATTCGTTATTCTAAAAATCTGTAATCACTCTTCTATCTTTAGTGATCGATACAGTTATCGTATTCAGAGTAGAGGATACAAGTGATGGCTTGTTCTAAAGCCCTATCGAACTTTGCTTCTATTCTAATGTTCCCACTACTGGGCAAACTTCTATGACCATGCGATGCCGAAACATCAGGCGTAAGATCATACATCAGTGTGAAATACCCATTTATATACATGTCGTGAGTGATTAGCATTCCGCTATTGCTATGATGGATCCCCGAACCTTTAAAAAGTAAGCTAGAGTAGTAGTCTTCTCATGATCTGTGGAAATGTGTAATCCTTCCGATGAATCTGTTGTCCATTGACATACATAGCAAAAGAACTCAAAGCAAAATGTCGAAACTCGTAGGGATTGGACTCCACTGTGCCGGAGAAAGAAGGATTCTTCACCATCGAGAAGAGAAGTCGTTTAGGTAGAGTACCAATGTATGCATTGTCTATAGAAATAGAACTAGATCCCGAACTAAACGTAAAGGTTTTCAAATCCACTCTTGTGATAGGATAGTGAGCATTATGACCTTTCTCTAGAGTTTTGATTTGTGCTAGCAGAATGCTAGGCGAAGCTTTAATTTTCCTTACGTATAGACGTACATCTTGAAATTTAAAGAAGACTTTCGAATTATCGTTTACACCCAAGATATAAAACTCTCTCTTTGCTTTCGTAAGTCTTATATGCATGTTTGCTTCTGGCAGTAAAAGTTTAGACAGATTGAAAATATCACCGTTTAGTTTACCTATCATTACCAATACTTTTGAATCCTCAGTCTTGTTGTATCTTTCGACCCAACCGTCATTTTTAACATTTGGTCCTAACGTTCCGTTTAATTCCGCCAATTCTTTAGGTTCTGTCAAACCTTCGATAGCTTTATCGGCATACCAAAAACCGTTTGTCAGATGAGTTTTAGAAGCATCCTCACCGTACGCAAACAATGTTTCAAGGTAAGACCTGTAATTGTACAAGTCCTCCGAAGGGGTGATTGATGTCCCGTTCAAGGAAACGCTAAGATGACTGAAAAGCGAATGAAGCAAATTGTTTACTCCTGTAACCTTATCCCCTTCAGTTATATCTTTCCCGTCGCATTTAACGAATTTTCCCTGCACCATGAGTTGTACGTTTAAATCTGTATAGTGTTCGCTGTCCGCAGCAATTACGAATTCGAGAACGCTCTGTTCCACCGGAGTAATAGCTTTGCATAATGTAGTAACATTTCCCACCACCGATGTTTGAATAGGGCTCATCTCGAAAAGGTCAAACTCTGACTTTGTCACGGCAAACATCTTTACACGACTGACTATTTTCTCCTCTTTACATCACTAAATATATCTCGCATCTTATGAGACACCCTCTTTCTATTTCTACCCCTACCCTTCATTTTATTCACGAGTTTTTGAGTTGATTCGTTTACTCTATTAGCAATACTGTAATATCTTTTACCTTATCACCTTCCTTTCTACTTGCTATATCCGTTAAAATATTTGCTCCCGCCGAAAGAGTTTCACGACCTACCGCTTTAGCATCCGAAAGGAGAATTGGTTTTATCATTCTAAATAATCCGCCCAAGAAACTACCTATTCCACCACCGTGTTGAACATAGGGGCTGCCGCTGTAGAAGGGAGCTAGATTGCCTAGACGCCCTCCCGACTGATTCACGTAGTATGCTGTAAGGTGGTCCATCGCAAAATAATTCATAACACCATCTGCCTTCTCTTTTTAACCCTCAATAGTGTTCGTGTGCACACCCGTCTCCCAATCTTTGAACTGAATCGAGTGGTTTACAGTCATATGACGATAACCCTCATCGTTCAGACAATTATATGCCTTCCAACAGTCGGAATAAATAGCCGTTCCTGCAGTACACGTTCCCGGATAATCGCAAGAAACGTTTCCTTGGAACATTCCGCAACAGGGCAAAGGAAGCACGCATTGGTATCACGTTCTGCAAGGCCAAATACCCACTGACCTTCTACCCGTTTATCCTTTTCCCAAACTTTGATTCGTCTATTTCGACTATCTTTCCAACACCACCTAGCTGGATTTTCTGTCGGTCCAGAACACACATTCAGTTTCCCTGCAAAAGAAATACCATTGCCTTGCAGTCTTCAATGTCACCCCGCATTCTTTACCTACGACATCCATTTGATTAAGACGCTTAAACCAAGAGTATTTAAACTCAAGAATTTGGGGAACAGTGAGATTGGATTTCTCGAACCAAGTACCTTTCCGGATGGAACGAGAGACTTGGTGCGAGGCGGCATTGGTAGTACTTTTTTTCGTTCTACAGAGCCAATACAAGCCGACAGAATTTTGTTTCCTCTTTCATTTGTTTACCGCAAGTCTAATTAACCCGTTCAACTTGCAGAATTCAATACCTTCTTTCACTAAATTATGAGTGACCAAATTCAGGAGAAAAAAAAACACTTCAAATTTTTAGCTGCATCTCTTTACTTGGGCTGCTGGTCCCTGCTCCGTTCTCCATTTGAATATTCGAAGGATTCACTTCAATGCACCACACCGTCACTGCTCAAAGGCAAGTAAATTCGGCGCGAAATATTTGTCGCGTTCAGGGAGAAAGTGGATTTTCCAAGTTTCCACTTCCCTTTGGCTGTAAAACAAGCGGCACTTAAACCCTCCCACCCCACGGGATCCTGGGCTGAACGAAATAGTGTTCTCATTGCAGCTGTAACTTAGAATGGCTATCCCAGCAAGAAGGCCGCCTTACGTAGAAAATTGTCTGTACCCTGGATGGGGGGCAGAATGTAATTGGTAATAAGAGGGAATGGCCCCAATACATGTTGCAGAAGTGGTGGACGAATGAGTTGGGGAATACTGATAGGATGATTATCGCCTCCTTTGCATATGGTAATGGCCTATCTGTTGAAACACTCATAGAATGCCTCCACAGCATTAATAGATATTTCATAACGAGGTCACATATGGATCGTACTATGAGATACTATTACATGTATTGGGACGAAAGCTAGGATAGAAGAAGTAAGAGGTGGTACTATGACATTGCCGAAATACGAGTGTTCGACCTCAACGGTATGCCACACACAAAATCCCAGGAACCGAAGAATTAATTACTACTTCCGAAATGAATATTCCCTCCCCCCACGCTCTTTTCAGGGGCATTTTTAATTCACAATTAAAATACCCTTGTACCAAAACTGCTCCTTTCAGAGCCAACATAATATTTCAAAAATAAAATAAGTTACCCTTGCACCGAAACTCCCCGGCTCTTTTCAGAGGCAACATAATATTTCACATTTAAAAGAAAACTTACTCTTGCACCAACGCCAACATAATATTTGGAATTTCACTATTATAAAAAACGATTGTAAAAAAGTCATATTTCTAAATAAAAAAGACCCTTGCACGATACATAACATTTCCCAATTTTTAAACGATGATAAAAAAACAAATAAAATTTCACAAAATATAAAAAATCGAATTGAATAATACCCATGTACAAAACAACATATTCCACAATCTTTAAATGATTTAACTAAGTAATTCACAATAAAAAAAGACCCTTGCACCCTTATTAAAAAAGAAAATTAAATTTCACAAATTATAAAAATATATCTAACAATTAAAAATACCCTTGTACCAAACATCATATTTCACGATCTTTAAACCGATTTAAAAAACCCTTTTTAAAAACGGTCATAAAAAACAAAATAAAATTACACAAATTATAATAAATATTAACCAATTAAAAAATACTCTTTTACCAAACATCATATTTCACGATCTTTAAACAGATTTGAAAAAACAAAATAATATTTCACAATAACAAAGAACCCTTGCAACACCAACAAATACAATATTTCACAAATTATAAAAAAATAATAATTCCCGATAAAAAAATTATATAATGCCAGAAGCCCTTGCAATAAACATCTTATTTCATGCCAACAGGATATTTCACAATATAAGGTATGTGGTCCAGTTAAGGCCTCGTTAAACTTCAAAATTAAAGAAAAAGTATTTATAATTTTCAAATTTATAATTTTCTCACTCAGCTATCAGCAGATGACTATAATAAGTTGTTTTGGGCAAGAAACAATGATATTAGTTAATGACATTAATAGCAAAAAATATAAAATTAAAGCAAGTGACAGTGGCCTTATGAGGAGCATGTTGTCATGATAAGGCCACTTGGATACACTGTATTCTTCTGACCAGCTCTGTACTCTTTGCCTCACTTTTCTTTATCCATCTCAAATAAATTGAACGTGTAGATACATTAAAATGTATTACTTAGTGTAAAAATAATAAAAAATCAATGAATTAATTAATGAAAAAGAACAATATTTATTACCATACAAATGGATTAACACACAACTTTTTACTTACTTACAATTAAGATGTATCACATACAAAAAACTCATAAGAATAAACAAGTTGTTGAACAAATTAAACTATAATATGTAAAAAATGTCTGCCATGGTGGAAGAAGATAAAAATGTTCCCATAACAGAGGCCGCATTTCCACGCTGGATTGCAAGACTTAGCCTTTGTTTTAGGAAGGACTTTGATCTTTGCTGTCCTGTCACTGTCTGCAGGAGGTTTCCTAAGGAATCTATAAAATTGATAGCTTCATTACACCAAGGGCCTAATGTTTCAACAGCAAAAGGAACAAATTTGTAGTTATGTTCCATAAGATGCCTATATTTTTTGAATTTGTTGTTTGCCGATCGTGAAGCCACTGCTCCAGCGTGACGAGTTGAATACTCCAAGTACGAGGAAGCAAGGGTATCAGCACAAGTAGCATCCCACACTAGATGTTGACTCCTGCACCAAGGAATGAGGGTCATCCCATCGACACGTGTTCCATCGTCCTTGCTCAAACCAACTGGCTCCAGAACTGAAGGAATATTGGCTGATTGTAATGCTCGGCATATAATGTTGTTCAATTCCTGGTGCCTTGAGTGTCTTCCTTCACTTTTAGAGCAGCTCAAACCATGAGTCCCTTCCTCATGAACTTTTCACCACTCACACAGGTGTGAGGGGAACATATATTACACCCTAAACGGAGTGCAACTGAAATCCTAAAGGTATTGTTCTCCAGTAGTGTACCAAGGTTTTTTGAAGGGAGTACTGTGAGCCAACCATTTGATTCTTGTTTCATGGCAGCTATGAGCCTCGCCTTTTGCTTAGGACAACTAAGGGTCAAATGGTGCTGAATGATTTGAATGTTGACCTCATCCCAATTTTGTTGGGAACACTTGTCTATTGGAATATCACGTCCATGCCTGCTCCATTCTTCCAATGCTTCAGTATAATCAGGGACAGAGATCTCGTCTGAAGTAAGGGATAATATCAAATTGACGAGATTTGTCGCCTCTTAAAAAAGCAGGCAGAGCAATATCCTCCACTTTTCGGATTCCAAGTCCCCCAAAACGTACGGGTAGAGATGCAATGGTCCACTGTTGATCACTTAATTGGCAGTTCATGATGTTTTCAAGTGCAAACTTTATGTCTGTATCTATCCTGGCAATTATGTCGCTATACTTCCAGCAAGGAGCCGTTCTGAGAAAGTATGTTAACTTGGGAATTGCAAAGCAATGTTTCACTAAGTAGTAAGCAACGTGATAGTTTAGTTCCTTAGTTCTATCAAGCAGAAGGCTAAGTTCTGTATGCCTCTTCTGGAATAGTCTCTGCATAGCACCAGAAACAAGAGGAACCCCAAGTAATTCAAGATCATCCACAGTTTTAATTCCAGGAGAGATAATCTCAAATTCTTTGATAACAGAGTCAGACTTTTCGGAAAGAGAGTACAATTCGCATTTGGATGGGTTGATCTGTAAACCTAGCTGACGACATTCTTCTATTATATAATGAAAATATTTTAGTACAACATCAGGTGAAACCAGCCAAAGTGCCATCATCAAGAAACCTAACATTTAATTAATTAATTATAAACAATGAAGCAAAACAGGTGCACTATATTTTTTGTTATTTGCAATCTCGGTTATTAATCTTGGTATGTTAATGCAGATACAAAAAAGAGATGCTTTAAAAGATCACAATGTAAGCTACTTATCCACGTATAATTTTATGCTGATATGAATCTACGGCATGGCAAGTTAGTATATTACAACTCGCCCTGCTCCCCTTTCCACCGGCGCGGTCGCCTTCCCCGCCTGTCTGCCTCTCTGCTCACTTCCCCGCCTGTCTGCCACTCTGCTCACTTCCCATCGCTCCGCCTAGCGCGCATCTTCCCCGCTATCCCTTCAGCTCAAGCCGGCCGCTACTAAGCACCGGTAATGCAGCTTGCTGTGTTCAGCCAGAAGCTTGCTGTAATGATTGCAATTACCATGTCACTAGAGCT
Source organism: Ectobius pallidus (assembly GCA_964059195.1). Lineage (NCBI taxonomy): Eukaryota > Metazoa > Arthropoda > Insecta > Blattodea > Ectobiidae > Ectobius > Ectobius pallidus. Next base: position 149,740,887 of record CAXKWD010000004.1, read on the forward strand.
TCTTTAGCGTTACTCAGAACCCGCCACGTGAAGGCAGAGGTTGATTTGGGTATCAGCAATGGCCCCAATATATGTTGCACAAGTGGTGGACAAGTGAGTTGGGAGAATACAGATAGGATGATTATCGCCTCCTTTTTATATGGTAATGGCCTATCTGTTGAAACACTCATAGTTTGCCTCCGTAGCATTAATAGATATTTCATAACGAGGCCACATATGGATCGTACTATGAGATACTATTACATGTATTGGGACGAAAGCTGGGATAGAAGAAGTAAGAGGTGGTACTATGATATCACCGAGAGAAGAGTATTAGACCTCAATGGTGTGCCACACTCAAAATCCCAGGAACCGAAGAATTAATTAATTCTTCGGAAATGAACATTCCCTCCGCCCCTAGGCTCTTTTCAGGGCCAATTTTAATTCTCAATTAAAATACCCTTGCACAAAAACGGCTCTTTTCAGAGCCAACATAATATTTCCGATTTGCACCATAACGTCTCTTTTCAGAGCCAACATAATATTTCAGATTTTAAAACAATTACCCTTGCACCAAAACGGCTCTTTTTAGAGCCTACATAATATTTCACATTTAAAAGAAAAATTACCCTTGCACCAACGCCAACATAATATTTCACTATTATAAATAACGATTATAAAAAACATAATATTTCACAATAAAAAGACCCTTGCACCATACATAATATTTCACAACTTTTAAAAACGATTATAAAAAACAAAATAAAATTTGACAAATTATAAAAATATTTAAAAATTAAAAAAGACCCTTGCACCAAACAACACATTTGAAAAACCAAATAATTTTTCACAATAAAAGAGACTCTTCCACCATAAATAATACTTCACAAGTTTTAAAAACGATTATAAAAAAACAAAATAAAAATTGACAAATTATAAAAGTATTTAAAAATTTAAAAAGACCAAACATCATATTACATAGTCTTTAAACACATTTCAGAATTCACAATAGAAAAAACCCTTGCACCATACATAATATTTCACAAGTTTTAAAAACCATTATAAAAAAAATTACAATTTATAAAAGATATTTAAAAATTAAAAAAGACCCTTGCACCAAACATCATATTACACAATCTTTAAACACATTTAAAAAAACTAAATAATATTTCACAATAAAAAAGACCCTTGCACCATAAATAATATTTCACTAGTTTTAAAAACGATTATAAAAAATTCACAAATTATAAGAAATATTGAAAAATTAAAAATGACCCCATAATATTTAACAATCTTTAAACAGATTTGAAAAAACAAAATAATATTTCACAATAACTGCGACAAACATAATATTTCACTAATTATAAAAAAAATAATTATTATTATTATTATTCTGTTTATTTATTCTGGCCGAGCTAAGGCCATTTGGCCTTCTCTTCCGTTCTACCAGTCACAAAAACTACATTACAATTACATAACACAAATACGCCTCTCCGCACAACCTTCCTGTTCCACTCTTCAAATCCGTCTCTCTGTCGCTTCCCACTTAATGTCTTCTTCGGTGATTACTTCTATTTGGCGAGGTGCATAATCCACCCGCCCTAACGGGCTAGGCCCGCTCCTCTCGGCGACCTCTCACTGACTTCTGACTGCCTCTGCTTCCACGCCAACGGTCTCCTCTCCAAAAATTTTAACCGTCGCGCATGCGCATTCCCTTCTTAATGTAATTCAAAAAGCTCACACAGTATCGATAGTCACTTATTTCTCTTTAGGAATGGTTCCTTTCTGGTCCATTCCTCTTCACGTTCGTCACTCGTTTTTCGCAGCGTGACACCCCTACCAACGGACGTTTTCATCTTTGAAACTACTCTGGTATTCTGGTCGTTGGCTGAGGTGGGCTAGAGGGGCGATGCCCCCACCCAAAAAAGCCCTGCCTCTATAGAATTGTAGCATTTAAAATGTTCCTATATATTTAAGAATAAAGGTAGTCAAAACCGGAAGCAATTGGAAAATATTGGAGCTAAACTCAAGTTGGTAAATAATATCATTCCCTCAATCTCAAACAAACTGTCTTAACTGGAGTTTTGTTAAACATTGAACAGATATGGAGAAGGATTTCAAGGATTTCGGCTATTAGTTAATGCGGCATTGACTATTCCAGCTACTACAGCCGCAGTAGAATTTTTTCACATTTAACATCTCTATTATGGCCACAAAGACTCTCTATGTCACATGAAAGGAATGCAGAGCTTGTGCTTTTGATCTATAACAAAGTCTTGAAGTCCCTCTTATCGTGGATCAGTTTGTATTACAGTTTACAATTAGCTGTATAAGTACTACGCTTGTCTATTCATAATTTTCACTGGTAAATAAGTGTTTAATTTTTCCCCACTTCTTTTAAAAATAGATAATTTGTTACAATTTTCAATATCCTAATTTCAGTGTCTGTAATTTGTATTAATAAATTATTTTATCTATTATTTTATCTCCTTATTTATGTTTCAGTTAATTTTGTTTTGGGGTGGTGGTGTATATAAAAAAAATGCCAACCCCGCAATGTGATTTTCCCCCTCGAAAACTTGACTTTGGCTACTGGCCTGCAGGTATTGGGGCGTGTATCTGTTAGAAGTTGATTCCAACTGCAGAAGGATTCCACTGTAAGGAATCCCAGCGAAGTCGTCTATGATCTTCACGACCTATGACCACAACGCCACAATCAGTTTTTCCGTCTCGTATCAGTTATTTCTGTTCATTGTGTTATGGAATTTTACCATTTTATATCAAACTGCAGTAAAAGTATATTTTATTCCTTAGAGAATAATTTAACACTGAGACGACTTACTGCCAAAGTTGGAAAATTTCAGCAATGAATGGAATCTATTTAATATCGCATGGAATATATAATTTTATCCAATATTGATATGCACATAATTAAGTAAGCTTCTGTTAAATTAAATACATTCTGTCAATCTGAAAATAAAGTTTTCTTTTAATTTTGGAGACTTCATTTTAGAGATAAGCAAGCAGTTTCGTTATTCAGCTCCAATCAATGATCATGAACTGCTTGTTCCTATATATTGCAAGGAATAGGATGCATTATTGTAATAATACTCTTAAAATTTATTTAGATTATGTGAAAAGGCTTGATCTGTTTTGAACAAGAGTAAAAAAATAAGTGAGATGTCATTAAAAGTAGTATGGTTTTGCCGGTTACCCCTATGGTGGAGTCGCGATACATGCCCGCAACACATGGTGGAGCAGGGGCAAAGTCCATCTCGCAGCGTGTGGTAAGTTCAAAGTCCGCAAATGACGTCATCCAAGATGTCGGCGCGCTAGGCCACGTGACCAGAAGTAGGTTTCGTATTTCATCACGAAGCGTAAATGCAACGTTATCATTATATTCCTCCATACACGTTTTCCGTAAGATGTTTATTTGTCTAATACATTCATTTTTTCACTATGGTCCTGGGATCGACTCAGCCTGGAGTAATTGCAACCAATGCCTAAGGCTGTTATCCTTATTATTATTATTATTATTATTATTATTATTATTATTATTATCATTATTATATTACTTTTTTTCTTTCTTTCTTTCTTTTCTTTTTCTTTTTTTACACATCGAAGTCTAAAAGATACTAAGATAGCACATATTTCATTTCTTCAAGTATTTTTTTATAATTATATTTCACTGTACATTTTTTCCGTAAGATGTCTATATATCTAAAACATTAATTTTTCACTATGGCCCTGGGGTCGACTCAGCCTCTAACAGAATCCTGGAGTAAAGGCGGCCGGTGCGTAGGGCTGAAAACATTAACGTACATATTATTATTATTATTATTATTATTATTATTATTATTATTATTATTATTATCATCATCATTATTATATTACTTTTTTTCTTTCTTTCTTTTCTTTTTCATTTTTTACACATTCAAGTCTAAAAGATATTAAGATAGCATATATTTAAACCTTTATGTTTTGTTTTTATAATTATATTTAACCATACAATTTTATCCGTAAGATGTATATTTCTCTATTATATTAATTTTTTACTATGACCCTGGGATCAACTCAGCCTCTAACAGAATACTAGAGTAAATGTGGTCGGTATGTAAGGCTGTTAATCTTAACGTACATATTATTATTATTATCATTATTATATTACTTCTTTGTTTACATATCGAATTCTAAAAGATATTACGATAGCACATATTTTAAACCTTCAAGTATTTTTTTATAATTATATTTCACCATACAGTTTTTTCGTAAAATGTCTATTTTTCTAAAACCTAGCCCTGGGGTCGACTCAGCTTCGTTCTTTCAGGTTAGCGTTTAATATAATTTTCACTTTAATCCTAGGGTAAAGGCGACCGGTGCGTAAAACTCATCCTGGGTTTTTAGAGGGAATAATAGTATGTTATACTTTATTATTTAAAGTCGTTTTGTGAATTATATTAAAAACCTGTATCGAGTTTTATATTCAAGTGTTATATCATCGCAGAACTGTGCTTAGCGTTGTCTCAAAGCAGAGAGAGTTTTGCCGAGTAGTCTAGCCTTGACAGATAGCATTTTTGCTGATGCAGTAATACTATATAGCGAGTATTTTTTTATCTACGTTTAGGTGATACAACTTCATTCAGTCTCTTTAAATGTTCACTCAATATGTCAAAACACTCCTTTCCCTGTAATACATTATTCATTAGGCATTCTGTTTAATTTTCCAATCGTTACGCCTTATATGTGTTATAACAGTGATCTCATTCCTTTTGCTTTAATTATTATTAAAACCTAGTCATATGTGTAATTTTTATTCTATGCGTATTACCTATAACGATTTTTATATAATAAACCTATGTTTCATCTCTGAACGATATCACGTTACATGTTATACAACTTAATAAATACGTCATTATTCATAGGCGTTTTGTAAAGTCAGATTTTTCTCAACGCAGAACCGTATCGTAACGCATGGAGATTTTGCCGTCATAAGCGGAAGTTTGCTGACCTTCACATACAGAACGGGTGAGATTTGTAAACGCATGAATTCTTTTTAATATCAGCCTCAACACCGTACAACGTATGGTATTATTTTGATCAGTGATTTAACTTTTAATACAATGTTATGCTTTACCTGCTAATCTGATGCGATGTATTTACGAATTGATCCTATTTTTGTATATAATAATATTACATTATTTTGCTTTTCAATTTGTTTCATACCGATATATTTTAAATTCTTCTTGAAGCGATTTCTTCCTATTTCTATGATTACCTATGATTTTACCTATTTTCTATGAATACCTATGATTTCAATGTATAATGTAATAAAACATTGTTACATCTCCGTTCGATCTCACTCCATTTTTTTTTTTTTTTTATTTTTTATAATTATATTCCACATACAATTTTATCCATAAGATGTCTATTTCTCTAAAACATTAATTTTTCACTATAGCTTTGGGGGACGACTTAGCCTCAGTTTGCTGGCTAGCGTATAATTTGAAACAATAATTTTCACTTTGGTCCTAGGGTAAAGGCAGCCAATGCGTAAGGCTGTTAACCTTAACGTACCTTATTATTATTAATAATATTATTATTATTATCATCATATTTCTTCTTTGTTCACACAGCGAATTCTAAAAGATGTAGCAATAGCCATTATACATTTTTATAATTATGACAGCGGTTGATTTTTATCTGATGACATAAGCCCTCTCATAAGATATCTATCTCCCTATATCATCTTTTTCTGAGATGGACTCGGCCTCAGTCGTTGTATAAAATGTTAATCTCCTTGTACTATTGTCTCAAACCCTTGGTCTGTATACGCAAAACAACGTAATAAATGCGTCATTATTCATAGACTTTTGTAAAATATATTAAAAGCCTGTATTAAGTTTTATACTCATACGTTATAAACAGCGAAGATTTCTGCTAGCCTTGTGTCAATGCAGAGAGAGTTTACAGAATAAGCTAACCTTAACAGATAGCATTTTTGCTGATGTAAGATTACGATAGCAAGTATTTTTATCGATTGCACAGGTGATACTTATGCATTCAGTCTCTTTAATTCTTCATTCGTCATGTTACCTCATCTCTACCTTTAAATCCTCTTCTCAGTCATTATGTCTTAATCTTTCTGTATTACCTAATGCTTTTATTGATTTATTGTTTCATTCTCCGCTTTGAATAACCTGATACGCTGACATCTATTTCATTCATAATTATGTACTATGAATTCTCATCGCTGAGGGGGAGAGTAAGTGGAAGGTAGTCTACCATTACATTTCACAATATCAAGAGCGCATGCGCAGTCATTCGTCTTCCTAGCAGGTCAGCTCTCTAAACTCCAAGTTATGCGTCTCATTTCACAGTAGAGACCGGAAGCATATATCATATTACCAAGGTCATTTTTTTTTCAATTGTGTAATCAGACGTATCCTCAAACAAAAGGTTAATTTTAAAATTTCTTTATTGATATGCCTTATGTGTATGATTTATTAATCTTTATGTATAATATTATGCTGACCAACTGCCCACCACACAATCTACCATCTGTCTATAGTTGATGATGCAGCGGTCGAGTTTTAGGTCAAATCCCTTCAGAGATGTAGCGCAACAGAGATTTTGAGTTTAGCTGCTTAAATATACACTACCTATTTTTTATGCACGATGCTTTCATTCTCCGTTCTGGAACGGACTTGGTCGAAATGTTTACTTTATACATCTAATTTTAAAAAAATCACGTAACAGTCCTATTACAAATAGTAGAAACTCAAAATAGCTGGAGGTTCAAGTTTTCAAAACTTACAATTTTTTCCATATTTAAACTTTGAATTAAAATTATGTTTTTTATTTTACAAGATCAGCATTAATTTTTACTATGAACCACAACGGTGGCGCGGGTCCTAACACCATCATGTTTGAATTAGTTTCTTAGCTTTCCACTGATGTTTAACTTAACCTACACAATAGTCCATCAATTTTTTCTTTTTATCATACAACCTACCTAATTATCCTCACAAAATGGGATTATTATCAAGTTAACATACATTTTTTCTATAATACATCAAAAGTTTAGCGGTTAAAGATAATATGCTAAAGTTCTCATCATTACTTAAAATGCCTTTGAACTCGACATGTTCATCATTCCAGTCTTAGACCTAATATTTTAAATGCACTTGATACAAATATAATTTTTTACGAGATCTTTATCATAATTTACAGAGCACCTAATAGTTATTTTTAATATTGTTTTAAATTTAAAGTCATTGTATCCACTAGTCTTCACAATATTTCATTTTAATTTTTCGGTTATGGTCGTTCTATATAGGTATTTCATTTCTACAGTCAAGCTATCCCTAAGAAGTTCTCTTTTATTACTTCAGGTTTGGTATAGAACATTATGAAAGATATTCTTCCATAACTTTTCTTAGAGTTCTTTGTATGTTTTTCCTTAACGCTATGGTAATAATATTCTAGTAGATAAGGGTTCAGTTTTTGCATTTCATTCATGTATGTGAAATAGAAATAAAAATTATAAATGAGTTTCTTCAGGTTCTTACACATAATATACAATACATTTCAAATATTATATCGAGATATTCATCGGAGTCCATCAAACTCTTAACTTTATCCCACCATCTATACATCTTTTATATATTGTACAGCATAGTGGATATCATTTTGAAATTACTTTTTACATATAAAATTATCGACTATTTTATGTTTACGCTATATGTTTAAGTACTTGCTCTACGTTTTTACATAAATTCATTATAAGTATCAAATTTTCCACATAAATTAGCGAAAATAACGAAGTTTGCTCGTAAAATAACTATAAATATCGACTTTTATACATAGAAAGGTGAAAAATTACACAATCACATACACACATCACACAATCACTTCATTTCTAGGAGAATAGACCTACATTTCACACACACATATAAATGATACTTCATTTTAAACTAGGAATTGATTGAAATTGAGAAACACATACCAGATCTTCAGGTTGCTGTCAATATTCTGGAGGATATAACACGAAGCATAATATAGAACATTCATCACTCTTTTTTTACATAATTAACTCTAAATTCAGTTAATAGAGGACTATGTGATGGAAATATTTAAGTAGGGTTATTCCATTCTTGACACTGAATAGAGAGGGTCTCGATGTCTTACACTATAAGTTGAGTTATGAATGATGGATGAACGTTCGCGATCACTCTGAAACTGCATTCTACATACAAGTGTTGTAATCTTAGTAGTCTTGCTAACATTAACCTGTTGCTCTTTACCTATGATTCAACAAGTAATATGTGTAATATATGACTAAAATGATCTTTTTGTTAGACATCCTGAGAGTTGATGTATAGTAAATATACAACTCCATTCCTAGAAGACCAAGACCAAGACCGAGAAACAAGACCAAGAGCAAGACCAAGACCAAGACCAAGACCAAGACCGAGAAACAAGACCAAGACCGAGAAGCAAGACCAAGACCGAGAAACAAGACCAAGACCGAGAAACAAGACCAAGACCGAGAAACAAGACCAAGACCGAGAAACAAGACCAAGACCGAGAAACAAGACCAAGACCGAGAAACAAGACCAAGACCGAGAAACAAGACCAAGATCGAGAAACAAGACCAAGACCGAGAAACAAGACCAAGACCGAGAAACAAGTCCAAGACCGAGAAACAAGACCAAGAACGAGAAACAAGACCAAGACCGAGAAACAAGACCAAGACCGAGAAACAAGACCAAGACCGAGAAACAAGACCAAGACCGAGAAACAAGACCAAGACCGAGAAACAAGACCAAGAACGAGAAACAAGACCAAGACCGAGAAACAAGACCAAGACCGAGAAACAAGACCAAGACCGAGAAACAAGACCAAGACCGAGAAACAAGACCAAGAACTTGAAACAAGACCAAGACCGAGAAACAAGACCAAGACCGAGAAACAAGACCAAGACCGAGAAACAAGACCAAGAACGAGAAACAAGACAAAGACCGAGAAACAAGACCAAGACCTAGAAACAAGACCAAGAACGAGAAACAAGACCAAGACCGAGAAACAAGACCAAGACCGAGAAACAAGACCAAGACCGAGAAACAAGACCAAGACCGAGAAACAAGACCAAGACCGAGAAACAAGACCAAGACCGAAAAACAAGACCAAGACCGAGAAACAAGACCAAGACCGAGAAACAAGACCAAGACCGAGAAACAAGACCAAGACCGAGAAACAAGACCAAGACCGAGAAACAAGACCAAGACCAAGACCAAGACCACAGGCTTCAAATTTAAGATTCCATTTCAAAACTTCATATTTCTGAACGTTTAGTCACACTATAAAACAACATTTTCTACATAAAGTCACTATAATTATCGACGTTTTTACATAAACTAACTATAAATATAGAAATTCGTCTGAGTCCATCAAACTCTTACGTTTTCCCATAATCTATTCATCTTTTATATGTTTAAGTACGTGCTCTACGTTTTTACATAAATTCATTATAAGTATCAAATTTTCTACATAAATTAGTGAAAATAACGAAGTTTGCTCGTAAAATAACTATAAATATCGACTTTTATACATAGAAAGTTGAAAAATTACACAATCAAATACACACATATCACATACACTTCATTTCTAGGAGAGTAGACCTACATTTCACACTCATAAATGATACTTCATTTTAAACTAGGAATTGATAGAAATTAAGAAAAATATGTAAGTAGGGTTATACTTACTAGATTTGACTAAACAATTAAAGGAAAAGTCTTTGTCTTTAATTAGGGACTTCAATTAATGAATTTAATGGTAATTCTGATAATGACGTAATGAATTAACCTTATTGGAGAAACCTAACTCAGAGCGGCAAATCTCGTCGAATCAGAATTAATATGACATAATTTGTTTATGTTATACCAATTGCGCATCAATGCGTATAAAAATCGCTCGGGGCGATTCACGCCCACCTTTTCGCCAGTAATCTTCTGAAGAACTGCACGCAAGTTTGTCGCCGAATTTTCGACCAAACAAAGACATGGTTACCAGCTAGTTTCAGCTGCCATGCATCGTCAATGTGGCTGTGTCGCCACTTACAACATGAATCTTGTAATTAGTTTCTATTAATACAATTCATATACTACGCTTCGCCTATATATATATATATATATATATATATATATATATATATATTGTAGCAGTAATATGTATATATATATATATACATATTACTGCTACAATGTAGTGTATTCTACTACGCTTCGCCTTCATACAATTTGTAATAATGTAGTAGTAGTAGTAGTAAATGATTTATTTTGCCTGGCAGAGTTAAGGCCATAAGGCCTTCTCTTCCACTCAACCAGGTTTCAGAAAATATATACAATGCAGGTTTACATAAATAGCAAATTAGTGAATAAGAGACTTATGACTAATACTAAGACTAAGGTTAAGGCTAATCAAAATAATAAATTAAATAAGTAAAAGCATAGGTTTCATAAAAAGCATAGGCTTCATAGAGAGCGTAAGTGTCATCAAAGAAAATAGTAATAATGTTACAAGTAAAACAAGGAATATGTAAAATTATGTTATAATGGAAATTTAAGTCCAGCTGTAGATACGTTATAAGGAGACTAAATAATGTTATATACAGTGAAAGATGGAGTGACTACAAAGAGCTAGTTCTGTTCAGTGGGCAATAATTGTTTAATAAGCGCAGATTTGAAAGAGTGTACACTCCGACTACCCCTAATATCTTGTGACAAGGAATTCCAAGAACGGGCTGTGGCTATGGTGAATGAATGAGAGTATGAGGTTGTATGATGACTAGGAATTGATAACAGAGAGTTGTGCTGCGAGCGTGTACCATGATTATGGTAGGAGGATAGAAATGTAAATCGGGGAACCAAGTAAAGAGGTATGGAAAACTTAAGACTTTGGTATAATAAGCACAGAGAGTGGACCAAACGTCTATTATGCAAACGAAGCCAAGACAGTTGCTTGAAATATTTTGAGATATGATCGTGGAAACGAATGTTAAAGATAAAACGAACACAAGTATTATGAACACGCTGAAGTTTCTGTGACAATTCAACACTCAGATCTCCATACAAGATGTCGCAGTAGTCGAAATAAGGCATCACTAGTGTCTGTATGAGGGTTTGCTTTATTCTAGTAGGAAGGAAGTTTTTCAGTCGTTTTAGAGCATGCATGATAGAGAAAGCCTTTTTACATATATGCTTGATTTGGGAATTCCAATTCATGTTTGAGTCGAGATAGATACCTAGATTTTTTACTGTTTCTGTGTAAGGGATAATAGTGTTGTTCAGTGTCACTGGTAGCAATGTAGCCTTGTTGATGGATGACACGAGTCTTTGCTGTCCTAATACAATAACTTGGGTTTTGCTTGGGTTAAGTTGTAAGCCAAATTTGTTTGCCCAGTTACCGATTGATTGTAGATCTTCGTTAAGGAATGTTACAGAGTCATTAATTGCATCGGGAGGTGAGTGAATATAGATCTGAAGGTCATCTGCGTACAGGTGGTGTTGGGAGTGTCTTATGTGACTAGATATATCATTTATGAATACGGAGAATAAGAGAGGCCCTAATACAGACCCCTGGGGAACGCCTGCCTTCACACATCGCCACGATGAAGAGCGCTTGTTATCAGTAACACATTGCTGACGACCGCGAAGGTAGGATTCCATCCACGTGATTGCAGTGTCAGACAGATACAAAGATTTCAACTTTGCAATAAGAATGTCAGTATCGACTGTGTCAAATGCACGGGAAAAGTCAAGAAGGGATAATACAGTCAACTCACGTCTGTCCATGGCCTCACGAGTATCTTCAACGATTTTAAGGAGTGCAGTAGAGGTACTGTGATAAGTCCTAAAGCCAGACTGGAGTGGATCGAGCAAGTTGTAAGTATGTAAATAGTCAGTAAGTTGTTTGTGAACAATACGTTCTAGTGCTTTAGATAAAGTAGGTAAAAAACTAATAGGTCTGTAGTCTGTAGGAGTGCTTGGCCGATTTACTTTAGCAATAGGTCGAACGAGTGCATGTTTCCATTGTTGAGGAAATGTGGATGTAACAAGTGAAGCGTTAAATATGTGAGTTATGGTCGGAAGGATGATATCTATGATTCTGTTTAGCATTCTTATACTTATTCTGTCAATGCCCTGTGAATTAGTTTTTACCCGTTGAAGAGCTTTCTTTACTTGCATGGGAGATACGTGAGAGAAATAGAATTTTTCACGATCTGGTGTAGGTAAGGTTGTCAGTTCAGCAATAGCTTGTCGTTTAGTTGCATTGTCTAAGGTTCTGATAGGCACTGACGTAAAATGCTCGTTCAGTTCGTTGAGAGATAAATTGTCAAAAGAACAGTCAGTTTTTTGTTTACATAGTCCCATTGTACGTAAGTTTTTCCAAACGTCACAAGTCGTCATAGTTGGCACAACAAGTTTGTGTCCATGTTGTATTTTAGCATTACGTATCATTTGGGTCGTCTTATTTCTGAAACGCTTATAGTGTTGCCAGTTTTCATCACATTTATTGTGTTTATATTTACGATATGCCGCGTCTCTCCTTGTCATATATTCACGTATTTCTTCAGTCATCCATGGTGCAGGGGGACGGGTTACTCGTTTAGTCTGTAACGGTGCGTGTTTGGCATATAGCTGTATTATCAGGTCATTGAGAGCTTGTACTTTTTCGTCAACAGTGCGCAGATTCCATATGGAGTGCCAAGGCAGTTGCAGGGCGTCTTCAGTCAGTTGCAGTTCGTCTATATTTTTAATGTCTCTGTATGTAATGAATTTGGATTCGCGTTTCGGGCACTGCAACGAGTATTCGACGTAAATTAGGTCATGTGCTGAAATTCTAGGTACAGGTAGTTGTCCATGCGTTATAACCCTATGTGTTTGTGAGATCACTATTAAGTCAAGTAAAGTGTCTGTAGTGCCAGTGTGGTGTGTCGGTTGAAGGGGCAGAATGGTCATATTGCAGGATTGGAATATAGAATTTAGCTTCAATACATCTGTTGAGTTAGCCTTAATAAGATCTGTATTGATATCACCTAGGAGGAGTGTGTGCTCATAATAGGGGGTTAAGTCAATCAATGCATTTTCTAGATCTGAAAGGTAACCGATTCTGGGTGGTCTATAAACTATGCAAATAAGACATTTTTGTGTACCAGCGGATATTTCAATAAACAAGAATTCAGGACGGGCTGAATATTGAGAGGCAGACTGCGATACAATTTTAGGCTGGAGGTCACTTCTTATGTAAGCAGCGACCCCACCTCCCCCCTTCCCTATTCTGTCATTACGGAGGAGAGAATAAGAATGCAATTCAACAAGTGAAGAAGGGAGGGACGGTTTAAGCCAGGATTCAGACAACAGAATACAGTGAAGATTTAGAGAAGAGACGATGCTGTGCAGTTCTTGGAAATGAGCAATAAGGCTTTGAACATTAACGTGAGCAACCTTTAGGGTGGTGGAGCTACCTGAGAAAGACGACTTCAACAGATCGGCGGTGGAAGGAGGTAGGGGTGAGAGACGATGACTGCTTTCCTTTTCAGAGCTTTGTGTCCCGTTAGGTGCAAGGGGGTAGAGAGAGAAAGGGTTACTGGACTCATTATCACAGTGAGGGGCAGTCGGGGAAACATTTCTAGAATTATTTACGTCAATATTGTAAACTAAGAATTCAATCAAAAGAAACAAGTTTAGAAATAATATTCGATATTGAAATACTCGACACTACGTTTACTAAAATGATAATTTAAATATTGTAATGTGATGTAATTAGCTGATTTGAATTTTTCTAAAGAGTTAATGAAAATAAGCCAATGAAAATTATAAACTAAAAAGAAACTAAAGATAACGTGAATAAATATAGAACAGAACTAGACCTTAAGTGTCATCGCCTGACATCACATGTTGTTTAGATCAGTCATTCTTGTCAGTCTTCTTTTGGTGCCCTCGTGGTTGACAATAACGACCCCGTCCATCGTCCAGACATTATGAAGCCCAGTGTAGTGCATCGCTCATAACCTCCAAGTGCTTCACAACAACAACACTATGTAGTACGTCGCTCATAACCTCCAAATGCTTCACAACACAACACGATGTAATACGTCCCTCATAACCTCCAAGTGCTTCACAATACAACACTGTACAACATGTAACTATTTCAATTTATTTCACCAAATGTTGGTGATGGAAATCATTATTCATTGCACATGCCAACGTGACTAACATCAAGATTGTGTCACTGTCATCACATCAACCTCAAGTCAACTTCAAGAGAACAATACTGAAGAAGATCTAAATCCATCAATCATTCTAGTCAAGACCGTGTTTCAAAAAGTGTTAAATTTCTTCAATTTTACTTGTTTTTAATTTTATATTATGTAATCAGTGATTTTTAACAGTGATCAGTGCTTTCTGCGCTCTCTTCACTAACAAATAGCAACCTCCAGTATTTAACTTAATAAATAAATTACTAACTCCAAGTTTTGTGAACTTCTTATTTTTTGGTTTTCGATGTAGGGTCCAAATTCATTTTTTTTATCTTTTTCCCATTTCCTTCTTATACGGTCCGTCTTACCAGAGGCCTTAACCCCTACAAACTCCTTCATAGCTTCAATAAATACAATGCTAAATTAAATATTTTAATATATTTTAATTTCTTAAAGCCTCATTTCCCGGGACCCAACACATGTTCCGTGATCGCGATTTTTAATAAATGCAACTTTCATGGTTGTGTACTATTTCTCCTCTTGTTTAATGATGTAAATACACAATATAAAACTTATATTAGTATTAGTATTAGTAAGTGTTTATTACAATCATTAACTTTTTACAAATTCCACCCCTAAATATAGAGAAAGTGCTTTCTTTCAAAATCTCGAAATTTGGCCGAAACTTAAAATTGTTATAACTTTTGAACATTTGAAGATAAAATACCAAATTACTACTCATTTAAAATTGAATTCATTTCACTACAACTTCTATTACGAGAGTATTCCTGTATACTCACGGGTTGAAGCGCTTGAAGGCAAAGTGCGTCGAAAAGCGCGAGGCGAAAGAGCTTTCTTCGAAAATCTTGAATATTCGCTTGCGTGTATCTCAAAAACTGTTGGGAATAGAAAACATGTGTGGCATTAAACGTGTGGGAAATTTTATCAGCTTGAATTTTGTATAATGCAACTTTTTCTCTACGATCCACCATTGTTTAGATATAAGCAAAAAACCTAAAAAAGGTACCTTCTGCGGGCTCCCCTGCCCCCCGCTCACCCCCAACCCTAGGGGACTTTTAGTATGTTGTTCAGGATACTCCCTCCGACAACTCTGCCAAATTTTAAAACTACACGATTTATTTTTTCTATTTTTCGTTCGTTGGCTGGACTATAATGCTACGTACCGTTCTCTAACATTTAGTGGCACAAAGCGAGTTTTGCACTAAAACGAAATTTAATTTCTAAAATAAAGTGGCATAATACAGAGCTCTGTTAATTTACTGCAATAATAGAACTTTAGCACTGAATAAAATACAGTATATGTCCAGAGAGGTATGAAAATCATGTCAGTAACTGTGACTGAATAACTGTGGTGCAGTGTAATGAAATGAAGGATTAGGCAGTGGCGTAGCAAGCTTAGGTGGTACCCGGTGCGGAAAATTTCTTGTCACCCCCATTTAGATTATTAAAAGATGGAACAGTTCCATCTCCCACGAGAGTTTAAGAGTTTATCGATAGATGCAGCTGCAACGAATTTATCTTATGTAACTCGTAAACTCAAAGAATTATGCAAAATTAGTAATAATTACTTTTTTATATAAAGCTCCGATTTCATGATATACTATGAATCACCCATGAATCAATCGAGTTACCAGTGCTACCAATGGTGCATATAAGACATAATAGTTAACCTAATTCAGCCAATTCAGCCAATTTACGGCATGCTGTACATTGTACATTGTACTGTTAAACGACAATAAATTATTTTATTATTATTATTATTATTATTATTATTAATCTAAAGTGCGTTATAGACAGACAGATATACATTGTTTTCGTGAGCGGCAGATTGTGGGTGTTACCGTTAATGAAGCGAACATCTAGGCCAAAATACACTCCCGAAATTGTGCAAATTTTTATTTTTGAGTGATTTTTTTATATATTTATATTTTGTTTTCCAAGCGAAATCTCGAATTTTGGAAAGATGAATTTTGATAAAAGGACAAAATTTTGTAATTATGTCAGATACCTTTCAAGATGTGAACCGAAGATTGGAGACACGTTTTCCTTATTTTTACATAAAGAAAGTTTTCTCGAAAACGGCTCCAACGATTTTCTTTAAATTTTGCACGTGGGTTGGTTAAACTAAGAGCTAAAACTTTTATGTGAAACACTTTTTCGAAATAATTCTCTGAAGGGTAGTTATAAGCCACCCACTCTGAATACGCGCTCTTTGTAATACGGCATCTTGCAACGGAAATTCGTACGAAAACAAAATTTTGTATTTGGATTAGGTACCTTTTGGGGATGTGACAGGGCAGAGGAAGTTAAGTGAATTATACATCAATTTTTTATAGGTTGATCCTAAGAAATTTCATAAACAAGTAATTTAACTATTTTACGGAACTGTATTATTAATAATCTATTCTTAAATACGCGCACATCCCAGTTCAAAATCTAGATTGAAGGAGACTTCGGAGTCAACTCACATTCGAAGTTTATTTTCGTCAAAGTCATGACTGCCGCAGCGGGTAGAATTGGTTGCGGCTTCAGTGATATAAAATATCCCCGATTGTTGAAGACTCATTTAAATTAATAAAACTGCAGAGACAAGCATCGACAGAAATAAAAACCTCTCCCCTAACCATAATATTATTGTTCGTATCAACCCAGCGGCCAGTTCAGCCGCGTTTTATTACCTTTGTTGACTGAATTTAAACCTAAAAGAAGTTTCAATACGCATGTTGACTTGTAGAAAGTTCTTAAGCTTATTTAATTGTTTTAAATATTATTATTTTCTTTAAATTCCCTTAAGCGATTTTTTACTTACAAAGACACATTTTTATTTTGTCACCCGCACCTCCCGCACCCCCCTTCCTACGCCACTGGGATTAGGAACGTCTCATTGTATGATGGGCTCTTTCTACCTGCTCCACCCTCACACAGGCTGTCTGTCCGTTCTTTTTAACATAGCTTCCTCGTTCCACCGCACTACATTTATACTTAGTGGCATGGAAACACTCACTTCTTGGAAATACAGTACAGTATGTTTCATAAATAATCTTCCTAACATTCACACTAGTTTTAAAAAACATTCTGCTACTGAAAAAACACACCATAAGCTATATTTTTCAAAAATCTTTTCTTATATTCACTGACACTGAATTAATTGGCACAGTAACGAGGTTTCTTATGTATGTTATGTGGGAGAAGGTCTGTTCAATTGCATTTATTGGCGCAGGGTGAGAGTGGCACTGTAAAGAGGGCATTAAAGCGAGGGTTCACTGTAATATCAAATTGACGTTTTAAGATAATTTGTAGATAAGTAGATTAAATTAAATACTGTCTAATATATTACCATAAAATAGGCACTAAGTTGGGCATTACACTGGTCAACCGATTTGGTTCAGTATCAATAGCGTTCTACCCACGGACGTTGTAAATGCGTGTACCAAGTTTCATGAAAATGCGATAAAGCGTATTTGAGTTATTGCGAGTACAGACACATGGAAATACTGATATACTGATATACAGACAGACAAGCAGGTAGACAGACGGACAGACATTTCACGTCCCCACATAATCTCATAAGGTACAATTCTGGCACGCAATAAACATTAAAAAATATCACGTCCAAGATGATCACAGGTATAATCCTTAAATGTAAGTGTGCATTTAAATAGTCCTGGGCAACTGGACTAAATAGTCGAACAGTCCAATACTCATTACCGAGTTATTCAGTCACTTTTTTTAAATGTAAAAATGGGTTTTATAATAAAATAATGCAAAACAATTATAAACTTACCTAGAAATGTGTTCTTTCGGTAAAAATATCATTCTCGTTTTCCATTCTTTTTCAGTTAACAACAGATCCTTTGTTGAATATTCCTGTTTATCCCAGTGGGCGAGAGCCAGCCAGGTTTATGAGTATTTGTAGTTATTCGGTTTCTGAAAGATGTTTTATTAGGGGAGCCCGGAAATAAAATGTTCGACGATTTTTTACGTTAATACTTGCAGTGTATGGAAAAGAGGATTCTTAATTCCTCGGCACGGGGTAAAAGATTTCAGAGTAAAACACACGATCACTGTCTTTATTGTTGCTGCTAAAGTGTCTCAATAAAATGACAGAGAAATTAAAATATATTGTGTGTTACCAAAAGCATTGAAAGTCCCGCAAAATAATTGCATGTGCCATTTTAACCAGGTGTCTAAAATATTAATTGAAATGTTTAAAACGTTTTTCCGATGTTTTTTATGGCCCTTCGAACTTTTATGAACACGTTCATAGCTCGGTTGTGATAGTTGCAGTACATTTAAATATTTCATTCAAATGAATGTTCATTGCCTGATGAATATTATGACCACTTCACGATTAATGAAGGGATATTTCTTAATAACTTCTTCTACCAAATCTCTTACAACTGACTTTCTTCTTTTAATGCCCTTCAGTCCATGGTAATTAACACTTTGTTATGACTGGCGCAGAGTAGGCCTAAATTAATCTTGAAGCGATATTACGCTAGCATTGCACACTGAAATCTGAGAGCACATAACTAATGCGATGTACTGACCCTAGTAACAAAACTTGAGGTCATGAATTATTATGTATATTAAACCGCGAATAAGGTTCATAAGCCTGATGCGCAGAGATTTGCATATTGTTCCGCGCGCGCAAGTTTTTCTCTTAGTAAAGATGTCGCGCAGAGATTTTTCGGAAAGAGTAGCGCCACTGATCTTGTCTAGCTTAGGGGGTGTTTCCCGTAAGCTTGGAGAATTCTGTTCCTGCCTTCAGCTCAGAGATGAGATCCTGATCGTCCGTCGTGATATGAAGGTTGAGCGACCGATGGGTCGTCTTGTTGCGAGATACCAGCATGTTGTGTATTTAAGTAATGTCTAAGTGGGCAGTTGCCGAAGAGATTTGGTTTACAGGTGAGCTATAGATATATATTTATATATTATACTTATTCATGGTTTTTGCTTTGTAAATTTAAATTCAGTGCTCACCTGTTTTCGGACATCAAAATTCTGTTCTGGTTTCGTGTCTTGATTGTTAATATTCTTTCGGGGGATTTGGAATTCTGGTTTTGGCTTTTGAAATCCTGTCCGCTGTGTGGGGTTTATCAATATATTTTCATAGGTGGGTTTAAAGTTCAGTCAAATGCAGTTCAGGGTTGGTTTGATTTTTTGCTGTCGCTTGCAACTATACTGCTCGCGAATAATCTTGGGAATTTCGTCTTATGTTCGCAATGTAAAGTTCTGCACATTGGGCCTACGGTTTTTGGAGCCCTAGTTAAAAATATAATTTTGACACTTACAGTTTATTCTAGTAAATTCTTTTACTGAAAGTTTTATATATATGGCACATATTCTAATTATATAATAAATTGTATGGAAACTGAAATTACATTTATCGTGCAGTCCTTTCTCTCCTTCGGCATGTGTGATACCAGGCCTATAAAGGCATTTTTCTATTTTTAATGTCTTATAATATTAACAAGCTTAGTCGCGAAACACTAAATTTTGAAAATTTGGAGAATCCTAACGATCGATGGACCTGGGGTGCCGTGCGTCTTAAAAGGGGCGGCGCATGCGTGGTAGCAGAGCGTGGTTGTTTAGGATTTTTGCTTTCCATTTTCAAAATTTTTTACGCTCTGCTTGTTCATGTTTCTTTCAGTAAATTTCTTTCTCGTCAAATTAACAGTTTCAGTACTATTCAAACTATAGCTTTTGCATGCATTGCTTTTTCACTATATTACGTCCTACTATGAAGTTACGTGAGACATGCACTTTGCTCGATGTGTTTCGTAGTTCAGCATTTTCAATTTTTAAAGCACTTCGTCATTACTAGTGTTTATCACTTGACGTTAGAGCTAAAGTTCAATTTGTCTTCGGCCAAACCAGTCTTGCTTAGATATTATGTGGAATTATTTTGAGATTAAGCTAAATATTCGCATTTCTATGCTGCCAAATAATTACTATTCTGGAAAAGAGAAACTTGATCTGCAATGTAATTATGAATTACATTTGAATAATTTGAACGGAATCTATGATATTTAGCATCCACGCCTATTTTGCTAAATACGATAGCTATAGCATAGGGCCTTTTATTGCAATTTTTGTGACTTTATATGAAGTATGGAATTTGAAATTCACCTTCCTGATAATAACTGCTTTTAACAGTTTAAACGAAACTAGTAAGTTTATGCGACTTTTCTAAATTTATAATTAATTCATGAATAATGTTATTGTGGAAAATATTAACCTGACCTGGAAGTGAGTTAGGAAAATATAAATGATAAATTACAATTTTGAAGTGAGTTAGGAAAATATAAATTATAAATTACAATTTTGAAGTATATAACTTTGGCACTTGCTTAAATATTGTGCTGTTAGCATTTCGAACTATTTTTTGTATAGGCTTTCACTCTTTTGTAAAGATTTCATGATAAAGATAGTCTTGACGATTTTTGGTAAGCGTTGTATTTTTGGGGTTTTTAACGTAACGCTCCACATTTTGTCTATACTTCGGCATAATTGTGAAACTGTTTGCAAGTTTTAGATTTCACTCTTCCAAATTAAAGTATATTTGTGAATTGATATTTATTTAATTGAAACTTCGAAATACATTATCATAAATTATTGGATATTACTTCTAATAAGTTTTCTTCCAGTTTGAGATATTTCTAATCTAACATGGAAACCAGACTTAATGTACCAATTGAATTCATGCTGAAAGCTGATATTGTATATGAACTTAAACTACGTGGAGTTGAAATTGATCCCAATGAGTCAGTTCAGAAAATAACCAAGTTGTTGAAAGAAAGTTCTTCATCTCGGATTGATATTCTGAACTGTACTGATATTACACCGCAGTCTGAGATACCCTCTCTGTTAAATAAATTGGAAGAAGTATTGGAGCAATTTAGCGAGTTGCAATCGGAGTCCACTTTGTTTCCGAAACAAATTCGTCGGCTATTGGCAAAACTAAGAGCAAATTTTTAATATAATTTTTGATTTGTCAGGATTAGCTATGTCTGAAGAGTGTGTGCATTCCCTTGCCGCCCTTAAGGAAGAAATTGTCAAGTATGAAGGAAAATTAAAACCAGATACTGGGAGTGTATCTGCTTTTGTCCCTTTGGCAAATAATTCAGACAATTTAAGGGAACCGGAACTAGATTCTTCGAACCCCTTTATTGAAAATGTGTCGCATCCGTTTAGCGGAGTGCCCCCTCAGCCGTCCGCGCTAGATAATGATTTTCATGGTGATTTGGATAAAAATAATGATTATTCTCTGGATGCTGTTGTCCACTTTGTTTCCGAAACAAATTCGTCGGCTATTGGCAAAACTAAGACCAAATTTTGAATATAATTTTGATTTGTCAGGATTAGCTATGTCTGAAGAGTGTGTGCATTCCCTTGCCGCCCTTAAGGAAGAAATTGTCAAGTATGAAGGAAAATTAAAACCAGATACTGGGAGTGTATCTGCTTTTGTCCCTTTGGCAATTAATTCAGACAATTTAAGGGAACCGGAACTAGATTCTTCGAACCCCTTTATTGAAAATGTGTCGCATCCGTTTAGCGGAGTGCCCCCTCAGCCGTCCGCGCTAGATAATGATTTTCATGGTGATTTGGATAAACATAATGATTATTCTCTGGATGCTGTTGTAAATTTTCTACTATATTTGCTTGAACTTCGCAACCAAGTTAAAATATTTAGCTTTAACCATGTTCAGATTTTGGCTGTATTGGGTACGCGTTTACAGGGCAATTTAAGATTTCTGGCTCAAAGGGCAGTTCAAGAAAAATATGATTTGGCACAATTTCAGATCTCCTTGTTAAATTTCTATTTTTCATCATGTGCTAAAACCGCTTTATTAAATAAGCGTTATTACAGAGTTCAAGCTGAGCACGAGAGTTTAGCTGAATATTTTAGTCAAATCAAACAATATGCTGGTATTTTCTTTTCGGAAGCTTCAGAATCAGAAGTAATGGCAACTATTTTAGATTGTATCTCGCCTGCTACTAGCAGTAGTGGTGTATTTGAGAATAAGCCTTCAAATTTTGCTGAGTTAGACCAATTGTGTGCGCGTATTAATTCTGTTAAATATGCGGACTCCCTCGGAGTTGAAGCAACAAGTAATTTTCCTGTTCAAGGTAATTCTTCGGCTGATGTAACTTTTAGAGCTAGAGAAAACCTTCGTTATAATCGGCCAGTCTCTACATTATGTTACTATTGCCGCAAGCCTGGCCATATGTTGCGTAACTATCCTGCTCGCCCTGAACGTAGAAATTTTGATCAAAGAGTATCTGCCCCTCAGGCCTTAAATAATTATTCGAGATTTAGGCAACATGGATATGATTTTAGAAGGCAACAAAGGTAGTAAGATTCCCAATGAGATTCGAATAACTTGGGTGAAGTTTAGAGAGAATATATTTACCTATTTATCTTTTGGTATGAATACTTATTGCATAAGTAATGATGTAGATCAATTTGCCTTAATTAATTGTGCTCTAGATTAGAGTCTGTGTCATTGTATTTTTTTGTGGCTCAACTCTTTCGATCGTGAAGGCTTAGAGCCGGATCTCATGTAGTGTATAGGATTAATTCCCAAGAATGAGTTTGAAATTTTTTTTGCTTATTTTGCAATCTTAATAGATTCTTAATAAATATTGATCTTACTGTTTGTAGGCTAGTGTGTCTAACAGAATTTGCTATAGGATTTTTCGGAGGACCACTGGATTGCAATCCAGAAAAATGCAAACTAGAAAAATAGGAATGTTGAAAGAAGCAGGTATAATATAGGATCAGGATCAATACATTATTCTTGCACTCTAGTAGACTGCTGCTTTTCTTCTTTCTTTTGCCTGTGCTTAATATTAATTAATATTAATTTTATTTCACTTGGAAATTTTTTAAGGATAATGTCAAAGGTTATATAATTTTATAAGAGATTATTTCTTAACAAGAACCTATAGTAATTTTTTGATTACCTTATTTGTGTACAATTTGAATTGGTTGAGCTATATCCTGCTCAAAGATTACTACAGCAATTTCTTTAGATTGCTCGTACGAAAAGAGGAGCTGCAAGTATGCCAAAATTCCAAAAAATGATAAGTGCTGAATTACTTGAAAGAATAGTAATTTGCAAGACCATTCTTTGGTCTTTGTGAGTTATACCATATTTTGTTCAAAACTACTACGGCAGCATATTTAGCTTGCACGTAGAGGAAAAGTGGAGCTGCAAGGATGCCAAAACTCCTTACGATTATGCAAACAGAATTACTTTATAGTAATATAAAGATGCTAAGCCCTACTTGGCTTTTGTGTATTAATACATGGCTTAATTTGATTTACTTAACTTGTATTGCGGCTACCTCTGATGAGAATGTGAATGCATTAGCCGGACTATGGCTAAAGGAGAATGTACAGTTATTGATGCTGTAGCTGTAGGTTCCAGGTTGAAGTCATCCCGAACGGTGGCCAATAGTGAGTCATCCTGCTCCAACTACGCTCCACGACGTTCCAGGGCTGCTCGAAAATCCACTTCCAAGTGAATTAGGTACTGCTGAATGCTGCGAAGTCCATGTTGCGTTTCTGTACGAAGTAACTGTACTAATGTATATACAGATGGGATCTGTTTGCTAAATTTGGGGCTGTGCCCTTACGAAGCGACGATCAGTGATGAAGTGAATAAAGTCTAACGGCCACAAAATGCGTTCACATAATCATCTTACAAAAGAGTCATTCATAAATTCGATGGAAAGCTAATCTGGAACTTTCTACATGCTTCCATCCTAAAGCAGGCTCTTATTAAACAAGGTAACGTGCAGTACTCTTTCTGAAACATACAGAAAATATATGAGAGAATTTGTTTTATTAAATAATATGCCTTTGTGGAGAAATAAATAAATTTCTTATGGGAAGTAATCTCACTTTTCAGTACACTGTCCTTAAAGGCAAGTATAGACAACCGATAGTCCGCTCTTAGCGCTCTACGCTATTCTGGCTATAAGGGCAAGTAAGAGTATTATCGATTATCAGGCTGGCAATCGATATCTGATCGATATCGGCAAAACAGCATTCTGCTGCTACTTAACATTAATTATTGAATTTAATGATAATAGTTAATAGTAACAGGAATAAATGTGCAAAACTATTCCTTAGCTCATTACATTACAGCGTATAGTGGATATTTTCTTTATCTAAGTGTAAATAAAGAGATACAAGCGTGCCAAGAATTCTGTTTGCTAGTAACTGGCATTTGTGCCATCTATTGGCTTGTATTAATACTTTATTACTAGTATTTGCTATAAATTATAATAAATGAGCTCTAAGCTCTATGAGCTTACACTGTTTTTGGCTATTATCAAAGAAAACGAAGGCGAAAAGGTCGCGGAGTAAAGTAAAAGAAAAAAGATAATAAAGTTATACTCTTATGGATTGTCATAAAAGCTAAGTGCAGACTGTTTCCAAATTTAAAGATTTTGATATCAGAAGTTTTTGTATATACAAGCTAATGGGTCGTCTTTAAATAATTTTTTTTAAATTTTAAGTGTTCTATTCTTACAAATATCGAAATTCCCAAAATTAAAGAAAAAGAAAAAGTAAAGGATCTCATCTCTTTAAAATGTATTTTCTATTTAATTGGGCTCCTATACTGTGCGTAGACTTTATGATTACAGAGGCTCCAATAATCTAGTGATGTTTGGTGCTGCTGACTGTGAGGTCAGTCGCAGAGCTTTCGCCTCTTTCGCCGCCATTCTAGTGACCTAAAAGCTGACCATTGTTGCCCTGGAGCAAGCCTGGGGATCTCTCTGGAGATGTCCGGATGTGGTATTCCTGGATTCTTGAGAACCTGGTTGAGAGCAGATATGCCTTCAATGGGAGCATGCCATGTGAGGGACTGTGGAGCATCCTGTGTTGGATGGCTATGCTAAACTTGTAGCAGCTTGCAAACTGAGTTGCTGTTGCACTATGCTAAGCCTGTAGCAGCTGAAAATTGAGTTTCTGGTGGAGTATGCTAAGCCTGTAGCAGCCTGAAAACTGATTTTGCTGATGGAAGCATGCTGTGATTGTTGCTGCCTTCGAATAGTATTCTGCATATGGACTGAATGGCTGACTTCTAAAACGTGACAGAAACCTGTATATGCTGGAAGCAGAAGCGCCATAGCTTGGTTGTCTCTGTGCCACATGCTGCTGGGAAGCAGAAGAAGAGCATGTTTGGCAAGCTGGAAGTTGGATCTTCGCAGTTGAAAGCTGAAAGCTTTTCCTTTCCGTGTTGCTGTTTTCCTTCAGTCAACAATTGCCATCCTTACAATGTTCAGTCCATTTTGTTATCCGTCTAATTCGTTCCTGTCTGTAACTATCAGTTACTTCTTCGTCCTTCTCAGCTGTTATTATCTGGAGCTGCTGTCTGAGATGACACAAATCAAGTGGAGTCTGTGGTTTCTGGTTTCTGTCCAGCCAACAAACTTCATAACAAACTATTCTATAATCATCGCAGTCTGCAACTATAGCTTGCACGTGGGACTAATTATCCTTCCTGGCTGTATTGGTAGCCTGTCGTCTGGTAGTGCCCATGCCTGGCGACGGTGCATCATCTGTTAGCTGCATTGTTCCTGTGCTGTGTCTTCAAGTGGCTGTTTTCATCTTGAGTATGGTTGTCTGCAGTTCCTGGTATCGGCGTGCAAGAAGCACCTGTCTTTTCACCACAACAGTCTCTGCTCCACCCTCGATCAAGATATGTGTTCCTGTGTACTGAAAAGAAAAAAAAATCTTGCTCTCAAAATAAGATAATGTTTCAAATATTGTTCTAAAAGTGTTGGTTCTCAATTACTCTATCCGGGAGGGGAAGGTCAATTTAAAGAAAAATATGGTTCAAGCAAAGACACTCAAGATTGGACAGCTACTATTGAGACACTTTTCGTCAGTTCCGCGGTCACCATTTGATTGTATTTATTGTAATTAATGATTGTGTTTTTTTAGGAGTGCCTCTAAAGGTCTGCGACCATTATTTTTTTGGGGGGGAGGGAAATGAACCGTGAATAAGGTTCATAAGCCTGATGTGCAGAGACTTGCATATTGTTCCGGGCGCGCAAGTTTTTCTCTTAGTAAAGATGTCGTGCAGAGATTTTTCCGGTGAGAGTAGCGCCACTCATCTTGTCTAGCTTAGGGGGTGTTTCCCGTAAGCTTGGAGAATTCTGTTCCTGCCTTCAGCTCAGAGATGAGATCCTGCTCGTCCGTCGTGGTATGAAGGTTGAGCGACCGACGAGTCGTCTTGTTGCGAGATACCAGCATGTTGTGTATTTAAGTAATGTCTAAGTGGGCAGTTGCCAAAGAGATTTGGTTTTCAGGTGAGCTATAGATATATATTTATATATTTTACTTATTCATGGATTTTGCTTTGTAAATTTAAATTCAGTGCTCACCTGTTTTCGGACATCAAAATTCTGTTCTGGTTTCGTGTTTTGATTTTTAATATTCTTTCGGGGGATTTGGAATTCTGGTTTTGGCATTCGAAATCCTGTCCGCTGTTTGGGGTTTATCAATATATTTTCTTGGGTGGGTTTATAGTTCAGTCAAATGCAGTTCAGGGTTGGTTTAATTTTTTGCTGTCACTTGCAACTATACTGCTCGCGAATAATCTTGGGAATTTCCGTCTTATGTTCGCAATGTAAAGATCTGCACATTGGGCCTACGATTTTCGGAGCCCTAGTTAAAAATATAATGTTGAAACTTACAGTTTATTCTAGTAAATTCTTTTACTGAAAGTTTTATGTATATGGCACATATTCTATTTATGTAATAAATTGTTTGGAAACTGAAATTACATTTATCGTGCAGTCCTTCTCTCCTTCGTCATGTGTGATACCAGGCCTATAAAGGCATTTTTCTATTTTTAATGTCTTATAATATTAACAAGGGGCGGCGCGATATATATATATATATAAAAGTTATATATAAAAGCTATAAGTTTTCACCAGCTATTAAAGTCATGCCATAAAAATATAGCACATATATGATCTAATTAATTAGAACTTTGAATCAATATATAGCTATATATATAATCAAGCTATAAGGTTTCACCAGCTATTAAAGGCATGCCATAAAAATGTAGCACATATATGATCTAATTAATTAAAACTTTGAATCAATATTAACAAGCACTTATGTACAACACTTGAAACTAGAGCTTCTGACTGCGAACTGGTGTTTTAAAGATTTTAAAACGGAATCTTGCTTCACACTGTTCATTTTTTACATCCGAAGAGTAAAATCACATTTTTCTAACCATTAACCAATCTTTTGTCCATTAACTTATATTGTTTCCTCACTGGGGTGGGAAGTTTTGAATAGATTTTTTTTTATTTAGTGCAGGTGCTCAGCTCAAGGAGGAATTTTTTTGTCTATAATCTGTTAATTGCCTGCTGGTGTCTATAAATAAAATGGACAAGTCCTTTAAGATTCCACTGGCCATGTGTATGAATAAATACTTATCTACAGAAGGGTAAACCCGCCTCTGCTTGAGACAGAAAAAATTGTACATGTTACTTCTCACTTTATAAGTCAGAAACAAAGAGTTTTAAAAGTACCCTAATAAATTTAAAGCGAGAAGCCTTCCCAGAGAAATGTAGGATGTTTGAGTGTTTACTTTATTGTTTCATCCTCACTATGTTCTACAGTAACCAGCAGCTTAAATATTTTTATTTGTTTCAAATGCTTCATATAAGGTTTGTTCCCAAAGAAAATCCATGACTGCTTGAGAATTTGCTGTACTGCGCTTGTCCAGTCTATAACTTATACGTGATTTAGCTCTTTAGGAACGGTTAGAAGAATTTGGAATCGATAGTATTTGCGTTCAATCGATATGACATGCGAATTGAATATGTATTTCCCTTTAACATGTTATACATGCAATATGAATCCCAAATATAAACTTAATTTTGGGAAACTTTTAATTATTATCTACCATTATTCATACATACTAACTGACCCGCCAGGCGTTGTCCTGTCAATTTATACAAAAATAGATGTAGATAGAAAATAGATAGATTATTTTAATTCGAATTTAATATTTAGACCAGGTTGCAGAGCACCCATATTGGAATATTACAAACGTTCACTAAAATTAATTAATGCGTTCATCACAACGCTTGGTGATGAACGATTTTTTTTTACTTTCCGTTCGGAGAGAAAACGAATAGCGCCTATGGTTTACCTATTCTCAAGCACGCCCATGGGAAAAAATATAGCAATTCACGGTTTATTCCACACGTTTCCAACGATTGGCCTTGCGATTTATTAATCGTCAATGCAAATGCAAGGCGAACAGGAAACTGGATACGCTTAAATCAAAACGGCAAATCCTGTTGGAATCAGTGGTATTCTTGGAATCAGAACATCCTCGCCTTTGAACTTTCCTATGATTATCGTTGCTTCAATCACGTTGTTCAACAGCTTCTTAGCAGTGAGTCTTGTTCATTACGTACTTTCGGTTGGTTCAGATTGCATAGCATGATTATCACCGAGCTGACCTTGAGCTGAAAATTGTGCGGCGGCATTCCTAGAAAATCTAATGAATTCAGGAATTCAACTGGATAATTGACGATTTCATCTGGATCAGTAATTGAAACGATTGACTTAAATGAATGCAATTGGCCAGCCTTTTGACTTTGAATTTTTATGTCCAAATTGTCTATGGCCTTATTCTTCGCTGCCAAAATAGCTTCAACCAAACATGGATTTTGTAAGTTGCACCATTATTCGGGAATACTTTTATGTTCAATTCTTCTTCCGACATTGTGAATTGACAAAAAATTAGATGGAAACGAAATGAGGCCAGTGGAAGCGTCAACCGGAATTTTCCCATTGCTAATGTCTAACAATTGTGTGGAAAACATTTTTCTCGATTTGTCATTTTGTAACGCGACTCGTTTTTAACTTCACAGTTTTTAAGTATCTCTACTGATCTGATGACTTTAATCAAGCGTTTATTTCATCAGCAGCTGTTGATCTTGGAATGATTGGGAGCGTTGCCGAAAATCGCCAGCAAGCAGAATCATCGTACCTCCAAAGAGGTCCTGATTATTGCGCGTTAAATTCAAGTTCAGGATTCGCTCTTGTTGTACGCACCCGATGCAAAAGTCTTCAGCCATATTGTCTCTTTATTTTTTCCATAAATGAAGTGGGTTACATGGAAAACCCGTTGAAATGACGATGGCAAAAGTGATTTAATTTGATGCGCAGTAAACGTAATAACAGCATCAGTTAAGGTATGATCCCAATGAATGTCATCCTGGAGCAAATGTAAACGCTGACATGGTTCTTGATATGTTGAGCACAACTCACCGTTGACAGTTCGTAGAAATTCAGATGATGTCGGTTCACGAACATTAACCAATAACAAACGCATTCGTCATTCCTCGGATGAATTGTACAAATGCGCCCCAATGCATCGGTTGAATACACTTTCACGTATCCAGGAATTGGCTTTCTCTGTTTCTTACGTTCGAATTTTTTTATGATGCGTTCTTGCAAATGGATCACTTGCGCATGTTGCGAAGAAACTTGTCAGCGTTGTCGCGTTGTCGCGTTGTCGCGTTGTCGCTGGTCTTCGTTCAGCTCTCTGCGCTGCGTTTGCTGCCGTAAATTAAACTCGTTGTCCATTCTCCAGGTGCACAGCTAAATGGACCACAGTGGGATGACGTTCGTGTATGGTGAATGAAAAGATTCTCCAAATCGCCTCATTGCTGCTGACATATCTTCCTAATTGATATTGCAAAACTTCATCGTTGGCATCAGGAGATGCAATACCAAATACAGCCATGTAGCTTCCTTTCGAGACTTACTTGCAAACATATTTGATGAACTTGATAGAATTGCAGTACTCAACATTGCAATGCTCTTTGAATGTTTTGGAAAGCAGTGGCGAATACGGAACAATCCAGCTGTTGTCGACTATAACGTTCTTATTGTTGACTTCCAACGTTATCGCACTGCCGTTATCCTCTGCAGAGCGATGACGATACAGAGAGTAACCGTCATTACCTGTGATTGTGTCAGCCACCAAAGCACGCGTTAATGTTTGGAACATTTGTTTTCTGTCATACATGGTGATTCCCGGTTGTGATTCCAACATGTTCCATGAATCATTTTCGTCATCACAACTTCATACAACTCTGGATCATTTTCCTGATCAGGAATTTCTGTGCAAATGATGGCGTCAATTTCATCCAGTCTTATTTTCTCTACCATTCACAGGAGAATATGCGCATGAGGCAGTCCTCTCTTCTGCTACTCCACAGAGTACATCCAACATCGCACGTCTCCGAAGACTTGATACATCACAATGAAGCTTGAGGGCATTGAGTTTCTGCTTAAACACTCGTGCTGTAATGTCGTGACAATCACTGGATGATTGACCGGATAGTAATGGCTGTGTGATTTCGATCGATTTTGGGTTGCAAGTGAAAGTGGTGAATAAGTCTGGTCGACTGTATTGGCGCACGTTGGTCATTGCATCTTGCGCATATTCATGCATGTGCCTCGGGCTTCCAACATACTTCGTTGGCAAAATGGTAAGTCAGCCGACTTTGTTTGCATTTCCATCTGTAATCAAGGCATCATGCAGATGGATGTATTCTTCCGAACTCTATTTTTGCTGACTTAAATGTGGCGTTCCGTATCGATTTTGACATACATACCGACGACGAATTGATGAAACAGTATGCGATATTTCAATATGCGATTGTCCTCGTTTCGACGAGTCATCAAATGGTAGGCATAGAAATTCATCGAGATGACTTTTTTGTTTGTTTCTTGACCTGTTAACAAACAATGAACTTTTATAAATAAAATCAATGCATTTTCCTACCCATAGGAGAAGAATTGTTTCACGACATTTAAATGGGACGAACTTTGACATGCAGGCTTTCCAGTAAAAAAATAATTCTAGTCGGTTCACAAACGATAGAGATGTTTATTAACACACAGACATATATACATATAACACACACACACATATACTCGAATTGAAAACCTCCTCCTCGTTTGAATCCAGTTAAAAACGATTAACAATATTGCTACGTACCGGTTAATGGATTAATAATCTTGATAAGAAAATTATATCCATCCTCTCCTCGGCAGAATATCAGCGAGTATTGTAATGCATCATGCAACGATGGGTTTCGCTGACACGCTGAAGGTTATTATCATCACGCCATCGAATTACAATATCACGAGACTCCAAATTCTCGCCATCAGCCACAATGGCAACTTCATTCAATGTCAGTGCATTGAAGCGACTTTCATGTTCGCCTGCTGGTCTTTTGTCCACTTTGATCATTATTTGGTGATCATCCGAAGGATTCATTTGTAGTGCAGTCTTGAACAATTTAACCAATTCATTGTGCTCGTGTAAGAGTTGTTGCAGTTGTGCAATAATGTCTCGCTTTATCGCACGACTGATGGCACAACGCTGATTGTTGGATCGTATCTGAACGCCAAACGTTCATGTCGAATTGTTAAACTTGGCCGGCTGTTTTGTCTACGTTCCAAAATATTTTGTACGTCATCTCCAACTAAGCGAGTCGAAGTCGACTGTATCCGTTGTTCCGGAGTCATAATTGATCGCGCTTGAGAAAATCTTATTAGATTTTCCTCAAGCGCTGTCTACGCTTTTCATCGGTCTCATTGACTTGACGATCATGTATTTCTCTTGCGTTGCGCGTACGCCGACCGATCTTTCGATGCCTTACCGGCGGCATTTTTCCAAAGACGCCAAAATAATCTTTTCATCACACCACCGTTAATAGATTATTCAAAATGTCACACTTATATTTATTTTTATGGATTTTAATGGCTTGGTTGAGATACTCACCCTTCTTTTCTTGTTGTTATGAAGACATGTGACAGCATAACTCTCAAACTGTGCCTATGTCACACTCCTTTTGTCACACTTCAATCTTTTTAATCATATGTAAACATGCGATAGCAGAACTCTCAAACTGTGCCTAGGTCACACTTCTATTTTTTAATCATTTTTGTTATGTAAACATGTGACAGCAGAACTCTCAAACTGTGCCTCATTTCACATTTCCAACCTTTTCCGTGGATTTTCCAACAGACGGAACAGATGATTGAAAATCAGAATCACGAATTCTCGCTCTGGGAACGCGTGTGGAGGAAGAGCGCATGCGAGAACGATGTGTTCATGGTTTCTGAGTTCTTTGGGAACGGACCAATAGTAAGGCGCGGCTCGTGGCTGGGAAGTTAGGTGAAGAGCTAGAGAGCGGCCTAACTAGGAAGACGCCTGACACCGGTAAGGGTAGATTGCCTGGAATGGAAGCCTACCATTGCATTGCATTGCACCGTATGAAGAGCGCATGCGTAAGTGAAGTAGCACTTCACCTACTTCCCCTGAATAACCGCCACTGCGGGCAATAGTGTACTAGCCTTGGGACTCAGGAACATTTTTCCTTTCTAACACTTGGTCACCTGGTCGTCTCACGCATGCGCAGAAGGTAAACCTATTCGGCAGTTCCTAGCTAAACGCTTTGCAAGAACGGTAAGGTAGAACTGTAAAAACTTATCATTATGGTTCGGATGTTTATGAGTAGGACCTAAAAAAGTGGAAAATATGACCTTAAAAATTATTAAATATAACCCAAAAATCCTAAATATGACCTCATAAAAGAACGTATTTTATAAAACTAAATGTTCCAATTTAAAACGTTTAGCGACACTCAATTATTACATCACATGAATTCAATCAGATAGTCACTTTTTAACAGTTTTAAAGATGATTCACAGTTTTACTTGTAAAGAACTTGTTAATCTGTTAATGTTTCCACATAGCACTGAAAATGTGAACTGAAAATGTTTTAAAAACATGTCTGCTGGAAGTTGTTAACAACAAGGAGGCAGAGGTAATTGTGCTATTACTTGTTATTGTCTCTTCACATTTCAGTTATAGTAAAACCAAAATATTCATGACTCTTTTTCGAAAAAAAAATTAAGTTGACAATTTAGTGCACAAACTGCATAATTGTGCTCTTTTACCGAATTTGTAACAGAAATATGACGCTAAATTGCAAATATGGCCTAAATATGACCAAGACCATGAAAATTATAAAAATATGACTTTATGTGCAGAATAAAAACGGTTCGATTGGTATAACAAATGCGTAATTCATATTTAATTTGTGTCTGCGGCAAGAATGGAGGTCAGGATAAAAATATGACATGTCATAAACATCCGAACCCTATTTATCAGCTAGCGTCTTCCAGACGCTCCGAAATCAAAATAAATCCCTAAGCGAATTCCTGGTTCAAAGCAAATAATAGCAGCGCCGTGTGAACTACTCTTAACAAACAAATTGATAGACAAATAGACGAAAGACTGAACGATTGGGTAAAACAGGACCTTCCTTAGCGGGGTCAGTTATATAATCCAAAAACGTCCCATAGCCTACGTCGTTTTTAGAATATACATTCTAAGTACATTCTTGCTTCTTTAATAATGTAAATACTCCGAAATGTAGGTTACATCTTTGTACATTTTCTCTGAAATAATAGATAATAGCATTTAGAAGAGAAGTGACTGCATACTAGGAAATGTGACAGTAATATTATTTGTTCAGGCGGAGAACGGAGGCCTGGTGATGGTGAGCTTCTACACAGACTTCCTAACCTGCTCCACATCCGCCCGAATGGAAGACGTCATGCGTAAGTAACAATGACATAATTATGTAACGCATGTGGCCACATTGTGTTACCTGTGTAACCTTTATTATTTGAACATTCAAAGTATGACATAATGGTACTTTTTGCATTGGCGCTAAGATAACATTTATGTCACGGTCAGAAATGAATTCCTTATAGAGTAAATTTTAAGGCTTTATGTCCACCTTATATCCCAAAAAAAAAAATTATGTAACCATATACCAACACAATAATATTTTGGGATTGCTTCGAAAAAGATTTTTACAATATTTTTTGCACATACTTTTTATTTTCTATCTTATTTAAGTTAAATTAGTATAATATATGCGCTAGACAGGTTAAAACATATCACAAGTAGCCAAAACAATGAATTTAGAAGTTTTTTGACCTTGTACGATTACATTAAATTGCATTTATAAATAACATTTGTTCAGAATGTACAACATTAGTTTAACCTATCAATAAAATATTAAAATTCAGTCCGATATTTGTCATGTATAATGGAACTTTTTATAATTAAAACCCATGCAGAATGGAACAGTCATAATATAAAAACAAACACATATAGCTAGATTTCTCTAACACCTGTACTTATGGTGGTTCTTATTTTTGTGTAAGAGTCCTAGAGGAACTTCCTATTTATCTAATAGGTTTCGTAATTTATGTATGCAAATACTCATTAACAATAAGTACAATAATATCTGTATGTTGATTCTCTTCAGCCAAAAGTAAATTAATGTTCATAGAAATGTTGGCTAGAATTGTGCGTTTGGTCCAATTATAAATATAATCTGTTGTGTATGTTTTAAAGTGCTTATTTCCGCTGCAATCCCAATTTTGTTGATGCGGTTATGCGTTACGTGAAGATAGACGATTATGCATTTCGGCAAAACTGATTTGCCATCTTCTGATCCTAAAATAAATATTTACAATTATATTCCTCTTATTGTTTCATATTTATTTTAGGATCTGAAGATGGCAAATCAGTTTTGCCGAAATGCATAATCGTCTATCTTCACGTAACGCATAACCGCATCAACAAAATTGGGATTGCAGCGGAAATAAGCACTTTAAAACATACACAACAGATTATATTTATAATCGGACCAAACGCACAATTCTAGCCAATATTTCTATGAACATTAAAGATGGCCGCACCAGCTAGCTCCACGGTACAACGGCTCCTGATTCTGATTTTAAAATCAGTGGTTTATATGCTACAGCTGATAAAAAAAACTAGCTTTGTGTAAACTATTATCTATAGATCTGTTAATTTTTATGCAAATTAGTGTATTGTGTATAGTGATAACATCATAAAAATGGGAAGAAAGCCTAGCGGTAACAAGATGACGAGCGAAGGGAACAAAAGTGAAGAAAGTGTTTCAACAGACAAATCTCCAGCAACAATAGAGGAAATAGTTCAAATGTTGAGGGAATTGCGAAGTGAGTTAAAGGAATCTGTAAAGATTAATAGAGAAAGTGAGAGTGAACTAGGAAAGTCTCTGAATGTTGCACATGAGAAGTTGGATGAAAATAGTGCATTATTACGTAAGCAAAAGGAGACTGTTGATTTGTGCCTGAAAACGGTAGAAGAATTGAAAAGTGAAATTATGCATCTGAAGAAAGAAAACAGTGAACTTAACCTGAGGTTAGTGGAATGTGAGCAATATTCTAGAATAAACATGCTAGAGGTACAAGGTATTCCTACGAAACAGGGAGAGGATGTGTTTCAAACCATCGAAGAAGTGGGGAAAGTGTTAAATGTTGACTTTAAGAGAGAGAATATATATGCCTGCCATAGACTACCTACTAGATCCCAAGCACAAATTCCATCAATAATCGTTAAATTCACTAAAAGGGAATACAAAGAAGAACTGCAAGGAAACGAAGAGTGAAGAGGGATTTCTGCACTTTGGATTTAGGTTATACATTCAACAATCCGGTCTACATAAATGAAAGACTCTGTGGAGAAAGAAGGCGGCTTCTGGCAAAGGCACGGGAAGTAAGGAGGAGGGAGAATTTTAAATTCCTGTGTACTAGAAATGGTAAGATTATGATGAGGAAAACTGAAAAATCACATGTTGTGGTTATAAGCAGTGATGAGGATTTATTGAGATTTGAGGCACGGCATGATTGATCAAAATTCAGAATTGTCTATTTATTACCAAAATGTGCGTGGCTTGAGAACTAAAACTCAAAATTGTTTACTAAATGTATTAACAATTAACTATGACGTAATTGCACTTGGTTAAAAGAAGGAATTCACGACAGAGAATTATTTTATGATAGATATAATGTAATCAGGAGAGATAGAAATTTCGTTGAAACAAATAAAGCATATGGAGGGGGTGTTTTGCTAGCCATAAAAAATTATATTCAAGTTCAGAGATTAGAATTCTTAGAAATAAGTAATATTGATTTGATTTGGGTAAAATTAACTTTTAAGCACAAAAAGTGTTCTTTATGTGTTGTATACTTTCCTCCTAATACGGACATTGAAATTTATACAGAATTCTTTGAAAAAGTCGAATCATTTTCATTTCTATTTGAAAATAGCCGCCTTATAATTACTGGTGATTTTAATTTATCGGAAATAGATGACTATAATTTTGATCTATCCAGAGGCTCTCTAAAAGCAAAGGAATTTCTTACATTCGTAAGTTTTTTAAATGTGAAACTCATTAATGATAACTTATTAAAAATAAATGTAACAGAACCCTGGATCTAGTCCTAAGTAATTTAAATAATGTAGTACTCACAGAAGAATGTGAAGTGCTAGTTCCAATTGATGATTACCATCCTGCATTGTTGATAAGTTTCAAACAGATAAAAGTAAAAATTAACAAAAATTGTATTGTCTGTGATTGTTATAATTTTAAAAGAGCAGATTTTTTAGAGCTATATAACTTATTGAGTTCATGTGATTGGGAAGATTTGAAGTTAATTAATAATGTCAATTCAGCTGTTGAAATGTTCTACAACAAATTATATTCAGTTTTTGATGAGTGTATCCCTAAAACTAAGAAATAT
Organism: Ectobius pallidus; assembly: GCA_964059195.1. NCBI lineage: Eukaryota > Metazoa > Arthropoda > Insecta > Blattodea > Ectobiidae > Ectobius > Ectobius pallidus. Next base: position 149,777,882 of record CAXKWD010000004.1, read on the forward strand.
AGAAGAAAATATCCTGTCTGGTTTAACAAGAAAATAATAAGTGATTTGAGAATAAAGGAAAAGTATAGAAAAAATAAAACATTATCCGAATATTATTTATTAAAATACATTGAGCTTAGGAAAAATGTTAAACGCGATATTCTGGTGGCTTATGAGCAATATATTCACATTATGGAATCAAGAATATCTGAAAACTCTTCTGAATTTTGGAACTTCGTTAAAAATAAGAGAAAGTCTACGCATGAAGCGAGTGAATTCGAGCATAATGGAAATACATTCAATAATCCACAGGATATTGCAAATATATTTGCAGATTATTTTCAAATAGTGTACACGAATACCCCTGCTACATATAAAATAAATGCTTGTTGTAGTCCTAAGTTCGATAATAAAAATCCTTTAATATTAAATGAGATTAGTTCAGAAGAAGTAGAATTAGCAATAAAAAAATTGAAACCCAAAAAATCTACAGGACCGGATGAAATACCGCCATATATAATTAAAGGCTGTAGAGAATATTTAATTAAACCCTTGCAAATATTATTTAATCTTGTGATTAAGCACAATATATTCCCTAATGTTTGGAAACTTACTAAAATTACACCTATCTATAAATCGAGTAACCCAAAATTAGTGGAAAACTACAGACCAATATCCTTATTATCAGCACCTGCTAAAATATTTGAAAGCATATTATATATCCATATCTTCAATCACGTAAAAATTAATATTTCTACAAATCAACATGGATTCATGCCTCACAAATCTTTTGAATTTTACACACTATGTTTCATCAGGATTAGATAAAAGAAAACAAGTCGATGTGATATATACTGACTTTCAAAAATCGTTCGATAAAGTAGATCATGACATTTTAATTAACAAACTAACGGATTATAATTTTGCCTCACCCTTGCTAACACTTATTGTTTCATATTTAAGCAACAGATCACAGGTTGTGTCATATAAATGTAATTTATCAAAAATAATAACTGTCAATTCTGGTGTTCCTCAGGGATCAAATCTAGGTCCTTTATTTTTTCTCCTATTTATTAATGACATCTTTGATCAGTAAGATTTAAGATTTTCCTGGCGAAGAGTATGAATAAATTTTTCCCGGGTAGACAGCCAGGTTTGAAGATCAAGTGTCTCCGACGTTTCAGAGGCCCACGCTGCCTCCATCCTCAGGGATACTGAAGTGTCGAGTCTGTCATGCCGAGGTGGTATATATACAGATCGCGATCTGTATATATACCACCTCGGCATGACAGACTCGACACTTCAGTATCCCTGAGGATGGAGGCAGCGTGGGCCTCTGAAACGTCGGAGACACTTGATCTTCAAACCTGCCTGTCTACCCGGGAAAAATTTATTCATCTTTGATCAGGTCTGTTTTTCTAATATTACTGCATTTGCTGATGATATAAAATTATTTAAAATAATTGTGAGTCCTAATGATTGTATGGAACTACAGAATGATTTTAATAAATTAAGTGAATGGAGTGGACATAATAAATTACTGTTAAACATTAAAAATTGCAAAATTATGACTTTCTCTAGATCTAAAAATAATATTGCATGGCAATATTGTATTAATGGTATTCAGTTGAACAAAATTACAACTATGAATGATTTAGGTATATTATTTAACAATAATTTAACTTTCTCGAATCATATTAATAATATTATTACTTTCTCGCTTATACGGAGTATAGAGAAAGTATTGTGATCGTGACAAAAAATCGAAGTTGAGTTAACACCGGGAGAGCACGTTTCATGAAGCCTAGAAACCGAAAAAAGTATTTTTGGAATGACGTCTGTCCGTCTGTCCGTCTGTCCGTCTGTCCGTCTGTCCGTCTGTCCGTGGACAAGCACAGCGGGTAAACGGCTCGTTGTATTTACTTCATTTTTTGAATTAAGAACTTTTTCGAAATTTTGTCGAACCGCCCAGAAATTTAGTTTTACAACTGAAATATTAAGGGGACTTTTCATGAAAACTTTTTTAAAAAAATTGTTTTTTGAAAAAATGGCTCTAACGATTTTAATAAAAATTTAGAATTGTAAAGTCTTATCTGTGACTAATAAAATGGCTATATCCGTATTTCCGCAAAAATGACTTAAGGGGCACTTTACTCGTATCCATTTTCAGTTTTTCTAGATTATATCCATTACAGTAAGTGATACATGAAAACCTACCACAGTAAAGTTGTAGAGAAAATTAAAATGGACATTTTTTGTTTAAAACATTTCTTTATACAATTAATAGATATCAAGATAAAAACGAAATAAGTACAGCTTAAATGCGAATTTCAGAACATACATATCAATTAAAATATGAATGGCATTTTGTTGCCACTAGCAACAAGAAAACTATAGGCCTAATGTACTTATTGTTGTGAAATGCAATCAGTTTAGCTCAGTCGCATTGAACACACTAAACCAATTACAGCGATGTGGTAGGCCTATGGGCTAACAGGGAAGAGGTCCTGAGTTCAAATCAAACCTCGTGGCCGCTCAAATTGACTTGGGTTTTTCATGGTTACCTCGCAAAAGCAAACGCCGGGTTTATAGGACTTGCTTATTTTCCATAACTCATCGCCGCTACGTCACTGGATATTATAATCGTTTAAACTGAATGCCACATACGAAGACATCACTAAACAATAGAAACAGATGACGCGAATGAGTTGTTACAATAGACTAATAGTTCACGCAAACATACTAAACACATTACATGACCTACAATGCAGTTAAAGCGTGCAATATAACCTAAGTAGTAGTAGTAGCAGTAGGACCGCCGGCGTGGTCTTGTGGTTAGCGTCAGATCCGTCGGTCCGGGTTCGATCCCCGGTACATGCTTGGATTTTTCTGAGGTTGAGGGGTCTGGTAGGGGTACACTTCCTCGTGATTCAAATTGAGGAGCTACTTGATAGAGAAGTAGCGGCTCCGGTCATGGAAACCACCATTAACGGTCGTGGGGGTCGGCATGCTGACCACATGCCCCAACCCTGCCATCTGCCTGTGGTAGATGACACACCGGTCGGTTGGTAGACCAAATCCCTAAAGGAATGTAGTGCCACGGAGTTTAGTTTTAGTTTTAGTATAGCGAAATTCAAATATAAGTCGCCCCTTAAGCTCCGTCCATTCGATATTCACATTTGCATTTACTGTGTGATGTATTTTGTTTCTGAGCGAAGCAGAGTGACCAACTGTCCTTGTATTGGTGGGTGGGTTGGGTGGTGCCGATTTATCCCAAGGTGCGACTTATATTTTAATTTTCCCCTTAGTAATACTAGTAGTACTAATAATATGCAGTTTTACTGTCATTCATTATTATTATTATTATTATTTCACGGTAAAAGCATTAAACATGAAGATCGACTCTGATGGTTTCCGTTCTAGATACTTCTTAGTTTTATGAAAATGTAATAAATAAAATTTAATTGTCTCTTTAATTTAATTTTTTCTGTGCTAGCCTTTAACACGTATATGCGAGAAAGTTTGTGCAACGTATTTTTGCACCATTTATTTAATAAATAAATTGCAGCCAAATAGCCATACTTCAAAGATAGTTTACAATGATGGTTTACATGTTTGCATATTCACATATTGTCTTTGTTCTTTTTGTACAGAGTTCGATATGGTACCGATCGCACGGTTTCTCACATAGTAAGCATTCACAGTCGACACTGGGTTCATGGAAGTGTGTGTTTTTGCACATTAGGTGATGAAACCCGTGGACTGCCAATCTTGTAATGACGTGTCTCATTTCGAAGTTTGCCTTTGACCATGATCTGTCTATCATGGCTCCTGTGCCATAGAATTCTGGTTGTACTTCATTTCTTTTTCCTGTCAGTGTTGCCAGCAGTTTTTCTGATGCGCTGGTGTTGTGTAGAGGTATGCTTGTCCTGAGATCTTCTACGAGGAAGGTTTCCTTTGCCAGGAGATATGCGAGTCTTGACCGGGTCATTTTTGATACTCCTATTGCTTTCTTTATGTAGTTTGCTTTCACCCTTTCTAAGGTGGATAGATTCTTTGTTGTTAAATGTGGCCAGATGATTTCGATGCCGTATGTTAGTATTGGAAGAATTTTTGCTCTGAATAGTAACATGGCTGTCTCTAGGCTAAGAGTTTTGATGTTTTTTATTTCGTGCGATGCCATTATTGCTTGGGTTGCCTTCTCTGTGACGTGTTTTGTGAAGCATTTTGCGCTTGTTTGCAGCGTGATGCCTAAATATTTGAAGTCTGGCACTATCTTTAATTTTCTGCCCCTTATGAGTATCTCTGCTGATGCGGGTGCCTTCCCTCCATTCCTAAAGATCATGGTCTCTGATTTTGATATGTTGATGTCGAGCTTGTGTTTGGAGCACCATATTTCTATGTCGTTTACTGTTTCCTGGAGTTTTGTTATGTCTCTTGAGCCAATAACGATGTCGTCCGCATATGCGCACGAGAATACTCCCTCTTTTTGGGTGAATCTTAAGATTTCTTCGGTTGCTGCTATAAACAGCAAGGGACTTAACGGGTCTCCCTGTAGGACTCCATTTGATTGGACTATCGGATCTGATAGGGTCAGGTTGTCCGAGACGCGTATTTCGTTCCATCGTAGTATTGATGTGATGAGGTTTGGCCATATGCTGTTTTAGTTTTGCAGTCACTAGTTTCCTGTTTATTAGGTCGAAAGCCTTAGTGAAGTCTATGAAGACAGCGTAGTATTTTTCGTTTTCCTCTAAGGCTTCCCATATTTGCTTTAGCAAGAGTTCGATTGCATTTAGGGTTGATCTTCCCTTTCTGAACCCGAATTGGGTTTCTGGTAGATACTCGTCTATTTCCTCGCTTATTCTTCCTGTTATTAATTTGGTGAGAATTTTGAAGGGACAGTTTTCCAATGCGATGCCTCTATATTTGTTCGGGTCCTTGGTGTCTCCTTTTCCCTTATATAATACCTTTACAGTTGACTTTCTCCACTGTTCGGATATAGAGGCTGTTTCTATGCATTTGTTATATAGTTTTGTCCATATCGGGGCCAGCAGGTGTGCTGTGTCTTTTACATATTCATTGTAGAGCCCGTCCGGGCCTACTGCTTTCTTGTCTTTAGAGTTGCTGATGGCATTTCTGACTTCATCTACGGTCAGAGGTGACCATTCCGTTAATATTTGTGGCGTGTTGGCTTGTGATTCTTCTCTGGTGTGTGTAGGTCCCTGTTTGTTGAGTATGTTGTTGAAGTGTGATTCCCAAGATTTCATATCTATGTAGTGCGTGTGTGCTCGCCTCCTTGGGCGTAGAGCGATGTATGGGTCTTTCATGAATTCCTCAGCTAGTGTCCTACTCTCTTTCTCCAAGTAGGAGCGTTTCTTTTCTTCTATTGTTTTCTTGAAGTGTTTCCTCTTTTCTGTGTAGGGTATGATTCTCCATGTTCTGTTTTAGCTGTTGCAGGGTGTGTAGGGTGTCTCTCCTTATCCTGTAACACTCGCCATCAAACCATTGTTTTGTTCTCCTTTCGGTCAGAGGATTGGCGGCTTGTCTTAGGATTTCTTCTATGGTTTGTGTCGCTTCTTCCAGCCTCGAATTTTCTATTTGTGATTGTATTTGCGTTTGCATTGTCGAATCTAGCTTGGCTTCTACCTTCCCTACATCTATTCTCCTTGACAGGGTTTGTGTTGTCTTTTCTTGCGACTTTTCCCACTCGCCTTGTATATTTATTTCTAGCGGTATGTGTTTCCTCAACGCAGCGTGGCTCACTGTCCATAGTCCATAATATTATTTGTAAAACTCTTAAAAATCTTGGATTTACTATCAGAAACTCAAAATATTGTAGTATAAGTACATTATTTAGACTACACAGAACCATTGTCAGATAAAAATTAGAATATTGCTCATTAATTTGGAATCCTACTACCATTAAATACAAGAAATTGATAGAGTCCATTCAAAATAAATTTCTAAAATACCGGTATACGTATTTCAGACAGTTTAACTACTATCCGAAATTTGAATCATATTCAACTATGTTACAGTATTTCAATATCACTGAATTATCACAAAGACGAAATATTCATGCATAGTTGTTTTTATACAAATTAATTAATAATGAAATAGATGATAGTAATATTCTCAAAGAAATATATTTTTATGTTCCACGTTATAGATCTCATAAATTGCATAATATTTTTTTCATCCCAAACGTAAACACTGACTCTCATAATAATTCTCCTCTTTATAATGTACTCCGACTATACAATCAGTTGTACAAAATGGACAATATAGATATTTTTAATACTAACAATAAGCGGTTTAAAAATATATGTGAAAAAAAAAAATTGAAAATTTTAAAATGATTATTAAATTTTGCTCCATGTCATTTTCTTTACTTGAATCATTCTGATATGTATATTTTCTTCCAAAACTATTATATTATTATTATTCATATTATTATTATGTGTTTTTTTAATATTATGTTCCCTTGTGTAATTGTCATATTGTTTGTGTTTCTGTTTTCCTTTTCTGTGTGTTTTTTTCTTATTGTTGTAGCGTTAACTTAATTATTTTGAATATCACTTGAATTTTTGAATCTGGTGTATTAATGTAAGCGAGAATATAGTTATTTTGCATTAGCCTGTAATATTCTTAGTACAATAAATAAATAAATTTACTTTTGGCTGAAGAGAATCAACATACAGATATTATTGTACTTATAGTTAATGAGTATTTGCATACAGAATTTACGAAACCTATTAGGTAAATAGGAAGTTCCTCTAGGACTTTTACACATAAATAAGAACTACCATAAGTACAGGTTATAGAGAAATCTAGCTATATGTGTTTGTTTTTATATTATGACTGTTCTTTTCTGCATGGGTTTTAATTATAAAAAGTTCCATTATACATGACAAAATTGGACTGAATTTTAATATTTTTGAAAGGTTAATGCTGTACATTCTGAAGAAATGTTATTTATAAATGCAATTTAATGTAATCAAAAAAAGGTCAAAAATCCTCTAAATTCACTGTTTTGGTAACCTGTAATATGTTTTAACCTGGCTAACGCATATATTGGCTGAAGAGAATCAGCAACAGATATTAAGACATCTACTAGTGTACTTTTAGTTAATGAGTATTTGCATACAGAAATTACGAAACCTATTAGATAAAATAGGCCATGACTCAGATGGTTACATCCAAAGCATTAGCTCTGTTTGATTTAAAGTTTTTACTGAATATTAAAGCTTGTTTTAAGTTAACCTATGTTTCATTTTGTTCTTTAAATACTGAAGTCTTGCTTGAGGATATTCCATGGTGAGTTAATGACTTATTGACTGAGACAAAGGTCTAAATATATGTGTTATAGCAGTTGTGAAGCTCGTTGCTATAAACAAACTTTTCATCAAATGTCTTCATATTTATTATTTTACTGAAATGCAAGTGAATTCTCAAAATGACATCACTTCGGACAGTAATACAATTAAATGTCCATTATGTGAAGGATTCTTCAAACAAAAAGGACTAGCAATTCACATCTCCAAGACCCACGCTTCCTCTGCAAGCCAGACAATAGCAGGTCGCTATGCTGATAGCTACAATGTTGACGGAAATGGATTTACATTGCATAGTAAGTCTCAAAATGCTTCTAACGAAGATACGGATGATCCAACCCATATTCCTCAACGAACCAGTTCTCTGGATGATGATTCTAATAATGTAGTAAGTAGTCCTGTTAATCCAAGAGAATCGGCATGTAGGAATGAAGCTATTCCAGACAATCTTAATACAAACGGTCAGTATATGAAGCCAACCACATCTTCAGGTGAACACACTCAATCTATAACTTTTACTATCTGCCGTAGACAATTTACGAAACGTGGCATTAATATACACATAGCCAGAAATCATAACTCACTATCTCAAGACTCGTCTGTTAGTGTCCTCAACCGAGACTCTGACTGTATTAATGATGGTATCACTACAGAAAGCACAACAGAGTTTCTGAATGATATATGTAGTACAGATGATTTAAATTATGATCTTACTCAAGAGCAGGCTTCATCTGAAAGTGTTGGTAAAAATCGGACTCCTTGTCCTCATTGTGGTCAACTATTTATCCGTGTTAGTACTCATATCAGCAGAGTTCATCCTGAGCATTTTCGACAAACATTAGTGGATCGACAGCCCAGTACCCACTATAGGATATCTGAAGCAGCAGATAAGACGAAACCAGAACGATGTCAAAATCATAATTCTGTTAGACAGGACCGTACTAGGCCTTTAACTGGAAAGCTAATAGATAATTACAAAGATAATCTAAAAGTATGGAATGATCGTTTTGCCCAAAATCTACATGAAAATGACTTTGACAGTTCAGTGACAGAATTTGCTTTGTTCCTCTCTAATTCTATTGACTCTCTGCCAGGCCCAAAACATCCAGCAAGAAAATACTATGAGGCGAGAAAGCAACAACGGGAAATCAAAGTTCAACAAACTTACCACCACCATAGCAATCCTCAACGGGCTACTAAAAGAGATAGAGGAAAGAGGCGAAATAGATATAAATATGAGGAGATACAATATTTATATTACAATCAGAGGCGGAAAGCAGTGAGAAAAGTTATGAATGATAACAACCAGCAATGCACAGTTGATATTCAAGAAATTTTTTCTTATTATTCTCACTATTTTTCAAATCCCAATGACTGTGTCAGGAAAGAGTACCGGGACACTTTAGCGGAAGCAGAGCGTGCTGTCCTAGATGACACAGAAGATGATATTATTTCCAAAGAAGAAATAGTACAAGCCATACACGGAATAGCAGTAGACACAGCTCCAGGCCCCGATAGAGTCCTAGTTCGAGTAATAAAGGATGACCTCGCCGCTGAAATTATAGCAAAAATAGCTACCAGAATGCTAAAATCTGGCCAGGTTCCAACACTATTCAAAAGAGCTCGCACCATTCTGATATACAAAAAGGACGATAAATCAGACTTGTCCAACTGGCGTCCAATATCCATATGCAGTGTCCTGAGAAGGGTGATAGAACGAGCTTTAGATGCCAGACTCAGATGCTTCGTATCATTTAGCGAACATCAAAGGGGTTTCACCAAATCACCAGGCACGACAATCAATACATCACTACTCCGTTCTATTCTGCTTTCTTCGAAAGTTTTAAAGAAAGATTGCACCATTGTTTTCCTTGACATCACTAAAGCATTTGACAATGTAGGACACAGTCATTTGCGTAAAACATTAGCATCATCAATGGCTCCGAATAAACTATCTGATCTTATATGCAATCTACAGGAAAATAACACTACACAAGTGGAAAGCAGATTTAAGAAGACGCAGCCAATAAAATTCCTTCGTGGAGTTATGCAAGGATCTCCCTTATCACCGACATTATATAATATTTCCACAGACCATATATTTCACGAACTAAGTGAAAAGGAAATTTTAGATCATTATGGATATCGACTAGATGATGGATTAGAACCCCTAACCATTCTAAGTTTTGCTGACGATACTGTTCTGATTGGTAATGGAATGTCGTCTGCCAAAGAACTAACATGGATGGCGCTTCAGAGATTTAAAGAAATTGGTTTAGATATCAATCTTCAAAAGTCTGTAGCGATAAATATAGTCTGTGGTAAAATAGTTAATGAAGAGTTCAGGCTTTCCTCCGATATTAATATTCGTTGCATTTCTGACCATGAATGTATAAAATATTTAGGGGTAAATTTTTCCGATGACATCGTTCTGGATGGTAAAAAAGTATTGACTGACCTCCAGGAGAAGTTGGATACACTGTCGTCTAGTCCTTGGTTAAATTCTACCCAGAAGTTCCAAGTATTGAACTCTGTGATTTGTCCATCTTTAACCTATCGCTTTATATCCATTCCATCCGAAAAATTCCCTGAAAGAGTTTTGTTAGACACAGACAAAATGATAAAATCTACATTAAAACAAATATTATGCCTTCCTACGGATATTCCCGATTCAATGTTGTACAGTAATAGGCAAATGAAGGGCCTTGGATTATTTCGAGCCAACTGGGAAGTTTTCCTTCAAGGAATAAATGGAATAAACATCCTGATCAAGTCAGAAAATGAACACATTTTACAAACAAGGAATCTTGATGATGAGTTGTCAAGATGCATGAACAAACTGAATGTCTCTATATCTGAGTTGCTGAAAGATCGTCGTGGATTTTTTGATACCAAAAAAAATCAGGCATTTTCTTCAGGATGAGGAATATAAAAACTGGTGCAGTCTGAGTCATAAAGGCAAAGGCGTTTGTCTCTATAAAGAATATCCTCCTGCCAACAGATGGATAGTAAAGCATTCTGGCCTGTCTTCATCTGAATGGAAGGAGGCTCTGAAAATGTTAGCCAACACAGCAGCAGTGCGTGCTGTTCCGGGTAGAAGTCGGGACGGAAACCGTTGCAGAAGATGCAACGAGATTGAAACTTTGCCTCACGTCCTTGGCTTTTGCCCGTTTAGCGAAGCACTGCGCAATACTAGACACCACACCATAAGATCGACTATTGCCAGTGCCCTCCGAAGTAATGGCTTCAATGTCTTTGAAGAGGTTCACGGTCTTGCCACCAATGGCAGCTGTAGGAGAATCGACATTATCGCCATGAAACCAGGCGATAGTAAAGGATACATCTTGGATCCTACTATAAGATTTGAGACTCATATCGACCAACCTCATGAAGTGCACTTAGAGAAACAGGAAATATATGAACCAACAGTGCCCTTTTATAAGGAAAAATATAATTTAGAAGACATTGAAGTACGAGGCATAATGGTGGGTGCAAGAGGCACTATCCCTCTAAAGTGTGTCACTCTACTTCAAGATCTGGGAGTTCCAACATCGCTCTATAAAGAAATTGCCTTACAGGCTTTAAAGTTTTCTGTACGAATACTCAGATACCATCTGTATTCGAAACAATAGACTTCTTATTTCTTCTTCTTTAGAGTTAACCCAATAACACATTTATATTGTATACTATATACTTCTTTGTTGTAATTATTAATTGTTATGCTATTCTTTGTCATATGGCAGCCTCTGATGTAGAGGAAGATTGTTAAAATAAAAAAAATTACAGGCTATAGGGAAATCTAGCTATATGTGTTATTTTTTTATATTATGACTATTCCATTCTGTATGGGTTTTAATTATAAATAAGTATCATTATACATGACAATATCGGACTGAATTTTAATATTTTATTGATAGGTTAAACTAATGTTGTACATTCTGAACAAATGTTATTTATAAATGCAATTTAATGTAATCGTACAAGGTCAAAAAACTTCTAAATTCATTGTTTTGGCTACTTGTGATATGTTTTAACCTGTCTAGCGCATATATTATACTAATTTAACTTAAATAAGATAGAAAATAAAAAGTTTGTGCAAAAAATATTGTAAAAATATTTTTAGAAGCAATCCCAAAATATTATTGTGTTGGTATATGGCTACATAACATTTTTTTGAGGGTATAAGCCTATAATATTTACTCTCAATAGGAAAATATGAAATTTATTAATATTAATTCCTTAATTTTGATTCTCCGCTTTTTCTTATTATTCAATACTGACGGTGACGTTAATAATAAAATTAACATAATATCTTGCCACATTGTTCTATAGGAGAAGTAAGGAATAGTATGGTGCTTTAAGAGTGTCGTATGTGTATCATTTCTGAGGAAAACAATACCGGTCGCCTTATTAAATTACCGAGGTTCTCCATTGTCCTTAAGGATATGTGTATCGCATAGTATATCTTCTGTGATAGACTTACAATTAACCTGATAACATAATATTAAATGCGAGAAAATTATCACATGAAATTGCTTTGTCACTATTCAGGAATGCCAACTTGATCTATACATCAATTACTTCAAAGCAGGCAAGGCGCAGGCGCACCGAACAGACCTACATTGCATGGTATGTACAAGCTCAAGAATTATCTTTAGTCAAGGTAAAGATAGGTAAGACCAAGATTTTAAACTTCATTAGAAAATACGATTATGTTCCAAGCCTGCAATAATAAATAATATATAAGACATGACAGGATTTGATATAACGATGCACCTGTGCGGTATGTAGGGTGGTAAGTAGTGCAGGAAATTCCACTACCGGCACTGAGTTTAGAATATTGGAGTTCCCACCATGTCAGCATGAACGGGAAATGGATGAAAAAATATTTTATAGTAGAAGAATATTGTAATTGTAATAAAATGGATTTTCTCATCTCAAGATTCCATACTCAGTGAGAATGAGTTATCACATTCTATGCTCAGTGAAAATGAATTATCTAGTTCAGTGCTGAATGGGAATAATAATAATAATGATGGAAGAAATTCAGACAGTCATTAAAGGCAATACGATTCACAAAATATAGATAGTGACGATTGCCCACACTGCGGAAAGATTTTTAAAGGAAGACATGGAGTCAGAATTCACATCAGCCGGGCTCACCCCAAAGTAAGCAGGCACTTAATAACTAATAAAGATAACGAAAATTCTCAATCAACTCATAATTTTAACGTTAAACAAAAGGCTATGTCTGATTTTTCCCCTAAACCAGCTATTGAACTTTATAAAGCCAAGCTGGAATCTTGGATTACAACTTTTAAAAGTGAATTAAATGAAAAAGAATTTTTTAATGCTGTCAAAGATTTCACTTTGTTCTTAGCTGATTCAATAGATCTTCTACCTGGCCCTAAACACCCAGCTAAGAGATATATAGAAGCAAGGAAAAACAAGAAAAATTCTGGAATTCAGAAAAGCTATTCCAATTCATCTAATCCTCAAAGAGCAACGAAACGAGAAAGGGAAAGAAGACGTAGTAAATTTCAATATAAATTAATACAATTTCAGTACTACAACCAACGAAGAAAAGCAATCAGATCAGTCTTGAACGACAAAAGTGAATCATGTAACATCGATATTGATACTATTTCTGATCATTTCACTAACCTCTTTTCCAGTCCTAATGATTGTGTTTTACCTGAGTATCCAAACAATACTAATGAGGTCGAAAGGCAAATGAACAATGATGCATTTGATCCTATAGTGACAAGGCAAGAGGTCGCTTACGCAGTTAACGGCATTGCAGTGGACACTTCACCAGGTCCTGACCATGTCTTAGTTAGAGCTATAAAGGATGATCTCGCATACGAAGTGATTAGCTTAATAACCACAAGAATGCTGAAATCCGGAATAATTCCACCCTGTCTACAAGAAGCGACAACAGTTCTAGTACCTAAATCTGGTGATGGTATGGACATTTCTAGTTGGCGTCCAATAACAATCTGTTCTGTTGTTCGTCGAGTGATTGATCGCATACTTGATAGCAGATTGCGCCAATATATTTCTTTTAATGACTTTCAGACTGGTTTTTCTAAATATCCTGGAACACTAATAAATACAAACATTCTTCAATCTATTCTTCACTCAGCAAAAACTAAAAAGACTAAAGTAACAATCGTTTTCCTTGATATAGCTAAAGCCTTTGACAACATTGGCCATAATCACCTCAGGGCTACGTTATTGAATTCCCCAGCTCCTTCGCAACTGGTCAATCTCATTGGAGCTTTACAAGAAGCAAACACTACACAAATTCAATCAAATAATAAAATAACTAAAATTATTCAACTGCGTAAAGGTGTTATGCAAGGTTCTCCATTATCACCTGCCTTGTACAACCTGGCTACCGATCACATTTTGAATGAGTTGTGTGAACCAACTATTGCATCAAAATTTGGTTTTGAACTTGTTGCTGGATTAACTCCCATGACTGTACTAGGATTTGCGGATAATACTGTGCTTATTGGTAACGATGAAGCTTCTGCAACTGAACTCGCTAAGTTGGCTATCAAGAGATTCTCAGAAATTGGATTGAAGCTAAATCCAACAAAGTCTGTTGTCATTAATATTGACAAAGGCCGTCTCATTGAAAGAAACCTTTCTATATATCCTGATTTTGAGATACACTCCATCAGTAAAAATGAATCTATCCGATACCTCGGAGTTAATTTTTCGGATTCCATTGTATTCAATTGTAGTTCTACGTTAAATGACCTAAATAATAAACTGGACAATCTAGCATCTTCACCATTCCTGCATGCAGATCAAAAATATCACATCCTGAATTCTTCTGTCTGTCCTTCCCTAATCTATAAGTTTCAGACTACTCCTCCTGAGCTGATCCCAAAAAAATTCCTGGACGATGCAGACAGACTAATCAGAAGTGCGCTGAAGGAAATGCTAAGCCTTCCCATGGATATCCCAGATGCAATGATCTACAGCCCTAGGAAATATAAAGGATTAGGGATATTCAGAACAAAATGGGAAGTAATATTGCAGCAAATCAATGCACTGAGATGCCTATATAAGACTCAGAATTCTTATATTCTGCAAACTCGTAATCTCCAACATGAAAGTTTACAGTGCCTTAAGCAGATTAATGTAGAGTCAGACGACAGTCTATTTTATAAAGACGGCAGTTTCCTTAATGCTAAAAAGGTTCGAGACCATCTCAGAACTAAAGAATTTGATATATGGTGTAATCACCCACAAAAAGGGAAGGGTGTCATCTTATTTAAACAGCACACGCCTACAAACAGGTGGATATGGAATCATGTTGGTCTGTCTTGCAGCGAATGGCGTGACTGTTTGAAAATGGTGGGAAATGTTGCTGCAGTGCACGCTGTGCCGGGTAGAGCTCAGGACAACCGTTGTCGGCGTTGCCACAACGAGGTAGAAACTCTTGCACATGTTCTGGGTTCCTGTCCGCATGGCGAGATCCTTCGAAACATCAGAAACCATACAGTACGGTCAATTGTTGCAAATGCCCTTAAAGATGCTGATTATACTACTTTTGAAGAGGTGCATGGTCTCTCTACCACCGGGACTACGAGGCGAATTGATATCATTGCTTTTCAAAGAACCACACGATCCGGATTTATAATTGATCCTACTGTGCGTTTCGAAGTGAATGAGGCACAGCCGCAAGATGTTAACAAGGAAAAGCAAGACATTTATAATCCTACCATCCCTTACTATCGTGATAAATACAATCTCAAAGAACTTGAAGTCATTGGACTCATGGTAGGAGCAAGAGGAACTGTTACAACTTTCATGTTGAACACCTTCAAGAGATTGGGACTTCCTCCATCAGTTATAACTGAAGTTGCTTTAGCAACCCTCAGAGGATCTGTTTCAATACTGAGGAATCACATATATAAATCCTAATCGTAACTGTTAATGATTTTCTATTTTGTATTAATTTTTACTTAATTTTATTCTCTTTTTCTTTTCAATGTTCTATGTTCAATTACCTTTTTGTTTTTCTTTTCCGGTACTCTTTGTCTGTGTAGGCAACCCATAACTATGGGAAGATTAAATAAATAAATAACATACACAGTTTCTAACAATTGAGATGCTTTTAATGTCATAGAAAATACTTTAACTTGTTGCTAACATTCCTTCTTATTAGAACTTTACGTCATACTATATCTACAGATCCTTTATGTTACCATCTCTTTCCTCCATTACTCTCAAGCAAAATTAACAAAGTTGTCCAAAGCAACATTTTTTGAAGTGAAACTTCTTTAGTTGCGGTAGGGGTAAATCGGGAACTTGTGTAACGCTCAAAAATCGTCACGAAATTAATGTAACGCTGAAAACCGTCACGAAATTACTAACGTGTTTCGGAGCGAAGTGCAAAGAAAACAATCTACTCAATGATTAGGAATAATCAAAGGAAATTTTTCAGACCTAGTACGAGTACCTTCAAATGGGAATAGTAGTATTAGTAGTAGTAGTAGTAGTAGTAGTAATAATAATAATAATAATAATAATAATAATAATAATAATAATAATAAAAATATTAATAATACTAATACTAATAATAACAATAATAATAATAATAATAATAATAATAATAATAATAATAATAATAATACTTACTTGCTCAATGGCAGTAAACAATACAATTCCTAAGCAATCTGAAGGTATATTATCTATTTTATGGAACCCGGAGGTTCATTACCGCGCTTAAAAAATCCAAACAATAAAAAATCAAAGATCCAAAATTTAAAAAATCTAAAAAATAAAAAATTCAAAGAATAAAAATTTTAAAAATCCAAAATTCAGAAATTCGAAGATCCAAAATTTAAAAATCCAAAAATCCAAAATTTAAGAAATCCAAAAATTAAAAATTAAGAAATCGGAAATCCAAAATTTAAAAATCTAAAAATTAAAAATTAAAAGATCAATAAACTTAAATTAAAAAATAAAAATAATAAAAATTTCAGAGATCTATAATTAAAAAAATTCAAAATAAAAAATAAAAAATTCCAAAAATAAAAAACAAAGATCCAACATTTAAAATATCCGAAAATCTAAAATTAAAAGAATCCTAATTTCCAAATTTAAAAAAAAAAACAAAATTAAAAATTAAAAAATCAACGAATCCAAAATTTAATAATTAATAAAATCCCAAATTTAAAAAACAAACTATCCAATATTTAAAAAATTAAAATATAAATTACAAAAATCGAAAATTGAAAAAAACAATATTCAAAATTCAAAAATACAAAATAAAAATTAAAAAACAAAATTGATAAAGTCCAAAAACCCAGTATTAAAAAGTCCAATAATGCAAAATTGATAAAAACTCAATAATCAAAAATTGAAAAAATAAAAATTGAAACAAGTTTCACTTCTGTCGCGTGGCGTTCCACGCACACTTTTTTCTTCGCAGGAATATATTTTTTCATGACAATAAAATAATATAATGGCATAGGGTACAAAAGCACTAGGGGCCGTATGAGATAAAATTATAATCAACTTCAGATACCGATTACAAGTATGATTTGATGTTATTAAACTTACTTCAGTAGTATTTTCTCATTCATATTCCTTATGAAATATTATTAAGTGAAAGGATGGTACTTTATGAGATTGTGTGGGGGACGGAAAAATGTCTGTTTGTCTGTCCGTGTGTCTGTACGCGCGATAACTCAAATACGCTTTTGTAAGGGTCACTAGGTGAATAGGTTGAAATTTAAGGAAAAGGATCTAGTCTCTGGAACTAGATTGGAATTGTAGCGAATGTAGAGCAGTAGACATATAGATGAGTTTGGAAGCAGGGATCCAACGAATCTGATGTGGACAAACAATTTATACCATGTCCTAAAATTATGTAAACTTTATTCACACACGTGCAATGCAATATATAAAAATATATATATATGAAAAGTTCCAAAATTTCATACATGTTTTAGTGACTTTCCAGAATAATAGTATTGCTGGATAGCCTAAAACATGTATGAAATTTTGGAACTTTTCATAGACAAGTGTGAAGGAATGTAAGATTGAATGACTGGAAATTATAAGTGAAATATGCAGAATGATAACTTAAATAGCAATTATTCAGAATTGGCGCGAAATAGTAACACGTGGTTGTAAATGTATGCAATTTACAACATATGTTGAATAATACATTGAAACACTGATAATATTTGATATTGTAAGTTGATTAACAGGAAATAACTGTAATTTCAATATTAGGCTTAGTTTGAACTAGGCTGGGAAACTGCACTGTGAACCAAGGATTGCACAAGAGCACACGAGCCTAGTAAGCGTAACACGGATGTGTGCTAGCTGATGATTTTTTTTTTTTTTTTTTTTATTTTTTTTTTTTTTACAAATTTTATTGCAACAATATGTCAATATAATTTACATATAACAATATAATATAATTATTTATAACTCATTCTTTTATAAGTTTTGTTGCGGTAAGTGTCCAGAAGAAAAGTAAAAGTTGCCACAGTACACTTGAAATAAACAATCAGTCAAACAGCAAACTTGCATATCCGTTTCGTCAACCGAGTCCAAACTTAAACACTGAATAATACACTGGCAGGAAACTACTCACTCTTCATAAGTATCGATTTTTTCTCTCTCTCACACTCTTCAATGCAGCACCCAACAGGTCCGATTCTCCCCCACTCTCTACTAGAAATCCAGTTGATAGATAGCTCGTTTTTGTGTGTCCGTCAAGATCTTCTGAATCTTGGACACGTGTTTACGGTACATACTTTGCAACTGTGGAATGCTATACAGTTGTTCTTTCAGGATTGCGTGAACATAACCAAATGCCAATAGTGCCTGGAGGAATCGATTATGGGCCGGGTTAGTTTCGAAATGTAATAAGATGGCCAGTATTTTATTGGGGTTAGTGCCGGGAACCAGTCCTGTCATCTGCTGTGTTATCCAAGCCCACGCTGATCGCACTTTCGTACATGACGATAGTCTATGACGTAGTGTATCAATGTTGCCACAAGCTGAACATAGAGGAGAACCTGTCATTCCATGTGTAAACTTTTTTGCTTCCGTCGGTATTGCTTCGTTGACAAAGACATACGCCGTCGATTTCCAGGCTGTAGGGATATGTGGGCTCCCGAAGGCCCACCAAATAACTTTCCATTTGAAAACCGGGTATTTGATCATAATATGAGGAATAAAATTATCTTGTTGTATATTTTGATACAGTGTCTTTGTTGTCCTCTCAGATACATTGTTTTTCAGCTCGTCCGTCAGACATCTCATAACATTAATAGTAGGTTGAAAGTCTGAAAACTTAGTATCCACCCGACATTTGGATATATCGAGCAGCTCACGTAAGAGGGGTGGGGTCTGATGGTTGTCTGGAGCCCCATACCAATTTCCCATAATATTTTTCAGTAATAAGGCTTTACATTTCCGCGCGACGTCTATGAGTCCTAGGCCACCAGTGCAAGTGCTCATGCGCAGTTGCTGTCGGGAGATGCGATATAGATGGCCATGCCATAAATACAGACCAATATTCTTTTCAATGCTTTGGGCATCTTTTGTCGAGATCGGAATTACCTGGGCAGCATACCACATTTTACTCAGGGCAAACTGATTAATGTGCCACACCTTTTGAACTAAGTTGAGGTGTCTGCATATCTGTCGTGATAACGTAAAACGGATGGTATTGACAATAGTGTTCCAGTTGTGAAAAATTACTTCTTTTACTGTACGGTACATGACTAGTCCCAATATTTTCACCTTGCGCACTATCGGTATATTGACAAGGGTAACGTCTTGTGGCCAGGCAGCTAAGGGCAGTAGAGCGCTCTTGTGAAAATTTATTATTGCTCCAGTCGATCGACCATACAATGTAAGCACAGGTAACAGCATATTTATTTGTTCTCGTGTCTGCAGTAAAATGGAGACATCATCTGCATAAGCAGTAGCAATGAAAAGAGGTGTGTTCTGTGGCCCAATGTCCGATAAAACCCGGTGTGTCATTCGCATTAATGGTTCAAGACATAATGTGAAAAGTACCATGGAGAGGGGACAACCCTGTCGTACGGACTGGAGGATATGAATGGATTTGGTAAACCATCCGTTAACCTGCACTTTAGAATATGCATTAAGATATAATGCCTTGATCACTGAGATAATTTTGTCTGGAAAATTAAATTTTCGTAAAACTGCCCACAAATACTCGTGGTTAATCCTATCAAATGCCTTTTGAAAGTCTAGACTCAATAAGGCCGCTTGAGAAGTCGCATGAGTTTCATAATACATTATTGTGTCCCGTAGCGCGCTAAGTATGTGTATAATGTTTCTGCCGGGCACACCACAATGTTGCCCTACCCCCACTAACTTCTCCATTAATGGCCGAAGTCGATTAGCAAGGATTTTCATAAAGATTTTATAATCACAATTGAGCAGAGTTATTGGCCTAAAGTCATCTAATCTTATAGCGTTAGACTTTTTAGGTATTAAGATAATAATACCATCACTAAATCCACTTTTCTTTTCTGATGCAAACAGCAAGGCATTCATAATCTGTAGAAGTTCTTTCTTGAGGATTGGCCAAAAATTACGATAAAACCCGTATCCTATGCCATCGGGCCCCGGCGCAGACTTGTCTCTTGCGGTGAAAATCGCGTGCTTAAGTTCTTGTTCAGTGATCTCCGCTGTTAACAATGTGCTGTCTTCAATACTGATATGGGAAGTAATACATTCCAGAAGAATATTCTGAGATTCCTCTGATGTAGTAGATTGGCTGTATAGATCCGTAAAATATCTCGCAGTCTCTTGTAGTATAGTAGGTGTTGTTGTAGCCTCGCTACCCTCCGGAGTTTGCAACTTCTTTATAAATTTTCTTTGGCTATTTATTTTCTCAGTCGCCACATGGTAGAATGCTGCTTTTTCTTCTTGGGTAGTTGTCAGTCTGGACCGCACTTTAGTACCATCAAGAATGTTTGTATGAATCTGACATATTCGTTTTTTTAAAGCGTTCATGTGTGCAGACACATTGTGGCCTTGTTGCTGTCGTCTAAGGAGTTCATCCAACATATTGTAATAAAACCGCAATAACTGTTCCCGACTCCTCGCTTTTTCAGTGCCCAAGTGTCGAAAATACGACTTAATAGCAGGCTTAAATAAACACTGCCAATCTTGTAACAGTGTTCTTGTTGAACGTAACGCTTGCTGCACCTTTCTATTCCAAAGTAACTGAAAGTCCGTTTCCACCTCTTCAGCATGAAACAACGATTCATTTAATTTCCAGTAACCTCTTCCAATCTGTTGACACACACTGTTATTTTCTTGGATATGCATGACCACCATGTGATGGTCGCTACAAGGGAAGGGGATAATTCGTATATCTCGTATTACTATATTCCCATCTTTTCTAACATATATACGATCAAGGCGGCTGGCTGCATCGCCCCTGTAAAATGTATATCCTGGAGTATCATTATACTTCACCTCCCATGCATCACAAAGATCCAGGGATTGTGTTAAGTTCTGCAGGGCCGGAGAAAAATTGAAGCAACCTTTTTGATCTTTGGGATGAAGGACACAATTAAAATCACCTGAAAATATCACTCGCTGGTATGAATGACGTAAATAATATGGCAGCTCTGTGTTGATGAAGATTTCACGTTCCTGTTTTTTATTAGTGCCAGAAGGTAAATACACATTAACGAGGAGCGTATGGTCACTGGTCATAATAGATGTTATGCGTCCGCTGGGATGTTTCTCAGAAAATTGTACTGTTATATCACTTCGATATATTATTGCCGTTCCTCTGACATTTTCCCCTATGTTGATTACACTCTCATATCTAGTCCCAATGAAGGAAAAGTTTTCATAATTTACCTCTTGAAGGAAGATATAATCTAGATCTGCATTATAAAGTTGCTGGCGCAATAAATCTCGCGTCTCTCTGCTGCACAAACCATTTACATTTAAAGTTGCTACACATGATGTATATAGCACCATCCCAACGAGGTAAAGGGTTGTCCTATATAACGGAAATATAATGATATCCATTGCAATGAAGGAAAACTCGAAAAGATGTTGAGATCTACTCTAACTTGGTACCCCCTCCCCCACACTCCGAGTAGTCTGTTAGGTTGGAGTGTCCTCGATAGCATCCTCCGTACTCCGCCCTCCAGGTTGGGTGGGGAAGCGACCTGAGACGAGATATGGCTTCGTGGAATCTTTGTGTTTCTTTTGGATTTTGGCTTTCGATTGCAGAGTATCCTGATTTGAATTGTCCGTGCTCTCCCTACGGTCATGTGACTGACTACGCTTTCTTGGATCGCGTGATGTTACCAAACATGTTTGGTGTTGTAGGAACGCTGTGTTAGATACAGCTTGCTGTTCCTTATCTGAAGAAACCAAACTCATGTCCTCGTCATCCATGTCGCTTTCCGCAGACTGTGTATCTTCATCCCTGGCTCGTTCACCTAACAGGGCCATATCACACACAGGATCTCTGGTATGTTGTGAATCCATTGGAACGGTGCAGTCGGTTGTTGCTGCGCTGTCTGTAGAAACTTGTGCGTTCTCAACGGCTGTTGCGGCTGGTGAGCTGTCATCCAGTAAGATATTCAGTATATCCTGAGTACTGTTAATGGATTCACTAGCGACATTGTCTCCCGGACTGACCGTCCCACCTCGTACCGTCAGGCCCGGTACCTCTTGATTGATAACCTCTGCACTCTCCATGGACTGCAATGGCTCCGGAATTGATGTTGCACCTCCTACTATTTCACTGAGTAACTGCCTCTTGTTATTCGGTTTCACCGGCATGGAAAACTTTTTGTGAGGACAGTGGGATTGTAGATGCGTACTTTCATGGCAAATATGGCATAACTGTGGTTGGCCCTGGTAATGAATGACTACTTTATAACCGGCAATCATCATTTTACTGGGCACTGGTTTGTTAAGTCCAATACGTACAGCTCTTACTCCATTTTGAACTGGAAACTTATATTGAGTACCCCACATTTCCGGTCGAACACTTTTAACCTGACCATATGGAGATAATGACCGCATCACTGCACTGTCTTCAATTTCCGGGGGCAAATTGAACAGTCGCATGGTGACAGTTGTAAGATCTGCACGCTCAATGTTGACCTGAATGACTGTGCCATTATAATATATAAAACTCACTGCACCTTCGTGTTTAGCCATAAGTCTATCGTAGGTGAGAACAGAAACCAATTTGATGTACACAGCACGGTCTGTAGAGTTTAACTGTATCATTTCTACTTGGTCTGGCGTTATTCGTAAAGTACCCTCAATCCAGTCGTGAATCTCAATAGCCGTAGGTCTTGAAGCCGATGTCGGAAACACTACCTTTATGGTGTTTTTACGTTGGATAGTTGCCATGATTTGTTATCGTATTATAAAGACCTGCTCACACACTTGACGAATCAAAAGAAAATATGTGGTGAAACACCACAACTACTCCTTCTAGCAGCGAACGTACACTATAAACACGTATGACTGCTGCAGAGCTCTAACTACACGACCTCCTCCACTGACGGCTAGGCCGTAACTGTGATTGAAACACTGTAGCAACTGCTAGCGAGAGATATGCTGATTTCTGCGCACAAAACTTTAATGGTTGTAGTTTTACAGAGAAACTGATATTGCGGAGCACCGGTGAATGTATTCAGACCAAAGACACACGGTGGCTAAAAACACGCGGAATGGAGCATAGCTTCACACACGTCGGAACCGTGAGGAAGCTAGCTGAAGACTAAAGTCAAGCGAGCATGAACGCCTAGAGCACCACGCATGACAAATTCGCCGCTTGCATAAGTTGGTGATATCACTTCTAATTGCTGATTCGGCTAGCGGGAAGAAAACTAGCGGGTATTTGAGTATAATAAAACATTATACATATAGCTTGTACGAACAGCTTTATCGGATTTTAATGAAACTTGGTATACGCATTTATAATGTTAATGGGAAGACCCCTATTGATATTGAACCCAATCGGTTGACCGGTATCGGGATAATGCCAAATTTAGTGCCTATGTTATGGTAACATATTATAAAGAATTTATGAAATGAAAATCAGTTATCATGGCAACATATTTTTAACTGTGATCATATAGCCTATGGCTTTGGAAATTGTAATACAGTTAGCTATGACAAATAACACTATTCCATTACATATGCTTATCAAACTAGACCGTTAAACTGAGCAACGTGGCCAGGATGTTAACGTCTTGGATTTACATTCTGGAGGTCCTTTGATCTAGTCCCGAAACCGGCCATTTTGACTTTGTTAGTACAAGCTACATGTATAGTGGTTTATTCTATTCAAATGCCCGCTTTAGTCTTCCCGCTACTGAATCAGCAATCTTAACTCATTTTATCATATGGTGTAAGCGACAGGTGTTTCTTCCGCGCCCTTTTCATGTGCAAAGCTCTAGGCGTCCATGAACGCTTCAGTTCAGTTCTTCGTCAGCCTGCATAGTGTTCCGACGCGTGTAGTGCACTTTCTATATTCGCGGGATTTCTATTCATTGTGCAACACAAAGTATCAGTGTACTTAAACAGCGAATTTCTTACAAAACTACCATTATTAAGTTTTGTTCTACACTCGCATTTCGCTCGCCAGTATTTGCTACAGTGTTTCAATCATTTCAGCTAACAAACCCTTGTGTTACGCACGTTGTAGGCTTGTGTGCTATTGTGCTCAACCGTAGTTCACAGTGCATCATCCTATCATAATTCTGCTAAGCCTAATATTGATATTACAAGCAATTCTCATCGAATAAGTTACTACATCAACTATTACGAGTGTTTCAGTGTATAATTCAATATATATATATATATATATATTGTCAAGACAATCACAGTTTATCAAACTTAACAAATTCTTGCAACTAAAGGAAATACAACGATGGAATGTAATGAATTCTAAACGTTCTTGTGCAAACTATTTTTCTCCTAATCATAAAAGGGAACAGTGCGAACTCAAATCCTTCTGTGACTGTGGCACCTCTATCCTCATCAAGTTTCAGCACAGTAGCGACAGGAAAACGGTTTCTCGCTGAATTTAGATTTCAGACATTAGCAATCCTGAGAGAACAGCTAGTTATTATTATTTCAAGGAGAAATCTAGACGAGAAGAAGTGCTTCTAGCTACTGCTGTGGTACAACTTCAAGACAATCAAGGAAACTTAATGCAATGTCGAGGGTTATTAGATTCAGGAACACAGTTAAAATTCATAACTGAAGAATTAGCTCAGAAGCTACAACTACCCACAACAGCTGTCGACACTCCCATTCAAGGCATAAACGTTACCTCAGCTTATGGTCACAGTGCTAAGGTTAATATGCGATCCATGATCCATAACTTCAAAGCTGATCTAAACTGTTTGTTCCGTTATGTTTTAGTTTAGTAGGTCATGCTTCTGTAATTCGTTTTTAGCAGGCCTTGCTTGCTATCTTGTTTTTTATTTATTGAACAAGTGAATTTCAAATAGTTGTTATGTATGGGTATTGTAATATCAAAATTATTCTTTTTATGTCTTGCATCCAATCAGAGACTGGAGATTTTTATTATATTGTTTTGATAGCCAATAAGGCTTATCTTTAGCTTCATTCTCCTTCTTCATCGATTCAAGTTAACTGTGTCTCATAAAGACATTAGTTTTTCTAGGCTTTAAATGCCTATTCTTCGTTGTAATCAATTCAACTACTACTCATAAGGACATGAGTTTTCTTCTGGGCTTATCAATGCCATTCTTTACCTATCAGATAGATCTGGTGGTTTACTTTCAATAGCTGAAGCAATCAGCTCTTCGATTCACATTAAGGTTTCATATGCCTTATTGATTCTGAAGACTTCGAACGATTTAAGGACTATTATCACCCATCGTGTGATTCATCGGGTCTTCTTCATTTTGGTGTTGGCGTTGCAAGATCTCAGGCTAACATCTGTATCAACTATCAAAAGGTGGTATTAATCAATTCAAAGGTACGTCATTTACTACCTAATTTATTTGAGGAACTATTTGGACGTAATTTCATCATTGAACTAATATATTTGTGGTTTTGATCAACTGATTAAGCCATCTCAAAGATATTTATGACCTTTAACAAAGGAATTTGTATTAAACATTGTGATATCTACAAGTTCATCAGTGTTTATGAATAATAATATTATATACGTCCAAGGAATCCAGAATTTATGAACTGAGCATGATGTATGTATTGTTGTTGTGACAATAAATTGTTACATACCAGAGAAATTTATCTAAAATGTAATGGGCAAGTTTGGCTTATCTATTTATAGTTTAAGTCTCAATTTTAAGAAGTGTTACGTCCTATGAATCTTGTTATACAGTCCGCTTGCTCTCAGCTTGCCCGTACATTTTATTGGTCCTCCGGTTTCCGGATAATTGAATCATTTCCGGACCATTTATTGGATTCCTATTGCCGAATCTTGAATCATAACTGGACTATTATCTGGTGAATTGAACTGTAATATATACCAGAATTTGTTCTCATCATAACAATAATTGACATTGTTACTGCCTCCATGTCTTCTGCATGTTTGAGGTGAAGGCTGGAGGATCTATTGTTAAACTAGTGTTATAAGTTTCATGCTTGTAAAACCTACACAGACAGCAACACTTACACTAGTACACATATCACACCTGATATTGTATTGTTTCAACGTCCATTGCATTGGACGTTTATGTACTGATTTGTCTTAACCCGTAATCGGGCATTGTATTTATTGTTATTTGGGCCCTAAGAGCGGGCAATTATTGATATTCATTGTAATCTGTGCTGTAAATCTAAAGAGATGGCTAATCAGGAGTTAAACATTAATGCTCTTAAAGCCAAGAGAACTCCTATAAAGGCTCAGATCACTCGCCACGTCAATACCTTTCTATCATTCACAGATCTTGATGATGAATCCTATAATGAAATTATAGCCCGTAAGGCTAAGTTTAATGAAGTCCTGATCAAATATGAAGATATTCAGTCTCTGATTGACCAAATTGAATATTCAGAAGCTGAAGCAGATTATAGAGAAGAAGTGGAAAAGGCTGTTTTTGCAGCCATTTCTCGTGTAAACTCCTTAGTTACAGCTTATGAGGCTAAACTTAAACAAGAAACAGAAGCTAGGACTAGACTAGAAATTGCAGAAGCAGAAGCTAGGACTAGGCTAGAATTAGCAGAGACAGAATCTAGGGACAAACTAGCTTCTATTGATATTGTAGCAACTCAGTTCTTTGATTATATTGAAGCTATTCAAACGTTAGTTATACGAGACGAAGCTTCATATTTCAAGGCTGTCAGTATGCGTAATGCATTTGAAGCTACATTTAATAAATATAAGATTAATTTCTCTCAAGTAAGATCACAAGAAGTGACTGAAGTTATTAAACTTCAAGGTCGAGAAGTCGAAGCGGCTTTTCATGAGGCAATAGGTCGTCTAAATGGTGCTATTGCCAAAAATAAACAGTTCTATGACCCTGATCAGGTCTCAGCTTCTGTAGTCCGCCAGTCATCTACAGAATTGACTCCTTCACTCCCAAAGCTTCCCGAGATCCGTCTTCCTCAATTCACAGGCGATCCTGCCTTGTGGATTGAGTTCAGGGATACATTCTATTCCCTTGTCATTCAACATAAGCATATTTCTAACATGGACAAGTTCCAATATCTAAAATCATGCTTATCGCCAGAAGTCATGACTGTAATACAGAATATTCCTGTATCCTCAGCTACATTTGATGTAGCCTGGGAAACGTTGTCAGAAAGATTTGACAACAATCGTCTGATTGCTAATAGTCACATTGACAAATTATTTTCACCACCCTCTCTTGAAAAGAATTCTGCAGACTCTCTGCAAAGATTTATAGATCATTTCATAAGCACGGTGCATGCATTGCACTCCTTAAATACTAATGTCGATTTATCCGACTTAATTATTTCTAAAATGATCTTAGACAAACTCCCAGTTCATATTATTAGAGAATGGGAATCATCGCTGAAATCAGACAGACTGCCTGAACTCAAGGAACTACTTAAGTTTCTGGAGACTAGAGTCCGAGTCTTGCAAATGACGGATTCAGCTCTAAAAAACCAGCCTTCAACTTCACAGAATTCGCAACCTATATCGGCTAAGAGCAAATCAGCTCAGTTTGTCAACAAATGTATTTGTTGCAAAAAGGATTCACATCAAGTCTACCAATGTGATGTTTTCAAAGCAATGAATCTTGCAAGCCGTAGCAATTTTGTCAGGACTAACCATTTATGTCGGGTATGTTACTCTTCAAGAGGACATACCAAGGCTTGCAGCTCGTTCTCTTGCAGAGTGTGTGGAGAGAAACATAGTACTCTTCTTCACGATTATAGTGCTCAGAACGAGTCACAAATATCTAATACTGCAGGGATTATGTCAGCCTCTCATAATCATCAAGGCTGCTTACTTCCTACTGCAAATGTGTTTGTGATAAACAAGTATGGTCAACCCGTAGAGGCCACTGCCCTCTTAGATAGCGGCTCTGATTGCAACTTAATCAGTGAAAGGCTATTTAAACATTTAAAACTATCCCCTTGTCAGCAGCAAGCAAGGCTGACTGGTATACTATCGTCTAAAGTAAGCACCCATAAGCTTGCTTCTATAGAAATCAGGTCTCGAACAACTCGATGGTCTTGTAATACTGCTGCCATTGTTGTTCCGGAGATTTCAGAATCGAAACTTCCAAGATCTCCAATTAATATCACTAACTGGAACATTCCGCCTAACCTTCAACTAGCCAATCCTGATTTCAATACACCTAATTCTGTAGATTTGGTGTTGGGTGTTGAGGTTTTCTCGCAAATTGATTGTGTGGGTAATATTTCTGCTCCTAACCTACCCATCATTCATAACTCTCAACTGGGTTGGTACTTTGCGGGCAAGTTGCCCCAACCTTCCTCTCCTAGGTTGTCTGTTCGTAGGTCCAACAAACTTACACTTCATAAATCTAAGGACTTTAGCAATGGACTTCCTAATGATTTATCCTGCCAATCTAATACCTTAGATATGCATTATTCAGCCTTAGTAAGTTCAAACCTGCAAAGGGTTTCTAATGCATCTCGCCAAGCGAGTTCAAGATTGACGTCTCTTAAGAGACATTCTCTTTCTAATCCTGTATTAGCTAAGGCTTACAGGAATTCTATGTCCAAACACTTGAAATTGGGACATATGGAATCCGTTGGTCAGGTTCCCAACGAGAATTCCGACTACATTAAACCTTACCACCCAGCGTTAAGGACTTCAAACCCCATGACAAATTCACCCTTGCGGGGTCAGTCTGGTTCAAGTTGCAAAGGTTCGTACTGCCACGAATCTTTATGTGCAACCAATTGTCAATTTGGCACCAATGCCATTCTCAGAAGATGACGAATGATTCAGTCATTCTCTGCTTTTATATTTTTCAATTCATTTTAATTATTTGTTCTCATGTTTGTTTTATTTTTTATTTCTTTTTCCTCTCTTCTTTTATTTATTTTTTAAACATAACTCCACATGTAATTTTAAATTATGCCTCAAGTGTCATAATTTGCGGGCAATATGTTCCGTTATGTTTTAGTTTAGTAGGTCATGCTTCTGTAATTCGTTTTTAGCAGGCCTTGCTTGCTATCTTGTTTTTTATTTATTGAACAAGTGAATTTCAAATAGTTGTTATGTATGGGTATTGTAATATCAAAATTATTCTTTTTATGTCTTGCATCCAATCAGAGACTGGAGATTTTTATTATATTGTTTTGATAGCCAATAAGGCTTATCTTTAGCTTCATTCTCCTTCTTCATCGATTCAAGTTAACTGTGTCTCATAAAGACATTAGTTTTTCTAGGCTTTAAATGCCTATTCTTCGTTGTAATCAATTCAACTACTACTCATAAGGACATGAGTTTTCTTCTGGGCTTATCAATGCCATTCTTTACCTATCAGATAGATCTGGTGGTTTACTTTCAATAGCTGAAGCAATCAGCTCTTCGATTCACATTAAGGTTTCATATGCCTTATTGATTCTGAAGACTTCGAACGATTTAAGGACTATTATCACCCATCGTGTGATTCATCGGGTCTTCTTCATTTTGGTGTTGGCGTTGCAAGATCTCAGGCTAACATCTGTATCAACTATCAAAAGGTGGTATTAATCAATTCAAAGGTACGTCATTTACTACCTAATTTATTTGAGGAACTATTTGGACGTAATTTCATCATTGAACTAATATATTTGTGGTTTTGATCAACTGATTAAGCCATCTCAAAGATATTTATGACCTTTAACAAAGGAATTTGTATTAAACATTGTGATATCTACAAGTTCATCAGTGTTTATGAATAATAATATTATATACGTCCAAGGAATCCAGAATTTATGAACTGAGCATGATGTATGTATTGTTGTTGTGACAATAAATTGTTACATACCAGAGAAATTTATCTAAAATGTAATGGGCAAGTTTGGCTTATCTATTTATAGTTTAAGTCTCAATTTTAAGAAGTGTTACGTCCTATGAATCTTGTTATACAGTCCGCTTGCTCTCAGCTTGCCCGTACACTGTTTACTATTACCTCACGTTGTAAACAAACTTCTTTCTGTCCACATTGATCCTACTAAATTTAGCATTTCTGGTGAAATTCCTTTGGTCGATCCTAAGTTTTACATCCCTGGTAAGGTACAACTACCCATTGTTGCCAACCTGTTCTGCCTGTTGCTAAAGAATGAAAGAATTATCACTCCTATCCATCATGTCCTTAGTAATACTGAACTTGGCTGGATACTTAGCGCATCCGTTCCGAAGTCATCAGTCACAAGTAAGAAAGTCACATTCGCTCAACACAACTTGTTTGTTACGGTCGATAATGTTGACATACAGTTAAGGCATTTCTGGGAGCTAGACGATTTCCCTACACCAGTAGCAACACTATGTGCTAAACACTATTCGTGCAGAGGACGGTGTTTTCGTAGTGCAACTACCCAAGAATCGACATGCATTGGGTGAATCCAGACACCAAGCCATAAAGCGATTAGGCCACCTGGAAATCAAATTTCAAACCAACTTTATTCTACGAGAAGACTACACTAATTTTCTGCAAGAATAAGAAGAGTTAGGACACTTGAGAAAGGTTTCACTTCCAGTGCCAGGTGAGAAATGCAATCATCAAACCCTCTTCGTCTACAACTAAAACAAGAGTGGTGTTTGATGCTTCAGCAAAATCATCTTCAGGCAGGTCACTGAACGATATTTTGAAATTAGGTCCTACAATACAGGATGATTTATCTTCAATAATACCTCGGTTTAGAACCTACAAGTATGCATTTTCAGATGACATTTCTGAAATGTACCGACGCATAAGAATGCATGTAGATGATCAGAATTTACATCGAATCGTGTGGCGTCCTAATACTAACGAACCCATACAATATTACGCGTTGACTACTTTAACCTACGGTACAAAATCTGCTTCATTTGTAGCCATACGGTCTCTGATAGACGAAGAATCTAAGCATTCACTCGCTGCCCAAGCAGTGCGAACATCATTCTATGTCGACGACTGTTTAGCAGGACATGACAATCTCCAAGACGCTCTACGTCTTCAAAGAGAACTAATACTCATACTGGATAGTGACGGATTTCCATTGCGTAAGTGGTGTGCTAACCATGAATCCTTACTGGAGTATGTCCCTTCTGCGCATCGAGAGACTCAATTGCCCTTGATCTTGATAACAGTGAGAATGCAGACGCTCTTGGGTTACTGCAGCATCCTGCAAGTGATAATTTCCAGATACAATCCCATCCTTCTCTCCAGAATCACACACAATGTAAACTGACCAAGCGTACTATCCTTTCTGTGATCTCCTCTATTTTTGATCCGTTAGGCCTTGTTAGTCGAATTGTCATTAAGGCCAAGATATTCATGCAATCGCTGTGGATTGAAAAACGTGTTTGGGACGAAGAGATACCTTCTCATCAAGCAGAGAAAATGATTGATATCTGGGACATATTTTATACCATACATGCTATGCGTGTACCACGTCATGTTCTTACATCAGGCACACTATAGGATATAAAAATTCACGGCTTCTGTGACTCTTCAGAAAAGGCTTATGGTGCATGTATATATCTTCGCTCTGTGAACAGTGACAACGAAGCTACAATTCAATTATTGTGCTCCAAGTCCAAGGTTGCCCCACTAAAAAGGCAAACCATACCGCGACTTGAACTTTGTGGTGCATTCCTGCTAGCCAAGATCCACAGCAAGGTGTTAAGTCATCTTAATCTCCATACATCACTGAACTACTTATAGTCTGATTGAGTTATTGTACTTTCCTGGATCAAATCAGATTCATATAAATGTAAAACATTTGTGTCCAATCGTGTTACTCAAGTACAAGGATTATCTGAGACAGCAGTCTGGCGTCATGTCTCCACACAAGGCAACCCAACTGATCCCATTTCAAGAGGTGTTTCCTCTGAACATCTTTTTGACATTGATTTCAGGTGGTATGGTCCATCTTGACTTTCGCAACCCACAACATCATGGCCTGAACAACCACAACAGCTAAATGTTCAAGATTCTTCAGAACAACGTGTTTCAGTCTATATGGTGCCCACTACGGAATAAGAAAGCTTTATCACAATGTTTCCTGATCTACGACGCCTACAGAGAGTGACTTCTTACATACACAGATTTATTTCTGCATGCAGACATAGGACCAGGTTTCATGGACCTCTGACAGCAGAAGAGCTACAACACGCTCTATAAACATGTATTAGAGTCGCTAAGGAATTCACACACACTAGGGATTCAACTTGCGTTTTAACAAAGCTCCAGCTACAATAAAATTATAAACGTATCCTACCTTCTGTCGTCTCTGCTTTTAATTGAGACATGCCTTTGAAGTGTTATTGGTAGTATAATAAATAACTACTAAAGTTTTACACTCACATTTATTTGTGTTCTTTCGTATTCAGACTATCTTCGCCGTAACTTTATTTAACAATGTCAACAGAGAAAAAAACAAAAGAGGGAAACAGAACACTGAGGGCTGAGTTTTCATTATAAATTTCTGTTTCCTTTATGAGAGTATATTACACAATACACTACACACTCTCCCCTAGTGACAGCGATAGTGTCCTAGAAACGTGCAGGGAAGTGGACCTTGCGTCCTGATCTGGTGAAATGTCCAGTCGCACCAGTACGAGTTTCTTGTTGAGGGTTAGTAACACTATGGGGACCTTCTTCCAATAGAAAAGCTGGTTTCAGGCGGTCCACTGAGATTCGCTTTATTAACCCTCCGATATTAATGTCGAAGAACTTATCAGTTCGACTCTTTACTGGGTAGGGACCGACGTACGCAGGTTGGAGTGAGGATAATGGAGGTCCATGATGTATGAAAACATGAGAGCAGTCGGCGAGATTTTTGGACAGAAAAACAGGTTTCTTGCCATGGGTTGATGTCTGACTTGGTTTAAGTCCTCTTACTGTCTCTTGGAGATGTCTCACGAAGTCAGACTGTGATACGGTAGGCTGGTCGGTGAACAGTTCTCCTGGAAGACGGAGCGGTGTACCATAGACCAGCTCGGCGGCTGAGTGACCCAAGTCTTCTTTTACCACAGATCGCATGCCCAATAAGACTAGAGGCAATGAGTGTACCCACGATGAGGATTGTAGTAGATGGCATTTGAGTGCTGCTTTCATAGTGCGGTGTTGGCGTTCGATAAGACCATTTCTTTGTGGATGGTATGCGGTTGTCCTGATGCTCTGGAAACCTAGGTACTTGCTTAGGGATTTGAATAATTGGCTTTCAAACTGTCGACCTTGATCAGTAGTTATTCTTACAGGAATACCAAATCGTGAAAACCAAGTGGTTATAAGTGCCTGTGCAACAGAGTCAGCTGTTTGGTTTACTATTGGTACAGCTTCCATCCATCTAGAGTATCTGTCTATAGCTGTGAGGAGATATCTGAATCCTTGGCATACAGGTAGAGGTCCAACGATGTTGACATTTATGTGTTTGAATCTGTCGTAGGGAACTAGGGATTGTCCGACAGGAGATCTAGTGTGTCGATTAATTTTTGATCTTTGGCAGTCGATACATGCTCGTGTCCACTGTTGACAGTCTTTCTTCATATTATGCCAGATAAATCGTTCAGTGATCATTTTGGTTTTTGCTCTGATTCCTGGGTGAGAAAGGCGATGAACAGATGAAAAGGCTGCTTGACGAACGTTGCGTGGAATATACGGGCGTATATGCTTTGTTGAAATGTCACAGTATAATTGTTTTCTACTATCCGGCAAGCTGAGTTTTACTATTTTCATTTCCGGATTCTGTTGCAGTGATTCAATGTCTTCATCAATCTGTACATCTGCCAGCTGATCATAATTTAGAGGGGAGGGAGATTCTATAGTGGCTAAACGTGACAATGTGTCAGCCACGATATTGTCTTGGCCAGCAACGTATTTTATTGTCGTCGTAAACTGTGCAATATACTGTAATTGACGAGCCTGTCTGGGTGATGCCTTGTCCAAATCCTGTTGAAAAGCATACACCAAGGGTTTATGGTCCGTGAAAATTACAAAGGACTGGCCTTCTAAAAGATGCTTGAAATGTTTAATGGCGCTATATATTGCTAATAGTTCGCGATCATAAGCACTGTATCTGGACTGTGCTTTAGTGAGAGTTCGTGAGAAGAAACTGAGAGGTCGGGCTGCGCCGTCAGTATCCTGTTGAAGAACTCCTCCTATTGCGTCGTCCGACGCATCTGTTACCAAGGAGAGTGGAGCACCGGGAATAGGATGTACCAGGGCCGCTGTGTTGCAGAGGGCTTCCTTCATTGCAGCAAAAGAGGTTTGTGCTTCTTCGTTCCAGTCCAGCAGTTTTGTGCTATTTTTCTTGTGTCCGCTAAGTAATTTTGAGAGGGGCTGTTGCAGCTTGGCGCATTCTGGGATGAATCTGTGGTAGAAATTTACCATTCCTAAGAATCGGCGCAATCCAGTGGCTGACTGTGGCTCTGGAAAATTCTTAATGTCACTAACTTTCTCAGGTAGAGGCTTCAGACCTTGAGGACTGATTTCGTACCCTAAGAATTTGATCTGCTGCACACCGAAAATGCATTTGGCAACATTGATGCATAAGCCGTATTCATTTAGTCGTTCACAGAGGATGCGGATATGCTGAAGGTGCACTTTATCGTCTGGAGAAGCAACCAGGATATCGTCTAAGTAACAAGAGACAAAATCTAACCCTTGGAGTACCATGTCCATAAATCTTTGAAAGGTCTGTGCTGCGTTTCTTAGTCCGAAAGGCATGAATGGAAATTCAAATAGTCCAAAAGGTGTTGTGATGGCCGTCTTCGGTATGTCTGCTTCGTGCACAGGTATCTGTTGGTACGCACGTACAAGGTCAATGGATGAAAATATGGAAGCTCCATGCAGGATGTGGTATAGGGTATCTGTCGGGTACTGTGATATGATTGAGTTTCCTATAATCCCCGCAAGGCCTCCAATCACCAGATTTTTTCTGAGTTAAGTGCAGAGGACTAGCCCAACAACTTTTCGAGGGTCTACATAACCCTTGCTGGAGCATGAAGTCAAATTCCTTACGGGCTGCTAAGAGTTTTTCAGCTGAGAGTCTTCTAGTTTTGGCAAACACTGGTGGGCCTTTCGTTTCGATGAAATGTTCAATGTGGTGGCTTGCGATTTTTGTGTTGAGAATGTTAGGTCGCAGAATGTCAGGAAATTCATGTATAATCCGCTGATATCGGTTATTAATTTCCGTTAGCTGGACATGAAGTTTGTAGTTGTGGTCAGGTAGGAAAGCAAGACCACCCAGGCGAAATTCCAGTTGGTCCCTATGGGTACCAAACCAGAAACGAAAGAGGTGAAATGCTAGTGCAATTTGCCATGGAATACCAACTGAATATTCTGAACACGTTCTTCAGAAAACCACCAAACTCCAAATGGGAATGGCGACATCCGAATGGATCCACAAAGAACGATTGGACTATATACTAACTGATAGCCTAAATGAGATAAGAGACATCCGAACCATACAAAACCTCAAATTCAGCACAGATCATAACTAACACTAAAAAGAAGAAGATATCAAAAGAACACAACACAGCACAATGTCGAGGAAATAGATATTAAGAACTTCAATAATCTACTACAAAACCAACTGAGAGATGTCAAACCTCAGTCAGAACAGGGTGTGCAAGAATCATATAACTCACTTGAAAAGGCCTTGATCCAAGCGAGCAATAAAGCCCGAAAAGCTTCACATGGAAAGAGTACAATCCACAAACTAAACCCAACACAATAGCACTAATAGAACGGAGAGAATACCTCAAACACACCAGGGACGAAAGCGAGAGGCATAAGCAAGCATACGCAGAAATTGATAAAGCAACAAAAAGGGAAATACGCAAAGATCTTCGCGAACACCGCCACCAAAAAGTAAAACAAACTCTAGAGTCTACTAAATCAACCAGGAAAGCAAAGAAAGAACTGGGAAACAGAAAACAATGGATCCTAGGTACACAGGGCCCACAAGGTGAACGAATAACCTCTAGAGCAGACATCATAACATAAGCTACGGAGTTCTACAAAACCCTCTATACGAGCTCCCTCCCAAACACCGACCACAATCAATACTGCCTACCAAGTAAGGACAACAATGAAGAAGTCTTACCATTCCTACAGAGCGAAGTAAGATCCGCCATAGAAGAGCTTAAACACAGCAAAACTCCAGGTGAAGACTATATATATAGTGAACTCTTGAAAGCAGGACTAAATCATATATCAGCACCCCTCACAGAAATGTTTAACAAAATCCAACTCAATGGAAAACCAGCAAGATAATTCTCCTGCACAAAAAAGAAGCAAAAGACCAACTAAATAATTACAGGCCAATAAGTCTGATGTCAAATGTCTATAAGTTGTTCTCCAAGCTACTAACAAAAAGGATCACGAGGACATTAGATGAAAACCAACCGGAAGATCAAGCAGGCTTTCGCTCGGGCTACAGCACGGTGGACCATCTGCAAACAATCACACAGGTCATGGAAAAAACGGATGAATTTAACCTACCACTATACATTGCCTTTGTCGACTACAAAAAAGCCTTCAAACTCTGTGGAACACCCAAGTATATTCCAGGCACTGACTAAACATGGAGTGGAACATAAGTACATAAGACTAATAGCTAAATTATACGAGGAATCACATGCTACAGTGATGACAGAAAGAAAAGGGGAACCTTTCAAACTAAACAGAGGTGTAAGACAAGGTGACCCAATATCCCCTAAACTCTTCACCAGCGTGTTGGAAGAAATATTTCGTAAGATAAAATGGGGAAGCAAATTTGGAATTGTAATGACTGGCTACAGACTCACCAACTTACGATTCGCTGATGATATAGTCTTATTTGCCAGAACGGCAGAAAGCCTTCAAGAAATGTTACAGGAGCTCAGTGACCGCAGTAGAATGTCCGGACTACACATGAACATGGAGAAGACACAAGTCATGACAAACACACAACCAACACTCATCAAGATTAACGGATCAGATCTAAAATATGTGTCAGAGTACATTTACTTGGGGCAAGTTGTATCATTCCAAAACCATATGGGGAAAGAAATAAAGAGGAAAATCTCCTCAGCATGGAGAGCTTTCTGGGGACTGAAATACATCCTGATGGACAGATCATTAAACAAAAGACTAAAATTAGTGGCACTAGAATCCTGCATCTTCCCTTCACTTCTGTATGGATGCCAGACATGGAGTTTGACATCAGCTCAGAAGAATAGCATAAAAACTTGCCAACGGAAGATGGAACGGAGGATAATGGGGATATCTCTCAGAGACAGAATTTCAACAGAAAGACTGAGAAAGATGTCAGGACTAACCGACGTAGCCCAGCGCGCATGCAGCCTGAAGTGGAAGTGGGGTGGTCAGGTAGCGAGACTTCCAGGTACCACATGGGGAAACATCTCTACTGTATGGGACCCTAGGATCGGCAAAAGGGAGAGAGGAAGACCAAGAACGAGGTGGGTAGATTTCTTCAGAAGGCGTGCCGGGGTACACTGGTCCAGCGTAGCAAAGAACAGAGATGTCTGGAGAAGCCTACACACCGAGTTGCTGGAAGATGTTTAGTGAAAGTGAAGTGTTTACCAAGCTCATATGGACCAGCTCACCATATGCGATTCTAACCGAGCTACCCCTCATCAGAGGGAGGCCCTAGAACTGAATGGGACACATGTGGCTCATTCATTCATTCATTCATCATGAGGGAAGAAATGTGTTGAGAAACTTGACGACTGAAAAGAAAAATATACAAAATATGTCCCTTCATGTGTGCATTTGTTTGTAATTGTACCTATAAATTTTTGTCGAAAAAAATTGTGCGTTACTTTTTGTTTGCACCAAACAAACCCCAAAGTTCGTACTTTTTTTCATTTTTTGTTCACTAAAGAAATAGATTTAATGCATGAGATCTAACTTTCAAAAAGTTATTTATCTAATTATCTATCGAAATACACAAAATAACAAAGTAAGATAATTGTTGATCAATTTATGCAATTCGTTATTAATACAGAAATACAAATAAAATTTAAGGGTTGCGGTTTTTCTATAATTAAGTGCCAGAATGCAATCAGATGTTTGTAAATTTATTAAGTGCCAGAATGGTACTTTATGAGATTGTGTGGGGGACGGGAAAATGTCTGTCTGTCTGTCATTCCGTGTGGCTTTACGCGCGATAAATCAAATACGCTTTATCATGAAACTTGGTATACGGGTTTATAACGTCCATGGGAAGAACCCTACTGATATTGGACCAAATCGGTTGACCGGTATCGGAGTAATGTCCAATATAGGACTAGTGCCTATTTTAATGGTAATATATCACAAAGGCGCGATAACTGAAATACGGTTTATCGGATTTTCATGAATCTTGATATACACATTTCTGACCTCTATAGAAAGAAGCCTATTGAATTTGGACCAAATCGGTTGACCGATACCGAAGCAGTTGTAATTAACAGTCATAATTATCTATTACAATATAATCTTCATTCTCCGACAATTCTAAGCATTTTGATTGGCACGAGGCCAAACCATTATCGGCCGAGCTCCCGTAACTAAAGTCCTAATGTAATCAATTCTGGAAATAGAAATAATAGGTGAAACTATTTATTAAAGAGCATGATTTCATTTCCAATTTAATATAAGTATTAATTTTGTAATGGATTTAACACGCTACAATATTTAGCATGGCCAACAATGTGTTAAACATAACGTAAAAAGTTGTCAATCGTTTATTAATATTGTTAGCCCGCCTTGATTGATTCATTTATTCATAACAATGTCAGTGTAAGTAATTGTAAATAAAAGATTTAAAATACAACTAGTCGTTGAACTGATATCGATAAGTATGATACCGATATCTACATTATATTTTAATGTGAGTGTCTTTCTTATTCGTTCCTCTGCAGCAATATAACTAATGTAATTCCTGATAGATAGATTTAAGGTTGACTTTCTATTCATTCATAACCTTTATGGCTGCTTTAAATTTGAAACAATTTGAATGTCAGCGAATCGTAGGCCTATTATACCATTAATATTATTGACAATGGATTTTATATAATGTTGACATATTTTAGGAATGATTATATCAGTGTAAACCAGTGTTTTTCAACCTTTTTCATGACACGACCCCCCCTAGTATCAAAAAATATTTCGCGACCCCCCAACCCCTTTTTCCATGTATGTTAAAAATATGTAATACTTACAACAATTTTCGGCGTTTGCGTTATTTGCGCCATCTGTTGGTAACACTAGGAACTAGTGCAGGTTCCGGATGTTAGCAACAGATGGCGCTGGTAGTCCACGAAAGATCCACAAGTTTCGAGACGTTTCTTTACGCTTCGAGATAATTCTCGCTAGAATGCGCTGGGCAATAAATACGGCGGTCAACCGCGGCCATGGCAGTTTGATGCAAGACAGCGAAGGAAGTCGAATCAGAAGCAATCCCGATAAGTGAAAACGATTCAGAAGTGTAAATTCGGTGTTATGTGAACTGTAAGGTGCCTTGGAGTTGGAGAATTCGTAGACTGATTTGTGAGCGTAAGTCACGCGTGGTCATGTCTGCTGTTTAGTTGTTTGAAGAGCGCGAACCACTTGTTTTACGGTACGTATTTATTTGAGTTGTTATAATTGAAAATGGATAAATTCCTGAAAAGATCATCAGAACCATCAACGTCTAGCGGGAGTAGTGGAATAAAGAAAAAACGTCTTTATGACGACAATTATTTAAAATTTGGGTTTACTGTGATTGACAGTAAACCGCAGTGCGTAATTTGCTTTGAAATTTTGTTAAGAAAAAGCATGAAGCCATCGAAGTTGGTACGCCACCTAAACACAAAACATCCTAATGAAAAAAATAAACCCGTGGAATTTTTTGAGCGAAAATTAAAAGCTCTTGAACATCAAAAAACTGCTATAGGACAAATGTCCAACCTAAATGAGAAAGCGTTGCTCGCTAGTTATCGAGTAGCTTTTCGTGTGGCTAAAGCAGGGAAATCTCACAGTATTGCCGAAAATTTGATTTTACCAGCGGCTTTAGATATAGCAGAGATTATGTTTGGCAAGCAAGAGGTCGAAAGGCTCAAAAGTATACCTCTCTCTGACAATACCATTCAACGCAGGATAAGCAATATGGCGTCTGATGTTCGTGATCAAGTCATAGAAAAAATAAAGAAAAGTTCTTTTGTATCCTTGCTATTTGATGAATCAACGGATATTGCGGGTTGTGCGCAATTTGTAGCTTTTGTGCGTTTTGAATCCAATGAAATAATAATGGAAGAAATACTATTTTGCAAGGCACTTCCCAAAAATACTACAGGTCAATGCTTGCATGACATGTTCCTTGAAGCTACGCAAGATATGAATATCGATTGGGCACAAAAATGCATTGCTATTTGTAGTGACGGAGCAAAAGCCATGACTGGTGCGAAGAGTGGATTTATTGCTAGACTGAAAGAACAGATGCCAAACGCTTGTTGGATGCATTGCTTTCTCCACCGCCAAGCTCTTGCAGCCAAATCCTTACCGCAAGAATACAGTCAAGTTCTTAATATTATTATTAACATTGTAAATTCTACTAAAGGAAAAGCGTTGCAGACTCGATTGTTTCGAATCATTTGTGAAGATATGGGGACACTACACCGCAATTTGCTTTACCATACAGAGGTTAGGTGGTTATCAAAAGGCAAAGTACTGACCAGAGTTATGGAACTTCGCGCTGAACTATTGGTATATTTACAGCAAGCCAAGTCACATTACTCTGAATTCATTTCTGACCCGGAATTCCTTTTAAAATTAGCTTTTCTTTCTAACTTATTTGAACATTTAAATTACTTGAATAAAAGTCTTCAAGGGCGTGATGAAAATGTCATTACAGCAAAAGACAAACTCCATGGCTTTATAAAAGAAATTGAATTGTGGTCATCATCTATAAATCAAAACAACTTTGATTCATTTTCGTCCACACAGTCTTTCATTGAAGAAGTCGGAAGCGAGATCAACATCAACTCATATATAGCTGGTATGAAAATGGTGTTACATAATTTGAAGAAAGAATTGTGTAATTACTTCTCACTGCAAGAGATATCGGATAACACTGGGAAAAGATGGATCTTAAATCCGTTTTTAAATGCAGCTATAAACGAGGCAAATTTAGCAACTAAGCTCAAAGAGAATCTGCTGGAACTATCTGCCGATGGGATGTTACACTTGGAATTCAAGTCTGAAAATTTGGATACGTTTTGGTTAAAAAGAAGAACAGAATACCCGGAATTAACAACCGAGGCTTTGAAGTGTTTGATTCCATTTTCTACCTCGTACTTGTGCGAGTTGGCATTTTCCTCAATGGCGCGAATAAAATGTAAACTAAGAAATCGCTTAAATTTGGAAAACGATTTAATACTTAATGTGGCAAAAACGGATCCACGATGGGAGAAATTAATTGAACAAACTCAAGCGCAACCTTCACATTAAAATGAACGATTACTCGAAGGTTTTATTTCTTGTTAATGAGTTTGTGTAAAGAACATAAAGAGTATCATTTTGCGTTAACAATACATACTGCTATTTAAGATAATCAAGCACAGATGTAATCATTTTCTATTTAAACACATTTTTAATATTTTTTTTTTGTAATAACATGTTTTAAACTAGCATTTTTCTGACTTGTATGATTGATTATATGGAAATTTTGTTAAATATAATAATTTTAACTCTTATCGACATTTTATTTAAGTCTCACAAATTATATGTTGTATAAAAAAAACTGAAGTTTTCTCGAGGGGGTCGCGACCCACAGGTTGAAAAACACTGGTGTATACGAATAAGAATTAAGGTTAAGAATCAAACTTTATACCTTTGTTCTTCCGTAAATCCTGCTTAATGAATCGACCTGGAGTTTAACTCGGAGATCTATTACAAAAATAACTTATTTTCTGCATGAGGGTATCA
Source organism: Ectobius pallidus (assembly GCA_964059195.1). Classification (NCBI taxonomy): domain Eukaryota; kingdom Metazoa; phylum Arthropoda; class Insecta; order Blattodea; family Ectobiidae; genus Ectobius; species Ectobius pallidus. The sequence continues at coordinate 149,819,799 of CAXKWD010000004.1, forward strand.
AAATTGCAATTTCCGCTGATTAAGAAAGCATTCTGGCACTTTGTTATATCAGTTTACCTGATTTTATTATGTCATGCCTTGTCTTAGATGAGAGGTAAGGTAAGAGATAAAGCGAACCCTGTGCAGGATTAGAAATGGGTAAAGTAATATGTATATAATATGTAATATATAACATGAAATATTAACTTCTTGAATTAAGTAAATAGAAGGGTAAGAATAATATCCAAAACCACTAATGATAAAGAGGTGAAATAATCAGAAAGTGAAACCATTGTAAGCTAATCATTAATAAACTGCAACAGAGAATACTACTTAAATACTCAAATGCGTTATTTATATAATGACCAAGTGTATAACCAACTTTCTTAACTTGAAGATAATTCAATATTTAAACTGATTTATGATTTCACGAAGAAAATGATGTGTATACCAAACTAATACAAAAAAGGTGTGCATGGAACGCCACGCGACAGAAGTGAAACTTGTTTTATTATTGGATTTTTTAATTGTGCATTATGGACTTTCTAATGTTGGGTTTTGGAATTTTTTATTTTTTAATTTGGATCTAGGAATTTTTAATTCTGGATTTTTTCAATTTTCGATCTTTGAGTTTTTTATTTTTTATTTTTAAAATATTGGATTTTTGGGTTTATAAATATTGGATTTTATTATTTATTAAATTTTGGATTTTTAATTTTCAATTTAGTTCTTTAAATTTTGGAAATTTTGATTTTTTATTTTATATTTTTTATATTTGGATTTTCGGAAATTTTAAATTTTGGATCTTTCAATTTTTTAATTTTGGAATTTTTTAGTCTTTTATTTTGGATTTTTTAAATTTTGTAACTTTGAAATTTTTATTTTTATAATTTTTTAATTTTAGATAAATTGATTTTTTATTTTGGATTTTTAGATTTTTTCAATTTTGGTTTTCGATTTTTTCATTTTTAATTTTTTGATTTCTTAAATTTTGGATTTTAGGATTTTTTAATTTTGGATCTTTGAATTTTTTAATTTTCGATTTTATCTATTTCTATTCTTTGAATTATTTATTTTTTAGATTTCTTAAATTTTGGATCTTTGATTTTTTTTATTGTTTGGATTTTTTAAGCGCGGTAATGAACCTCCGGGTTCCATAAAATAGATAATATACCTTTAGATTGCTTAGGAATTGTATTGTCTATTGCCATTGAGCAAGTAAGTATTATTATTATTGTTATTATTATTATTATTATTGTTGTTGTTTTATTACAACTACTACTACTACTACTACTACTACTACTACTACTACTACTACTACTACTACTACTACTACTACTACTACTACTACTACTACTATACTATACTACTACTACTACTACTACTACTACTACTACTACTAATACTACTACTACTACTACTAATACTACTACTACTGTTCCCATTTGCAGGTCCTCGTAATAGGTCTGAAAAATTTCCTTTGATTACTCCTAATCATTGTTTTCTTTGCAGTGCGCTCCGAAACACGTTAGTAATTTAGTGACGGTTTTCAGCGTTACATTAATTTCGTGACGATTTTTGAGCGTCACACAAGTTCCCGATTTACCCCTACCACCGCTAAAGAAGTTTCACTTAAAAAATCTCAAAATCAGAAGAATCTTAGAGGGGAAGCATGATTAGGCCTACAGAGTCCGAGATCAATCTTCCGGGCTGGAGAAGGGAGGAGGCAGGAAAACACACTATACACATATCACAGAAAACCATGATTTGAACTATAGGTTTTGTGACGGACTTTTCTTTACTTTACTTTACAATTTAAAGTTTATTTTATTAATCTTTTCTCAATAGTATATCCTCACGTAATCTAGCTCTGACGTCTGATAAACTATAAACTACCCAGTTACGTAAGTACGCCTGTTTTAACATTCCAAGGTACGGCTCGCGTATACTAACATTCCAATGCTAATGTCAATGCGCAACGTCTACAGGGTGTTCTCAAACTTCTTCATTATAATTTCACTCTTATAAAAATTATCTCTTTTGTTGGTAGAACCATTTATATAGGGCGCCATCTACCAATTCATTATCTAATTCACCAATTAAATAACTACCACAATTAACTGCTCTCTTTATTACATATATATTTTTTTTCTAAGTCCAGTCACAAAATATTTTATATAATTATATACAAGGTTATATATATGTGCCTCTCGGCTTAGCTTTTAAACAGTGGAGATAGGGTAGGATTCTTAATATTTAAAGGGGTTAATATGTTTATTTCACTACTTGAAAAATAAAGCCACTTTAACTAATTTTTTTTCAACAAATAACAATAATATTTTATTCAACAATATTCAGGTTGTTTGTACTAATTTTACAGATTTAATTTTAAATTACACTAGTTTTAATTCTTTATATATTTATGTCAAAGATCTGCTCATCAACAATATATTTGCTACAATTATAATTATTTATATACCATTATTATCCAAAATCAACATTTACAGGATGAAGCACTATGTTAAACTTTCTGCTCGTAATAAGGTTAGTATTCTGAATTAATTTCAGTGTTATACTGGTTTACTACCTTCCATCCAAGTAATTTCTAAATTTATGTTACAGGTTGATTTCCCAATTCTACATCACATATTTCTTTCAACAACCATTTGAGGTATCAATAGTTAAATTTCACAACAAAGAAACCTTATAAGATCCCACACTGTAAATACTTCTTTTAATAAATGTTCATTTTCAATTATAGTGTATTTTATTTTACTTTCTCACTGTACTAGATTGTCCTTGTCTGTCCAGTCAAAGAAGAAGAAGGTGTTTTTAAAGATAGATAGTAAAGACAATATATTAGTTAATTTGTAACAACTATAACAGAATTATCAGGTCTCTTTTCTCTTACTTTTCTGTTTACATTCACCTTAAGTGATTTTACAATGCTACTCACCCTTTCTCTTAAATTCACTTCGACCCTTAAGTTCTTTAACCCGCAATACTTTCATTTCTGGTCGTAATTCATTCAAATTCCTATCTACCTCAATTTCACTAACCCTTTTGTTGTATAACCATTATGCTCTCTTGTTACTTACTTTTGGTTATGTGTACATTTATGTTTCATAATTCCCCTGAATTCTATTTTGAAAGCCATCGACACCCTTTTCAGTAACTTCTATCTATCCTCCAACTTCGTGAAATTCTTTTCCATTCTAACCTAACCTTGAATTTGAATTATACATTATTTTCTTCCAATTTAATTGCAAAGTGAATTTCCATTAACCCGACGTTCTTTTCTCTAACTCACTATAATTATCTTGACTCAATGTACTGTATTATTCGGCGTAGCTTATTCAAGTTTCTTCGTAATACAAAATCACAAAATTTCCCTTTACATTCAATTATGTCTTCCCGTTACTTAATTTCAATCTGTGCACATTTATGTTTCTGAATTCCCTTTGAATTCCAATACGAAACTAATTAACACCACCTAAGTAACTTCTCTCTATTTTCTCCCACTCTCACTTCTTTTTCTTTTCTTTTTCTCCTCTTTTAACCTAACTCTGAACTTGAACTACACAACCGATAATCTTTACTTCCATTCTTAAGTGAGTCACTACCAACCAAACTTCTTTTCTCTCATTCCTATCCTTCTCTACTTTCACACTTGTTCTACTCTATTCCAAATCCTTCTCCTAGTAAATCTCTTTATTAATAAAGCAACTACACATTACAGGCCAGCATGCCATCCAACATGTAGATATCCATCTGTCACCTGAACAAAACCCAAGTGGGAGAAGCCCAAATAAGGATTACTCTTATGCCCCTTATAATTTCTTCCTTACTCTCCTCGCGACCTGTCTTAAAAATGTAAAAGCATTTATAAGCATCTCCAGCTAAACCTAGCTACGTATTCGTAAACACCCTAAGTATAGAGACTTATATTTACTATTCCCTTCTCTCTTCTCAACAACTTCTACCTTAACTTTCCCGACAGGAAGTGGAAACTTTGGATTACTGTATTTCTGTTAAATCTTCTAATTTTTCTACAAGTCCTGTTTTACCCTGATTTCTACAATAGCAATCTATTAGTCAAACATAAATTAGAATCTACAGAACTAGAGTTACCAATACTCTTTTATATTTCCAAAAACCAAAAGAAGTGTCTGATATTAATAGTTTTTATACTCAACAAGAAGTAGATTAGTGTTGTTCTTCATTCTTCTTGTCATTCCTTCTTCTGTCCGATGTCCATTTCCTGTAGGATTCCATTCCACATCTAAGCCTCACTTAGACTCGGCCCATTTCTTCTCCTCCCAGCGGATGTTCGCTGCCGGCGGCCACGACATAAGCCAACTAACGCTCAGGCTCATTCCCATCCACAGCTATCTCCACATAGCCATCAATCGTTGATTCCCAGTTTAGATGGTCGCCTCCAATTCAAGTCTGACAGGGAACGTCAGGCCACTACGTCGTACGACTGCCGCTCATTCCAGGCCTCGTCCACCAACTCCACAACCTTCTACTTCAACCTTCCAATTCTGACTCTCGACGCCGACTGTCTGGTTCTTACTGACTCCCCTCTTCTCCTCTTCTCTCCAGACATTAACGATCTTCTTTTTAAATTTCCTGCGAGCGCATGCGCACTTTCCTCTTCCTGCAATTCAAACAAAACTGACACATTATCGATAGTTTCTATGGTTTCCTTTGTTATGAATAGTTCCCTCGTGGTCCATAGCACTTTTTATACGTAACGTAAACACAACGTTACAGTTTTTGATGAACCTAACCAGATATAATTTAGGAACAATTGTATATAAGAATTCTGAATAAAATATAATGACTAGAAAATATCTGGTATATATATATATATATAATATATTAGCAAGCCCTAGGCCAATTCCTTGAAAATTTACAAATACATATGGCCAACTGAATCTAGTGTAAGCTTCAGTGTCATGTTAAGGAGTGCTTCCATTTTAATATCCAACTGTACCCTACCCTGATAAATATATCACACATATAAGAACAGTTAATAATATGTATATATTCATATGATGCCCTAAGTAAATCTTTAAATAATTGCAACCAGAATAAATTATGCAAGTCCTACTTCTATCCAAATATACAATAATGGTAGTATATTACCCAAAAGCCAGATTATATATATATATATATATATATATATATATATATATATGGGGAATAATTTCGTGCTACGTAGCAAATTTACTCCCTTGGTACGCATTAAATCTGTTGTGTAAATCGATCTTGCCATAGAAAACTTATTTCGGCCTACCGTTAATTCTGTATATTTTATTTTGGCCAGTTTGGCCATTATAGTAATGGTAATTAAATGTTTGTCCAGCTAATTATCTCTCTCCCGTTAGGCTGTTTCGATAACTTGTGTATCCTGCAGTATTAAGTCATATGTCAAGCATTTTGTAAGTCTCGATGTGGATTTCGGGTCCCATCTATTAATAGCTTTTCATGCCTGTTATCCAAATTGTTATTTTCCAGCCTATATTATGTATAGATAATCTTATTGTTCACATCACTTAAATATCTGGATATATCTATTCTAATTCAGCTAATTCATCTATTCTAATACAACTGTACAAGAAATAATTTCCTATATATTGTCACAATGCTAAGAAACTGCGAGAAATTGCCCGATGTCTGGAAAGAGAGAACAGTCAGTCAGTAACAGCGGGAGAGAGTCAGCGTCAGAGTGTGAACTGGACGGAGAGGACTGATCAGCGCGACCTCAAGTAACTGTGACTTGAGGAGCTGAGGAGCCAGTGACCGGAGGGACTAGTCAACGGAGGAGCTAGCGAACGGAAGACCTAGTCAACGGGGAACTAGTGACCGGAGGGACTAGTGAACGAAGGAGCTAGTGAACGGAAGAGCTGGTGAGCTGATCTGGATTGGACTGGGAGAGTGCTGTGACGTGGAAGTTAGCACCGAACAGAAGAGTGAACTGGAGAACAGTCAGGAGTATTTTGGCTGTATAGATCACTCTGATAGGAAATAAAGGAACCTCCATTCTTCAATTAGAAACTACGTGTTCGTATTTCGAACCCTGACGAGCCCTTGTTACAATATATATATATATATATATATATATATATATATATATATATATATAATATATAATCTGGCTTTTTGGTAATACACTACCATTATTCTACATTTGGATAGAAGTAGGCCTGGCATAATTTATTGCGTGGCAGTTATTTAAAGACTTTCCTAGGGCATTCTGTATATCTACATTAATTACAATTTGTCGATAATAAAAGTTATTCTAATTGATTTACATTTTTACAACTGTATAAGAAATTATTTCCCATATATATAATCCGGCTTTTTGGTAATATACTACCATTATTCTACATTTGGATAGAAGTAGGCCTTGCATAATTTATTCAGGTGACTATTATTAATACTTGATTCTGTTAGCCATGTGTATTTGTACATTTTCAAGGAATTGGTCTAGGGCTTGCTAATGTATAATATATATTTACCAGATATTTTTTAGTCATTATATTTTATTCAGAATTTTATTCTTATTTACAATTGTTACTAAATTATATCTGGTTTGGTTTATTAAAAACCAAATCATTGTTTCTGTGATATGTGGATGTGTTTTTCTGCCTCCTCCCTTCTCCAGCCTGGGAGATTGATTTCGGACTCTGTAGGCCTAGCCATGCTTCCCCTCTAAGATTCTTCTATTTTTGAAATTCTTTGTATTAGTTTGGTATATACTTCATTTTCTTCCTGAAATCATAAATCATTTTAAAGATTTAATTATCTTCCAATTAAGAAAGTTGATTGCAAGTTGGTCATTATATAGATAAAGCGTTTGAGTATTTAAGTAGTATTCTCTGTTTGAAGTTTATTAATGATTATATTACATTGCTTTCACTTTCTGTTTATTTCCCCTCTTTATTTTTAGTGGTTTTGGATATTATTCTTACCCTGCTATTTACTTAATTCAAGAAGTTAATATTTCGTATGTTATATTACCGTATTTTACGGACCATAAGACGCACTTTTTTTACCTTGAAAACGAAGCCTTGAAAGTTTGGTGCATCTAATCTTCCGAAGTACACTAAAAAAATAAGTTATGGTAAATATTGCGGAAATACCATAGTTAAAGACAATGTGTTTTAAACGACTATTCAACTCATACGCCGAGTGTTTGATATTGACCAATAACGTTTAGCAATTTCTCAGATATAGACCAATCACGGCCGTTTATCTTGCAATATTCTTGTGGAATCGCGAGGATGGTGTTTTATCGTGATAAAACCGTCTGCTCGTTACTGGAGACGCAAGTATCAGTGTGCAGTGATTAACAGTCAGATGCTGCCACTACGCGGCACGAAAACAGATTATTTTATACAACATAACTTGTTTAGAAATTGAAATAATAGAAATGTACATTGATTAAGAACACAATTTCGATTCGGTGCAAGCCAGTTCGTGTGTTTTTATTCTGTTCTGCTGTTAGCTTACCTGAATGAAGTTAACTATGTCTTATATGCTCATTTGGTAGCACTGATTACACCAAGGAAGCTCGAATCGATTCATGGATGGTTGAGTCACAGCATGCCGTGATCTCACAACTTTTAGTTTTGTTTTTATACAACGAAGCACGAAAGTAATTATTATTTATATAATCCGTTACATTTTATTCATGGAATAGTCTTAATAAATCCAACTCGAGTTGACGAGTTGCATCAGATAAATTCGCTCCTGCTGCGCAGTCGCGAATCTATCGATAAACTCGTCAGCTCTCGTGGGATTACCTATGATAATAAAGTTATAAATTTTGGCTCAGATTGTACATCAGTTCACTTGTCACAATTGTAAAAAGAGGGTAGGTGGAAGCCAGGCATACAATGCGAAATGAATGGATGTAGAGTTCTTTTATACAAAAGGAGTGTCTTTGCCGGGTGGGTTAAATTAATGCAATGACCGCCTAAACAGCATTGTCCCGTTACACTTACGGTAAGCTGAATTGAGGGTTAAAGGTTGTAAAAGTATTTTCAGTCTTTCATGAAAAATCAGTTCAGTTGTTAAAAATTACGAGATGCCACTTGTACAGAAGAGATTTTCATAGCCTACAATGCAGATTTTCAGTGAGAAGTGATTTAAACGGATTCCATCACACAAGGTTACAATTTGTTTATGCAATGAAGTATATTATTCCCTTTGAAATGTTTCTTTTATAATTGTATTAAATATCTTTTCCTTTAAATTTCCATCCTAAAATGAAGGCACGTCTATAGTCTTATAGTCCGTAAAATACGGTACATATTATAGAGATATATCTTTACCCATTTGTAATCCTGCACCTGTACGGGCCATGGATGCCCGTAGGGTTTCCAGGAGGTTAAGACTTCCATTTTGTGGCAAGGTTGTCAACTCTACGCACCGGCCGTTATTTTACCCCCAGGAATACTCCTGGGTGCTCATTTCTGTTAGAGGCTCAGTCGACCCCAGGGCCATAGTGCCACCAGAATTAGATATGAGGAATTTGTTGTAATTTCCTTATGTTAATGTTCTAGTTATCCCCCCCTATTTCTTCACATATGCTCATCAGACTTGTTTTTTTAAGAAACCGTGGTTTAAAACCCGTTAGCTTCTGAAATATGACCCATTAACTACATCTGACATTTATTTTTTTAATATTGTCAAGGTAATTGGTTATTTTATATCATCGTTTCATTTTTACATAATAAACAAAAAATATAAAATATTCTTCCCCCCACAGAATTTTCAAAACTACCATTGGTAATTTATACGGAAAATGTACTAATAAACTATGTAGTCGTTCTGGCTACGCCCCGCTATTAAGTGCCAGTATAGCATTTTATGAGATTGTATGTGTCCGTCTGTCTGTCTCTCCATGTACGCGCGGTAACTCAAATACGCTTTATCGGATTTTCATGAATCTCGGTATACACATTAGTAACGTCCATGGGTAAAACCTATTTCTATTGGACCAAATCGGTTGACCGGTACCGGAGTAATTCTCAATTTACTGCCTATATTAATGGTTATTAATGGTTAAATGCATTTTATCGGATTTTCATGAAATACGAATTTATGATGTCAATGGAAAGAAGCCTATTGAATTTGGACCAAATCGGTTGACCGGTACCGAAATAAAGAGTAATTAACAGTCACAGCTATTATAATACAGTCTTCGTTCTCCGACAGTTCGAAACATTTTGATTGGCTCGCGACCTACCAAACAGCGTCCGAGCTCCCGTAACTAATGCCCTAATGTAAACAATTCCGTAAATAGAAATAACAGGCGAAATTACTTATTAAAGAGCATGCTTTCATTTCCAGTTTAATATAAGTATTAATTTTGTAATGGATAAAAGACGCTACAAGATTACTGCATGGCCCACAATAAACATAACGTAACAAATTGCCAATCGTTTATTGATATTGTTATTGTTAGCCCGCCTTGATTGATTCATTTCTTCATGACGATGCTAGTATAAATAAAAGATACGAGTATTACTGTGAATGCATTTTGTAAAATGTTGACATATTTTAAGAATTTGTTATCAGTGTATACCAATATAAATTAAGGTTAAGAATCAAATTTTAGTCCTCAATTATTCCGTTAGCCCTTTTTAATTAATTGATCTGGAGTTTAACTCGGAGATCTATTACAAAAGTAACTTATTTTCTGCATGGAGCTATCATAACTGCAATTTTCATTGATTAAAAAAGCATTCTGGCACTTTGTTTTATCAGTTTACCTGATTTTTAACATTTCCACTATAGGGATGTTTATATGCGTCACCAGAAAAGTGTATGCTTTATGTTAAAATTTGAGGATTGTTATCTACATCTTAAAATTATCAATTCCGGGGTGCGCGGGCAAAGAGAGTTAAGTCCACCATCCTAAAAATTGAGATATGACCATAGAGTTATAGATAAAAATGTTCTCTACATTTGTGTTAAGTCCAGTAAGTCATAATCAAAATTGTACGGTAGTTATGGATGTGTGTCTCATGGGTTTATCCATCTATAAAGCTATGTTGGGCTGGTATAGTATGTTAAGTCACTCTAATTCTCAGTAACAAGAAAGTGGGACCCCGGAATTATAGAAACCACATAATCCACTGAAACTGTCTAATCATTCCAAACACATAACCGTTTAGCAAATTTACTTGACGAATGCTTTTAAATAAATTCACCTCTGAAAGGGTTATTTGAATTCATTTTGCAGATATGTCTATCATTCGAATAAGATGTTTTTGTACAGTTTAATGTGGAATTAGGATTGAGATCTGAAACATCTAAGGCAGCGGTTCCCAACCGGTGGGTCGCGACTCACTAGTGGTTCGCGGAAGGGTTACAGGTGGGTCGCGACTCGATCCTAAAACTATCAGAAACCATCAAATAAACCATCAGAAAAGATAAGAAAACTCGAAAGAAATCAAATTGTGTTTTGATTGTTTTCTTGGTTCTTTGTGTACTTTTATAATTGTAGTTTTTATCTTCACCTAGGAACACTTGTTAGTGAGTATGAAACCACTTGTTGCATATATTGCAAAAATATATCTATCGTTAAATAAATAACTGTTTTACTACATAGTGCTTATATTTTGTCAATTATTTTCAAATCAGAACACAAATTGATTATCAATAATCAATCTGTATCTTCAAAAAGCATATATAAGCTTATATATATTTGCAATATTTGATGGTAAATTATATATAGGCCTACATAAGGAAGATATACGATACAAATAAGGTTTTTTACTCCACCATGGACCGATGGACCGTGAAGGTATTCCGATAAGGAAAGGTGGGTCGCCAGCTGAAAAAGGTTGGGAACCACTGATCTAAGGTATTGGAAAATAGCTTAACAAACAATACATTTTTCTTTTATATTAATATAATATTAATATTATATGAAATCCTAAATCAATATTTTACAACCACTATGATAACTTTCATAGTTAAATTAATATGGAAAAATTAATTTACTAATAAATTTTATTACTTTTTTAGGCCTGGCCTATATAAATAATTGTGTAGTTTATTTATCAAGAGCTAATACAATATTACGATTGTTATTATTACGGTATTATTGTCATTTTGGTTATTTTCGGCAAGACACATAAAATTCACCATGTGAAAGACATTATCTAATTAAAAAGCACTCACGCTACTGGTAAAGTTGTAACGCTTTGCCTCATTTAGGCTCATTCAAAGAAACCCTTACCGGAAATTGTAGGCCTAATCATTTGAATTGGGATGGCACGAGCAGTTCTTATCATTGGAATTATCTAATTAACACTATTGCGTCCTGTACCACAACCACTTATAATGTTAGTTTCTTTTAAATTTGTTTAGCAGCATTTTTTGCAATCGCATTCCGTTACATAATTGGGTGGATTCAAATTCCTCAATAGAATTATTGGAGAAACTTGATGTAAAGGAAAGTATAGCATCAGTAGTCATTGCCATCCAGTCATCCTACATATGAGCCTCTGCAAGCTCCCCAGACACACACCGAAAGGAAACTGTAGGCAATTGCCCAGAGAAGTACCCATAGTCGGAGCGGAAATGTTTTAGACGGTGGGATGGATAGGTGTTGTCCGTTCTAGAACCGGCCAGAGAAACGTAAACAAATATGTCTGGCGCACTCTTACGCAGGTACGAATTTTTTTAAAAATAATCTGCTAGCTAGAATAGGACAGACTTAGTTTTTTACTATTAATGAATTTCATCTTCAGACAGGGTTAAAATAGTTATAAAATTGAAAGAGTGTCCACCTTAAAACCCTTGTCGTAGCACTTATCTGGGGCTACTTATATAATATAAAATAAAAATAGTAAAGAATGCACACACACACATTAAAAACAATGTTGTCATAATATTAAAATCTTCTTCTTGGTCCCAGATGCGTCCATGGACGCAACATTGTTTTTAATGTGTGTGTGCATTCTTTATTATTTTTATTTTATATTATATAAGTGGCCCCAGATAAGTGCTACGACAAGGGTTTTAAGGTGGACACTCTTTCAATTTTATAACTAATTAGTTTTTTACTTTAGGGCCTGTTCTAGAGTGGTCAATAATTACCCGTCCCACTGTCTAAAACATTTCCGTGCCGATTATAATCTCAAAGTGCTTCTCCTAGCAAAAGTTAAGGTAGGAGAGAGCCTAACCCAGCGCATGTGCACTGGTACACGAATTTCAGCCCCCCTTTACTTGTAGACCTATGCTTACGTCAGATTTTGATGATGAGATAAATCGTAACTGACAGTACACGAGTTTTCCTGATACAATGTAAACATACGCAGCTCTAGATGCCTACCCACATGAGAAAATCTGAAGTTTTACAGGAGAGACAAAAAAATTATTGCACCCTATAGTCAAAGGCTTATGTTCTTTCTTCATCTTGCACGTTATAAGATAAATGAATTCTTTCCTAATTGAATTGATTATTCCCACTAGTTTCAGTAATATTCCCCCATAAGCGTTAAAGGGTAGTAATAGGCCCATAAGTAGGTATTTAACGATTTTTTTTAAAGCTTACAAGTTGTATAAGCATGTCCACATGCTGACTGGATTCTTTCTCTTTACTTGCACAAACTTTTCTTAATTTTTATTCCTTGAATCGTATTCCATGTAAGCCAGACAGAATATGTGGTTTTTAGAAAGCTTTATTTTTTAAAAAAATCGAAACAATGTCATAGTGTAGAGGAAAATAATCCATTATATTATTTAAAAGTGCAACCAAATTTCGTCAGTTGACCGTGGACGAATTTTTATGTTTTTCTAGGTAATTGAATACCATATGATATGAAGTTTCGACCTACGTAGGCCTAAAGGTTACTCCATTATTGACCTTTGTGATCTACTTCAATTTAAGTCTCTGACTTAAGACTCTGAAAATGTCTTGCGGACCTGCAACAAAATTCCTTTGTAGTCAGTGAAGGTAAAATCGAGCTACTTTTTCGTACAGCAATTCCAAGGATGGCAGGAAGAAGACTTTGCGGTTCAGTGAACATTTCACTCAAATTATGAGGAGCGGCTTTCTCCACTAACGACGTTCAATTCACTTGTACAACTCAAAAGTTTAGTGAGTAGGTCGATACAGATTGTATTGTTCTTGCGCTATTCTTTCAAAGTTGTATAGTTCGAGCATGATTTTCCCCTTCCTATTAATATTTTTAATATTCTCTAATCGTTCAAAATATTATACATTAGAACGTCAATAATCCGAACGTCGTCACCCGAACCATCAATTATCTAGGCGACCTCCTTATATACATAGGATATTGTTATTATTATTTTTTTTTTCTTTTGCTTTTTCTGGATCCTGACGAAATCAACTAAATACAATCATACCATATTTGCATCGTTATAGAGAAGGTACCATCGTATCACAGATCAGTTGACAGTCACCACAACTTAGGACAAAAACATACTTAAAAAAAGTAAAGTGTTCCCTATTCAGGCTATGGAGGCCCAGAGGGTTCCAGGAGTTTGAGGATCCAAGATTTTAGACATTCAGCCGTGAAGGTGGTAAGGTCAGCCTTACCCACCGGTCGCCTTTACCCCCCGGGATTGCTCCTGGTACTCATTTCTGTTAGTGGCTGAGTCGACCCCAGGGCCATACCGCCACCAGAAGGATTGGGCCAATTGAAAAACTCCAACGATCTCATTGGGGATCGAACCTGCGACCTTCCGGTTTGTAGCGCAGCGCCTCAACTACTACGCTACGGCGTATCCCTAACGCAATTCTATCGTCCATAGGAAGAAACCCATTGATGCTGGACCAAATCGTTTGACCGGTACCGGAGTAAAGCCCAATTTAGTGCCTGTTATATGGTAATATATTAGAAAAATTTATCAAATGAAAATTAATTTTCATGACAACATATTGTTTTACAAGTTTTCATATACGGCTTTGGAAATTGCGATACAGTTAGCTAAGACAAATAACACTATTCCTTTCCATACGCCTATCAAAATAGACCGGTAAACTCAGCCAGCTGCTCGAGATGGTAACGTCTTGGATTCGCATTCTGGAAGTCACTGCTTCAAATCCTGAATCCGGCCAATTTGAAACGTTTGTTTTGTTTTTTGTATTTTTATGTGAGTGTGAGATTGTCAAGATATCACAAATATGTATAGTTCAGCTGACGCTGGACGATTTTAATATGATTTAAAAAATATATAGTCCTTTGTTCTGCCGTAAGACCTGGTTTATGAATTAATCTGGAGCTTAACTAGGAAATCAATTTAAAAAAACTGATACCCTGCATATCATCATTGCAATTATAACTGATTAAACAAAAGCATACTGGCACTTTGTCACATCAGTTTACCTGATTTTATTAACTTCTATTGTTCTACCTATTTCCAAGTTCTAACATTTTTTGTTCATATTCGATAATCCAAACAAATTGAAATTCGGAACCACCCCCAGTCCCAGTTCGGGTAACTGACATTCTACTGTACTACATAGAAAATGCATGGTTATCGTCATATGGATTAGCATCACTATTTCATTCATATGACGTCATTTCCCTTCGGCCAATGAAGTGTAAGGAAATTTAATATTTCAGCTAATCATGCTTAACCTTCGTCATGAATTACCACTTCGGTTTCCTGTTTTATCGCTACCCTAGCAGTTGTTTCTCGGTTGTGTATTAAAATCGTAGCCTTCGGAAAATCCCCGAAGGATACGTTTAAAGCTCGTTGCGGCAGGCGTAATTCAACTGATTTAATTTGAAAAGTGAAACGATCGAGTTCCTCTAATCAAGCCATGGCTAAGTAAATATGTAAGTAATTCAATATAATTATTTATTTTCCTTATTTTAATTCTTGTTTTGTTGTATTTATAGTTGTTTGTAAATTTATTGGTAAAAATCACATTTTATCGTTGTATTGCCTTAATAACTTGTTACGGGGGAGTTTCGAGCTCTGTGAAGTCATCTTCAATCCGGTGCTTCAATCTGCTCTGTTGTTTCAGAGCTCTTCGTATGGGTGGAAGGCTTATTAAGATTCAACTTGACCAATCAGTTGCACTAGTAACTTCACCAAATTATATTGAGTGTATAATAAAGTAAAGGTAAACTCTCCCCTATGCAATTCTTGGAGATCTTAGGGCTTTAAGAGATTCAGGATCAAATATTTCTATAAATTCGGCCTATATAATTATGAAATGTCGATAGCCAGCACCACATATGACATAACTATAATTAGATAGGTAAGCGTGTACGTCTACTGGATCTCTGATATTAAATTGTCGTCAGTGCTTCTTCTTCTTCTTTTTTTAAATGGGAGATGTTTGAAGCGAACGTCGGTAAAATTGAATAACGTTGGACACCTAACGATGTATAAAACATATTGTTTAAAACAAACTGTTTTATACTTCTGTTTCGTTACACGAAACATGTGGTCATGGCGAAAGAAGGTTTGTTTTCTCATTTGTGTCACTATAATTAATCTATGATCATGTCATCTTGCTTTGTTTTTAATGAACGCTTAAAGAACATTTCCTACGATTACGTGTCACACTTATTCCGTTAGCGGTGCCATGTTGGTTTCCTACAGTCATTTGTTGCATTCATCTGAATATTGGCGTCGACATTAACTAACCAAGCAGTGCTACTAACTTCTCTCCAATCTCAACAGAAATTGCCAATGCCACTAGATCCGACAATTCTTAATTTTTTGCTATTTTCTCTTATTCTATTCCAAATTTGAATATGGAATTATATAGTTTTCCATCATACACGATTCGGCACATGGATGTGAAATTTTAAACCATGCGTTCCGTAGTTCCGGGTATTTGTGTCTTAACGTGAGCCATTACAAAAACCTTCAAACACATATAAGCGTCTATCCAAAATTCCGTAATTTATATCTCATTCAGACCTATGCATTAGGCCCTTTCATTTTCATGTTGTCTCAACTCATCAAGTGTTCTGGTTAATCATTGGAAACAATCGCTTTGTACTTTTCTAGTGATAGTTCTAGTGCCATGGCTATCATGCCGTGAAGTCATAACGAGCTTCCATTGGCTACTGGTTTCCTCATTAACCAATCAGAGCCCTGGCCATCCCAATTTTTTATTGCGTAATTACATACAATATATGCAGATTCCTTTCCTTGCGTCATCACTTGAGAGCGGCTCGACCGATTTGGCTGATTTTTCTTTTGTTGTGTTTCTAATTGTCAGGACAAGGTTTGTATGAAAGAAAATTTTTGGAAAATCCAGGGAAAAAGTCGGAAATGTGAAATGAGGCACAGTTAGAGAGTTCTGCCGTCAATTGTTTTCATAACAACAACAAAACTATTTTTAAAAATTGAAGTGTGACAAAAGGAGTGTGACATATTCACTGCTTGAGAGTTCCGCTGTCACATGTTTTCATAACAAAACAAACAAAGAAAAAAAAAAGAAAAATGTGTGAGTTTTGCAACCAAACCAAATCGAAAGTGTGTATGTATGTGTGTGGGTATGTATGTTCCCTATACAAATCTACATTTCTTGACAAATTTTCACGAAATTTTGCACACATACTCACTTAAGCCCGGGAAGTAACGCGGTGAACACTGAAATTCAAACAAACCAAGCTTTCCCTTACAAATTTACATAATTTCTGAAAATATTATACTGAAAAATGGCATGCAATTCTATTATTATGGCAACAGTGTATTGTTTACAGTGTACACATAGGGATTTTGGAACTAATTAATACTGGGCTTTAACAAGTTCTGATGCTATCGATGTAAATAACATCGTATTTGTGAAAATAATTCTTGAATAATGAAATCCACGAAAATAAAGCACAATGTGAAACAGGCACATAACTTTCTCTACCCTCGACATGGAAAATATCATTTTCTCACTTCGCATTATGATGTAGAATGAGCGGTCGCATTGCAGGGACAGTTTAAGTGTGTGACAGTGAATATGCTATACCAGAAGTCGGTAAAAAAATCCTATCCACTGATACGTCACTAATAGCAGTAGTATGTTTATGATAGGCCCTAAACATCTACAAGAAGACAAAATAGGGTGGAACATTTTCAGTCCTATGCCCGCAGTATATTATGTCCCAGGTTTTGGGGGAGGAAAGTATGAAAGTGATATTGATTTTTTTTTTAATTTCAGCTCCGAAACGGTTGAATGGTAACATGAGTGTGAGAAATAAAAATTCCCATAAAGACAATACTATCTTATGTAATCGGAATTTATGTTTCTTCTTATTCCAACCCCTCCCAGGCATTGTGTGTAGAAGCAACGGAATGCAACATTCGACATCCTCTGTGAGCCATAAAAGCTATAACTAGCGCTTTCTGAGGGAATAGTTTGAGTGTGATATGTTGTTCTTCCTCATTCAAGTTCCATGCAGACCTACATATTATACAGTGCCCAAGGGTTTGAAAATCGAAAGTCCTTCATAAGTTAATTTCAAATTACAAAATAAAAACCCGGGCGACGCCGGGCCTTTTAAGCTAGTATTTATATACTTATATCTTCAAAATCGTTCAAGATACAAAATTTCATCGCGATCGCGGATGCTTCAAGCCTTTTTTCTTTGTTCTGTGACCACCTGCAGCCTCACCAAGTCTATGTTGTACGTCAGTTCATAATATCAGTATAACGAGTGGTGTATACAATATTTATGTACTACCTCATTCAAGATTCCAGCGAATTCCATCAACAACTCAACAATCTACGATTACTCAATCGTCATGGCGGGAAACTAGCCCAATCATCATTCCGGCCCACGACGCATCTACTACTACTCTCATTCGTCATGGATGCCCACATGCCCATCATTGCGGCCCACTACACATATACTACTACACTCAATCGTCATGGAGGCCCACTAGCCCATTCATCATTGCTGCCCACTAAGCATTTACTATTACACAAAATCGTCATCGCGGCCCATCGCCTAATCATCATTGCAGCCCACTAACCATCCGCTACACTGAATCGCTATGGTGGCCCACTATCCCAATCGTCATAGCGGCCCATTACGCATCTAGGTACACTCAATCTACATGGCGGCCCACTAGCCCAACCATCATTGCGGTCCACGACGCATCTACTACACTCAATCGTCAAGGCAGCCCACTAGCTCAATCGTCTTTGCGAGCCACTACGGCTCTCTACGCTAAATCTTCATGGCGACTCACTAGCTGAGTCATCATTGAGGCCCATTTCGCATCTATATCACTCAATCGTCATGATGGCCCTCTAGCCCTACCATCATTACGGCCCACTACGAATCTACTATACTCTTTCGCTACGGCGGCCCATTAGCCCAATCATCATTCCTGCCCACTACGCATCTGCCAGTACACTTCATCGTCATGGAGGCTCATAAGCCCAATCATCATTGCGGCCCACTACGTACCTACTACTACACTCAATAATCATGGCGGCCCACTAGCCAACTTATCATTGCTGCCCACTAAGCATCTACTACTACACAAAATCGTCATTTCGGCCCACTAGCGCAATCATCGTTGTGGCCCACTACGCATCTACTATATTTAATCGCTACGGCGGCCACCTAGCCCAATCATCATTGCGGCCCACTACGCACCTACTACATTCATTCGCTTCGGCGGCCCACTAGTCCGATAATCATTGCAGCCCAGTATGGCTCTACACCTACACTCAATCGCTACGGCGGCCCACCAACCCAATTGTCAACCCAACATTATGCACATATACAACATACATCATAACCTCAAACCTCGCACATTGTGACTTTTATTACCATAGTCTACTACTTCTACAATATTTGCTGTGAACACCACCTCCGATACATTAAGAACAGAAATGATAACAGTGCTACACGCTTGAAGATTAAATATCCGTTGTTTCTGTTGTATTATTTTATTATATTTTTTGTTATTTTTCTTCTTTAAATCAAAGTGACTGTGTCTCGATTTAACTATATATTTTATTTTTTCATCAGTTCTTCACATTTTAAATTATTCTCTTCAGTGAAATATTTTTTGAAACATGTTACGAACTATGCTTTCTTGGACACGTGAAGTGAGAATGAAAAATTCAATGCCATAACCGGAATTTGAACCAGAATCTTCGGCTCTCCGTGCCGATGCTCTAACCAACTGAGCTACCATGGCAACGTGCCGGTGTAACGGGAAAACTTGACTTCGGGAGAATAAGACCCCCGACGTCAAAAAATCCCGGGAAAATATTACCGGGGGTCTATTTTTCCCGGGATATTAGGAAGCAGGGTAAAATCTTCCCGGGAAAAATTGACGCACAACAAACAAAACGAACTTCAAAGAACTAATCGCCGCAGGTGGGTACAATCTTCCCAGGAGGAATTGACTTCACACAGGGGGGTATTATTATCCCGGGAAAATATTACCGGGGGGTCTATTTTTCCCGGGATATTAGGAAGCAGGGTAAAATCTTCCCGGGAAAAATTGACGCACAACTAACAACACGAACTTCAAAGAACTAATAGCCGCAGGTGGGTACAATCTTCCCAGGAGGAATTGACTTCACACAGGGGGCTATTATTACCCCGGGAAAATAAGACCCCGAAGGAATCCTTGAATATATCAAAGAACAAGTTGCCGCTGGGGGGTATAAATACCCCGGGAAAATAAGACTCTCCACACAAACATCAAAGAACTAGTAGCCGAAGGTGGGTACTATTTTCCCGGGAGGAATTGACTTCACACAGGGGGCATAATTATCCCGGGAAAATAAGACCCCCCCAAGGAATCCTTGAATATATCAAAGAACAAGTTGCCGCTGGGGGGTATAAATACCCCGGGAAAATAAGACTCTCCACACAAACATCAAAGAACTAGTAGCCGAAGGTGGGTACTATTTTCCCGGGAGGAATTGACTTCACACAGGGGGCATAATTATCCCGGGAAAATAAGACCCCCCAAGGAATCCTTGAAGATATCAAAAACAAGGTGCCGCTGTGGGGTGGTTTTAACACAAGGAAGAATTGACCTCACACAGGGGGGTAAAAAATTCCCGGGAAAATAAGACTCCCCACACAAAAATCAAAGAACTAGTCGCCGCAGGTGGGTACTATTTTCCCGGGAGTAATTGACTTCACACAGGGGGCATAATTACCCCGGGAAAATAAGACTCCCCAAGGAATCCTTGAAAATATCAAAGAACAAGTTGCCGCTTGGGGGTACTTTTAACCCAAGAAGAATTTACTTCACACGGGGGGTAGTTTTTAAAAAATAAACATTAACATAATTTTGAAAATCTAGTATTATAATTCATAGGTGACCTTATGCCCATCCATGACAAAAGGGTGGTTTTCACCCCCACTTCCAATCTAACCCAATTAAAAATGATTTTTTGACATAAAAACATCGAAGGGAGTGATATCAACTATCTGACATGATTTACACCCCCAAATGAATTATTTTTACATAGGGGTGGTTTTTCAAGGTCATCCAAGTTTTTACAGATATGGACAGTTTAAGCCATTCTAAATCTTCTAGAGGGTAGTTTTCACCCCCACTTCCAATCTAATCCTTTCAAAATGATATTTTCGACATATATACATCGTAGGGAGTGATAACAACTATCTGACATGATTTACACCCCCAAATGAATTATTTTTACATAGGGGTGGTTTTTCAAGGTCATCCAAGTTTTTACAGATATGGACAGTTTAAGCCATTCTAAATCTTCTAGAGGGTAGTATTCACCCCCACTTCCAATCTAACCCATTTAAAATGATTTTTTCGACATATATACATCGTAGGGACTGATATCAAGTATCTGACATGATTTACACCCCCAAATGAATTATTTTTACATAGGGGTGGTTTTTAAAGGTCATCCAAGTTTTTACAGATATGGACAACTTGAACCACTGTAAATCACCTTGAGGGTAGTTTTCACCCCCACTTCCAATCTGATCCAATTAAAATGATTTTTTCTACATATGTACATCGTATGGACTGATATAAACTATCTGACATGATTTACACCCCAAATGAATTATTGTTACATAGGGGTGGTTTTTCAAGGTCACCCAAGTTTTTACAGATATGGACAACTTGAACCAATGTAAATCGCCTAGAGGGTAGTTTTCACCCCCACTTCCAATCTAACCCATTTAAAATTATTTTTTCAACATATATACGTCGTAAGGAGTGATATAAACTATCTGACATGATTTACACCCCCAAATGAATTATTTTTACATAGGGGTGGTTTTTCAAGGTCACCCAAGTTTTTACAGATATGGACAGTTTAAGCCATTCTAAATCTTCTAGAGGGTAGTTTTCACCCCCACTTCCAATCTAACCCATTTAAAATGATTTTTTCGACATATATACATCGTAGGGACTGATATAAACTATCTGACATGATTTACACCCCAAATGAATTATTGTTACATAGGGGTGGTTTTTCAAGGTCACCCAAGTTTTTACAGATATGGACAACTTGAACCAATGTAAATCGCCTAGAGGGTAGTTTTCACCCCCGCTTCCAATCTAACCCATTTAAAATTATTTTTTCAACATATATACATCGTAAACTATAAGATATAAACTATCTGACATGATTTACACCCCCAAATGAATTATTTTTACATAGGGGTGGTTTTCAAGGTCACCCAAGTTTTTACAGATATGGACAACTTGAACCAATGTAAATCGCCTAGGGGGTAGTTTTCACCCCCACTTCCAATCTAACCCATTTAAAATTATTTTTTCAACATATATACATCGTAAGGAGTGATATAAACTATCTGACATGATTTACACCCCCAAATGAATTATTTTTACATAGGGGTGGTTTTCAAGGTCACCCAAGTTTTTGCAGATATGGACAACTTGAACCACTGTAAATCGCCTAGAGGGTAGTTTTCACCCCCACTTCCAATCTAACCCATTTAAAATGATTTTTTCGACATATATACATCGTAGGGACTGATACAAACTATCTGACATGATTTACACCCCAAATGAATTATTGTTACATAGGAGTGGTTTTTCAAGGTCACCCAAGTTTTTACAGATATGGACAACTTGAACCAATGTAAATCGCCTAGAGGGTAGTTTTCACCCCCACTTCCAATCTAACCCATTTAAAATTATTTTTTCAACATATATACATCGTAAACTATAAGATATAAACTATCTGACATGATTTACACCCCCAAATGAATTATTTTTACATAGGGGTGGTTTTCAAGGTCACCCAAGTTTTTACAGATATGGACAACTTGAACCAATGTAAATCGCCTAGAGGGTAGTTTTCACCCCCACTTCTAATCTAAACCATTTGAAATTATTTTTTCAACATATATACATCGTAAGGAGTGATATAAACTATCTGACATGATTTACACCCCCAAATGAATTATTTTTACATAGGGGTGGTTTTCAAGGTCACCCAAGTTTTTACAGATATGGACAGTTTAAGCCATTCTAAATCTTCTAGAGGGTAGTTTTCACCCCCACTTCCAATCTAACCCATTTAAAATGATTTTTTCGACATATATACATCGTAGGGACTGATATAAAGTATCTGACATGATTTACACCCCCAAATGAATTATTTTTACATAGGGGTGGTTTTTCAAGGTCATCCAAGTTTTTACAGATATGGACAAATTGAACCAATGTAAATCGCCTAGAGGGTAGTTTTCACCCCCACTTCCAATCTAACCCATTTAAAATTATTTTTTCCAACATATAAAACGTAAAAACTTGGGTGACCTTGAAAACCACCCCTATGTAAAAATAATTCATTTGGGGGTGTAAATCATGTCAGATATTTTATATCACTCCTTACGATGTATATGTTGAAAAAATAATTTTAAATGGGTTAGATTGGAAGTGGGGGTGAAAACTACCCTCTAGGCGATTTACAGTGGTTCAAGTTGTCCATATCTGCAAAAACTTGGGTGACCTTGAAAACCACCCCTATGTAAAAATAATTCATTTTGGGGGTGTAAATCATGTCAGATAGTTTATATCTTATAGTTTACGATGTATATATGTTGAAAAAATAATTTTAAATGGGTTAGATTGGAAGTGGGGGTGAAAACTACCCTCTAGGCGATTTACATTGGTTCAAGTTGTCCATATCTGTAAAAACTTGGGTGACCTTGAAAAACCACCCCTATGTAACAATAATTCATTTGGGGTGTAAATCATGTCAGATAGTTTGTATCAGTCCCTACGATGTATATATGTCGAAAAAATCATTTTAAATGGGTTAGATTGGAAGTGGGGGTGAAAACTACCCTCTAGGCGATTTACAGTGGTTCAAGTTGTCCATATCTGCAAAAACTTGGGTGACCTTGAAAACCACCCCTATGTAAAAATAATTCATTTGGGGGTGTAAATCATGTCAGATAGTTTATATCACTCCTTACGATGTATATATGTTGAAAAAATAATTTTAAATGGGTTAGATTGGAAGTGGGGGTGAAAACTACCCCCTAGGCGATTTACATTGGTTCAAGTTGTCCATATCTGTAAAAACTTGGGTGACCTTGAAAACCACCCCTATGTAAAAATAATTCATTTGGGGGTGTAAATCATGTCAGATAGTTTATATCTTATAGTTTACGATGTATATATGTTGAAAAAATAATTTTAAATGGGTTAGATTGGAAGTGGGGGTGAAAACTACCCTCTAGGCGATTTACATTGGTTCAAGTTGTCCATATCTGTAAAAACTTGGGTGACCTTGAAAAACCACCCGTATGTAACAATAATTCATTTGGGGTGTAAATCATGTCAGATAGTTTATATCAGTCCCTACGATGTATATATGTCGAAAAAATCATTTTAAATGGGTTAGATTGGAAGTGGGGGCGAAAACTACCCTCTAGAAGATTTAGAATGGCTTAAACTGTCCATATCTGTAAAAACTTGGGTGACCTTGAAAACCACCCCTATGTAAAAATAATTCATTTGGGGGTGTAAATCATGTCAGATAGTTTATATCACTCCTTACGACGTATATATGTTGAAAAAATAATTTTAAATGGGTTAGATTGGAAGTGGGGGTGAAAACTACCCTCTAGGCGATTTACATTGGTTCAAGTTGTCCATATCTGTAAAAACTTGGGTGACCTTGAAAAACCACCCCTATGTAACAATAATTCATTTGGGGTGTAAATCATGTCAGATAGTTGATATCAGTCCATGCGATGTACATATGTAGAAAAAATCATTTTAATTGGGTCAGATTGGAAGTGGGGGTGAAAACTACCCTCAAGGTGATTTACAGTGGTTCAAGTTGTCCATATCTGTAAAAACTTGGATGACCTTGAAAAACCACCCCTATGTAAAAATAATTCATTTGGGGGTGTAAATCATGTCAGACACTTTATATCAGTCCCTACGATGTATATATGTCGAAAAAATCATTTTAAATGGGTTAGATTGGAAGTGGGGGTGAAAACTACCCTCTAGAAGATTTAGAATGGCTTAAACTGTCCATATCTGTAAAAACTTGGATGACCTTGAAAAACCACCCCTATGTAAAAATAATTCATTTGGGGGTGTAAATCATGTCAGATAGTTGTTATCACTCCCTACGATGTATATATGTCGAAAATATCATTTTGAAAGGATTAGATTGGAAGTGGGGGTGAAAACTACCCTCTAGAAGATTTAGAATGGCTTAAACTGTCCATATCTGTAAAAACTTGGATGACCTTGAAAAACCACCCCTATGTAAAAATAATTCATTTGGGGGTGTAAATCATGTCAGATAGTTGATATCACTCCCTTCGATGTATATATGTCAAAAAATCATTTTTAATTGGGTTAGATTGGAAGTGGGGGTGAAAACCACCCTTTTGTCATGGATGGGCATAAGGTCACCTATGAATTATAATACTAGATTTTCAAAATTATGTTAATGTTTATTTTTTAAAAACTACCCCCCGTGCGAAGTAAATTCTTCTTGGGTTAAAAGTACCCCCAAGCGGCAACTTGTTCTTTGATATTTTCAAGGATTCCTTGGGGAGTCTTATTTTCCCGGGGTAATTATGCCCCCTGTGTGAAGTCAATTACTCCCGGGAAAATAGTACCCACCTGCGACGACTAGTTCTTTGATTTTTGTGTGGGGAGTCTTATTTTCCCGGGAATTTTTTACCCCCCTGTGTGAGGTCATTCTTCCTTGTGTTAAAACCACCCCCCAGCGGCACCTTGTTTTTGATATCTTCAAGGATTCCTTGGGGGTCTTATTTTCCCGGTTTTATTATACCCCCCTGTGTGAAGTCAATTCCTCCTGGGAAAATAGTACCCACCTGCGGCGACTAGTTCTTTGATTTTTGTGTGGGGAGTCTTATTTTCCCGGGAATTTTTTACCCCCCCCCCCCCGTGTGAAGTCAATTCTTCTTGGGTTAAAAGCACCCCCCAGCGGCACCTTGTTCTTTGATATCATCAAGGATTCCTTGGGGGTCTTATTTTCCCGGGATAATTATGCCCCCTGTGTGAAGTCAATTCCTCCCGGGAAAATAGTACCCACCTTCGGCTACTAGTTCTTTGATGTTTGTGTGGAGAGTCTTATTTTCCCGGGGTATTTATACCCCCCAGCGGCAACTTGTTCTTTGATATATTCAAGGATTCCTTGGGGGGGGTCTTATTTTCCCGGGATAATTATGCCCCCTGTGTGAAGTCAATTCCTCCCGGGAAAATAGTACCCACCTTCGGCTACTAGTTCTTTGATGTTTGTGTGGAGAGTCTTATTTTCCCGGGGTATTTATACCCCCCAGCGGCAACTTGTTCTTTGATATATTCAAGGATTCCTTCGGGGTCTTATTTTCCCGGGGTAATAATACCCCCCTGTGTGAAGTCAATTCCTCCTGGGAAGATTGTACCCACCTGCGGCTATTAGTTCTTTGAAGTTCGTGTTGTTAGTTGTGCGTCAATTTTTCCCGGGAAGATTTTACCCTGCTTCCTAATATCCCGGGAAAAATAGACCCCCCGGTAATATTTTCCCGGGATAATAATACCCCCCTGTGTGAAGTCAATTCCTCCTGGGAAGATTGTACCCACCTGCGGCGATTAGTTCTTTGAAGTTCGTTTTGTTTGTTGTGCGTCAATTTTTCCCGGGAAGATTTTACCCTGCTTCCTAATATCCCGGGAAAAATAGACCCCCGGTAATATTTTCCCGGGATAATAATACCCCCCTGTGTGAAGTCAATTCCTCCTGGGAAGATTGTACCCACCTGCGGCGATTAGTTCTTTGAAGTTCGTTTTGTTTGTTGTGCGTCAATTTTTCCCGGGAAGATTTTACCCTGCTTCCTAATATCCCGGGAAAAATAGACCCCCGGTAATATTTTCCCGGGATTTTTTGACGTCGGGGGTCTTATTCTCCCGAAGTCAAGTTTTCCCGTTACACCGGTACAACATTAAATTCTCCAACTGACTCACAATCGCAGTATACCACCAGGCGTTCTCAATATGAGATACAGACCCAGTGGCGACTTACAACCTGTAAGTACTTAAGACCCGGGCTTTATAGTAAACCACTAGTAGGTCACAGTGGAATGATAATTCTTTCACACTGGCCGTGTATAGGCTAAGATGGACACGTGAAGTCAGAATGAAAAATGCAATGCCATAGCCGGGATTTCAACCAGGATCTTTGGCTCTCCGTACCGATGCTCTAACCAACTGAGCTACCTTGGCAACGTGCCGGTACAACATTAAATTCTCCAACTGACTCACAATCGCAGTATACCACCAGGCGTTCTCAATATGAGATACAGACCCTGTGGCGACTTACAACCTGTAAGTACTTAAGACCCAGGCTTTGTAGTAAACCACTAGTAGGTCACAGTGGAATGATAATTATTTCACACTGGCCGTGTGTAGGATAAGATGGACACGTGAAGTCAGAATGAAAAATTCAATGCCACAGCCGGGATTTCAACCAGGATCTTCGGCTCTCCGTGCCGATGCTCTAACCAACTGAGCTACACGGCCAGTGTGAAAGAATTATCATTCCACTGTGACCTACTAGTGGTTTACTATAAAGCCCGGGTCTTAAGTACTTACAGGTTGTAAGTCGCCACTGGGTCTGTATCTCATATTGAGAACGCCTGGTGGTATACTGCGATTGTGAGTCAGTTGGAGAATTTAATGTTGCATCGGCACGTTGCCATGGTAGCTCAGTTGGTTAGAGCATCGGCACGGAGAGCCGAAGATGCTGGTTCAAATCCCGGCTATGGTATTGAACTTTTCATTCTGACTTCACGTGTCCATCTTAGCCTACACACGGCCAGTGTGAGAGAATTATCATTCCACTATGCTTTCTTTATTCATTATTTCTTCATTCATTATTTTTCCTTCCTGAATGGGATCGCATTATTTCCTTTGGATCGTCAGTCCGCTCCGTTCCTAAATCTGCGATCTTATTCATTGGTGCATAATCGGGCCGGATAATCAGCCTCTTATCAGCCTTATCAGCGCAGTTCATTTTCATTTTTTGGCTTGCGAGCCTCTATACTGGTCGTCCGTTCTACAAGTGTTCTAGTGCACAATGCCTGGATTATTAGTGCAGTGCTCACTTAAATTTCTTCTGGCCTGGAAGTGTAGCTCGTTAGCCTGTTTAAGTTCCTCTGTGTTCAGTGCCTCTCAGTGAATAAGTGTCGGCAGTGACTTTTATTTTTATTAATTGCTGTTTTTACTCCTGGCAGTCATTTAGCCAGTTTGAGTTCTTTGGTGATATAATTGCTATGGTAAGTTTGTCTAAACCTTTTGTCACCAACATCCAACATCTAATACAATACCCAACACAACATAACCTAACACAATTGTTTTTGTAACCACAAAACGCTAGGCAGCTTAACACGCTATCGTTCCCACATCACAAACATTATTCCAGTAATGAAAAACGCGGGCGAGGAAATGCAAGTTGTGTATGGCGATCCAACAATCATTATTACTAATTATTGTTACTACATTATTTTCTACATTTAAACATCTACATTTCTCATATATGAACCTACACCTACACTGGATTCTCTATCGCAAAATTATTTTATCTCATACAATTCAATTAGATGCGATTCGAGTGCAAATCAGAATGCATTGCGGGTCTTCACTGCCTACTCACATGATAGAGCAGGCTTCTATCGTACACTCGCATTCAATTGCAGGCAATTGTCTTCGCCTCGCTCACAGGGACCGGCTGCGTCTCAGTTAAGTTTATCTTTAGCTTCACTACATTATTTCTTCCAAATTATTCAACATCGTCACAATTGAATCAGATGCCAAACTAGAATGCCACCCAGGGTTCTTCACCGCTCACGACATGATGGGCCGGACTTCTGTCGTTCATTCGTATGCAACACTAAGCGATTGGCTTCGTCTCACTCACAGGGACTGGCAGCATCTTACTGGAGTTCACGTAAATTTAATTATTCTTTTCTTACAAATGTTTCATTATGACAGAAGCCATTAATCAAATTAGAGACGCAATGCGGATGTAAACAGAATGCTACAGCGGGTCTCCATTGCCCATTCATACTTGGTAGTGCAACTTCTACCGCGAATTCGCATTCAATTCCACGCGATTGGCTACCGTCTTGCTCTCAGGACCTAGTTGCTTCTCCGTGAAGTTAATACTTAGCTTCACTCCCTCATTTGCTAACAGGTGTTTCATTATGTTAGAAAATGCACACAACATGTTTATCTGCGGTCATTGAGACCCCTAAAATGTCCTCCAACCTCACGAACATAGACGCTAATTTCCGTATAACGGAAATTAACACATTTCTGAGCGATGTCTTGCCCAAGGAAGCAACGACTCCAGCAACTGAAAGATAAATTTTTGTAATGTGCCTTAATAATAGCGAAGCGAGATGGTCAAATAAACGAACTGCGAAAAGAGAATTCAAGGCTACAACAGCAAGTTTTGGACATAACCAAAGAAAACTCCAGCATATTAAAGCCAACATACGTAAGTGTGGCAGCAGTGGCGGCATCAAAACCCTCTCAGGAAAAACACATCGAACAAGTAGCAGCCAACAAACACTATGTTGTGTTTATCACTTCAGAAACCAAAGAATAGCCAATAAGTCTAAGGAAATGCTTAGAAAATTAATAAACCCATTCGAAGACAGAAATAGAATTTAAAAAATATTAAAACAACACCTAGGTCAGTAATAATATAAACCGACACTGAGGCATATATAAAAAAGGTCCAGAAAAAGGACGGAAAATAGTGTTGAAATAAAAGTGGAACTACCAAAAAAGAAGAGGCCTCTTTCAATTCTGTACATCATTCCAACTACTAGAAGCAGTGAAGTGGTAACTGATTTGGCATATCATAAAAAAATTTATGGGGAAATGAACCTAGAACAATTTGAAACAAAATTCATACCAAGATTCAAAACCGGACAAAAGGAGAAGGCAACAGTGAACTATTTAGTTGAGGTAGATCCGACTCTGAGGAGATACTACAAAAAAGGTACTTGTATCTTTCCTACAATGCCACAACACCAAAGGATATCTTGACAAATGCACGTTGTTCGCAGTGTCAGGACTTTGGTAATGTTGCATAATTTTGCAGACAAGAGAAATCAACATCTGGGCACTGTGAAGAAGAAGCCCAAATGAAAGCAAACTTTGCTCAAATATACCAGGCTGGAGTATGCATACCATGCAAACTACGAGGAAAATGCTGTAACCAACAAAATTCGAAGTATTGTCCAATATATCGAATGCTGCTCAACCGACATATTCAGAGGATAGGCCATGGATAATTCGTAATATAAGACTCGTCATGTGGAAGAGCTTAAAATAATCATTCTGGATGTAATGTACGACTTTCTGCAACATAGCAAGAAAAGAAGGAAAGAGACCTTTACCCTCAAGGAAAAGAAGAAATCGACTGAGAGCTGAGGCCTACAGAGGATCCAGAATGAAGACACCAGTTAAACTCGACCGAATGACACAGAACTGACTGAAATCTATGAAGACGGAACTGAAACAATGACAAAAAAACAGCATGGTGGAACTGGTGGAAGTCAAGAGCGATCATATTGACGTCACCACCAGGAAGCCAACAAGATTAAACCGTTCCTAAAGGAATCAAGCTAAATTATCACACTCAAGGACTTCGACGGAAGACGACGAAAATGAGAAACAAATAATAAATTCACGAATTCAGGCCACTTTCTTAAACACTGAGACATATTAAAAGCAACCTACAAATAATAAAGTACAAACCTAATCTATAATGGCTTTGCAACAATGTTGAGATTGTCTAGTCTTGAAGAACATGCAAATCTGACTATAGCACTAAGATAATTGACACGAAAACTCCAATCCAAAGGAGACGAAATAACTTTCCCACAGCCTAATGCTTTTGCTAGAATGCAATTAAAGGCTGTACATTTGCCTTCAGATCCTCAGGAGCTTCTGATCTTTACTAAAATGGCGTTTGGAAGAAGGTGAGAATTTATCAGTTATACAGAAATCTTATAAAAAGCCATGGACGTGCGGCATACAATCCAGGAGTGGAAACGTCCAACAGACATTTCCACACCTACCTTCCATAATGCCAGAAACTTACTCCGAATAACATCCCTAAATGCTATGAGAAGCTTATCTGTCCTTCAGCAGGTGAGGAAGCTAGCTGAGGAAATGGATGTGGATATCCTTTGTCTACAGGATCCGTACTCGATCGTCAGTAGAATTTCATACTTGCCAGTGACTGCAAGGAAATGCCCTATGTCGGCAATAATAGTCTTCAATAGGGACATTACTGTGACAAAATTAACGCAGTTCAATGATCAATACACTCTATTCGTGGAATTACCAATGACACAAGGATGATTGGTATTGGATAGTGTATACTTTCAATCTTCGGATGAAATTGATCCATATCTAGACAAAGTGAACGACACCTGTTTGACGTACACGCAAATTCCAATTATCTTTTCAACTGATGTATATGTTCATTCTGAACTTGGTTTGACGGACAAACTGATGATAGAGGTTTGGCACTAGGAGAATTGGTAAGTCAAGTGAATTTATTTATTATTAAGGAGCTTAGTAATCCGCCCACTTACTTAGGATGTTCTGGCCAAAATGGTACCAACTTAGATGTCACATTAGCCAATCTTCCAGGAGACAAATTAATAAGTGGGTGGAAAGTAGGGCAAGGATTAACTGAAAGTGATCATATTAGCTTCAGTTTTTAAATCGACAGAAGGATAGAGGCACTGTCGAGCAAAAGACGTATAGATATGACATTATAAATGCAGATTGGGAATTATTTCGTAATACCCTCAAACCTCCCCCGATTACCGCATTGAATGGTTGTGTTGAGACTCTAGCTAAAGAGCTTACAAATACAATCCATACGTCGATGGCAGTAGCTATACCCCTGAAGTTAAATAATAGTTAAAATCAATGACACGCCATGGAACGATCACTTGCAGAGATTAAGAAAGGAAACAGGGAACGCCAGGAGAATTTACCAGGAGTGCCGTTTTCCAGAAGCAAGAATATTACTCCTACAGATATATAGGGGGAAAGAACAGAAATTTCAAGATGAACTCCAACAACTGTAGCAAAGGAGTTGGGAGAGGTTTGAATACGAACAGCTTTCTGCAAGTAGCTGGGGATTTCCTTTCAAAATTTCTGATTGATAAATAAAACCTCCTGTCAAATTTTCGACACTATGCAAGGGTGATGGTTCTCTCACTGCATGTTGGAAGGAATCTATTGAATTCCTTTTTAATGTCTTGTTTCCGGATGATTTCACTCACGGTGATGATCCTGGACACAATTTTCTAAGGAGTGAAATGAATAAACCCTACCATACTGACAATACTTTTGAGACTATAACACCAGAGGGAGTAGAGACGACCAAAAAATCGCTGAAAAGTTAAAAGCACCAGGTCCTGATGGAAGAAAATCAGAAATTCTTCGCCATACTTGTCAACAGATTGCACCGTTTGCGGCTGAACTGATGATTGAATGCTTGCGGCAAAGAAAAATTAACGAACATATGGAAACAATTTGAGATAATTATTTTACATAAAGGGGAGGATAAAGGTCCACAACTACTAAATCCATAGACCTAACTGTCTGCTCATTGTCCTTGGCAAGGTGTTTGAAAAAAATACTTTGCCATAGGTTACAAAAACATAGAGAGGAAATAGGAATACATCCTCATTAGTATGGCTCCAGAACAGAGAAATCTACTGCAGATGCTATTAATCGAGCAATTAGGTTAATAGAATCTGCAAGGGGGTAATAAGTTGTAGCCGGCTTTGTCTGGACGCCTGAGGGAACTTAAATGCCCAGCAGAATTATACAACACCTTCAAGGACTACTGCCAAGAAAGATTCACCGTGATTGAGAGCCAGGGTGACATAATCGTGAAAAACTCAGAAAAGGGTGCCTACGCGGATCTGTTTGTGGCCCTATTTTCTGGGAAGTGGGAATGGAACCTGGACTCTTAAGACTGGAAGAATCAAACGACCTATTTGGACTGGTCGCTTTCACAGACGACTTAATTTTGGTGTTTGTGGCAGACTCAAGACGAGAATTGGAATGTAGAACAAATAGGACTGTAGAAATACTAAGTAACTGGTGTGTACAAGTAAAACTAAAACTGGCACCGCCAAAGACATCTTATCTTTTCCTTAAAGGGAAGCTTCTACGTAACTCAACGTTCAAAATAAATGGACAAATTTTAAGGAGAAGCAGAACGGTGAGTTATCTAGGAATTGACCTGGACGAAAAGCTTACTTTCTTGCCCCGTATTGAACAAGTTAGTGCAAAATCCAATAGATTGATGAACAAATTAATAAATCTTGGAATTACCAAGTTTTGTCTTCCACCAAGGGTGATGAAATGTATCATGAGGCTACACTGGTTTCAATGTAGGGATATGGTGCAGGTATAGGACTAAGGACAGCGGTTGAAAAACGTAGAGTTAGCTGCGAAGCTCCGTAGTCTCCAGAGGGGAATCCTTAAGGTCCATTTACACTCAGCAGTGACGTGACCGTGGAGTGACAGGCAAGTGCATCTACCGGCGAGCCTGAAAACATTCTTCTATGCAATTGAGTGGTGTTGTTCACACTCGCCCGGCGCTTGGCCGTGACAGTGCAGTCAGTGTTCCCGCAGTCGCAATACAGTGAAACTCGGGTAGTTCAATTTACACTCAGCAGTGACGTGACTGTTGCGTGACAGGCAAGCCTAAAAAT
Source organism: Ectobius pallidus (assembly GCA_964059195.1). Lineage (NCBI taxonomy): Eukaryota > Metazoa > Arthropoda > Insecta > Blattodea > Ectobiidae > Ectobius > Ectobius pallidus. The sequence continues at coordinate 149,853,026 of CAXKWD010000004.1, forward strand.
ATTCTTCTAGAAAATCGAGTGGTGTTGTTCTGCCGCTGTGCAGAAGTACGAGCTTAAAATGCTCATGGAAGAAGAGCCAAATGCAGGACCATATTGCAGTTTCTCATTACTCTGCTGCTACTCCAACATATTCTGGACAGCCTTCTCCTTCAGGAAGCTACAATGAGTGTGTTGTAGTGAATGAAAATCAAGATTTGCTGGTCAAATGCAACCGGCAACCTATTCAGTGCAACGGTATTTTGAGAATTTCGGTCAGGAATAAATACCTATCAAAAGTAATTACAAATACTTTTTTACTCATATATGAGTTTTCGAAGTGAAACTTCTTTTTTTAACTATGAAAATGTTTTTCTTGAAATTTTATTAAAATAATAATTTATGTTACCCAGTATTTGTAAATTAACACTTTAAGTTTAAAACTAATTTTGTAATAGTTTAGTTTAAGTTTAAAAAAATTATTTAATAGAATAATTTGAAAATCTTTCTAAACGTAGTTTAAGTAGAAATATATGTTTTTTTTTCAAAACAAAAGATCAAATTTTATACTGTGCGCCTTTGAAAGTGTTTGTAAACTTTATTTTGAGTTGATTTCTTTTTTTAATTCAAAGTTTACAGTCTACTGTATATTCTAATCTACCATACATACCTCAAACAAACTGCAAGCCGTTCCCTCGGAGAAATTGCTTTTCTCCATTTTGTGTCCTGCTTTTTCAGGTTGACTTCCAGTTTCCTCAACAGAATGTTAAATGCATTTTCTGACATTCTGAAGTATTCTTGAAACTTTGCTCCATCGTCCATCAATTCTTTATAAAGAGAGGTAAATTCCCCTTCTGTTCTTCTCTTTTTCCAGGCCTCATGAACCCACTTCCGTTTTCTCACTTGTTCCTTCTCCTCTTCATCCCAAACAAGAGTAATCATTCATAAATCAGCTTCTGAGAATTTCGCCATTTTCCGTGGCATTTGTTACTATAGTAAACACTGACTGATGTCGTTCATGCCACGTTATAGTGTGAATAGAAATCACTGCGGGATCACGGGCGGTGGGAATACGTGCCGTCACGTCACGTTCACCTCACTGCTGTGTGTAAATGGACCTTTATACGACTAACAGGAGCTTACTACAGAACAACGGCGACTGATGCCTTAATCACAGTCCTTGGGGTGATACCACTGGATGTCCTTATAAGGTAAAGAGGACCTACATTCTGAGTAAAAAGGGAATTACAGGCTCGCGTAGAGTTCATACTTGACAGTCGAGTTGAAACAAAGAGGGATGTCAAGAATGTTATACTTTATGTGGCAAATCAGATGGGAAGAAAGCAAATCAGGACGTAGGAATTACGACATTATCATGAACGTAAACGAAAGACTAGAACTGAGACATCTACAACAGTCCCAATGTTTCATCCACTATCTGACGGGCCTTGGACCCTATATAGTTTACTTAAAGGAAGAGGGGATTGCAGACACTAACTCATGCTCGTTTGGGGGAATAGGTACTCCTGAGCATGTAGTTTGGGAATGACAATTCTCAGTTCAGGAAGCCCTTTCAGAACTACTACAAGGTAGGAAAATAGGGAATATAATAAGAGACCCGTACTCGTGGAAGTTTTTTGATGAACCAGCAAATAGTGTTTCCCAGAAAGCAAAAGAAGACTATGTAAATAGCAGACACGGCAAAGGCAATTAGACTATGATATAAGACACACAAGGGCACATGAAGACGTAAGACAAATTATAAACAAAAGACAACAAACGTCCGGATATGACATCGTGGTACCAGGATGACCTACTTGTCGTCGCCGATGACTGAAGTCTGGCTTCCACACTAAGGATTCCGGTAGCGACTGGTACTCACCTGGTTGATGAAGAGATGGTAGTGAGGACGCGGGAGTGTACTGCATCTGTGAAGGTGTAGAATGCTTATTTGCGACCTCCCATTCATCATCACAAATCCACAAAAAACCCGGATTCGAAACGTACTGCAGATAGTGTAGTTTGTATACTATTAAGTTATCAATGTTCTGTTTTTTCTCCTTAATTTCTTAATTATTTCTCTGTCTCTTTCTTTATATATAATATATATGTTTTTGATTAAGTTATGAACAGTTCATATAACCTATGTAATTATAAATTAATAAGTTGCAAATTGTAAAGTGCATGTAGAGACCTCTGATAGGAATACAGGACTGCGACCAATAAATATTAAAGTATTTAAAAAATCAGACAGATAATCATGGGCCTATAGCATTTCATCAAGGTTGCCTATAAAAAACTACATTTTTTGGCACTTGTAACAACCTCAAAATGTTTTGTTTATTTATTTATTTATTTCTACTAACATACTTTATTTCAAAGAAACATGTCGCCGGACTGCGTGTTGGATGAGCCAAATGGTATGAGTTACTATATATGTTTATAGCACTAAGGAAAGATTACAAATTTTATTATTATAGTAAACAGTGATGTGAACATTACGACTTCTTCTGTGTCCCTATGATTATATTATTTTTTCTTGTTCTTTCAACTAGAGTTTACACATCTGGATGTGACATAGGGAACCACAAAACTCTCCTAACAATACTTTTCATTTAACTTATTGTCTTGATTATTTCTCACGGCAACCTTCACTTTTTTTTAAATAACGAATGGGTACTGTTTCGTATAATAAATTGAAAGCTTATAGCTTTTTCTTACTTCATTAGTTATATTATTGTAGACAGGAGTAACGTACTAGAATTGGACAGACATACCTGTCTAGAGTAGAATTAGAATTCATTTATTTTACCAGGTGGAATCAAGGCCATTATACCTTCCTTCAGTTCGGCCAGAATTATTTTAAATGACCTGCTCAACGTTAAAAAATTTAATTGAAATATGATATAATTACAAATATAGTAACACAACAACAATACTATTATAGCGTAATGCTAATAAATAAGAACTAGAAGAACTAAAGAGACAAAAACAATTATACCTAATACACATACTCAGTTCATGAAATGTTCAGTAACTAAGATTTACCCACTTTTACTAAGAAGATATAAAAATGAAAAAAGTGTTATAATACAACTAACTTATAAATAACGATTCATGGAAACTACAAAACTACAAAAAGCGAGAACAATGAATTGTTTTGTGACGAGACATACTTAGTATGGTGTTTCCCTGTGAGCGGGTACCGAGATCGTGGTGAGAAGATAACACTTGAAAGCGTCCATACAGATAAGCTGGAGTAGAATTGAGAGTATTGAATCATAAAGTAGCCTGATTGAATGTACCAATTTTCGTTCATTTAGCATTTCAAAAGACGGGGGTGATGTGATCGTATTTACGGATGTTGCAAACGTAACGAACGCAGAGATTGTGAGCACGTTGAAGTCGTTGTTTTCTAACTGTCGCAATAATAAGAATGAGATGACATTTATTTTTGTAGGAGGATTTTTTTTTGTTTACTTTAGAGCCGGCTCTAGAGCGGTCAGTGAGATGGGTAGGTAATCTCACTAACAAATTTCCGCGCCTACCATAAGCTTAAGGCACTTATGTGAGTATTTTGATAAGATTGTAAATAAGAACATCGTTAGCACTGTTAAAAGTTTTTGGGTTTTAGGCCTGATGTAAATGCTCTTACAGGATTGTAGATAATAATATTTACTTAACCTACAGATCATTCTGTTAACATTTCATAAAATTTTAAGCTATTATGCAGTACTCCGGTTTTATATCTACTTATTTAATTATTGAGACTATAAGGGGGATATTAACTTACATGTTAGATATTAAATCAACAGGCATTACGGAAGTGACAAATTCAGTACATTTGAAATAGTAATATTTAATAAGTTGGAGAATATTCTAGGGTAACATAAGTTTTCTATGACTGCCAATAAACTTAATTGCATTAAAGAATGAAGGGTTGCTCCCATATGTACAACGTTGTGTAATAATATACAACGTGCTGTGTGGCTTTCAAATTTCAGCCCTTTCGTTTCAAAGAGGATGAAGCTTGTATGCGTTCATGATTACACTTGTTGGTTCTGACACAGATTTATGTACATCTTCATATTCCATATTCATAATCCATTTGCATTTCACTTTCCGATACAGATTCTAATTAGTTGAATAACACTGAGGGTATAAGGTGAATGTATTTGGCAACTTATTAAATCTATCGCGCCAAGTGACCACAGATTCAAAAGCTGGTGCTAATTACGTGATTGCCCACCATCCATGGAAGGTATTTTTTCCTCTTATAATTTGTGATAATCTGAATTTAGCTTCAATCGTACTAAACTGCTTTCACTCAAGAACAAAACTAAAGTAAACAAAAACTAGTACATCTGTCTCATTCCAACACATTACTCGTAAGACCTAAGAGAGAGAAAGGCATACTGGCTTTTGTTCACTTTAGCTTTGTTCATAGAGTGAAAACAGAATAATTCCATAAAAGTAACAAAACAATGGTAGTGGCAAACATATTAAACAAAAGACTGGAGAAAAAATGGGGGGGAAATAGGGGACGTCCGTGTAATTTGGACCGGTGTGTATTTTGGACTGCCCTGAATTAAGATATTTGCTAGTTTGGTCAGCCCCTGTTTTTGACCACATTTGAAAGTCCGCCAAGGACAGTTTTACCCTCAGAAAGGTCATTGCTCTAACACCCTCGGTCTAGGGGGGAAGAAGAAAAGAAGGTTATTGTCCACATTCCTGTAATCTTGTTTCATTGTCAAATAGAGTACTGGGAAGTGGATATTGGTTTCTGAAGAGAACTTTCGCATACATGTGTTGCAAGGGATGCCAAGGTGTGATCAGCTACAATATAATTATTTCATGTATAGTAGTTTTTATAATATTAATTTTTTAACGTAATCTTTACACGGTGTGTAATTTGGACTGCTTTTGAGTGTGTATTTTGGACCGCTGTAGAAGATGGCAGGAACGTATATTAACTGATAATAAAAAGAAATACTTGGTAAAATAAACTTAATTACTATTAACATTACCATCAACTTAATTTACATTATTATTATTACTATTAATATTATCAATTATAATATTAATACTATTATCATTACCAACACCATTATTATTAATATTATTGTTATCATTGTCACTACCACTATCAATGTATGTGAACATGATGATTATTATTAGTATTATTGTAGTCATTATTATTATTATTATTATTATCATTATCATTATCTTCATTATAATCACCATCATCATTATTAATTTTACTATTGCTATTATCATTGTTGTTGTTGTTGTTGTTCTCTATGTGAAAAGTGACTAGATAGATAGTATTTAAGTATATTGTTAGAAATACAATTAATAAATAGCATAACGTATATTTTAAGTGTTTGTGTGTACCAGACCAAATTCCACACCTTCCTGGTCCAAATTACACGGCATCAGTCCAAATTACACGGAAACAAATTTTGCTATAAACATTATTTTTAAACAATTTCCCTTATTATTCTTGAAATTTATTTTCGCTAAAATTCTTGATATATAGTATACCAATATACATATATATGATTTTGAGAATTTTCAGTACAGTCAATGACTTTATGTCGTCTGAAGTTAAGCGGTCCAAATTACACGGACTTCCCCTACAAGGAGAACATCAATTTGGTTTGAGAAAAGGTAACGGCACTACAAATGCTATAGGAATCATGAGAGTCAATCCGAAAGGTGTCAGATGTGAATGAAGAAGTGCTTTGCGCATACTGTACTTCATTGACTGGCAAAAGGTTTTGAAGACCAATAAGGAATTTGTTTATGATGCAGAAAGCGACGATAAGAGAATATAGAGGAGAAACGAAGGGCACCATTATAGAAAGAGGAGTAAAACACACACACAGATGAATGAAGCTCCTGAATAGGTGTGTCAAACTTGCGTTCCCTCAGTTACGAAATGCGACCTTCTATAGTTTTAGATAAAATGTACAACAAACTTAATGTAAGCAGAAAAAATAAATAAATAAAATTTGCTAAAACCTGATTTCCTATCAGTACGGAAGATCAGTATCTAATAAAAGTTCGGTAGGTCTATATAGAGTAGTGCAAGTTCGCTGCCTTTCTTCTCATCAAGATTTGAAACGCTTTTGGCCTCTTTAAGAAATAAAATGTTGTTTAGAAATGAAAGGCGAATCATCCGATAAGCTATTTGACGATAGAGATAATTGCCTTGAAGATTTGACAATCACGATAAATATTACTGGGCATTTAAATTACTTAAATTTAAAATTACAAGGGAAAGATTGGTTTGTAGTTTTGTTATATGATAATATTAAGGCTTTTAAACTAAAGCTCAGGCCATGGGAAAGGCAACTGATAAGCAGCAGCGTAAATATTTTTCATACCTAACCGTATTTTTAAGATTTCCACATTGCTTATGACTTCAGTCGTGATGATTCCAACATAATAAAACAGTTAATTAATGAATAAATTAATGAATGAATATAATCCTACAAACTGTAAGTAATTTCGTGTTCAAGTCCTGTTATTTTGTTTATCCACACACTTTCTATCTAGTGAATATAAACAGCATTGATTGAAATTCACGTAGCTTTAAATGGATATGTATTGTTTTATTTGCGGGATGAGAAAGGAATGGGGAATTACATTCGACACAACATTCTGCAAAATTATGGCAATAAAATTCTGGTTAAATTTATTGAAGGCTGACGACACATCTTTAAAATTTATTTGTTACAATGAACAACTTGAAAATCTAGAAACTACAAACTGGGCGTCCACCATAAAAAGGGGTTCGGAGGGTATAGGGATGAGAAGGGTGTGGGAGAAAGGTAATGAGAATAGAAAAAAATATTTGGAAGATGATAAAAGGGAGACAAATTGATATCGACAGGCAGAACATCGAGGCTGACTGTAATAGTATAGTGTCATTAGAATTACAAGCAGAATTAAAGGCTACCTGGGGAAGGGAATCATACATAGAAAGATTGGGTGCACAAGATAGAGCAGCAATGGCCTGGATACGCCTGGGATGATGGAAATCTAAGAGAATTTCGGATGAGGGAGGGGGTGAGAATCTGCCCAATGTGCAAGGAAATGAAACTTAGGTTCATATCTTGTCGGGATGTGTAGTTACATAGCGCTGGAGAGTTATGATGCTACCCGACAAATTTTTAAACTCGCAAAGAAGTAGGGAGGCATGTGTAAATCTATTACTGGATGAGCACAATTGGAATGGGATATGTAAATTTATGCAAAAAGTTAGATGTGTAAGGGAAAGCCGAGAATTAAGAAAATCTAAATGTTATTTTTTGTTTTAATAATGTATATGTGTTTCTAGGATATTTTTTTACTGCTTGGGGGTGGGGGTTACGTCTGAGGATACTCGTGGTTATGTAAATAATAGAATATAATTTTTTCAATTGGGTATTTTTTATGGGGTAATAATTTAAGTGTATGAAGTGAGCACGTATGGTGGACACCGACCCGTGCGCCAGATAATGCTAATATTGTTGTTTATGTGTATGAATTTTTGTGAGCAATAAATACACATATTTACCTAAATAATATTACTGGTGCCATGCCAAAGCGCTGGTCGTCCACACACTATTACTGTCAAATGTCAACTGCCACGAGTAAAAACCAAGATGGCCATACTTTTTCAGTCATACTGCTCATTGCACATGCGAACTGTACTTCCTAATTAAACTAATAAAGGGCCCTTTTTAATAAGTTAACAGAATAACGACATCATCTTTTCTAATATTTCCAGTTTATTTCGTCCATGGCGCTAATTCAATTAAGTCCCCAGGTATCAATGCCATTTCATTGTCAATCCAGAAATTTTCTGCATGTGGGTTAGAAGAGTGTAGTGGGCCATGTATGTAGATATTTGTAATTAAATTAATTATTTTAAACTTGTAAATATTTTTTTAATTTGTGTCAGCCTAACGTATGTAAAATGTTTTCCGTTGCAATCTGGTCAGATAAGCATTTTATAGTTATTTACGTCGTGAGGACGTCAGGATTTTAATCTGGAGGGTGCTAAAACTTATAAAATGCATGAAAATAAAATTTAAAAATAATTTATTATAAGCTGGATGCAAATATTTAAATTATCATTATAAGTTATTCAATGAAGTTATTGTCATATTGCGACCTTATAAGTATTATTGTTATTATTATTACCACCATCAAACCGTATGTCATCACAAATTTCCTTCATGTAAAATGTTTATAACAGTTTGTATTCCGTTTTTAACACATCACAATTCAAAGCATTCCTTTCAAATTTTGAAATTAACATTTATCGTACCAATAGGCCTATTCAGAACTGAATCTGCTCGCCACTAGTGTTGGGTTCCGTGTGTTTATAACTAGAGTGAAACAATTGACGATTGAATGAAGGATTGACGGAGAAATTAACATTGGTTGTTGGGTATTGGAGTAATATAGAGAACTAAACATACTAAATTGTTTGGACTTCCGTGATGACTTAAAATTATTGTTATTAAAGAAGATTTTATCATATTCCTCCATTATGAATCCTGCAGCAAACTTTGTACAGCGGGATTTGGGCTAGATTCGGCGAATGTAAAGCGACGCTGAAAATTAATGCATTTGAAATCGTTATTAAAGTATTTTTATGTTTGGCGAAAACTAATTATTAACCCAATCAACACAATCAAAAACCAATGAACAGCCAAGAACTCTACAAGAAACACTTAGAAAAATAATCAACCCAATTGAAGACGGAATTAAAATAAAAAATATTAAAACAACATCTATGTCAGTAATAATAAAAACGGACACTGAGGAAGATATAAAAAAGATCTACAAAAAACTTAAAATAATGTTGAAATAAAGTGAAACTATAGGCTATTCCACATTGAGAAAAAAGCATTGCTCTTATGGGCTACAGGGTTGCCGTGAATCACCTACCCGAAAGACAGAGATGACAATAGTACCGTTAGCACCTCTCTTTCTAACAAAGTACAGCATGCTCATAACTTTCAGACACAAAATACATCAATTAACGTTAGAGCTCCCAACTGACTCTCTGTTCTGTGAGGTAATAACTAAGGTAATAATAAAATTATTCTAGTAATAGTATAATGAAACGATGAGACATTCTCGCATCAATAAACGTAAAATAGTAGTCCTACAGTGTTTCGTTTGCGTTTAATTTCGCTTCACAACTAGCCATGACAATTGATATATCCACTACTGAATTATGCTGTACTGAAACTTAATAAAATTGAGAACTGATTATTAAATTTAAATGAAGTTAACAACAGACAGTAATATTCTGAATACTCGTCACCGCTGGAAGTCGGGTACGACACAGAGGGAACTCCTTGCTCATCGTTCTATTGTGGTTGCATTATATACAGCAGCTCAAATATTAGCATAAATACTACTATAATAACACAAATAATATTAATATTAATGATATGGCGCATGGGATGCATTATCTTGCCTCACGCATCGGACCTGGGTTCGATTCCCGGGCGTGACAAGTTGCCTAAGTGGGAATTTTCCTCACCTGTGAGGCGAATGTCGGGTAACTTTTAAGCCCTTGTGGTTCCAGGGTATCATTTGACCGTCATTATGATCATCATCATAATCATCATCGTCGTCGTCGTCATCATCATCATCATCATCATCCATGCCTTATTCGGCATGAGTGTGTGAGCAACTGGTGAAATTAGGGAAGTAGATCATTTTTCTCATTCACAGCATTCAGGATCAACGATAATGTCGGAGGTCGGTTTTCAGAAAAGAAACCGTGAACTTTCCGGCGGATTCCAGCCCTCAAAAAATCAGAATATGTTTCTTTCCTGCTGTTCTTCCTTACTCCTTTCAATGTCTTCTCAGTAGCGTTCCTAGGGTGGGGCGGTCCGCCCCGGGCCCCACTTACTATGGGGGTCCCCATTGATGCCAAACCCTAATAAAAAAATTAATGTCCCACCTCTTTTTTACTCATCGGAATTTTTGTATTAAATAAAAAAATAGCGTATTTGACGTGTTACCAAAAGAAAATTGACACAAATTACCACTATTTTGGTCTCACAAAAGTTCATGAGTCGGCCACGAGAGGTAAAAGCTATACAAAGACAATTTTAAACGTGACTATTACATATTCTGAATTTAAAAAATCCAGATTTGCAAATTTATTATTTGACCCTCCGACTAAAATTAAAACTGTTACCATACACTTTCTTTTTTTGTCATATTTAAAAATAAACGTTTTTTAATTTATTTACTTTTAAGTTATGTACACATTTGTATTTTGTTAATCAGATAGCTTAATATTATTGGATTAATGTCTGTTTGTATTTAATAAATAAATATTGAATGAGTTCACTCCATCTATTATTTTTCCGTACAGATTAACCCATGGAGACTGTCAAGAAGACAAATAAAACTAGCCACAGAAAAAAGTGAAAAATAGCCGTGTTGCGGGGAAGGGCCTCAAAAATAAATCCGCCCCGGGCCCCAAGTGGTCCAATTACGCCATTGTCTTTTCTTCTTTCTCGGAGTCACAATAGGCCCGCGCGAAGCTTCGTTTCGAATTTTAAATATTGACGACAGTGACGCGCCTGTCGCTTCGGCACATTCTTTTGTGTAGTAATTAACACTACGTCCAGGATCCCTACATTTAATATATTCCTAAACTTGGAACGTAATTTTTCATGAAGAACTATTTAATACTTTGCCCTGTTTGCGTTTCACAAACGTCTTCACTGTACAAGACAGCTGCCACTAATAAGTAGCCTCGGCTACTATAGCTGCATTTGCTTAACCGTAAAATTTTACCCTAAACTGTACCATCCCTCCTCTTGACGCCTCTGGCCTGCATTCCAAAGCGGATTACTCATCGTTAAAATTGGCAAGGCAGCTCAATGCAGCTCTGCGAAATAGTTTTCTTACGTTATTAAAATAAATTTAATTCCTCTTAATTTTAATAGTACGGAAACATATAGCATATGAAAATGAAATTGTTCTTACTGAAGATGTGTTTAGTGAATTAAAATGTATTATTTGAAGTCTAGAAAACAAGGAAAAATACGTGTAAAGATCGACTGCAACTCTCCCATATAACCCAATGCTTTTTTCTCAATGTGGAATAGCCTCGACCAAATGACACAGACAGAACTGACTGAAGGCTATGAAGACGGAACAAAACGACAAAAAAGACCGCATGCTGGAAATGGTGGACGTTATCGCCAGGGCACCCGAACAAAGTCTCTGGAGCGAACCGTAGATTTAAGGTATAGTCCCGACGATAACAGCTTGAATGAATGATTGGTTGGGTTGTTAAAACAACAACTTTATTGCATTTTCAACGAAAAGAAGAAACAACTTATAAATACACAGTCAATTTATAGAAATTACAGGTCGATAAACCTTCATGTGTTGTTACTTGATTGACACAATATATGCTTGAAGAAATGTTCGTCACAAATCTTGATGTTCATGAATCTATATTAAATATATGTGTTGGATAGTACATAATCAGAGAACCAGCTATATTAATTATAGCAAACAGATGAAGATTAGTGAAGTTATTGCTTCTCACTAGATAGATTATTTCACATTAATGATTTGTGCAAATGAAGGAATTCGAATGCCTATATGAAGCTCAGATCAATTAAAACGAGCATTTGAATTGAGTCAAGCGAATTACACACTTTGAAAATCTTCCTGATTGATTAATGTCTAATTTATTTATCAATCACAATAACATTGACTCCTCTATGAGACTGCGAAAATCAACTAATCCTTGGTCCATAACAATATGTTGAGGACGTACCTTTAATGTGTAATTCACGAATAATTACTCACGAAAATGAAGGATCTTCGCCTTGACTGGTCTTGAAGTTAAAGATGAAGATGTATTATCTTCGGAAAAGAACTCCTTGTGGTCCTTAAAATAAATTATATGCTGTCTTCATGCTTGTTGAATCACTAAAGACGTGATGAAAAATGAAAGAAAATCTTTCGACCGAAATAGCAATATTCTAAATCGCTGGAAGCTATTAATGAGTTGGATAAGAACCCTTGGCTCTTGGAAATAATGAATGGAATGTGTTGATGAAGTTGTCTATTTTGAAACTTGTTTAAAAAAGAACAGACGGTTAAAGTAATCAGATATCCGCGAACCCAAAATGGCCCGAAAAATATTAAATTATTAAGTGCCAGTATGGTACTTTATGAGATTGTGTGGGGGACGAAAAATGTCTGTCCGTCTGTCTGTCTGTCTGTCCGTCCGTGTGTCTGTACGCGCTCTAACTCAAATACGCTTTTTCGAATTTTCATGAAACTTGGAAAACACATTTATAATGTCAATGGGAAGAACCCTATTGATATTGAACCAAATCGGTTCACCGGTACCGGAGTAATGCCCAATTTAGTGCCTATTTTAATAGATTATGGCGCCTTTCTAATAGAAAGGCGCCATAATTCAAATACGCTGTATCGGATTTCCATTAAACTTGGTATACGCATTTATGACATCCATGAAAAGTACTCTGTTAAATTTGAACCTAATCTGTTGACCGGTACCGGAGTAAAACCCAATTTAGTGTATATTTTAAAGGCGCAATAGCTCAAATACGCCTTATCGGATATTTATGAAACTTTGTATACGCATTTATACTATCCATGGAAAGACGTCTGTTGATGTTCAACCAAATCGGTTGGCCAGTACCGGAATAATGCCCAATTTATTGCCTTTTATGTTAATATATGAGAAGTCGCGATAACTCAAATATGCTTTATTGGATTTTCCTGAAACTTTGTATACCCATTTATAATGTACATGGGAAGACGTCTACCGATATTGGACCAAATCGGTTGTCCGGTACCGGAGTAAAACCCAATTTAGTGTATATTTTAAAAACGCGGTAACTTAAATACGCTTTACCGGATTTTTATGGAATTTGGTATACACATTTATAGTGTTCATGGGAAGAGGTCTACTGATACTGGATGAAATCGGTTCACCTGTTTCGGAGTAATGCTCAATTTGGTGCCTATTTTATGATAATATACGTATTCGAAAGAATTTATATAAAAAAAAAAGCAAATCATTTATCATGACAACATAGTCAATTGTTTTACTGTGATATTTTACGGCTTTGGAAATTAAAATAGAGATAGCTATGACCAAAAACACTATTTTTTTACATGCGCTTATAACTTACAACTAGACCGTTAAACTGACCCAGGTGACCGAGATGGTAACGTTTTGGCCTCACGTTATGGAGTTCCATGGTTCAAATCCCGAAACCAGCCAATTTCACTTTCTTTTTCGTATTTTTATGTGAGTGTGCGATTGTCAAGATATCAAAAATCTGTACAGTTCAGCTGATGCTGGAAGATTTTAATCTGATTAAAAAGAAATCTAGACCTTTGTTCTTCCCTAAGCCCTGCTTAATGAATAAATCTGGAGCTTAACTTGTAAATCAATTAAAAAAACATATTCTGCATATCATAATTGCAGTCATAACTGATTAAAAAAAAACATACTGGCACTTTTTTACATCAGTTTACCTGATTTTATTTATGATCAATTCATGATAAAACACTATACTAAAGTAAATAATCTCAAGATAAAGTAAGAAATAAATAAAGAAATGTTCAAACAGATACGTAATTAGAGATATAAATGAAGGCATTTTGAGTTTGAGATTAATGACAATAATTGTCAAAACATACAGTAAATAAAAGAAACTATTAAGTTCTAAGAGTAACAAATTAAATTAAATCAAAGCTACCTATAAGCTAAATTTACAACATAGTATTAGGAAGTATGTATCACAAGACGTAACATATTGCCTGCGTGAAGTAATCTAAAGTGACTTGGAGTCATGTGATACCTAAAGAGAGTGGTGATATGAGAGAAAATAAAAACAAGCTAATATAAGGGAAAAAATAAACATGTATTTAGGAAAGGAGTCGTGGGTTGCTAACCAAATGGCAACAACACTAATAAATTAATGGGCTATTCATTATTTTCGGAAATAGGAAGAGGAGCCAGTTTAATAATGGGCCTCTTGAATAACCCAGTGACAACACGAATAAGGCAGTCAGGGCCAGGATGGATTTGATGAACAATCCCCAGGGACCACCGTAGATGAGGGAGATTGTCCTCAATGATTAGGACTGGAGTACCCAAAGGAATGTCTGAAAGGACTTTGGTCCACTTCGAGCGTCTTTGCAAGGTATGGAGATAGTCAGTTGACCATTTCCTCCATATATTATTGGTAAGTTGTTGGAGAGTATTCCAACGAGGACGTGTGGTGTAACCACCAGACAATTCAGGGCTTGGTAAGGAATGTTTTGTAGTGGTGCTCGATGGTTTTAATACAGGATGGTGAGGAATGATGTAGTCGAATTTATCGTTTGAAGATTGATCTGAAGGCTCCATAAGGCCTAGAGCGATGTATTCGTCCATGAACTTACGATAATCCTCGTTGAGAGTGGGATTAGAACTGAAGCGTTTCTCCAACGAGGCGAATCTTTTATAAGCCTGGAATTTTGTGCTACCCCGGGTCTGAGGGTCAGATAAGAAAGGAAGTTTTACAACATATCTTCCTTCTGAGTCCCGCTCAGTATTATCTATGAAATGCTTTTCACATAGAGAGTCGTCGAGAATAGAGTCAGAATTATAAATTCTTTCTAATTCCCAAAATTGAGAAAGTTGCCTGCTGATATCCTGATCAGCAGTGAGGAAGACACAATTATGAGTGGGAGATCCGCTAGAATGGCCGGGTTCCATAGAAACCTCATCAGAAGGCCTTGATTTAGATTGGCGGTTGTGCATATATTGCAGAGCCATGTTCTGTTCAGACCTGGCGGATTGTGGTAACTTACCAGCGAAATACCAACCCATGTGCGAGTTCTGAATTACAGGCATATTAGGTGCAGATATCTGGCCTGGACAGAAAATCTGTGAATATATTTCAACACCTAATAAGAAATCTACATACTTAGGAATATTGAATCTGGAATCAGCGAATGAAAGATTGGGGGGGGGATATTTCAATTTGTAGTATTGACAGGCCTGCGCGGAAATTTCGAGGTAGAGAATTCCTGGACAATTATGAAATTAGTATTGCAATGCCATGAAGTAGTGACAGACTTAATGGAAATCGATGTCATCTTAAGACTGTCTACCTTAGTTGACAGTATACAAGCTAACGTAGTACGCTGGTGTTGATGCGATAATTTTAAATGATTAAATAACCTGTTAGATATAAGGTTACAATCAGAACCACTGCCAAGCAATGCGGTGGCTTCTACGGAATGACCATCTCTATGCATGACTAGAACAGTGGCGGTGGGGAGCAAACAGCTTTGCTGAGATTGGAAGACTGACATTATCCCAGTAGTATTCACAGCTTGGTTGCCGTTAATATGTGCTGGATTATGAAGGTAAGTGTCATGTTTCCCTTTACATATCTTGTACGCATAAGTGCTGCAATAGGGCGCGTGACCCTTCGAATAATAACACACTCTACATAATCGTTGTGTTTTAACAAAATTGTCACAATTAGGAAAATCCATGGCCTTGAAAACATGACAATGTTGCAGTTCATGGAATCCATTGTTACAGCAAAAGCACTTAGGCTTGGAGATGACGACCTTGCCCTTAGGAGTGGTCATATTAGATACAGTAGGATTTACTGGCTGACTGGCTGACTCCTTAAAGCTAAGTGAGTGATCTGACAAACCCGTACCCTAGATTCTAAAAATGTGAAGAAATCATTGAGGCTAGGAATTTTGCCTGGGGCGAGAGAGGATTCCTATTCCTTTATCAAAAATGGAGGAAGCTTGTCGAGCACAATTGTAGCTATAATCAAGTCGGATAGTTCCACACCAACAATAAGCGAATTCAAAGCAAGAGCTGTGCTGATAAAATGGTCAACAAACCATTCAAGAGATTCAGCAGAATTATTTTCTAAAGCAAGAGGTAAGAACAGCTTCTCCAGGTGAGTATTGGCTATAAGTCGGTCATTATCAAAACTAGCCGCAGCGTGTTCCATGCTACGTCAATCGTAGCTCCAGAGACAGGAATGTTTTGAATCACTGTCATAACTTCTGGTGCTAGTCAGGACTTCAAATATTGAAATTTGTCCCTGCTGGATATGTGTTTATGCTGTAAAATTAGAGAACTAAAAGTGTCCCTAAACTCAATCCAGGTAGCTGGGTCACCAGTGAAATGAGAGAGCCTAATCTTTGGGAGTTTAGGGAGAGACAGGACCAATTGAGGTGATGATTGATTAGCAGGAAGAGCTTGGTTGGGCACATAATGATGCTTAGTTTCATGAATTGAACTTTGCAGAATAGCAATTGTCTCATGAAAGGCTGACTCGAATTCAAGTCTTTGAAGTTTAATAGGTTGACTGAGTTCTTGTACGTTAATATGTGAATATTCAGACTCGTAGTCACTGAATATTTTCTCGAAGGATGTACGCAGACTCAGAGCCTTGCCATAAGATTCTCTGTCTTCTACGACAAGTGTCTGGATCGCCTGAACATAGTTGAAAAATCGTGTCTTTGTAAAGTCGACACTGGCTAGCTCAGACCTTGTTTCGGCCTCAGCTGCGGCTAACCTAGCCTGAGCTTCCTCTTGGGATGCAACTATCTTAGCCTGAGCCTCCTCTTGGGCTGCAACTAACTTAGCCTGATCCTCTTCTTGGGCTTCAACTAACTTAGCCGGAGCTTCCTCTTGGGAAATTAAATTATCTAAGTGAGAGACAGCTTGGAAAATAGTTTCTTCGACTTGCTCCCTATAAGCCATTTCGGAATCTGAAAATTCTATTTGATCGATTTGAGATTGTATGTCTTCAAAATCATTGCTAGGTCTTGTCATAGTATCTTGGCGCCTAAGGTGGTCTTTAATAGAAACTTCATTAGAGCTAGTGAGATCAGCTATTATATTGGCGTGGCGGGTAATCCGACTCTTAATAGGGGTGCGTTTAGCCTTAAGGGCCGCGATTTCTGGACCCGGATTAGCCATTTTTGATGAGATCTACAGAAGTCTTTACAATATATAATTCTTGAGTGTGAAATTAATTTCCCGCGTTTTGGGAATTACAAATACAATTTACAATTAGTCGTAATTGAGGTAAACACACATAAGAGTTAAATACAGTTGCAATTGTGTAAAACCTGTATCAGGTGTTTGTGTTATTCGTCTGTGAAGTTGTACAATATTAACAAATTAACAAGTACGTACAATAGATGATATACTTAGGTAGCTCGTACCTTGATCTCAATCGTGTTGAGGACACGGAGATATGATTGATTTTTATTTAAACTCGCTAATAATAGTGATGCTAAATTTACCTTTAAGATGGCAACACTTTAATTGTTGCCGAAAAAATATAATACTGCTGCAGAACTTTGCGTGTATTTAAACAGGATAGCAAATACCTGGAGAGACCTTACTATATGTTAAATTGTGAATTGTTTATGTGAATTCAAGTAAGTGTGTTGATTACATCCTGTTCGGAGCGACCACTAGGTTGTTCTCGTTGAAAATACAGCTTTATTGCATTTTCAACGAGAAAAAGAATAAACACATTATAAATACACAGTCGATCTATAGAAATTACAGGCGGATAAACCATGATATGTTGTTACTTGATTGACATAATATATGCTTGAAGAAATGTTCGTCACAAATCTTGATGTTCATGAATCTATATTAAATACACATATAAATGTATTGGATAGTACATAATCAGAGGACCAGCTATATTAATTATAGCAAACATATGCAGTTTAGTGAAGTTATTCCTTTTCACTAGATAGATTATTGCACATTAATGGTTCGTACAAATGAAGAAATTCGAATGTCTATATGAAGCTCAGATCAATTGAAACGAGTATTTAAATTGAGTCAAGCGAATTACACACTTTGAAAACCTTGCTGATTGATTAATGTCTAATTTATTTATCAATCACAATAACATTGACTCCTCTATGAGACTGCGAAAATCAACTAATCCTTGGTCCATAACAATATGTTGAGGACGTACCTTTAATGTGTAATTCACGAATAATTACTCACGAAAATGAAGGATCTTCGCCTTGACTGGTATGAATGTCTTGAAGTTAAAGATGAAGATGTATTATCTTCGGAAAATAACTCCTTGTGGCCCTTGACATAAATTATATGCAGTCTTCATGCTTGTTGAATCACTAAATACGTGATGAAAAATGAAAGAAAGGCCTTTCGCCCAAAATAGCAATATTAGGAAATGCTGGAAAATCTGAATGAGTTGGATAAGAACCCTTGGCTCTTGGAAATAATGAATGGAATGTGTTGATGAAGTTGTCCATTTTGAAACCTGTGTAAAATACAACAGAAGGATAAATCATTAGATATCCGCCAACCCAAAATAGCCCGATCAAAATATTAAATTAATCTTGATCAATCCATGATAAAACACTATACTAAAGTGAATAATCTCAAGATAAAATATGAAATAAATAAAGAAATGTTCAAATAGATAGGTATATAGAGAAATAAATGAAGGCATTTTGAGTTTGAGATTAATGACAATAATTGTCAATATATACAGTAAATAAATGAAACTATTAAGTTTTAAGAATAACAAATGAAATTAAATCAAAGCCACCTATAAGCTAAATTTGTAACATAGTATAAGCAAGTAGGTATAACAAAACGTAACAGTGAAGTCAAAACTGATCAGATAGACGTCAGCACCAGAAAGCCAATCAAATTAAACCATTCCTCAAGGAATCAAACTAAATTTTCCGACACAAGGAATTTAACGGAAGACGATGGCAATGAAAAAATAATAGATTCAAAAATTCAGGACACTCTCTTAAACACTGAGACTTATAAAAACTACCTACAAATAATCCATAACAAATCTATAACATTTTTGAAACAATGTTGAGACTGTCTTGTTTTGAAGAACATGCAAATCTGACTATAAGAACTGAGACTTTTGACGCAAATACTCCACTACAAAGGAGACGAAATAATTTTCCCACAGCGCTAGCTTTCGATATAATGCAACTAAAGGCTGTATATCTGCCTTCAAATCCTCAGGAGCTTCTGATCCTTACTAAAATGGCGTTTGGAAGAAGAGGAGAAATGACGAGTATCGATGAGTTGTACAGACTATATGTAAAAACCCCTGGAAGTGCAGCATTCTATCCACGAGAGGGATGGCCCAACAGTAATTTTCAAACCTACTTCCATAATGCCAAAATCGTGATCTAAACAGCATTCTTAAATGCTGTGCCGAATACCTGGCACATTAGTATGTTTTTATATTAATATTACTTTTATTCAGGTAATTACGTTTTACGGGTCTTAAATGCTATGGGAAGCAAATCTGTCCTCCAGGAGTTGAGGAAGCTTGCTGAGGAAATTAATGTGGATATTCTTTGTCTACAGTAACTGTACTCGATAGTGGGTGAATTTCCATACATGCCAGTGACTGCCTGGATCGTGACTACAGGGATTGCTCTTATGTCGGCAATATTCAAGGCTTGTAAACTAGAGTATAGTTTACTTATCTTGAGTGTAGCTGAAGTGGTGCACTGGTGAAGGCAACTATTACATGGCATTTTTTTATATGTGTTTTATACAGGTGAATATGATATAAATTTTGCACATCTCTAATAACGTATTAAACGTCATTCGAAATTGAACTTTCTGAACTACTTCATATTATATTTGTGGTATAGGTGGACGATTCAGTATACAAAAACCGGTACGTGTATAAACTAATAAAGTAGGAACCAATTTTTTTTATTGTTCCGGAAAACCACTCAAATCGTTCAGAAATTTACGCTGAATTTTTTGACAAGTCACACAGCTCTGTATTTGCCACGAAGGCTTAAAAAAACAGTAATTAAAGTCGTGATTTTCCCCATTTAAAATCATAGTATCAAACTAATAAAATCCGAACCAATTTTTTTATTGTTCCCAAAAACCACTCAAATCGTTCAGGAATTTACGCTGAATTTTTTGACACGTCACACAGCTCTGTATTTGCCACGAAGGCTTAAAAAAACAGTAATTAAAGTCGTGATTTTCCCCATTTAAAATCATAGTATTATCTACCACGGCTGTTTGATATTAAACCCACATCTGACTTTGGAGCAGTACCAACATGACAGCTAGTAACACACTGCATTTACACAATTTAGAATGGAAGCTTTCGTTTTGTATAATTTCCGGTCGGAAAAACAATAGGAACTTCCTCAATGATAAGTGACATTAAGCTAAGAGAGCTGGGGTTACACAAATACGAACGGAAGCTTCATTTTATGTAATACATGGAGAAAATCCTTGTTGTAGTATTGTATGTAATAACTCACATTTCCTTAGTGTTTTAATGAAGTAGAATAAGGAAACTTTTCAAATATTAATTCGTGATCAATTAACATTAAACTGTCCCACGCCTTGAGTTCGTTGGTAGCAAGCTTGGCTTCCACTCCGGCGGTCCGGGTTCGATTCAGCAGTGAAAAATCTCTTTTCCGGGTTCGTGACTGGGTGTTTGTGTTGTCCTTAGGTTTAATTGTGAGTAAGGCGACTGGCGCACCCCGGAAATAAATTCGCCGAAAATATCCCTTTAAAGGATCTCCAGGAGACGTTTGTGGGATCCGGTAGAGCTACTACTACCACTATTAAACTATTGAAGCTTGATTTCATATATTAGTAGAAAAGCATTATTTAATTGCTGTTTTGCTTCATGTTTGATGAAGAGCTAACAGAGAAATATTTTTAACATTACTCAATAATTTCTTTCTTCACATTGTTGTTGTATTTATTATTATTGTTGTTGTTTTCTAAAATAATTGTCTTCAACATTGTCCTTTGATAAAAAATACTAAACGTAATTTGGTATGAAACATTCTTCCATCCATTCATTTATCCATCCATCCAACCAATTTTCTATCCGTTCATCCATTAACACATTCGTACATTCATTCATCCATTCAACCATAAATAAATATTTGAATTCATCCATCCATCCAGTTACTAGTTAATAAATTATTTAATTCATTCATCCAGCCAACCATACAGTAATTAATTAATTAACTCATAAAACCTTTCATTAATTAACTTATCCATTTATTAATTATTTCCTTCAATCATCCATCAGTTCACTCAACCAGCCATTATTAAATCGTTCATTCATTAATAAATATACCCAACAATCCATCTATCTATTCATCCATTCAATAAATAATTAATTCTTTCATCCAGCTATTCGTCCATCTAACCCACCATCCATCCATAGATTGATGACTGGAGTGATGGATGGATGAATCTGTGGATGCATTGTTGAATTAATTAATGAAACGGATGAGTGGATGGATAATTGGATGCATGAATTAATTAATTAATATGGGTGGATACATTAATCATTAGACTAATTATTTAATTAATGGATAGATGAATGTTTGGATCGATGGGTGTATGAATTATTTAAATGAATTATTTATATAATAAATAAATTAATGGACGGATGAATGTTTGGTTAAAAGGATGGTTGGCTTGATTGATGGATGAATGGCTGGTTGGATGGTTCATTCATTCATCCATCAAATCCGTCTACTAATTAAATTATGCATTCATCTATTCATCCATCCATTGATTAGTTCATTAATTAGCCAATCCACCCATTCATTAATTGATCAATTAATTCATCCATCCATGAATCCACCCATCCATCCATCCTTTCGTTCATCCATCAATACATTTACTAAATAATTAATAACAGTCCATCCATTCATCCCCTAATTAATCCAACAAACCTTCCACCCACCCATCCATCAATTCAGACATCCATAAATATATCCATCCATCGAATTATTCATTCATCCATTAATTGTTTTTCCAACCATCCAATTATTAACAATGAAATAATTAATTTTCATTTTTAACTAAAATTTTTAATCCATCCTATGTCTATTAATTCATCCACCCATCCATTCATTCATCCATCCATCCATCCATTCATCCATCCATCCATTCATCCACCCATCTATTCAATCATCCATACATCCATCCAGTCATTCGTCCCTTAATTAATTCATATATTCCACGATTTAACTATCCATCCATTAATTATTTCATTCATTCATTCAGCCACCCATCCATCCACTCGTGCATCCATCAATAAATTCATTCAGCCATCGATCCAACCAACCATTAATCAATCCATTCATTCTTTAATTTATTTATTGATAACCCACCTATCCATTCATCCATCCATTATTAATTCATTCAATCATCCATAAATATATCCATCCATCTATTCATCCCAAATTAATTACTCATTTCACCCACCTAACCCACCATCCATCAAATTCTTTATGGATATATAAATAAATGGATGCACGGTTGATTTAATTAACTAATAGGATAATTGGTTGGATAAATGTATGCATTAATTGATTCATCAATGGATGGGTGGATGAATTAATCAGTTATGTATCTAATTAATTAATTAATGGATCGATGAAGGGTGTATCGCTTGGTGAATGAATTAGTTAAATAATGGATCGATGAATGATTTCTGTAATTAGTGGATAGATCAATTAATAATTAATGGATGGTTGTTTGGATAACTGGATTGATTGATGGACGAATGGATGGTAGGATGAATGAAAAATGAATGGATGTATAAATGGATGGATTGATACATGGAAGAATGAATTATTGGGTGGGCGGATAATAGTTTTCATTAATTTCATAATTATAATTGTTATAAATAACTATTAAACGTATAAATAATATAACAGTAAAAATCTGGTTGGACATGTGATACATGTATTCTATATTAGTCGGTCGTCCTGAACGTGAATTTGACAATAAAAACATTACAATTTCAAATTAGTGTTAAGCAATTTTCTGAGTAATAATATTAACAATATAAGAAATATAAATTATATGGCAATAAATTTTATTGTACATGATATACATGTTTTTGCATATATTTCAAAACTTCTGAACGCGTATCAGACAATAATAATAATAATAATGATAACTTCCTTCCACACTTCCAGAAAATTCCGATTTTCCTTAATGTCACATAGTTTACACAAAAAAATATGAACTATTATAAGAAAAATGTATTATATGTAGGAATTTGTTTCCTACAATAAACATCCAGCAATAAACATCCAGCCTATGAATAGATTTCTGTAGACCCTGAACAATTGTGTTACAGAACAGAATATCGTCTGCATAAAGGAGCGCTGGAATTTTATGACCCCCGTCATCATTTTCTAACCCATAGACTTCATATTCTGAGTAACACTATTTCCTCCACAATTCACAGAAAAATTAACCTTATCATATCTTGCCATCAAAACCTTTAACATTCTGCTTGACCGACCCTTTTCCCACAATTTCCTCCACAATGCTTTATGTTGAACTGAGTCGAATGCTTTCTTAAGGTCCACAATTACACAGTGTAATCTTCCTCTCTTCTTACTCATATATTTACCCGTTATTGTCTTCTAAACGAATACGTTGTCCGTGGTTCTATACCCTTCCCTAAAACCCGATAGAAATTTCGAAAGTTTGTTATGTCCCAATTCCCTAGAGCTGGCAATAGGCTTACTCCTCTGTAATTATCTAAATTATTCAAATTTCCCTTGCCCTTATAAATTGGGTGAATTATTGATGTGTTCCATTGCTCCGGATACTTCCCTTCCTCGAAAATACGGTTAAATATTTGTAATACTTTTCCGAGTATACTGTCAACTTGAATGAGAGCTTTAAAAAATTCCGCTTGCATTCCATCGATACCAGATGCTTTGCCATTTTTCATTGAATTTACCACTTTAATTAGTTCCTCCATTGTAATAACAGAGTGTAACTCTGGAATCTGCAAATTTACCAAAAACTGTCCCTTAGGTACCCCCGGCCCCTCCAAATTACTTCCACCCCCGTACACACGAGAAAAGTGTCTGACCCATGCCTCCGCTGGAATGTTAGGTATCTGATGACTCCGATTACCTATTTCCTTTATAGTGCGCCAGATTTCCGACTGGTTTCCTTCTTCCGATGCAATTCTAACTTTGTCTGTCATATGTTTTTGCCATTTCTCTTTCTCTTTTTTAAACACATTTTTATATTGTTTTCTCCTTTCCGAATAAAATCGCCGATTTAGTTCCCCCCTTCCTTTCTAAAAGTTACTAGAGCTCTCTCAGCTTGTCTTTTCTCCTCCCTACACTATTCATTATATCATCCTTTTTTTACCCATTTGCTATACTTTACTTCCATATGTTTTGTCGCTGTCTGAAGTTGCACCGTGAGTGTATCAATTACGTTATTTGTATCTGTAATATTATTTATGTTTTGTTGAGACACTACTAGTTTAAAATTTTGTTCTTCAGACTTCCAACGAAAACGCCTTATACACCTAGTTCTATTTCAACCTAGCCGCATTACCAATACTATGAATCAAATCCTCTTCCCCTCCAATATCTAGGTCCAGTTCTAATGGTGAATGTTGGGATTCTATGCGATTTGCTATTCGGAAATTTTTTACCTTCGATATTAAATCTTGCGAAATCCATATGTAGTCAATTACACTTCCTCCGTTACAGCTTACAAAATTAAGTTCTTCTTTTTTGTCTTCCCCGTATTTTCCATTCAATAATTCAAATTCGAACAACTCGCTTAATAGAAGCAGTTCCCTCCCGTCCGAGTTCACAACCGTGTCCTTACTCGATCGAGTTGCTTTTTTGAGATCATCCTCCCTATGTTCCCCACCCATAGTTACGTTTTCGCATCCCATTCTGGAAATGAAGTCACCCATAATAACGAAACTTGCTTCCGGTAATTTTACTTGCAATTCAGAAATAATGTCTCCTAATTTTTAAAAAAATTAGGCGATGCATATCTAGTTGTAGGCGGTTGGCGATACAGGCTAATAATACATATATTTATCTCTCTGACCCGCAACTGAATACAAGTTACCCCTTCTATATCTACAGGTACATTAACAAATTGTAATGGCGTCTGATTTCTGAAAAGTTATTACGCCTCCTGGAAACCTACCCCTTTTCTGCTTTGAATCCCTGCCCTTACTTACACAATTGAAATCTTTTAAATCTACTGTTTCCCCACCTGCTAGCCAAGTTTCTGCCATGCTTATTACATCGAACGACCTTACATAATCCATAAATCTGTCTTGTGCCAGCTTTTTCTTCAGTCCTTCGATATTCCACACACAAATCCGGAGTGGGGGGGTGGGAAACCTACTCCCTTCTCTTTGATGGTGTCCGGCCGCTCCCTCCTGTGCCAGCTAATCTTAGTGACGTTCTTGATCTCAACCGGCCAACATCTTCTTCCTCCAGCCTGTTGTTGCTTCTGCCGTTGCCGCTGCTGTTTGCATTATTATTATTATTAATGCTGCGTCCTTCACCCTTATTACAGTTACCCTTGGTATTGGTATTGTTGCCTGCGCCATTGGTGCTAATGCTGCCTCTGTTGTTTCTGTTGCTGCTACTCCTGTGGCCATTGTTGTTCCTACTGCTAGCAACCTGATTGCTTTCATTCTTGCATTGACTGTTGCTACCTCCATTGTCCAGATTGTTGCCACCTATATTGTTCTGATTGTTGGTCCCGCCATCAGTGGTTCTGCGCCCATTTTCGTCCCCATTGTTGCCGACGTGACTTCCGGGATTTGAAGACTGCACCATTTCTTCCTGTCTAGTGATATTTTCCAGTTCTGCCTTGCTTCTTACTCGCCCATTTATTATTAGTTTGTCGAAACGTAAGAAAGCTCTAGCCCCCTGTCTTCTTGCATCAATCAAGTGCTTCTTTAGGTAGCTGCGTTCTTGCCGCACTCTTTCGCTGAAGTCCTCACTTATGGCTACCCCCGTTCCCCTCAGAAAGCGGCCAGCTTCTATAACTTTTTCTTTCAATTTAAAATGTGCTAATTTGCACACAATAGGTCTGGGTCCTTTCCCATTCCCCACCCTATGTTCTATGTCGTATTCTCTCACCTCAACACCCGTTTACTTGACAACATGCCCCTCACTATTGTTTCTGTCAGGTCCCAACTTTCATTTTCCTCCTCACCCACACCATACAACACAATATTACTACGCCTAGATTTGTTCTCTAGGTAATCAACCTTGTCCTGCAGCCACCTCACTGTGTCGTCCATTCGCATCCAAGGCATTTCCAACTCATGCACTCGCTCAATTACCCCATTTACCGTGTTCACTAGTTTATCCACGGTACTCTTCACTTCAATGTTCAGGCTTTCTGTTCGCTTGAAACCCTCACCCATATCCTTCCTTATATCCTCCAGGGCTTTCCGCACTTCTTGCATTTTACTGCCTCACTCACAGAACCCGCACAAAGAAAGCACGTCCAACCTCCTCAACGGCTAGCTCGAGACTCCTTATATTATTTGTTGCTTTGGGAATCTTTAAATAATGTAAAGTTTCCATTTTGTGTGCTCACCATTTTTGGCTTAAAAATTTGTATTTTCGGCCATCTAAATTTCGACAAGTTTAGGTTTTGGCCCCTTTGTAAAATAATTTTTTGAACATTGAAATGTGTCTCCAGCATTCGCGAATTTTTAAATTATTAATTTAGGAGATTTTCATAACTTCGTTTAGCTGTGAGGATGAGTTTTAGTCTAGATTTTCCTGTGTAGTAATTAAATTTAGTTAGTGAATTTTATTGTGTTGTTTGTTCTGTTTGC
This sequence comes from Ectobius pallidus, assembly GCA_964059195.1. NCBI lineage: Eukaryota > Metazoa > Arthropoda > Insecta > Blattodea > Ectobiidae > Ectobius > Ectobius pallidus. Next base: position 149,879,746 of record CAXKWD010000004.1, read on the forward strand.
TGTTAATTGTTTAATTAGTTAATAATGTTTTTGTTACGATAAGCTTACGGAGCAACTACCGTTCATTATAAATTTCTAGAGAAGCATTTATGCCATCCATTCATCAAAGTTTCACTCACTATAAAGGTGTCCTATTTACATACTGGTTAAAAGAAATTTAAAAAACGCAAGTGGATTGATTGTTGGTTTAGTTATCTCGTTTTAAGCTCCATACATTATATAGCCTATATTTAGAACTCATTTGTAATCACTTGGTAAATGCAGGCCTCGTGTTAACTGGCATTTAGTAACACAAGTAACAACATAGTGATATATAATGTGACGGAGGAGGAAGGTGAAAACTGGGATGTTACAGAGGATGTTGTGCAGAGAATAGTGGCACAAATAGGAATTGAGTTACGTGAATTTGACATAGAGAGGGCACATCGTGTGGAAAGAAGAGGCAGTAGTAAAAGGCCAATAGTTTGTAAACTGGTTCACTACAAGCTTAAGGCGGCTATTCTACGAAATTCGAAGTATATGCGAGGGTCAGGGATAAGCATCGCTGAGGATTTTAGTGAGCATGAGAGAAGGGAGAGAGACTTCCTGAAGAGGCATAATTATGAGAATTTTGTGTAAAGTACGACAGTACAAGGGTATCAGAGAGTTTTGTCAGCGAGATGGGGTGAGGCAGGGTTGTATTTTGTCTCCTTTATTATTTAATATGATTATAGACACATTGATGTAATGGGACACATACATATGGAAGCACCTGAGGTGGGGAATGTACATGTTCCTGTGCTTTTATACGCAGATGACATGGTGTTATGTTCAACGACGATTCACGGACTACAACTGGGACTAGACAGGCTTCAAACTTACTGTGAGGAATGGTCACTTACCGTTAATACAAAAAAGACTAAGACTATGACCTTTAAGAACGGATCAGTTTATAGCAGGGAAGAGACATGGACGTATGCGGGACAATCTTTGGATAACGTGAAGATGTTCGTGTATTTAGGATTGACGCTTACTATGAACGGACGATGGGCAAAGCATATTGAGGTGACGAAACATAAAGCGGGACTGAAATCAGCTGAAACTCTTCGGATACGTGACAAAATTCCAGACATGCCAATAGGTGTTACGGAAACTCTGTACGGGGCAATAGTGAGATCGATGATGACTTATGGGGCTGAGATATGGGGTTGGGAAGAAACAGGGAATCTAGATCAGGTCAGGACGCGTTCTTTGAAAGGGATTTTGGGGGATGGGAGGGGTACTGAAACTGTGGCATTATGAGAGAGTTTGGAGCGCATAGTGAGACTATAGAGTGTAAAATTAGGGCGGTGAAATATTGGTTACAACTTATGCTGGGGGATCAGTCTCTAATTATAGCAATATGTTATCAAGAAGAGCTAAAAGTAGGAGGAAATACGTGGGCTTCCAAATTAAGAAAGGGATTAGAAACAATTGGGATGGGATACGTTTAGATGGATGGGCAGGGAAATAGGAGAAGTATGTGGAGGAAGGTTAAGAACCGTTTGAAGGATATTGATAGACAACAGACAAATGCGCAATGTCAGACTATGGTTTCACTTGAATTACAATCGCGGTTAAAATTGGAGTGAGGGAAGGAGCAATACATAGGAAAAGGATCGTAGAGGTACCCTACTTTCCTGTATTCTATACTGTTCTAGTCCTTAGTCACTGTATCCATTATTCCTAATTAAACATAAATATGGAACAAGGTTAAATTAAGAATTTAATTAAATATTTGTGGATGCATATTTAGAAATCAAGTGCATTGTTTCCTTCAGAAAGCAACCATTTTCTTGTGACAAATTGGAAGCCTCATGTCTTGCTTATGTTAATATTGTAAGACTTCCACATTGTCATTGTACTTTCTCTAAATAAAAAGAAAATAGAAGCTTAATAATTTTTGTATTCATATATATATTATTATATTATATTCAGAAGGAAAAAATCCAAATGTTCAAAGTATTATTTGATATTACATGGCAATTAGTGCCATGTTTAACAGTATTGTTGATTATTATTATTTGAAAGGAATGAAGCATAGAAAATTCCAATTAAAATATATAAAGTTGAAATAGCATTTATGAATTAATTAAGTAAAGTAGAAATAAATATGTTTGTGTGACTCGATTCCTAACTTCAGAATTAAGTTAATATATGCGCCAATATTGTGAAATGTGCCAATATCATAAAAAAATGTTTACCTTAATTTAAATGTGCCATCAATAATATTTCAGTAAAATAAATAAATATACCCATTATGTTTTTTTATGAAAAACAAAGAAAATTAATTTAATTAAATGAATAATTGATATTAGTAATTTAAAATGTTTCATCAAACTTAATGATTTAATTTGTAAAGAAAATTTGTTTTCTAAGAATGAATTTATTCAATTTCAAACGAATAACTCTAGCAATTTCCATTTTTGTATCTTTCTTGAAAACAATTTGCTTTTTGAGTTTTTCAACGTTTCAGTAACTGTACCTTATAAAATGATGAAGAGGACCCGCTACTCATCTAGTACCCTGGAAAGCCACACGAAGATTTAAACCACTAGATTCAAGACATGGAGCAAAAAGGAACACTGCTCTGCATGGGGAAGTCGATGCCCCGTTTTCTTCTTGACCTCAACTTGGTCCGGCATTGTGGTCTCCTGTCCTGCTTCGCCAGCATCTAACAAGTGATATATGCATACTAGTAAATAACAGAAATTATGAGTGGACTGTTCAATCAGCTATTTATGTTGGTAGCCACTACATCAATTCATGAACACTTATCACTATAAAGAATTTAACATTAACACTACATCTGCGTGCATTCTGAAAAAAAACATTGATGGACACAAGGACACTACATCTAGTGCCATATTTATGTAATGTGTGGACTTTCATTCTTGGGACGTGGCGCAAGTTTCGTGGGCAGAGTCTGTGCTGACTCATTGAGATAATCACATATATCTGGGTAAAGTTTACTGGAACATTTTGTTCTATGGTATAGAATGTAACATAATATTTTGGTTGGTACGAGTGATACCACTGATTGTTTATCGGTTATCTGTTTGAAACTGGTCTCTATCCCCTCCACGAAAGAGAAGGGGGCTTAAACTAGATAAGTTGGTGACATGTTCAATATCACCAATATCATTCTTCTTCTACTATTTCTGCTGCATAGATGAATACCCGCGGGGAAAGGATTCTGAGTGACTGACATGGTATGTAAAAGCGTGTGTATTCTGTTCAAGCCTGTTGATCGACCTAAGTATGTGGACTTAGTGTATATTATATACGTACACGCATATAGATTCCCGTTAGCAAATTTGCTGTTGACCACAGTGCTTTTGCCCTTTTGGCTTATAATCTTTTAACATTATACACACGGGGTTACATACCGAGAGTGTATATGTGAGAATATGCGTCTTTTCTATCTTTTTCTTCTAAAATGGAATTAAGGAAAACATATATTAAAGGCACGATAATTAGAATCATTTGAGTTGGCACAAAAATTTAACAAAAGAAATTGTATTATCACTCATTTAATTCTACTGATTTTGAATGAACTATTCACTCTAATATATGTATCAATCTTTTCTTAAAAAATTAAAATTGTTATTCATTTGCTGAAACTATTTTATTATTCCTTTGACTAGAGAATATTAATCCCTCTATTGGGCCTGAACTTTCATTTAAACTGGTGCATTTCACGTGCATTTTTAAGGCAATTTCGCTTAATACTTAAATGTCTCGCGTGAGTTTATTTACCAGCGGTGACGAGCGAGTATGGATAGGAAACCCCCTAAACACAATCATACGTTGCTGGGTTTTAAACTTGTGCAGCACGTTTGGTATCTTATGTAATGTTGAATTACCTTTAGGATTTCTACTACTCTTTTAAGTACAAAATTGTGGAATCCAGTAGTCAACATTACAAAATGGTAGCAGAGACGCTCTAGGCACATTACAAAATTGTAGCAGAAGCGATACAGAAATGTTCCATGATACTAACAGCATATTACCAAATGATAACAGTCTTTCTTGATTTTTCATGTTGATGTGCCATTACATCTTCCCTTATTTCACAAATGTGCCGTACTTATTTGACGCTTACGACGTTTGTAAGTTCCTGTATGGAATATTTGAATTCATATTTGCTTATTTCAACTTCACATGTTATAACTCTCACGTATTCTGCCCGTTATTCTTTCGCGATTTCTGATCGTGTTTCAGAGCCTTCTACCAAGCAACATTGACCTTGCTCTATTCCGACTGATTGCTCCGCGTACATTCTGAATATAACTTCTTGTTATTTGTGTCTGTCGAGTTATGTACTTCAGATTTCATTCTTCCTTTGTCGGGGGATGTATTCCATTATTTATATATGAGAGAAATATATAAAATAAATATATTATATGAAAGAAATATATTATATGAAACAAATATATTATATGAAAGAAATATTATATTATTTGCTTTTTATAACCTTTAAGGTAAATTACATTCATACCAAATAAATGTACTGCATTCACATGACGAGTTATCCCAAGAAATTCACTTTAAGGAAGGTGAAATTTAGTACTCTACTTTTGACATTAATATATTTTTGCTTATATCAGAAATTTCCTTTTTCATGTACAATGAGTCGAGAGAAGTGCTCGTTTGATTTGCTAAAACGAGACGAGCTCTTGTATGAGGCCACGTTGAAGGGTATGGAAGGTACTCAACAATTACCAGTGGATGCGTTATTAACGAAACTTCGGGAGGCAACCGCACCCGATACATCTGCTTCAGCTGTACCGGTATACCAAATACCGGCCATTGATATTTCAACATTTCAACCATTGATATCTGCAGTGGTATTCCCACTGGAGGAGTCTATTCAAGATTTGCAGCAGGAATTCAACGAAAAAAGGTACAGGAGAAATTATACGGGTACTAAACTCAATCATTACTTAAATCGCTATTATACGAGTGGTATTCCCACTGGTATTCAAGATTTGCAGCAGGAGTTAAACGAAAAAAGGTACAGGAGAAATTATACGGGTACTAAACTCAATCATTACTTAAATCGCTGCACATATATTATCAACAATTTTCAAGATCAGGAGTTAATTGAATTAGCTAAAGACCATTTTCGTAAATTAAAACAAATTAAAGCTGCTTTAACTGATACCAAAAGTAGAATGACTAATGTAACTGATAGCACCCAATTTAAAGCAATTCAGAATATTCAGCGAACTAGTGTGCACCAGAATATAGTTCCTCCAACTACTTCTAGGATTGATAGACCATTAGATTTGCCTAAAAATAAAATTATTAGAGCCTCAGAAGTTACTGGCGTGCGATCACAGATGGACCTACCTGCAGCCAATAACTTCACTTTGATACCTATTAATTCTAATGCTGTAACGACAGTTACTGCACCTAATTTATTAACGTTTGCCAAGTTACCAAACCCCATTCTCACTTTATTTCAAGGTCGAATTAATGTGAATACACCAGAAGATGTGATTGAATTTTTAAAGTTTTTGCACCAGATTCAAACTAATAATTCACTTTTGAATATACCAGACTGAAGTCTATTCCAGGCGTTACTATCATATACTACGGGAATTTTGTCTCAGATTATTTCTCAAGCAGTTGAACAAAAATTCAATGTTGACAAACTTCATGAAGTGGTATTAAAATCTTGCATCCCACAGAGACTATTAGGAATTCTAGAATATAGATATTTTTATAGACAACAACGCAAAGAGGAATCAGCAATGGAATTTATTCATGATATTCGCCTTCATGCCCATTTGTTAAGATTACCGCACTCGGAGGAATATATAGTTAGGACGATTGGTTTGAGTTCTCATCAAGCAGATGTTAGGTCTGTATTCCTGGGTTATTTTCTCCGGTGGCTTTCCAACAATTGGAACAGGTTAGTGTTAGATTGAATGAGATGTTGACTGCTCATTCGGTAGTGAATACTAATTCTCAACAAAATTCAATTTGATCGACCAGCTGTCCTATTTCCACATCACTTATACAACTCACACATATGTTACCATTATTTCAGCAAACATGTTTACCTTACACAAAAATATGACAGTTGCAATAATATCTACGATTTAACTTGGAATGATTGCATTTAGGTTTTTTTAACAAGACTCACATGGTGTATTCTTATTCTTTATACTTCTTCAAAAGTGAAAGATTGAATCGACCTACGGTTCGGTTCTTTTTAGGGTCGAAAGCCTCTATCGTGACATCATTGAATACCTGTGCCACCTCAAACGGACCGTCATAAATTAGGTTCATTTTAGCGTAGTTCTTATCAATGGCGCTCGATAGGTTCTTTCGCCTCACCAGTACTTTTTCTCCTACTTGAGGTACCCAAACAGCCTTGTGTCGCAAAGCCTTTCGCCTCCGCTTCTCAGCTTGCTTTCTGACCAATTCCTTCACTTTTTCACACAAGTCCCGAACTTCCGCATCCCCTTCATCTACCGGTATTGCCTCAGGCATGTGTTTGACCAGTAGTTCCGGTTCCTTCTCCACCATCAAGCGGAATGGCTCCGTCCGGATGACAGGGTGGACGGAATGGTTTAACACCCTCTCTATCACTGGGCAATACTTTACCCACGCTGAATGATTCTTGTGGCACAGCACTCTCATATATAACGAGAGGTCGCGTAATCCTCTTTCCGCTCTGTTGCCTTGTGGGAAATATCTGCTAGTCTTGTAAGCTTTTATTCCTGCTGATTTTAATTTACTTAGAAAGCGGTTGCTAATGAACGCCGGTCCGTTGTCCGAAAGGACGGCACGGATTGGCCCGTATTTTGCTATGAAATCATCAAACAACTTCCGTATACAATCAGACGACGATGCTCTCTTAGTTGGGTAGAGTTTCACGAAATGCGTGAAAACGTCATACACTATCAGTATGTATCTCAAACCGAATCTCCCGCTCGGCAGCGGTCCGTGGTAATCTATGGCCACTAACTCCCCTTTCTCCTCTCTTATTACGGTTCTGAGCGGCCTATCATATTTTACGTTTGTGGGTTTAGCTCGTTGGCATAAATCGCAACAGCTGACTACCTGTCTCACCTTCTTGCCCAGATTCTTCACATAAACACGAGACGAAATGTATAACATTACTCGCTCAGTGCCAGAGTGACACAAAGCGGTATGTACCGACTTTATCAGAACGGTCTCCATCTGCCTGGGAATGTATACACGCCACCTCTTGGTATCTCTACCGCAAAGCTTATAAATGATTCCATCTTTGCGCATGTATTTAAGATTTTTCTCATCACCACCCCCTTCTTTGTATATGTCTAACTCTCGAAACACCAGGGCTATCTCCTGATCCTCTCTCTGATATTCTCCCAATTTCAAAAACATCGCTTTTAACGTCGGCTCTTTCACCATTTGCACCTGCATGATATCTACACATTTATTAGGTGAATCCATCCCCTCGGGTATCGGCTTCCTCATCCTACTGACGAAGTCACACAAGAGGTTGTCCCGCCCGGCAACATGCCTAACTTCTACATCAAACTGGCTGATTTCATGAATTATCCGGCTTATTTTCGAATTTGACAACAAGCACTTGTTTATAAAAGTCAAGCTCACATGATCGGTGTACGCTATGACGTGCCGGTTAAATATATATCTATGGAACTTCATCAGACCGAAATATAGGCCTAAAATCTCTATCAGCGTAGCACTGCCTCTCGATTCTACTTCGCTCAAGGCTCTAGATGCCACCGCCAAGATATGCCTAGTTCCATCAGGGTGTTCTTGCATTAACATAGCCCCTATGGCCCTCGCTGACGAGTCCGTGAAAATTATATATTGGCCGTCATCTCTTGGACGCTCCAACAGTATCGAATTTTCAAACGCCTCTTTTATTTCACAGAATGATTTCTCTTCTCTTTCTCCCCATTTAAACTTTCCCCGCTTACTGCTTAAAAGGTCTCTTAGAGGTGTCACTAACTCTGAATAAGCCGGAATAAACCTGGCTTGGTAGTTGAATATCCCTAAAATCTTTCTCACTTGTTTCTGACTGCGTGGTCTGGGCAACTCCTGTATCGCCGCCACCCGCTCAGGATCAGCTTTGACACCTTTCTCTGTAATTATGTAACCGAGAAAGCGCACTTCGCTTTTCATCAAATTCATTTTTTCTGGGTTTATTGTCATCCCGTATTTTCTGAATGTGCTAAGCACCATATCCAATTGTGCTAAATGTCCCTCGAAGGTCCTTGTGTGACATAAAAAATCGTCGACGAACATGGTCACGTTAGAGCCTACCCCTTCCGGAAACATATGTCGCAGAGCACGCAACAATGCACTGCCAGACGTCTTAATTCCAAATGCACAGCGTACGAAATTATAGCAGACGCCCCCATGCAAGAAAGCACAATACTTCCTATCTTCTTCCCTTAAACTGATTTGCCAATATCCGCTAGTAAGATCTAGACTGGTAAAATATTTAGAATCGCCCATCCTGGCTAATAAGTCATCTATCGGCTCGGCACGGAACTGGTCCGGCTCGATATAAGAATTTATCCGCCGACTATCCAAAGTTAAGCGTAGCTTCCCACACCGTTTCTGAACCCAACATATAGGACTGATATGTGTAGAGCTAGATATTTCTATTATCCCGTCTCTAAGCATTCCGTTTATTAATTCATCTGCACTCTTCTGCATCTGCAGGGGCACCTGGCGGCTTTTATATTTAAAGTCGGGGACCTTCTCCTTTATTTTCAAACTGTGTTGGTAAATATTACAGAGCCCAGCTGTTCGGCTGTATACCGGTTTATTCTTAATTAGTACTGCATATAATTCTTCCCTCTGATCGTGAGTCAGTGATGGTACCTCCGCTACATTTTTCCATAATACTTCCTCGATACTCACATCTTCCTCCACATCTATCACTTGTATGCGCGCCTCGTATTGTTCTGATGCATTGTTGTCGGAAACTATATTTTCGGAAATGCCGCTGCATTCTCCACTCCCCATTATATGATACGTGTCCTCTGCACTATTATCATTAAACTCATCGCTTTCACAGTCGTGCATTACAGTCACGCTGCCCTCATCATACTCGTAGGCGCGAGTGTGTTCTGACACTTCGACGCTCTCAATAATAAATGGCTCTTCTAACAGGTCCGTTACCCCTGCGAGGCCTTGTTCCCCTCTTACTACCGTTTCCTCTTCAACAAATGGCACGCGCACAAGTGTATCAGCTTCAGTCACAATTTCAATGTAATTGTTTTCAAAATCAATTTTACTTCTGAGGTCCGTCAAAGAGTCACAACCCATAATCAAACTATTTGTCAGATTCTTCACAGTTAAAAAATACAGCTCGAACATATGGTCACTTAGTTTTACTGCTATCATAACCTGACGATCAATTTTATGCCTGCGCGCTCCGATAGCGGTCCTGCAGTACACATTTTGCATAGGCAGCTCCTGCAATCTTACTTTATTCTCCTTTAACAATTCATAGAATCTTTCTCCCATTACGGAATACGTTGACCCTGTGTCGACCATAATGTCTATCTCTACACATCCTATTCTTGCTTTAACCATTGGTGGTCTTTGAACACTAATTTTGTCATTATTTTCCTTAAAATTTTCTTTCATCTCCTGATTTTTATCCTCAGTCTGAATTACAGCATGATCACCCGATATGACGTCATTCTGGACACTACTTTCCCTTGACCTTACACTACACGCCTCCCTCGATATACATGATATCTCCTTACTTATTCCTGCAACATCCTTATTCAATTTATCCTCAATCTGCTTGACTTTTATCATTACTTCTGCCTGAATTTCTTGTCTAGACCCTTTTATGGCCTTTTCTGCCTCTAGTACCTTTTTAGATAGCTCAGCTGTTTTATCCTTGACCTTCTCGATGCCTGAACCTACCTCACATAATTTATTCATTATCTCTCCCTTAAGGTTATCTACTTTCGTTTCCACATTTTTATTCACCCTGGCCTCAGTTTTATTTATCTCTTCCTCAACTATTTTAATTTCATGTCTGACTCTCTCTTTGCATTTCTTGTCTTGAACGCCTATTTTGTCATCTAATTTCTCTAACATTCTCTGAAATTTCTCATCTGTTTCCCTACTAGCCTGCATAATTTTCTGCTCTGTTTCCCTACTAGCCTGCGTAATTTTCTGCTCTGTTTCCCTACTAGCCTGCGTAATTTTCCGCTCTAGTTTCTCATAATTACTCTTAGCCTGTTCACTACTCGCTTCAATTTTATTATTTGTCTCCTTGGATTGTTGGCTTACAGCTTCGATTTTATCTAAGAGGCGAGCAAGCATAGAATCTACACCAGTTGGCATGGCAACATTAGTATTTATTACAGGGTCTTCAGAATCTCTTTCTAGGTCATTGCTAGCACTAATCTCGCTTTCAATAACTTCCCCAGCTGTCCTAATTGCCTGTTCAACAAACTCACCCCCGTCAGGTGTCCTACTTTCTGAAGAATCGGTTCCTGGAACCCTATCCATATTTTCAATATCACTATCCAGCTCCTGGCTGAAAAAATTCTGCCCTCTCCCGAGATCTGAATCCTGCTCCATATTCACTTGTGTACAATGCCCGCTTCTAAGTTTCATATACCTGTACTTACTCAGCCTTGTTTATAACAAACAACACAACACAAAAATCAGCATGCAACACAACATACAAATACAATCTTTACAATTTTCCCTATAATGTTCTCGCCAAATAATTTTGAGTGTTGATATCTACAGAGCTGTCTTAAATTTTCAGCCTGTCTAAATTTATTTTAATTTAATGTACTTTGATTTTAAATTTCAATAACTGATTCTTTATTGAATAACTTTATCTGCAATAAAAAAACTTTCTAAAAACGTTAAAAGACTGTTATTATTATTTTTTTTCAATTGCTATTGATTTTAAGAGATATCAACACACATATGTATTTTAGATCTTATCTTTGACTGGTGTCATCCCTCGGTGCATCCATTTGTACCACGTTCCTCTTCATTCTTCGTCAATTTCCCTGGTGTTTTGTTCTTATCCGCCGCTGTCGCTGTCTTCTGGGTCTTTCTTCTTTGCTGTGAAGATTGTTTCTCAACTGTGGTTCACTTCAAGCATGGTGCTTAAATTTCGTCGATCCTCTTCCATTTTTTTCGTTCCAGTTGGTCAATCGGTTATAACTGATTTCTTTATTCCTAGTAGTTTGTCGTCTCCTCACTGTTGGATTATTTTATTGCAAGTCGAGCCCCAGGCCTTGGGAAACCATTTTATATCTGGTGCTCGTATTATCCTCGGATTTACCCCCGTTGACGTGCGATTTTATAGTAGTTATTTCGGCCTCACTGTTGGGCACCATTTTATAGCGGTTTTCTTAACACCTCACTGTTGAGCCTCATTTCGTAGCAGTTTTATTGGGGTTAAGCTTTATCTGGGCGCCAGCCATGCAATTACATAGCGAATTTATTTGTCTTACCGCTATCCCAAGCTGCCAGCCGGTCATCGAACACAGGACATCCTTCTCTCAGAGCAGACAGACGACACTTGGCTTGGATAAGGTTCTAACATGAATTAATACACAGGTTTTATATTTTACCATAACCAAAATACTCGTGGTTTATTTGTTCACCAGATAAAATTACACTGAGTCACAATACACTGTTAAATCCATCCTGGAAATCGCTCCCATGGTGACCCCAAGTTACGATGTAAATGACGATTAGTTTACTGGATCATGTGTCTAGCTAAACTTAGGCCACATCGAGCCTACCACACTGTATATCTTGTGACATACTTCTATACTCTATATATTTTACTGACGTGCTGTACGGGGCAGTCATATGCTCCCGTTTCCTAGACTTAATTACTTTTCGTTGATAACTATTACTCTCCTAATACATGATCCTTCAAGTAACAGAGTCCCTACATCCCTCTCGATCGAAATCAAGTAACAGAGTGATATCTTCACTCCATGAAAATCAAAACTATCTGAGTATTTTGACATGAAAATACACGCCCTTACTGAACTGTGATTGGTTACTTCTATATTAAACGATATTAGTGGCTATTGTCATAATCATGGCTTAGCCAATAATATCGCTATCCTTTGAACTTAGCAAAATACCGACAGTTCACACATAAATTACTTTTCTCTCGCTAAAGCCTTCCTGATGTCATGCTCGTGCATTTAATTCGTAATTTAGAGATTACGTGAAATTACTTCATTGCTTCCTCTCATACCAAATAAGCGTGCTTTATCTTACATCTATAAGCTTAAACTACACTTTCGCAAACTTAGGTTTTACGACCAAATACTAAAGTATCATTTTATTTTATTGATGCTCTTTTGTGTTCTAAAATCTTCTTTCAAAGAGCTGAGTCCTGTGTTATGACAGGCTCCGAATTTATTAGCCCAGGTACAAGCCTCTTTCCGTGGGAAAGGAGTCTTTACCTGCACCTTGAAAAATCTCCCTACAGTACTATTGCGAATCCAGTTTTGAATAAGCAATGAATGCATATTAATTATATTCGTTACTATATTCTACATAACATATTATTTAAGCCCTAATTAAAAACTACCACAAGCCTAAAAGGGCAAAATTTTCTAAAATTGTCTTACCTGCAAAGTTAATTGATTCTGTCTCATTATTTCCATAATTCACCTATAGGTGGACATTTAAGTATTTACAAGACTATTGGTCGGATAAGGGAAACATTTATCTGGAATGGGGTGTTTGCCGATATCAAGGCACGTATCAAAGCATGTAAGGTTTGCGCATTAATTAAACCAGCTGTGATTAAGACCTGGGGAGAACTCTCATCGAGTATTGCCTCAAGACCCATGGAAAAAGTTTTCATAGATTTTGTAAGTAAATTGCCTCGTACTCCTTCTGGGAATAATTACATTCCGGTCATCACGGACGCTTTCTCTAAATTTGTCTGGTTACAACCCTTTCAGAGAAGCAAATTCGCAGAATGTTATTCGTGTTCTACGTAATATTTTTGCATCCTTCACTTACCCAAGTCTTGGATAACGCCACGCAACAGTTGAGGGAAGGTGTCATCCTCCTGCATGACAATGCCAGGCCCCATACTGCTAAAGCAACGCAGGAATTGTTGGGACGGTTTGGGTGGGAAATCTGGAGTCATCCCCCATACAGCCCATATTTTGCACCCAGTGAATATTTCCTGTTTCCGTAGTTGAAGCAGCATTTATCCGGCAGTAGGTTCTCTTCAGACAGGGCTGTGAAAATATCCGCCGAGACCTGGCTCAATGGACAGGGACCTGGTATCTACCAAGACGCGTTATACAAATTGCTTGTGTGTTCTGATAAATGCCTAAGTAGACTTGGTGATTATGTCGAAAAGTGATAGGCATGTATCCTCTTAATTTCTTTTTGTATTTTCTGTCCATTGTTAATAAATATTTCTTTATTGGACTTGAAACCTTTTTTCTGATCAACCCTCGTATAATTTCTCCTGTACCTTTTTTTGTTGAACTCCTGCTAGACTCCTCCAGTGGGAATACCACTGCAGATATCAATGGTTGAAATGTTGAAATATCAATGGCCGGTATTTGGTATACCGGTACAGCTGAAGCAGATGTATCGGGTGCGGTTGCCTCCCGAAGTTTGGTTAATAACGCATCCACTGGTAATTGTTGAGTACCTTCAATACCCCTCAACGTGGCTTCATAGAAGAGCTCGTCTCGTTTTTGCAAATCAAACGAGCACTTCTCTCGACTCATTGTACATGAAAAAGGAAATTTCTGATATAAGCAAAAATATAGTAATGTCAAATGTAGAGTACAACAATTCACCTTCCTTAAAATGAATTTCTTGGGATAACTCGTCGTCATGTGAATACAGCACCTTTATTTGGTATGAATATAATTTACCTTAAAGGTTATCAAAAGCAAATAATATAATATTTCTTTCATATAATATATTTCTTTCATATAATATATTTCTTTCATATAATATATTTCTTTTATATATTTCTTTCATATATAAATAATGAAATACATCCCCCGACAAAAGAAGAATGAAATCTGAAGTACATAACTCGACAGAGACAAATAACAAGAAGTTATATTCAGAATGTACGCGGAGCAATCAGCCGGAATAGAGCAAGGTCAATGTTGCTTGGTAGAAGGCTCTGAAACATGATCAGAAATCGCGTAAAATTAACTGGGTAGAATACGTGAGAGTTATAACATGTGAAGTTGAAATAAGCAAACATGAATTCAAATATTCCATACAGGAACTTACAAACGTCGTAAGTGACAAATAAGTAAGGCACAAACGTGAAAAATCAAGAACGACTGTTATCATTTGGTAATATGCTGAAACATTTCTGTATCGCTTCTGCGACAATTTTGTAATGTGCCTAGAGTGTCTCTGCTACCATTTTGTAATGTTGACTACAGGATTCCACTATTTTGTACTTAAAAGAGTAGTCGAAATCCAAAAGGTAATTCAACATTACGTAAGATACCATACGTGTCGCACAAGTGTAAAACCCAGAAACGTATGATTGTGTATAGGGGGTTTCCTATCCACACTCGCTCGGCACCGCTGGTAAATATACCCACGCGAGGAATTTAAGTATTAAGCGAAATCGCCTTAAAAAGGCACGTGGAATGGTATTGAAAGATCAGGCCCAATAGAGGGATTAATATTCTATAGTCAAAGGAATAATACAATACTTTCAACAAATGAATAACAATTTTAATTATTTAAGCAAAATTGATTCACATATTAGATTGAATAATTCGTTCAGAATCAGTAGAATTAAATTAGTGATAATACAGTTTCTTTTGTTTAATTTTTGTGCCAACTCAAATAATTCTAACTATCGTGCCTTTAATATATGTGTGCCTTAATTCCATTTTAGAAGAAAAAGATAGAAAAGACGCATATTCTCACACATACTCTCTGGATATGTAACCCCGTGTGTATAATGTTGAAAGATCATAAGCCATAAGGGCAAAAGCACTGTGGTCAACAGCAAATATGCTAACAGGAATCTATATGCGGGTACGTACATAATTTTCACTAAGTCCACATCCTTAGGTCGATCAACGAGCTTAAACAGAATACACACGAGTAGTTTATATTTGTCAGTGACGTCATGGGGGGCCCGGGGGGCTTGAGATGGGGTGCCCGGGGGGCTTGAGATGGGGGGCTTGGGGGGCTTGGATGGCTTTGGAGGATGGTTATGACCGTTACGTTTAAACCGTTGGCGTCTTTTTTTTACCGTTAAAAAAATTTGGCGCCTTTTTTTGTGACAAGCCCGTTGCGCATGGATGGTCAGATAAGCCCTAATGCACATCCGGTTACACGCTAAACCTTTTAAGATCCTTTACGCTCAGCCGGTCAAGATAAGCCCTAATGACCACCCTATCATCCGGTTAAGATATGGTCCATTGCTTGCAGTCATTTGTATCCGTGCAATGATAAGTCCGACATGGTAGGATGGGATGGGTTAAGACCTTTTAGCGCGGAGGTGCACACGCACTGAGGTCACCCCACATCCGGTCAAGATAAGAGCCGTTATGCATGATTATAACGGGTTACTTGTGATAATCCTTTAACCCCGTCTCGCATGAGGAGGTCCTGCCCTGTGTTAAAATCTCGACAAGTCGAGACAAGTTATATTCCCGCGGTTAGTTTAAGTCAACGGTTATTATGCACGCCGTTACTAAGCCACACCCTAGGCACCCATTATATCTCAAACCTATAACGTATGCGCACCAACAGTTTTTTGCGGTTCGTTTAAAAATAGAGTACCTTAGCGCCAGGTGTTCCAGCGGGTACATCTCCAACTAACACTTTTTGGTTATCAATTAAAATCCGGTTTTTTTTAAATTTATTGTAACATTGGATATATTTTATAATGTATTTAAGTATTATAATTTTTTTATATTCCGTTCCCGCATCGAGTATATTTACGAGAAATCGATACCATGATTAATTTTATCTATTGATCGATTTTTATTCCGTCCTAGTCAAATTGATCAATTGGTCTAAGGCTTTAGACTTAAGTTCTGGTTCCCCCAAAGGTTCACATCCCATTTGGATGTATTTAGGTTCGAATCTCACATCTACCATATTTTTTTTAAATGTAATAATAAATTAAGGAATCGCACACAATGTGCATTATATTAACCTCAGACTTAACCTACCCAATCCTGAACTCGGAAAAAAGATTTTAATACAGTTTTATCCTGACCAGAACTATAAGCTCCCTATCTAAGCATAGACCATTATAATCATCCAAGTTAATTTAAATAGCACCAGATGACGATATAATGCAGGTAACATTTATTCAATAAGAAACTAAGAGAAAATCGTGTGAAATCTTTAGAAAAAACCCCTTTAAAATTTATTCACTACTATTTAATCCTGTGGATAATCTCGGCGGTTAGTTAAAAAAAATACCGAATCTTAGCATGGTTCGTCTAAATATATAATATGCATATGATTTACTTCATTCAACTTAAAACCTACTACTATTTTTACATTGGATATATTTTCGAATTTATTTCGCTATTACTAATTTTTAAATCTGATTTCACATCGAGTTTATTTACGAGAAATCGATACCATGATTAATTTTATCGATTGATTGGTATTTTATTCCGTCCAAGTCAGATTAACCGAGTGGTCTAAGGCGGTAGACTTAAGTTCTGGTCTCCCCAAAGGTTCACATCCCATTTGGATGTATGTAGGTTCGAATCCTTCATCTGACATATTTTTTAAATTTAATATACAATACAGATTTATCCTATCCAAATCTAAAAATAACCTGACTCAACATAGTTTATTTAATTACCAACAGATGGTGTTATAATGCAACGAACGTTATATACATCATTTAAACAACAAAAACTCGAGAGAAAATCATGTGTAATCTTTTGAAAAAAAACACCTTTAAATTTTATTCACTAACATTTATTCCTGTTTTCATGTAGCACACGTCATGTATGGATTTATTTTAGTTGATGTTTCACAAATTTCTAAAGTTATTTTATAAGACACGTCATGTCAATATATTTATTTTTTACAGAAAGGTGCTTAACATTACACGTTAACATGCAGATGCTCTTCAACATTGTCAGGGGACATAACACACTACAGGAAACTGTTCATCCTTGTGTAACACCATACAGGTGTGGTTCAATAAAAACAAGACATTGCTATTAACTGGATTAATTCCAACTCATGATATCAAATCTCAGCAGTCAAATAGTTAACACACTCCCATCAAGAACTAGCTAACCATGGAAACTTCCTTTCTTATCACGTCTCGTAGTGTTATCACACAATATGGATAAATATTTTTGAATCGTACAAATTTATAGCATTAGATCCTATACTGTTATGGAAGTTACCATTTACGGAAAAATTTAACCCGTGAAATAACGCGAATTTCGTAAATAAAGCTACAATGTCACATTTTGAAATTAATATCGGAGTATGGTGATCAATTAGCTAATTACCACAAGTAATTCTATTCTTAAGTTATTTTTATAACAGATGTCACACGCAGTGAACTATACATTGGTGAACACCTGGGTTTAATTGATTCTAACCGCATGTTTTCACACACACATGTATAACAGGATTGTTTAAAGTAATATGAATTATTTTTTCCATTCAATCCACATTAGTCATTCTATAAATAAATAAAATGTTCCCTATTACAGGCCATGGAACCCCGAAGGGTTCCAGAAGATTGAGGCTCCCAGATTTTCAACATATCGCATGGAATTATCGATCGCCCACCCTGGTCGATTCAATTGTTTATAATGCCAAGACCCGCGGACATCGGAAATTTTCAACATAGTCGGAAGAGTGGTAATGAATATAGGCCTAACACCCAACCGCTGCACCATATACCATAGGCAGATGGGAGGATTGGAGACATGTGGTCAGCACGCCGTCACACACGGTTGTAAATGGTGATTTCCATGACCATAGGACAGATAGACTATATGGTAAAGCTATAAATCTTTAACGAAAATTTATATCTCGTCTCAGGTGAAAGTCGTCTTATAGAAATATACGGTATTCATCAAAATTAAGAATTTCACAAAATAATTTTTATTGTTATAATGTTTAGTCTATAACTGTAACCGTGACTTATATAGTTCAGATTAATGGATAATATTGCTTCTAAATTATATTTAGTTTTTATTTATTTATTTATTATTATTATTATTATCATGGTAAAACATTGAACATAAAGATCGGGTCTACGGTCTAGACACTTGTTAGTTTCATGAAAATGTTATAAATAAAATTTAATTGTTTCTTTTTTTCAGTGCTAACCTTTATGAAGTATACGCTAGAGTGTTTATATAAAATATTTTTACACCATTAATTAAATTTCATAGACAGAGCTTATAAGGTGGATGGTACATCCTTTCCATTATTAAAAAAAACCGAGACTAAGCAAACAATACATCACTGTATTATTATATAAGTTACAAATATGTAATAATTCACATCTGGATTCATAGTACAAAAACTTTAAGTTCATACTACACGATACTCATCCCACACACATAAACATACTGCCTACTAATAGTAATTTTTTTTCTTTCTTCATTATATACAATTCATCACCCCTAAATAGCGAGACATCGGGTATACTCGGAGATCTACGTCTCTCACTTT
Source organism: Ectobius pallidus (assembly GCA_964059195.1). Taxonomy (NCBI): domain Eukaryota; kingdom Metazoa; phylum Arthropoda; class Insecta; order Blattodea; family Ectobiidae; genus Ectobius; species Ectobius pallidus. Next base: position 149,898,451 of record CAXKWD010000004.1, read on the forward strand.
CACGAAGAGTACATAGTTTCTTAATTATATTAATTGAATACAATGAACAAAGTTATTTTATTTTCTTAGCTCTGAACCACAAACTACCAGTGTAAATTTCTTAGAGTCAATTAAAATGGCGGTCGAAACCGCGGGCTGTATCGCGGACAAACCACCTCTGAAGTTGACAAATAAAATTAATCTACCCACAAACAGTTGAGAATCGATACTTATTATCCACAGTATTACACACGAGTAATACAGTCAAGAAGGCAGTAGTATTTATCAATCTTCACAGTTAACTTTGGAACTGCATAACCGAACCTGAGACCGTGGAATGTACTTTAAAGCTAGAATTTTAGCTGTTTCATTAATTATTATCGTTTTAAATATTATTATACTCTTAACTTTTCAATTAATTATCGGTGGCAAAACCTCGATCACCTGCTACTTATATACATGACAGATTCACCACGTTCCACTTATACTTTGAGACCATATCGTGATACTTTATTGTTGATGTGATAGTAAATATCAATTTCCTCATACAACTCCAAAACGATACTTGTAAATATCATCCGCATTTTATTAAAAATACAACTTTGTAAAATTACGACTGTGCTATAATTTCACATAAAATAGACTTCAAAACGCATTTATCACGACTTCTCGCATAAAACTTTATGAAAATCGCATATGTATTGCTTGTAGAACGCATACTTATAACAAGAAACATACCAAGACACAAACCTAAAATATCAATATCTAAATCAAGACTAATCCTATAGGACCAAGACCACACCTACACCAAACCTAAAATAACTGGGTGAGGAGGATCAACCAACTAAAATATGAAAAAAGTAATATACATATGTAATTTATACATATATTTGTATTTATTTAATACAATATTGTGTTACAATAAAAAATTTATCAATTATTTTTAATGTTATCGCAAGAATTCTTAAGAGTTTACAATCCCGAGACACATCACATATTCCTGTCTCCCTACCCATTTATCGCATTTTAACACATTGTTTTCTGAAATCTCTTTCTTCCTCATTTTATATATTCTCGCTCTCTCAATTCGGATGTGATTTCTTGTATCTCGTTGTTATGCTAATGATTCCCTGCTTCAGACAAAACCAGCAGCAAACGCAATCTATCAATGTGCACGTTGGGATCATAATCTATTTTATGATTCGCATGTATGTCCTTCCACATATTGTACGATGCGACGAATCCTCATCGGATGAGTCCGAATATTGCACTTCCTCCTCTTCTGGAAATGAATCTGAACATTGGTCCCCCTCTTCTTCTTCTTCTTCTTCTTCTTCTTCGGAAATACATGTTTACTCACATGAAACATATCGAGTCTATCGATGGGGTCAGCATGGTGATGAGTGTTCGTACCCGAGGGAAGATATCCATAGGAAATGGATTTCTGTCTATCTTGACATATTGGACACAACGATAAATAAAGAGACATCATACCCTTTGTAACATTTGCAAATTTTCTACATAGTTCATTATACATTTTATCGCGGCCACCATGTTCTATTGCTTCATGAGCGGTATCAATAACGTCGTACAATTCATCAACCCAAAGGTAATATTTTCTATCGTTTTTCACAACAAGTTTCCTTAATCCGCCTATTTCTGCTATATCAAATCTTTTCAGTCTTCTGTTTTGTGCAGCTGTCTTCTTTTGTGCCTTTTTAGCATCATCCACCTCTCGCATGAGTGATAAGTAATTTTCCATCCATTGTTAGAACATTAAAATGAGTAGATTTCTCACTCTCAGTTCTTACAAGTTCGACCATGAACCTCTCTCTCGTCTTTTCACGACTCTTGTCCATGATAACGAGAAACGTAGAATGATACTATATACTAGATACCAGTAGTATATAATGTTGACTGTAGTATACCATAACTAGACTGACATTTGGCTAGTTAAAACTAGTTTTAACTGGTTAAAACTAGATTTGGCTAGCTAAAACCAGATTTGATTGGTTAAAACTAGGTTTGGCTAGGTAGGATTCTAGATTTGATTGGTTAAAACTAGTTTTGGCTAGGTAGAATTAATTTGATGGATATCCTTAGCGTGATACTTTTCATATAGTGTTTTCTTGTTTCACATTGTCTGACAATATATGTTTATCTTGTACTCGTGGAAAGAGTTTATGAGATTCATCCTTATGCGTCGATAGTAGATGTTTCTTCAGACCAGATGTATTATGATCTGTCATTTTTATCGGTCTATTACACAGTTTGCACAGACCGTAAGGTTGCTTACTCCCATGAACTATCTCGAAGAATTCATTATATTTACTGTTTGACTTCACCCCCGTCAGTTTCGATTGGAAGGATACTACACTACTCTGATCAGATGGTACTAAACTTGAAGTGTTCTCGTCACTCATTTTGCTACACACCTTCACAGATTCAAGGACGAAAATCAACTAACTCTATTTACCATACGTCAAGCCTTTATTAAGTTAAAAGATCTCATAACATCCAAAGAAGGTCAATCCTCTAGGTTTTTAGACAAAGTCTCATATTATTATAGAGTCTCTCGTTATGTCTCTCGCTGGGACTCTCGGTCTCGTCTCGTCTCGTCTCGTCTCGTCTCGTCTCGTATCGTCTCGTTCTTGTCTCGTCTCGTATAGTTTTAACTAGTTAAAACACCAAACCTGACCCACATCTCTTTATTGCTTAAACTCGTGTTGTCTAACAACAACAAAAAAAAAAGATCATTTTATTCATATCTTACACATAATACTTGTTTCATAAGACCTCACTGGCAGATGTATGATCTAGGTCTCGTTAGAACATCTTATACGATTTTTGCGATGTTATAAAGGAATACATTAACTGTTATCCTCTAACTGATTTTCCATAGTCCAGACTAGTTCTGACTAAGAATTCCAAAAAATGTAGTCAGTCCAGATCCTACAAGAACATGAACCAAGGTTAGATTAGGAGGATAATATTTAAAAATTATGCCAAGGAGCTTAGCCTCATCATCAATGTAGAATCATTGATGCCAAGGAGCTTAGCCTCATCATCAATGATTGAATCTGCATGTTTTTTTATTTCTTCTTTAACACGCATTTGATCTTCACTCAATGACGGATTCATCCTGAGTGTTATTTATGTTCGTGATTTCACTGTTTTTATAGACGTATTCCATAGTCAGAGGGACATCACGTGAAAACTGTCCGGTTTTAATCAATAACATATCGCCACTCGAGACATTTATGGGCTTACTAATGTGGACAGGTGTTCCATTTAACGTTGCAGACAATTCGTCTGAATCGACCTTGTCGACAACCTCTATGCTTCCGTTGTAAATTAGCTTCAAGCGGGTACCGGTGTAGAGTTGAAAAAAACTGGATTGGAGCATGTCTTGCATAACTCTAGCGATTCTAAGCACGACGTGTTTTAAAACAGTAACATGATCTTTAAGCTCCGACTGCTGCTGAATCAGTAGCTGTGTCATAGCCGCAAATTTATTCATAACCTGCCCCGTCGCTTTAAACAATTCAAAGTTTCGAGAATCAATAAAATCATCATTTTTCAGAAAATCTTTCTGCGCCAGAACTTTATCCACGTATTCCTTTGTTGCGGCATTGTGTCCCTCTGTGGGAGGTCCAACGTAGCGTATTCGTTTTCCTTTGACAGAATAATTGCCTATTTCGTCTCGAGATAGTGCTATTTTATCGATGTATCGTTCAATTAACGGGGATCCAAATCTGTCAACGCCCATAGCACCTCTGCATGCGCGTATAAGCCCTCTGTCGTTCATTGTGAGTACCGTCTATACTTGACACATCTTTATATAACGATGTACTCGTCCAACCCTCTTCGATATCTTCCTTTGTCTATAGAATCCTCTTTACAGATTGTTAAGAATCCATACTTCTCCAAAGACCAACATTCGCGACACATTTGTAGGAATTTAACGAAAGTCATGTCTGCGTTGACGTAGTCGTCGTATAGATGTCTTAAATGTAAACCATCCTGCTTAAATACAATCAACAAGTTGCAATTGTCTCTTATCAGATGCTTTGGTATTCTCGCATACGACTGGGCTAGATAAAACATGTCTAACGAATTGTGACTTCCCATGCTGAAATAATTCCTTATTGGGCTTTGAGGTTCCGTCATAATATCGTCGAATATGATGACATAATTTTTTTTCACGTCTGTTGGTTCTGGTATCCCGTCTCCACAGCTATCATATTTATAATAACCGATTTCTGGAACTCTGGCTAAAATTTCTTCAAGTAATTTATATTTCGGCTGGAAAAGGGATTTTGAAAAAATGTAATCATTTGAAAACTTTACACCGTTGGGATGTAGAAGAATGTTTATTAACACGTTTGTCTTTCCAGAACCTGATGGATCACAGACAACACACCGAATACTATCGGGTAGTAATATGCTATGTTTGCGTTCATGGTTCGAATCCGCCCGCTCTATGGGACAGACTTGTAAGGAGACGTTTTGCTTCTCAAACTGCATGGTGAGAAATAACAGTGCTAAACGTAATAGCAACCGCTTTTATACCTATAAATAGCCAGACGGTGCAGGTGGAGCAGTCAGTATGGCACCACGAATACGAGGTAAACGTCGCCGTGGAGATTCTATCATCAATACGCTCATAAATAAACTGCCTGTTGAACTACACATACCAAAGTATAAATTTTGTGGTCCAGGCACGAAACTAGAAAAACGATTAAAAAGAGGCGATACAGGAATCAATCCTCTGGACGAAGCCTGCAAGTTGCACGATATAAGCTACGCGCACAGTTCGGATATAAACGATCGACATATAGCAGACTTTAAATTGGCACAGCAAGCATCTAAACGTGTTACAGCACACGACGCAAATTTTGGGGAGCGTGCGGCGGCTTATGCCGTTTCGAAAATCATGAAGGGAAAAGTTAAAATGGGTTCTGGACTGGATAAAATTAAGAAACTGAAGGCTGCATACAGAAAAGTGTTAACAAAGAAAAACAAACAAAAAAACAAAAAAAAACAACAACAAAAAACGAGTTTTGAAGACTCCTAAAAAATCGGTGGTATACTACCCCTGTTGCCTATTCTTGCCGGTCTATCTGCTCTTGGGGCTTTAGGTGGTGCCGGAGCGCAGATTGCTAAAGCTGTCAATTCAGCAAAAAAGACAAGAAACAGCTTGGAGAACATATACGACATAACCGTATGCTAGAAAGCATCGCTTTGGGAAAGAAGGAGGGGATAGATGAGCTCATACGCCAGCAAAGAGACGGCAAGGGACTATTTTTAAAACCTTATCCGTCCGGCAGAGGAATTCGTCTAAAAAAAAGCCCTAACGAACCACGACTTGGAGCGATATGCTAAGAAGCTACGTATTCCCCATTTCAGAGGCGTGTACATGCGAAACGAACTACCTACCAGACCGTATAAACAGGAACGAATCATTATAAATCTCGATGACGCCTCGGGGCCTGGGACGCACTGGGTAGCATTAAAAAAGTTTGGTGGCACTTCGTTCTATTTCGACAGCTATGGTGACTTGCCACCGCCTGCAGAAATTGTAAATTATGTTGGTTCGAATTCTAAACTGTTTTACAACTTTACACGCTATCAAAAATACAATACCGAGATTTGCGGCCACCTTTGCTTAACGTTTTTACTATAAAAGTCTACACCTCACAACCACAAGTGTTAAAATGACTCAAACGTTCACTCTAAGCGGATCGACGTCCGAACTAAACAACACGATTTATCCTCCCATCGAGCTGGAAGATGGGGCGGACTACGAGATTGCGATGTTGCGACTCGACGCCTACAACTCTATTCCAAACGTTACAGAGACCAACAATTCGTTGATGGTTATAATGGGCGAACAGCAACACGTCATCACCATTCCTAAAGGAACATATGAGATTCGAGACATTTCGGAGTATGTTGCACTCGTTATAAAAAAATTAACGAACTCCACTCTTGATCCTGATGCGGTTTTTAGAGTCAGCGTGAACCCAAATACTTTGCTCACCACAATATTTTGCTCTCTCGACCTCTCTTTTAAAGTTCCAAACTCTGTGGGTCCTTTACTAGGATTTACAACAGAGGACAGAATTCCAGCAATGACTTCAGTGGTATCTACAAAGCAACCAGACATTAATCATGTAAACACTATATCTGTTCAATGTAATGTGGCAAGTGGCTCATATGTAAACGGACGTCCGACACACACCATCTACGAATTCTTCCCTACTGTCCCACCAGGATATAAAATATCCGAAGCCCCAGCGAACCTGATTTTTCTACCGTTAATCAACATAGAAAAAATAACGGACATTACCATATCACTCGTGGATCAGGACGGAAGGCTTATCGATTTCAGAGGTGAGCGAGCGTCGGTGAGAATCATCATTAGGAAGAATGGGGCTTAACGTCAATAAATCTTCACCAGTCGAATCGGCATATAAGTCGGTGCATCGTGCTCGCCCTGGTAATCAACGTCGTACCGTCGGCAAGTTAACATCTGCTAACAAGAAGTATCTGGAATCTCTAGGATTTTTAGTATTGCAGCATGGACGTTCTAAGCGTAAATAATAAAGCTTTATTTGAAGATGCCATTGAAAATTTGCAGTATCATGGATTTAAGCCTTATAACACTACGGCTCTGGGCGAAAGCGATGAGATACGAATTCCAATTCAGGCAGAAAGCTTGTATGCGTTACTCAATCAGAGTTTCATATCGATATGTGGCACTATCACATCTGACAAAGACGCCGATTACGTCGGTAAAATTGTGAACAACGGGTTCTTGCATTTATTCGATGAAATAAAACTCAATATTCATGGAGAAACCGTGGATCGCACTAGGAGTCCAGGTATTACGAGCTTGCTGAAAGGCATCTGCTCCTATAATAATTCTGATTGTGTCAGACTACAGAACGCGGGGTGGGTACACCCCAGTATTGACACTGTTGAAGACATTGTAAAATCTGGAAAGTTTAACGTTTGCATACCGCTGAGCCATATTCTAGGCGTCGCTGAAGATTACAAAAAAATTCTGTTAAACTGCAAACTAGAACTCGTACTTATGAGACCTAAAAACACTATGCACGTCACCAAGGGAGCCATTAGTAAAATTAAAGTCACAGATATAGAATGGATGGTTCCGATGCTTAAAGTATCAGACATTGAACGCTTGAAACTGTTAAAATCATTGGAAAGCGATCGATCGCTGCAGATATATTTTAGGAGTTGGCAATTATGTGAACACCCATGTTTACCACAAGCAACCATCGTTTCATGGAATGTAACAACTTCTCCTCAGCTGCAAAAACCTAGAATGGTTATCGTAGCATTTCAGACTGATAGAAGCAAACACGATGCAGACGGTTCAAAATTTAATCTACCCGATGTACATGACGTGTCTGTATATTTGAACGATAAAAAGTATCCATACCATTCTTTCAATGTAGACAACACCAATGGTGCGTATGGATTACTGTATGAGATGTATGCAAGATATCAAGATTCTTACTACGAGCGTTCCCCATCACCACTGCTTAAAAGGAGCGATTTTATAAAACGTACACCATTCTTTGTGGTGGACTGCACCAAGCAGAACGAGGATATGAAGTCTGGAGCCTGCACTACGAGAGTTGAAATTTCTGCTACAAACAACATCCCAGCAAATACAAAGGCTTACTGTTTAATCCTGCACGATCGCTGCGTAGAGTATACTGCTCTTACCAACATTATTACGAATGTCGTCTGAAAATTTTGTCATACTGGATGTTCAAGGATACCAGTCCAGTTGCAAGGAATTTGTGTCTAAAGAGGTAGCATTAATAAGCCACGAGGGAAGAATGTCACATTTCGTATTGTGTCCACCGATAGGTGTAACACCTGACGTGAAATCACAACGGTATATAGAATCGTACATTCATGGAATACCTTGGGAAAGCGGATACTTGCCTTACGACGACTTGAAACCTGTGTTGGAGAGCGTGTTGCAGTGGGATAATAAACTTTATTGTAAAGGCCTTGAAAAACGAACTTTTTCGAAGGAGTGTTAAAAAGACCGGTAATAAATTTGGATCATGTTGGAGTACCAAAGCTAAACAAGATTCGAAACTGTAGGTCTATGTGTCTTTTCCATCCCGGATATGATTTTTACTGTTCGCTACAAAATGTCTTTGTATTGAAAATGTGGATGAAAAGTCGATACGATTTTAAAGATTTATGTATCCATTGAATAAATTGAGTTTATTGCAAAATGTGAAGAATTTCTTTAACCTGTATAAGTTCATAGCATTTTTTCCCACACCCGCATTACCTTCCTGTTGTGAACAGCTGCCGAGGTAGACTGGTTTTCTGTAAAAAATAGATAAAACATGCTTGTGGCGTACGACCTGCGACAGGAAAATTAGGGCCATGCATGGCAGCGGTTACAAGGTTGATCCGAATTCATTCATTGTCTTTAAATGATTGAATTTGGATTTCGATTTATTTTTTAAACAGGTTTTGTTTTTAACATATTTATTTTTTATTGGTATAGTCTTAACACGCTTTTTAAATTTTTGCCTGCTTCGTGGTCGGCGGACGTACATTCGGTCCCATCCTCACAGAATCCTCCATGGAAGAAAGTGTATTTGATCTAAAAACACATAAGAAAAATAATTATAAGTCACACGTCACGAAAATTAAATAGAAGGAGGTAATGTAGTAATGCTTACAGCATTTTGGAGTATCTTAAAGCGGGGACAGTGGCGGCTGCAATCCACGCTCCACGACTCAAAATGCTCCTCCATGGGGATCAAGCAACGGGTTATGTGGCGCACAACATCGCAGCCCGCTTAGTGGTAATTTTGGTAGTGTGTCGTTGTATCGTCTGCAGTGGCTCTGGTGGGGTGACCGCATGGCAGGATGACACTCTCGTCGATCTCACCGTTGCCTCCGTAAATCACCTTGTAGTGCAGTTCAAAATATATATCGATTATTTCTTCCCCCTGATTATCCAGAATGTATATTTTACTGTAGTCCAGTGGGTCAGGGGTGACGATTATGGTAGGTGGCTCCATTGGTTGCTCCTCTTCATCGTCGGGGATTATGGCTTCCTCCACGACAATATCTTCATCCTCGCGACGAGGACACATTTTAACTAAGCTGTTACTGAATAAGTAAAGTAATGGTGTTATCGCAAATGTTATTCTTTATATATGTGAAGTCCTCTCCCACCAGCACCTGTATCCATTGTCAAAATTTAGCAAGTTCGCATATGTTTCTTAGAAAAATAGAGTACCAGTATACTGTTGTGTGGACACCTGCAGAGGTAAACAATCGATAGAACATGCATCTGTTGCATATAAAGGAACGTTATAGGGGTAATGTTTAAGTTGCACGGCGGACTGCATTCCAGTCATGTGAGTCAATTTATGTTCACAGGCATATATCCTGTTTCGAATCCATACTGTTATATCACAAAGCACTTAACACTTCACCGGTCAGGTATAAGAAAACCATTTCCACTATCCCGTCTTGCGAATGCTACACATTAACTCCGTCCGGTTGTGTGTCTTTTTACACAAAGGCGACATTACGGTAATAATAGACACTGGGATTAATTTCTAATCCGTAGTACACAAAGGAAAGATGTATCTCGTTCACTTGTTGAACCTGGTCCTCGGTCATTTTATTAAATCTGTTCGGTAGAAACACTGAAAATCCATCCTGCAGATCCAAAACTATGCGTAGCCCGTACTTTGTAAAAGCGGAACGAGCTTGTTTGATGATGTACGGTTTCCCGACCTCTAAATCTTGCAATGGTTTCATCTCGTTGATAGTAATGTCCATATTACCATAACGTTCGAGCGTTGCGACTATGGGCGGAATCTCAGGCTTCTCCATCGGGGGATCTGGTCCGAGGGCGGAGTGGGTGCAGTTTGCTCTGTGGTGCGAGATTGCTCCGTACCGTCGGAAGAATGCATGTAGTTTAACAGCTCCTGTAGAGCGTTGTCCAATTCCACGGCCGGCTTGGGTGCTTGTTTACGTTGACGTTTCGAAGTAGACATTCTCTTAGCTTCTCGATCACTGATTGCGAGACATCTGACTAGCGGCTATTAATACACTACGGTGACCAATCACAAATCGTTTTATTTCCACCAATCAAATATAGTCTTATTATAACAATCACAATCAATGTTAACGTAATAAGTATCATCGCCAGTGGGAAACGACCGGAAATTACGTCAGAATTTCCTCCATGGCCGCAGACATTTTCGCCAGATACGTTTAAATTTAAAAATGGACAGTTGGGTGACCATATTTTATGTTCACTTGTTGGGTCGTCAGTTAATTGTCATTGTCCTATAATGACCCGGCAAAAAAAACATTCCGTAGTATCACGTATCCTGTATAAAAAAACCCGTTTTCTACCATTTTATCAATATCGATAAAAGTGACGGGCCATCTTGAAAAGTTTCATGTTTAACATTCTATAATTCTCCTTCATATCGAACGATGACCTCTCCACAGATGACGGTTAGTCACTGGCATAAAAAAATGGCGTGGGAATATATCTTGTCTGGACATGTCGGATACGGTTGGCCCTTATCTTGACCGGATGGGTATTAGGGATCTTATCTTAAAAGGTTTAGTGTGTAACCGGATATGCATTATGGCGTAACCGGATGTTAGGGTGATCACAATGCATGACCTCCTAGGGCTTATCACAAAAAAAGGCGCGAAAAATGATTTAACGGTAAAAAAGGGGCGGTAACGGTAAAAAAAGGCGCCAACGGTTTAAACGCTCATAACCGCTTTTCATCCACTAAGCCCCCTCCCCACTAAGCCTTCCAAGCACCCCGGGCCCCCCATCTCAAGCCCCCCGGGCACCCCATGACGTCACTGACAAATATAAACTACTCAAACGCTTTTACATACCATGTCAATCACTCAGAATCCTTTCCCCGCGTGTAGACATCCATACAGCAGAAATAGTATATGAAGAATGTTAGTGGTGATATTGAACATGTCACCAAGTTAACTAGTTTAAGCCCCCTTCCCTTTCGTGGAGGGGATAGTGACCAGTTTCAAACAGATAACAGATAAACAATCAGTGGTACCACTTTTACCAACCAAAGTATTATGTTACATTCTATACCTCAGAACAAAATGTCCCAGTAAACTGTACCCAGATATAGGCCTATGTTGTGATATCAATGAGCCAGCACACTGTTGTGTTAACCAAAGGAATAAAATAAATAAAAGTTTTTTTACCTTATTTAAAATTTAATTTAGTAACATTCTTTCCCCATTGTTTTGGCTATATCTGTCACGTAATCGATCTACGGATAAAAAATAACAACTTCTTGCTACCAAATTGCCAGCAAACCTACATGCCCCGGCATGGGCACTATCAACGATGTTTAAAATATTAATTTATCTCTCCCGCTGTTCACTCAAGCATAATAAAATACAGTGTAAGTGAACTGCAATTTATATAGCTTTAACGAAATAAGTAAATTAATTATCACAAATGTTTTCTATGCAGCAGAGGCTGGTAAATTCTCCTCTTAAAAAATCAATAAGCCAGAAAAACATTAAAACACTTCTCACGCAGTAGAGTTTCGTACCAATAGGCTCCTTTCCTCTATTTAGGAAAGTAGATTTATGTATATTATTTATGTAGATTTATGTACATTTATACAGTCAAACTTCTGTATAGCGATATAGATTGGCCCTAGCTGATTATTCTTTATTGTTACATGAGGGCTATTGTTATATGAAGGAATGTGTTATAAGTAGACCTGGGATTTTAAGGCATATGCCTATTTTGTTCCTTATGAAATAACATGAATTTTTTTAAATATATTGACGTTTCATGATAAATCACTTGCATTTAGAATGTTTTATAGTGCCCTAAAATGCCTATTTGGACCTTTGGAGCCTATTTTACTATTTTAGTGCCTAAAATGCCTGTTTTATACATTTAAAATAAAATTCAACTTCTGTAACTTTTACATCATTTAATTGACATCCTGAATGAAGAGTAGAACAGCAGAGGGTGGGATTTTCACAGAAACTTGATTTTTCCCAACATTTGAAATCAAAGGAATGTTGACTGACGGGGGAGGGGAGGATTAGCTCAAAAGAACAACTAGTAGGTAGGCCCATATAGTGAGAACGGACAGACCGTGTCAAGTCGCCAATGAAAGACCATCTGTTTAATGGAATATAGTTCGTGATGCCTAAAACTAAATCATCTAAGGGTTCGCGTATACAACAATGGCTTACGTAATCTCTATGGATGACTTTTGATGGCAAAATAATTTTCTGTCAGTAGTGCAATAAACAGGTATGTGCATTTTTTCATATTAATCTAAAACTAAGATTTTGCTATTGGCTCCTCTAATTAATATTAGAGATCTCGTCCAGGCGGCATGGGTTGGATTTCCTGTTTCATAGAACTTTTACACTCCTATTATTAGCAAATACATAATAATATTAGTTATTATTATTAGTCTTCTGTTTCATAAGAATACTTTCTAATAATATTTATTATGAGTTCATGGCTCTAAATAATTAGTAAATATTGCTAATATTATTAGTAAATTGTTTCATAGACTGCACAACTAATACAATTTACTGATAATATTAGGTGTTTTTTTATAAATGTTTTTGGACCCATAACTTATTCTCAAATCCATGTAATTCAGATTTCGTGATCTTAAATTTGTGGAAAATGAATCACTCTGATTTAATTATCAATTTAGAAAAAGCTCATGTATGCTATCAAAGGAATTTTTGTCATAACAAGTTTTTAGGATTTGAGGTTAGATTTTAGTAATCTTTAGCTATCTTGAATAAGTGCCTGGCAGATTTATTTATTTCTTAGGGTTAGTTATTATTTGTTGCATTTATGAAGATATATGTAGGCCATGCTGCTTTGAAATAGTATTGACAAAAATACCAAGAAGGGAAAAAAACACAAACAACAATCCAGACATAACCTCCAAATCAATCAGCTGACTAATGAACTAATAATATTAGTGAAGAGATTTTAGGAGTAGTGTTCATATATCTATGAAACAAGATTTTGTTAACTAATAAATAATATTATGAGTTCTAATATTATTAACTGATATTATTAGCAAGTTCTATGAAACAGGGCTCAGGCAGTAATTTAGAAAGCTATGAGGTCTGGAACGGCGTTGACCCAGCGTTGTGTGGACAATTAGGAAGCTACAGTGAGCAGCGGTCTCGGAGGCAACGCAATACGACTGAGGGTTGTTTCGTATTGACAACACGACCACCCAATATCTGCCGGCCATGAGCTGGGCAGCAGCCGTTATTTAAAGCCAAGGCCCTTGAAGACCTGTAGTGTTCTAATTTGTCATATAATCCAAAACTGTTTTTGATGTCTTTTTAACTGTCTTATTTATGCAGTTATTTTTGTTAAGAAAAGGTATACCACGTTTCTTAGAGTAAAAAAGATAACGTTACAGTTTAAGAGCATATTGTAGTATTTTAAGTGTATTTTATGTCTATTTGCACAATTTAAAGCATATTTTAAGTTCCTATTTTCTCTTTTAAAAACCTATTTACTTCTTTTAAAAGCCTATTTACTTGTTTTAAAAGCCTATTTTAGGTGCCTAAAACTAATTTGTTTAGAGCCTGAAATCCCAGGCCTTGTTATTAGGAAGACTGCATGCAGAATACCTTGTAATCTATAGCTTAATTGATTAATCCAAGGAACAGAGTCCAAAGAAGTCAAAATGAATCACATAGCCCAGCGGTTCCCAACCGGTGCGTCGCGACGCGTCGCGTCGCGGAAAGGTTACAGGTGGGTCGTGACTCGATCCTAAAACTATCAGAAACCATCAGAAAAGGTAAGAAAAATCGAAACAAATCAAATTGTGTTTGATTGTTTTCTTGGTTCTTGATTTTTGGCATCTGGAGCAGGCAACAGAACCATTGAACTGTCTTGTGATTCCATGATGATGAAGGAGAAGGATTTAACAACATTTTGGATGCAAACGAAAACAGAATATCCAACAATATCCGTAACTGCATTGAGGTTTCTGGTGGTATTCACCACTACGTATTTATGAGAACGTACTTTTTGATCTTTGGTTTTCCTAAAAAACATATACAGAAATCAACTGAATGTTGAAAGTGACTTAAGATTAAAAACATCTTCATTCAGTCCTGACGTTGACCTGTTGGTTCAATCAAAAATCTCATTAACATAGTACTCTTACTTAAAAACAGCAATTTTGCCTGAAAATTAAAATGGTATTTGTGTAGTTTTATAATTGTAGTTTTTGTCTTCACCTAGGAACACTTGTTAGTGAGTATGAAACCACTTGTTGCATATTATATTGCAAACATCTATTGTTGAATTAATAACTCTTTTGCTACAATGTGCTTGTATTTTGTCAACCATTTTCAAATGAGAACACATATTGTTTATCAATAATCAATCTGTATCTTCAAAAAAGCATATATAAGCTCATATATATTTGCAATGTTTGATGGTAAATTATATATACATAAGGAAGGGGTACGGTACAAATACGGTTTTTTTATACCTCCATGGACCGATGGACCTGTGGAGGTATTCCGATAAGGAAAGGTGAAAAAGGCTGGGAACCAATGACATAGCCAATTTAAATTTAATGAAGACCACTAATTTTGTTTCTAAATTTATTGATTTACTGCTGAGTGGTAACCATAGCTATTTTAAACCCGCACACTGTCCAAACGGGTTTGACTTTGCAAGTAACGCCAAGCTTTGAGCCTAGGCATAGGCCAGAAATTTCTGATTCGTAGAGGGTGGGAAGAAGAAAGAAAGAGACAGCAAATTACCATATAGGTTAGGTAACACTATTTTGCTCGATAGGCTGTTCATACTCTTATAAAAAAGTCTGTTTTTCCTAAGGAAGGAAAGATCCCCCCAACTCGTTTGAACACGGCGAGAGGGAAAGCCAATGATGTTTAAGGAGGATGGGAAAGAGTGGGAGGAGTTTACGTGACCTTGGCTATAGGGTGAGTGATTGTTGTTTACCCAATAGTGAAGGTTCCTATGTGAGTGATTAGTGCGTGTTTAGTTGAGTGTTTGTTTAATTACGCGACGATAATGTAGGAAATAGGAAGTTAGTATAGTTAAAAGTAGCGTTTTGTGTGTGTTGTAACAAAATGGATCTAGTTATGAGCTTATTATTTTTTATGTGTCTCATCCTCACTATTTCTTTCATCGGGGGAAAGGGAAAGCCCATTTACTCAGAAACGAAAGAAATTGTATGTAAAGTACATGCCTAATTTTGTAAATAAGATGATAAGAAAAATGGAAGTTTATGTTTAAATGTCTTGAAATGTTCCACCTTACCCACAAAACAATAAATAACAGATATTGTTAACTGGATAGACGGTATCTAATTAAATATTATATTATTATAAACGTTTATACATATAAACATACAAGTCAAATAGATACAAGATTAAAATAGCGACTGATGTCGCGTTAGTCCATACAAGTTATTCTTAAAATTTAAAATATCATATAAACTTACAAGTCAAGAAGATACAAGATTAAAATAGCGACTGATGTCGTATTAGTCCATATAAGTTATTGTTAAAATTTAAAATATGAGTTTTAAAATATTCTAATTGATCCTAAAAATTATAATAATTTATATATTGTACAATTTTATCTATTTTACAAAATCTTATCGATCATTCTTTATCAGTATTCTAATATTACAATGTTTATCTTACTTAACACTGTACTTAAAGAATGATCGATACGATTTTGTAAAATAGTTAAAATTGTACAATATATACATTATTATAATTTTTAGGATCAATTAGAATATTTTAAAACTGATATTTTAAATTTTAACAATAACTTATATGGACTAATGCGACATGAGTCGCTATTTTAATCTTGTATTTTCTTGACTTGTAAGTTTATATTATATTTTAAATTTTAAGAATAACTTGTATGGACTAATGCGACATCAGTCGCTATTTTAATCTTGTATCTATTTGACTTGTATGTTTATATGTATAAAAGTTTATAAGAATATAATATTTAATTAGATACCGTGTATCCAGTTAACATTATCTGTTATTTATTGTTTTGTGGTTTAAGGTGGAACATTTCAAGACATTTAAACTAAATACCACAAACGGAAATGTAATTCATCAATCAATGGAAGTTTATGTCCAATTAGTCGAAGTTCCGAATGTAAGGCCGAGATGTCTAAGTTTCCACTGTTAGTTTCGGGTTAGCAAAGTCGTATAAAGTTCCATACAAGCACACGCAATCTTCTCTACACCATTCACACGAATAACAACAAAGAGTCGAAGAAAAGAAAGAAAGAAAAAAACTCTCTAACAGCAGCTTCTAATCTTGTTTTGGCGTCGATTTACCAGTTAAGATAGAACTGTTGCAGAGAGTGTTTAGTACTTACTTTTCTTCTATCTTCTTGTTCTCTGTTCTTTCTACAATCTTGCCTGCTTAAGCTAACACAAAGTCCGAGGCACTGATTTCCAAAGACAAAGTGGTCGAGAGAACTGTGATAGCAACAGGTATTTCTAAAACTGCGATCTATCAGTACCTAAACGAAAAGAAAAGGGAAGAAAAATTGGAAAGCCCTTCAAAAAATCGAAAAACGCGATTGAACGGTTAATAGACCTGATAAATTTGACAAAGATGCTTTGAGACGATCTTAGACGAACCGTGGGTCAATGTAAACATGACTAGAGAAAAGATGTGGACTCTTGATGACAGTAAGTTCCATGCGGTAAAGGTTCCAGGTTAATAATCCTACATGCCGGAGGTGGAACAGGATTTGTGACAAATGGTCTCATGGTATTTAATTCAAAATCGACTAAAGAATACCATGAAGAAATGGACAGTCAAAGGTTTAAAAAATGGTTTCAATGTCGTGTAACAGTGTCATATAAAAGAATAATATAGAGAAACTTTTGTAATACATTTATTTTAGGAAAATTTCAAGTAATATTTTGTGACAAATTAATGATTGAATGTTAAAGTTAATGTAAGAGTGCCAGTTTTGCACGCATTGATAAGTATGCGAGTAGCTTCCAAGTGTCTCATATGACCAGGAAAGCGGATGCAATACCATGCATAATATCGCATTACAGCAGATCCGATTCATCAGTTATTTTAGGAATGTCATTTTTAAGACAATAATATTAATTATACAAGCAGTTTTATTGCTGATATGAAGGTTATCTTCTCCCATTTCTCTAACAAAGTAGGAAATACCATGTCATCAATGACATATTATTTTGTATAAAAACTCTGGATATTTGTTATTCAGGGGGCACAATGTAACTTGAACGTCGACAGTTGACTACTGTCAAATCTTCATTACTGTATACTTATATTGGAATAAACTATAGAACTACTGTTATTCATCACGTCAATACTTCGTATTTATTTTAGTAATTAATTATTCTCCTCATCTAGACTTCAGTGCTTCAGATAAACAACTAGACTACATCTACAAGGAAGGCTGATATTCAAGAGCTTAGCTTTTCTCAAGGGGAAAGCCGAATTCACAGAAGAAATAAATATTTGACGTAGAAGAAATTAATATTAGCGGTATCGTACTATCGCTACCAGTACGATTACACGTCATGGTGGCAGCGGCGTTGGATATAAGCTCATTGATTTAAGCTACGGTAGATAGTCTACACATCACTTCACTTCATAAACTATATCTACGCAAGAATGGAGAGATTTACTTCAAACTTTATTCCTGAAGAAGCACCTGTAACCAACAATCCAACTGAACAACAACGAAATCACATTATCATCAGAATAATAAAAGTCCCAGCAGCGTTAACCATACGAAATAGAAAAAGACATCAAATAGAAAATACAAGACGAGTAGCTGCGGAACAACCTCCAGTGCTTGGCAGAATAGTTGGAAGGAGATCGACTACGGAGAACGGCGTAACGATAACAACAATAGAACATCTGTAACTTTTCTACTCTTCACTTCAGAAGACTCTTCTACCCGAGGGACCAGGAGCTATCTTCACTTCTTTCCTCTTGGTGATACCCGAAACCCCGGTATTTTCCAGACGAAGGCATCAGTGGCGGACACCTTTCACAGCCGGAACCATTCTGAGGTTCGAGGACTAGCAGTCCAGAATGGAGGCGCCATTTCGGTAAGCAGGCCCTATCCAGTCTGTGTGGAAGTTCAATAATTGTTCGTGACGCACCGAGGTGTGGTGTCTTCTCTTCAATATCTTCACCAAGTAAGTTATACAGTAATTCGACGTAAAAAAACCCCCCATTGGATGTGCGATCTGCTTCAGTATTAGTTCATTTAATAAATATTAAGTAATAATAGTAACAATAATAATTAACAATTAATTAATTAATAATAAAGAAATAATAAATAAAGTATACATTATTTCGTTAATTGTGGAAGAACAAGTAGGAGAACAGCATTTTTTTAAAAACGCGGATAGAATAGAATTATTAAATACAAATTATTTTGAGAGCTAATATGCATAAAGATTTTAACAATAACAGCAGTAGCAAAATTATTTGATAAAGATTTTACAGGAGATTAAAAAGAATTTAACGACTTTATTGATAATGTACAATCAGTTTACACATTAGTAGAATTCGCTTAAGAGAGAGAGCATTGTTTCGATATGTATTAGTAAAAATCACAGGAGAGGCTAAAAGAATATTAAACATTAAAGAATGTGGAATGATGTTAAGCAGAAATTAGACACATTATTCAGTTCAACGAACGTTTGTTTACTACTGTAACCTTAATCAGTTATGTCAGGGAAGGCAAAGTCCGAATGAGAACGTAATGCAGTAAGGTAAGAAGTAGCACAGCTGATTGCGAGTGCACTAGACAGTACAAATAAAATGTGCAACGTCATGAGGAGCTGACCTATCGTCAGATGGCCGTAAGATGATAATCATATTATTAAAAATTATTTTTATTAACGGTATTTTTAATTATGTAATACGGGAGGCAGTTAAGTTTCAATTTTGAGAAATTTTTGACAGAACTAAGACGGAGGAGAGTGAGCGCAGATCCAATGTAAACAGCTTTAAACCAAACAGAACAAAGATGAGAGATCACCAGTTGCTTAACGCAATGGTAAGAAAAAGAAAATGTATACGCTTGAGCGATACAATGTCATAAGTGCCAAAAGTTTGGACACGTTATGAAGGATTGCAGGGCAATCACATGTAAAAGGTCACCGCACCATTGTGAGACATGAGATAGTTCAGTCCACAAGCCAGGGAACCACAGTAGTTGTACTGCTCAGCCATGTGTTCACCCAGGTAGAGTTAGGTATAGGTCCAGGCCAGACTATACAAAGAGAAGAAAGATAGTAATAAAGAGATTAATCAAGAAATAAAATAAATATTTAAATCCATTTTCCTTTTACGCAACGTTCGAGGACTTGCTAAATGGAGTTGGATTAGTGCTTTTGACACTAGTTCAGTAGTCATTAGTAAGGCGAAATAGTCTCATAAATAAAAGAGGGGGAATAAATAAGAAAGATAAATTACAGTGTAATTCGATTACAGGAAAATCATTTACAGTTGAAGGTAGTGTACAGTGAGAAAGAAATAAGAAAATTTTAAGTAAAGGAAAAATTACCTGATACTTATGATGCAATAGTAAGGCTGGATTTGAAAAAGAATAAGAATGTAAAAGTAACTTTTCAACAGAATATTTGTGCAAAACTACCAGGATATTTAGAAACTTTTGTTCAGTTTCTTAATAGAGAAAAAGGAATTAGGTATTGTGAAAAATAAATACTAACTAATAATATATGTTGTTGTGAGGGAATAGTAGTGTAAGTAGTATAAGAAGAGAAAAATTTAGTTTTTTAATACTGAATTTAAATGACGGTGAATGTGATTTAACACAGATTTTTAGGTTAAAAAAAAGATACTTTTGAAAAAACATTCAATACTTATGAATAAAATGTAAAACATTAAATACGCAATTTAGATTAGCTCACATTAAAGAGGGAGCAGATGAAATAAAACAAATTTGTGAATACTCCAATGATATTTTAGATTTTCAGGCAACAGATTAACAGAGATAAAAGGTAGTAAACAACATATTGTTACACCTACGCTGATATTAGACCAATCACTTTGAAAGATTTTAACATCAACAAGAAGTAAATAGATAAGTTCAAATGATGTTAGATAAAAATATTATTTAGAAATAATAATAATTCCCCATTACCAATTGTAGTAGATTTTTTGAAATTTAATACTTTTAGAAGAATATGAATATGAAATAATACACCATTCTGATAAACAACAGTTAAATTCAGACAATAATAATAAAAATAATAATAATTTATTTATAGCCAGTATAAGTAAAGGGCATTGTCAAAGTTATAAATGCAGACAGTAAATTTTAAAAGGTTAGATCAAGCATTCCAGTTATTAATAATAATAATAATAATAATAATAATAATAATAATAAAATCAACAGAGTAAAAAGCTTTGATTAACCAAGTGTTTAAAATGATTTTTAAAATATATAAAATGTACATGTTTAGCAGAAAGGGACAACATATTAAAAGTTTGCTATATTTCAAGCTAAACAAAATGCGAATTTAATTTATTTGAAGAACATTACCAAAATTTTAGTATTATAAGCATGAATTTCGGAACGAATAGCATAATCATTTATTTTTCTTTAATAAATTATTAAAGACAAAAAATATATATAAATAGCTTATTAACATTTTATAAGTTGCCTGAAATATAAGTTTTAAAAGACAAATGAGAATGGAAAAAACCAAAGTATATATGTTTAAATAATTTATTTGAAAGTGAGAAAACAAGTCCACGAAGAAGAAAAATTACTTTAAATAATTTATTACACAATACTGATATGTGATCACTGTATAATAAATGTTTATTTAAAACAAAACCAAGTAATTTTACTGAGGAATATTCTTCTTTAGTACCTTTTTAATTTAAAAATAATTTCCCGTGTTTTTGTTTGTAAACCAGTTCATCTCTAGAAACCCATGATTCAGCGGAAGTTAAGATATGTACATTCAATGTCTCAAGAAGAGGAGATCAGAATTTATGTTTATTCAGCATACAGAATAGAACAGCATCAACATTTGCAGACGTAGAAAGTCATTCAGTTCATTCATCTCATTCATTATAGATTTTATTTCACATGAAAGAAAAATACGAATTTTAAAGGAAATGCAGGAAGATTTTATAGGAAGAACCATGTAAATCCAAAGAATGTATGAAAGAATTAAATTATATTAGGAATTGTCCTACTTGTCAAATAAATAAACATGTGACACTAAAAGTAAAGTTTTCATTTGAATAAGCAGATACAAGTAAATTTCATGAAATAAAATCGCATTAAATATAATAGGTTCAATTTGTTCCACAGAGCAAGGAAATGAATATTTATTGAAATTATTTAAATTATATTAAAATATGATATGATGGTACGGACGTATCAAGGAAATAGTTCATAGGAGAACTAATGAAAGGACTTTGTAAGTTGTTAAAGAAAATAGAAAAAGTAAAAAACTAGCGTGTACCAATCAGAGTCAAACGGTAGTTTAAAGAAGTCTTTTAAAGTACTAGTTGAATATTTAAGATGTTTTTGTAATAACAAACAAGATGAATGGAACAGATAAGTTCCTTTTGCAGTATTTACATGCAACACTACTCGCCACACAAATTCAAAGTAATCCCTTTAAGAAGTTATATTTGGTGGGAAAGGTAACCTACAGAGTGTTTTACAAAGCAACCAGAAATTGTGTAGAATTATGATGACTATGTTCGTAAGGTAAAACAGAAATTCCAGCATGAGAAGATGTTAGGAATAGCTTGATTAAAAGAAAGAAAGAAAGAAAGAAAGAAAGAAAGAAAGAGAAAACAGTAAGTAAAAAGTTAAGAACATGCATGTTCAAATGTTCAAAAGTTTAAAGGTTCAAAGAGAAACCATGTTGTGTCCAGAGGGAACAACGTTCAAAATGGTGAAAGGTGGGTGACCAGGTCTTTGTTCAAGAGGGACAAAGAAAAGAAGTTAGGTACACTAGGGTAAAAGTGTAACCATGTTGTTGTTCAAGAGGAACAAAGAAAGAAATTAGGTACACTAGGGTAAAAGTGTAACCATGTTGTTGTTCAAGAGGAACAAAGAAAGAAATTAGGTACACTAGAGTAAGGTGTAACCAGGTTGTTGTTCAAAAGGAACAAAGAAAGAAAAATGTCTCCATTATGAGAATGGTAGGACGAAACCTTGTGTAACAGGTTCGTGCCAAAATGTGTAATAAAATCTCTCTTCTGTTACTGGTTTAGCTGTAATACAAGTTAAGTAAAACTTAAGATCCAATCCTAAAAAGGATATGTGAATGTAAAAGCAAGTTAAACAAACTTAAGATGTAATCCTAAAAAGGATATTTGATTGTAAAAGCAAGTTAAACAAACTTAAGATGTAACCTTAAAAAGGATATGTGAATGTAAAAGCAAGTTAAAAAAATTAAGATGTAATCCTAAAAAAAAAGGATACTTGAATGTAAAAGCAAGTTAAGAAAAAATTAAGATGTAACAATCCTAAAAAGGATATTTGAATGTAAATGCGAGACAAGCAAATTTAAGATGTAATATTAAAAAGGATATTTGCTGTAAAATACAAGGAATTAAAATACAAGGTATTAAATTACAAGGTATTAAATTACAAGGAATAAAACACAAGAGATTTTCGTAAGAAATGTAAACTTATGTCAGATGAACAATGATACAGTTTTAAAGATTGTGATTAAATTTTATTTTATTTTGATTTAAAAGGAATATTGATAAATAGATCAATTAAAGCTTTCAGTGAATTGACAAACATTCCTTTGAATACACAATAGAAGTAAAATAGTTATTTTTGTAGGAGAAATACTTTGAAAGAATTGAAAAAAAATTTACATTGAGAAGTTTAGAATTTCAAAATGAAAATATATTGCAATTAAATTTGAAATAAATATCAATAGTGAAATCCACTATTTTTGCATTAAATACTTCAGTTGCATAAATGACCAATTTCATTTTTTGTGTTTCTAATACAATTAAAGCATTTGAAAAGAATATTTCAACAGTTTTTATTAACATTAAATAAGAGAATGAAATAGTATCCACGATGAACACTCAAATAATTTTATTTTTGAATGTCAACATAATTTTGATTTATTAATGGAAGCATAATTACATGCTCAATCAGGAGTCATTCAGTTACACATAACTTATTAAAAGGTCAATGCTGTATTACATTATATAGAACCTCAAGAATATACTATACCACTTTTTGTCCGAAATCAAGCCATTAAATTATTAGAACCAGTTATTTATTTTTAAGAAAATAAGTTGGTATATGATATAGATATGGATAGTACTATTACTCAATATACCAATATATCAATATATTCAATACATCCAGGCAAACCAAGAATATATTGTATTAGATCAATTAAAATTTAAATATGCATACCTACCATCAGATAAATTTATATTATGTAAGCAAATATATGATAAAACATATAAGCAACCAAATACTATAATATATATTTGTAAAGAGATCGTATTAATATATAATTATATAACAGAAAAAGAATGTGTATTTACACATAAACATCTTTTTACGCAAAAAGTACCAGAGGTCGGTACAATGTTAATAAAATAGGTTTTATAAGAGGTACCTTATGAAATCCATTATCTAGTAGCATTTCATTGTTATGTGCTAAATGCGCTACATGTGCAATATTGGCATGTGCTACATGCAATATTTAAAGATGAAATTTTAACAGGAATATGTATGAATAAAGAGTATGTTTAAAAGTTAAATAGAAGAGGTAAAATAATGTTATTAAAGAATTGTAAAGATGTAAAGATTTCAGAAATAATTTTAAAAGAAAAATTATAATAACTTCCATTACGATATGATTCCATATTGTTTCATTAATACGTCATGTTGTATTGATTTACCAACACAGGAACTATGGGTTCATAAATTTATTGAATTACAATATTTTAACATTTTATTTATTTAAATTATTTAAAATATGCAGGTTATCGCATGGATAAATTAACCATGCTTATGAAAGGAGAACAAAAGAAATTAAGAAAAGAAAACGATAGAATTTATTTTGATTTTATATTATTATAATTTTATTGTGTTGTAGTAACAAATGCAGATCATGCGCATTAACAATTTTTCATGCAATGCAATTTAATTTATGTATGAATGATTTTGAAAAAAAAAAATGATCAGAAGCTAAATTAATAAAAATGAGTAAGAATTGTCATTACATGTAAAGAGGATGATGAAATAGAATGTCAACTATTTCACCTTTTTCTGAAATAAAAACAAATGTAGATGTAGAAAATATTTCTGTAAAGAGAGAGGGAGAAGGAAACACTTCCAGTGATACAGTTTTAATTACCATACGACAACTTCATTGGTTAGAAGTAAAGATTTAAAAAGATTCGAGGTAATATAACCTCAAACTTTTTATTTTAAGGGGGAAAGTGTCGTGCAACAGTGTCATATAAAAGAATAATATAGAATAACTTTTGTAATACATTTATTTTAGGAAAATTTCAAGTAATATTTTGTGGCAAATTAATGATTGAATGTTAAAGTTAATGTAAGAGTGCCAGTTTTGCACGCATTGATAAGTATGCGAGTAACTTCCAAGTGTCTCATGTGACCAGGAAAGCGGATGCAATACCATGCATAATATCGCATTACAGCAGATCCGATTCATCAGTTATTTTAGGAATGTCATTTTTAAGACAATAATATTAATTATACAAGCAGTTTTATTGCTGATATGAAGGTTAATCTTCTCCCATTTCTCTAACAAAGTAGGAAATACCATGTCATCAATGACATATTATTTTGTATAAAAACTCTGGATATTTGTTATTCAGGGGGCACAATGTAACTTGAACGTCGACAGTTGACTACTGTCAAATCTTCATTACTGTATACTTATATTGGAATAAACTATAGAACTACTGTTATTCATCACGTCAATACTTCGTATTTATTTTAGTAATTAATTATTCTCCTCATTCTCCTCATTAATTATTCTCCTCATCTCCTCATCAGTGCTTCTCATAAACAACTAGACTACATCTACAAGGAAGGCTGATATTCAAGAGCTTAGCTTTTCTCAAGGGGAAAGCCGAATTCACAGAAGAAATAAATATTTGACGTAGAAGAAATTAATATTAGCGCTATCGTACTATCGCTACCAGTACGATTACACGTCATCAAGAACAACTTCTCCCGAATATACCACACAATTCAACAATAGTTATGGATAATGCCGGTTATCATTCTGAAGAATTATGTCGAGCGCCAAATTCAAATATGAATAAAGAAGAAATGAAACAATGGCTAAGAAAAAATAACATTCATTTTGATGACAGAATGGTAAAAACGTCCCTCTATAAAATAATGCAATTACACAAACCGAAATTTAAAACCTACATAATAGACAATATGGCTGAAACATATGGGCATGAAGTTGTACGCTTACCTCTTTATCATTGTGAGTTCAACCCTATTGAACTCATATGGGGATAAGTGAAGGGGTTTGTTAGAAAGAATAACACGAAATTCACAATACAACACCTTAAAACTGTACTCCAAAATGCCCTGTCATCCGTTACTGCCGAGAATTGTTTTAAGGCCTGTCATCACGCTAAAGGAGTGGAAGAGTATTACTGGGAACGTGATAATTTAATGGATGCTATATCCGATCGGTTTATCATTAATCTTGAAGAAAGTGAATCTACATACGATGAACGGAATCACTCTGATGACAATGATCCTCATGCAAGTACTTCAAATATAACTTGAGGTAAGGTTGTACATTTAAAACTCAGGCTACATAATATAACCCTTTTTTAACTTGAAGCATAATGAATAGAATGAGAAAGTGTGATGACTTCGCCGCTAATACAATGGTAGGTATAGGGAGAGCGGCGGTCCACCGAAACACTGGCAGCACCTTCGTTTGCGTTTCAACTTCTCAATGCTGCGTCATGATAGTTTGGCATCTTATGATTAAACTCGCAATCTTTAATTAACCCTTGGTCCTATTTCTGTGAAATTTGTGCAGAAATAATCTGCACAACACAGTCCTTCTGATGGTTAAAACAGAAACTTAAAAAATGCGGACATAAATGTTTTTATTTCATTATATAAACATCACCAATTACACAAAATTCATGGAGGGTGAAACGGAATTTGACTATGCGACAATTTTTTTCATTTTTGTGTCCCGTAAAAACTTCAAGCGAGAAAGTTTTAGGGAAATATTTCAACTTTATTTTAAATTCAGTACCACCTTTATATCTTGAATGGTTTACGAGTAATTGAGTGGTAATTATTCCGGGCGCTCAGCTCTCTGAATGATGTGGGACGATCGTGAAATGTTGAGGGTGAAGCAAATTTGACTATGCGACATTTATTATTTTATTTTTGTGTCCAGAAAGAGATTAAGGGTGTAAGGTTTAGTGAAATATTTGGATCTTATTATAAATTGAGTACCACCTATATATCTATAATGGTTAACGAGTAATAGTAAATACTCTAAAGCTAAAGCTATCAGAATGGTATTGAGGTATTAGCAGGCATCTTTTCCATAAAATACCAGCAATAACGTAAAAAAATTTACATAATTTATTCGTGGTCTCAATAATAATACTATATTAACTAACTACTTGTACCCATACTGCAAGATTGACCCGCTGAGGAAGGGAGTGAATGAAGCTTTTTTCTAACTTAGCAAGTCTGCACTACTTTTATTTATGCATTTATTGGATTATTTATTTATCATATTTTCTGTTCACTTATGTTAGTAATTTTTATGTATAATTATCATAACAAATGTCTTATTAGTTTAATATCTTGTTCCTTTTTTTAATAATATAATTTAACAACATAAGATGCACATAATTTACAGCGAACGGCGAATGGTCGAGGGTTTGAGCAAATAGCGGGCTGTAGTTAAGGCAAGAGGATTTAATTTTTTTATGAAAAAATCAGGGAAAATGCTTTGAAATATTGTGTGATATATGTAGAATGCGTTGCAAAACAATTTTTGCGTATGTGCGTCTTTATCGGATGTTGAAACGCCAATTTTAAAGATCACGCGCCCTATTTTTGTAGTGCTGCTTATGAAATTTTCCGTGCCCTGCAATTCACAAACCACCCCTTAGTTTATATTATCTCTGTTCACATAATTTGTACACATATCTACACTTTTGACCGTGTTTCACCTACATAACTTACCCCATACAGCCAGGAGAAAATTAATATTATTATAAATAATATTTCTATTAATACAATATTAATACAAATTAATACTCAGTAATATTCTATACAATGTAATATTAATATTAATTTATAAAATATCCCTTAGCTGTTTTCTACCCTAATTATACGTTGTTATTTCTATACAAATGTACATTCTTTAACAAATTCTCATCAAATTATACTAACATACCATCTACCCTATTTTCTAGGCAATAAAATATTAGATCAAATCATCCCTTAGCTGTTTCATACCTATATTATATAATTGTTCATTGCTTGTGAACATCTTCGATTTTTTGAAAGATGTGGAACGAAATGTTACGGTCAAGCTTCTTGGAATCTGAGAAATTACTGTTACACACGGCCAAGTTTATTTTTGGAGATGAGATCTTCCAAGACGTGTAAAGCAGCCCGAAAATTGTCAAAAGTATCTAACAATTCAATTTAGATAAGGCGAGTCATTTTGAAATAGATTAATGTATTATTTTGTTTAATAATGTTTGCAATTTTTCCTATACCGCCCGTAGTAATCTTGCTCCCGCGACTCACAAGCAGAGTAACTGCTACCTAGCGGCGGAACCAGTGAACTACCTCAGTCATCACACTTTCTCCTCTATTCATTATGCTTGAAGTAACATTCTCGCTTACAATAAGTATTCTGACAAAAGTATGGTTTATTTCTTTGTCAGGGAGAAGTGAGGACCACTCAGGTATACTGTGGGTTTTCGCAGCAATTATCCCTTTTCAATGAGACTTCTATGTTGTCATAACAAACTTCTATTCCATAACTCTAACAAATTCTATTTTACCATTCTAGGAATAGAAAATTATTTCTACTGAAGAGTTATGAGCTTAATCGAATGGAAAGGATTTTGAGGGGATTAAACGTAGGCTACTATAGATTTCCAAGAAACATTATAAATGCGGTTTCAAGCCACACCATAATTATGTATATATAAGGTTAATTATTACCTATAGGCCCTAATAAATTACATGTTCAACTATTTCTTGTTCTTATAAACAATAATTTAAATATAGTTTTGTGCGTGGATATTATAACCACGTATATGATCTCAATCTTCAATGCAGTTGTAGTTGTAGTCGTTAAAGCTCTATCCGCAATGCGCAGTCGGCAGTTGTAGTCAGTAGTCGGCAGTTTGCTGTTGCAATCGGCCGCTTGGGAGCAGCACTCGAGTCGTCTACAATATGCTGTCGACATTGAGGTTAGGGAAACATTTTACAGAATTAAAAAAAAAAAAGTGGAGGAATCGCTTTATAATTAGATAATATATGTTATAAACACATCTTGCTTTCTCATAGTATGCTAATCTGTGTATTTGCACTAGTAAATAATTTTCATTCGCGTAATATGTTACTTGCAGTCGTTCAGTTCGTAGTCAGAGATGAATTTCTCGTCTGCCGACTACTGTCTACCAACTGACGATTGTCTGCTGTCGTCTGCAACTGCACATTGTGAATGGCGTCCATTGATCACCACACGTTATACTTCGACTACAAACTACCGTCTACCGACTAACAACTGCCGACTGCGCATTGTGGATAGAGCTTAAACGTCCTGTACCACTAACCACGCCTTGGAAGGGGAAGGTTGTACGGTTTGAAAATAGTGGCGGGATCTTTCCTTCCTTAGGAAAAACAGACTATAATGTTGAAGTAGCAACCGAACTCACTGTGTGTTTTTGCTAACGTAAGAAATGACTTTACCCTCATTCACCCTGTTTTCTACTCCCTACCAAACCATTCTCTTCTGGAATTTCTAAGAAATGTAGAACGATATCAGGCATTCAGAAAACAATATTGTGTCTCTAATACCTACTACCAATCACAGGACAGAGCAATTACAATTAAATCTCAAAATATTGTTATAAAAGGGTGTTTCTCAATTAATTTCATCGTTGTACAATTATATTTAATATTATTAAGATAGGACATTTACCAGAACCAAAGAAAAATATTGCTAAATGCGGATTTATCGTTATATCGATCTTCATTATACAGACATTTGACTGCCCAAAGTTTTTAAACTTTTCAAGCTGTTACAGATGCGTCATTTAATTCTATAGAAGTCACGTGGAGCCTGTAATTATTGTAAGTAAATTTGCTACTAGCTCTTGATTATTATATGTTAAAAAAGCGTGCAAGCACTCTACCTCTTATACATTCCAAGATGAGGTTAAAAACGTATATAAAAATTAAGTTTTGGGATATTTGCGTTAAAGGAAGGGTAAACTAAAAAAATACCTTTCTTATTTAATCTCATCGTACGGAGCATTGAATTACGAAACGAATGGTGATCTCGCGAACTTCAGGCGCCTAATATTACGCTTTGTACGGGTGAAGTAAAAAGCTCCTGTGACGTCACGATTGACTAATTCGCTGACAGGACGACAGCTAATGTAATGCTCGCGCGTGTGTTTCTAAAAGTCTCATTTGTGTTTGTTGTTGATAGAGATGCCTGCAATGTTACCTTATAAGGACAAATATCGGTATTCACAAATTAATATCACACGGAAAGAAAATGACAAGGAATTATTGAAATAATCGCAAGGAAGAAAAGAAAATACGGAATGGTGTAAATGTGGGCTGTGTATACATAAGAAAATGGGCCACGAAAGTGTGTGTTGTTGGGACTGTGAAGTAATTTGTGAACAGAATGGGGTTGTAGACTGTATAACACAACATGCCTCATTCGATAGCGTTATAATAAATAGCGTTATTACAAATAAAGATACACTAGTTGCCAGGCGTTATCAGTTAATACTTAGAGCTAATGCAGTTCAAAAACAAAATATTTTTCAAGATACGAACAGAGTCACTTTCAGATTCAGAATCATCTTTTGCGGCAGTAGAAATGTCTGAAATGCTAAAAGAGCTATATAAATCACAATTTCTAGAAGAAACATTCAACGAATCTAATCTATGAATCTGTGCAAACATTGACATAAGTTTCATTTCCTAGTTCACACTGAACGCCTACGCTGTTAGAAACTGAATTTTCGTCATAAATACTAGATTCCACATTTATGATTTGTCCGATCCCGGATACTGATGGATTACTGTTCGAATCTTGCAACAACTCTCTCATTTCCTTCTTCCTCAAGTACGACGATTTTCTTTTCTTCATTGGCGGTGTTTCAGATTTCCCACGCAAAAGAAGTGAAGGCACAGCACTTCTTTTTAAACAGATTGCGGGGTTTCTCCAGCTAACTGTTTTCGTATCTGTACCGAATGCTCGGTATCATTTTCTTCAAAATGTTGTGAACAAACCGTACTGCATTTAGTAGGAACAAATTTTTCTCTGTTTATTTTTATCAGCCATTGCTTATTAAAGTTCGGGTGACTTATCTCTGTTGGGAAATCGATGGAAAGATATTTTAAGTGTGTTATCACTCTTCGACGTTGAGTTTGTACACCCCACAACACAACAATAAACCATTGTTTGAACAGATACTCATTAAAAAACTGTAACAGTAGACAGAATGCTGTGAAATGTCTTTCATCGGGCGAGACTGAGCCAAGCATTCGTCAAGCGTGACGTCACGAGCCCATCGCGTTACAATAAACATATTCGTTTTGTGATTAAAAACATGTGTAAAACATTTCTGACAGTGAATATCATTTCTTAAAAACATTTTCTTTCAATCTGTATGAAGAAAATGATACTGAATTTTTAGTTTACTTTTCCTTCTTTTTATTAACATAAATGGATTCCAAGAGACATGGTTATGAATATGATAATGATTATTTTCTTCATTCTCTGTCTCTTCTTTGCTCTCACATTATCTTTTCTTCGTCTTAGCCTCCTTTGTACTTGCCTCAGCAGATTCTTGTGCACGGTGGATGCAGTTGTTTGTTGATCAGTTGTAATGTTTTCTCTGATTCAAATTTCATGGAAATTCCATTTAAATGTGTTTTAAATGGGAAAAATGTTGCGTAATCGCGAGGAAGATTCAGATTATTTTGGTCATGTTTGACCATCAAAGAGATTAGTATTTTTAACAAAATTGGGACAAAAGTTTGGATACCTTTACCCTTAATATTTCAGTGGTAGTATACAGATTCTTGGGTTGCAGTAAGAGTCACACAAAGTTGATAATACCTCTACTATACTTTCTCTATACCATGTATACGTAAAAAAGTAAAAGAAAGTAGACGTAATTGTCGACAGCAATATTAAAAAAACACTAATTAAAAATATGATATTTAATTTTTTCCGCTTAAAAACAATCTTGATTTACGCCCATGTATTTATTTATGTGTTTTAATGCCATAGAAGAAATTGTTTAATTTCAAAGTTGCTTTTCATGTTAATCGCAATACTATTTCTAATATAATAATAATAATAATAATAATAATGTTTTATTTTGCCTGGCAGAGTTAAGGCCATAGGGCCTTATCTTCCACTCAACCAGGATAAAGACAAAATACATTAAAAGGAATTTACAAAAAACAAATACAATAGATATCATACAAAATGTTAAAAATAAAATAATAATACAATATTGAAGTACCTATATTAAAACATAAGACAAAAATGCGTCCAATAATATGCCGAGAAAACAAATTGAATTAAAGAATTATATTATAATTGTATGTGTGTATAATTATAATATTATACTATAATATACACAAAAATTGAAACTTCAAACTAAGAAATTAACAAATAAAAGCAATATAGACTAAGTGCAATGAAAATCGTGTACAATATAAATTTACTATAGTTCTTATTCTGGAAATTAATTTATACACAAGTATTTTAGTAGACTTTGTATGATGTAACATTATGTTAAAATATCAATTCAGGCAGGACAGGTGATTTTTAAGGAGAAATTCAAAGAGAGCGCACAAGAAGAGGGAAAAACCCTTATAGCCTAGTTGGAGCATGCACAGTCTGATGAGTTAGGCTGTACGGAACGTTTACGTGGTCTAGTGGTTAGCGTTGCTAATCTACTGTAAAATGTACATATGCATTCAAGACTTATTATTCTATAAAAATGGTTACTCCCATAGTGATAGTTTCTGCAGTATTACATTACCTACCGGTTCCTTAATGATGTGCGCATGCCATTGAAACATTGGTGGAAGATTGTGCTGTTAAGAAGCAACATGAAGAGGATGTCAGAATAGTTTCGCTGTCGTTTAGACCGCATGTGAGCGAAGATATTCTTCTCATTTCCAGTATAAGCTGAATTCTGCCTTAGGACCTATTTACTACCTAGTTCAGCACAATCAAAAGGTGATGAAGTAAGTTGTAATACCAAATAGCTTCCCTCACACACAAGCTTGGTCGCTCGGGTTTAGGCAGGTGTGCACTCAAATGCTAGTGAAAACATGTGCATGTAAAGGCAATAGACAAACAAAAGGAACCGCGCGGTGCGTCATTCGTGCAACGCTGCACTCGTTTGCCTAGAAGTGTGTGTGTATGTTAAGGCAGAAGACAAACAAAGAAAACTTTCCAACTCCTCTGTACCGAACTTTAAATAATACCGCACGCTCTTAGCTGGCGTGTACAAAATTTAGACATTCCACACGCTGTTCTTTGGAGAGAGAATTCGCGCGCGTTTGGCAATTACAAGTATAATCCTCCGCGCGTACTCTTTTGTTGACACTCTACCATGCGAGGAAGAACGTGCATACATTTTGGGCTGCATTTTTCACTGCGCGTGATTGCCTGCAAGCTCTTCCCCGATATTGCCCCTACGCTCCCAAGAGAGTGGTAAAGAGCTTGTATGTGAAGCTTGCAATTGACCATCATTTCCTTCAGCGTACAAATTATAAGGAAAACATCGCCCATAACTTACCATTAAACAAATTTTTATATATTATATTATATTAACCTCAAGAGCTATACCGGCAACCTTTACTGAATGTTACACGTAGTTGTTTGTAATTTGCCGTGCCTTGAAAGCACTAGAGGATACAGTTCTTCAGAGAGAGGGAGAATACAAGCGCAGGCGAACATTCCAGACCGTAAATGCAATCTGTCTTTCTGTAGCTCTAGCAAACCTGTTTTATAAAGGAATGGTTAGGCATCAGTCATATCGTATAAAATTTTACAGTGCCCGAAGCAACCTGACCATACTAATTTACAGCGTCGCTTATTTCTTAAGAAGGTAAAGTGATCCCCGATGGGCCATGGAGACTCGTAGGGTTTCCAGGAGATTAAGGCTCCCAGATTGTGACATACGGCACATGAAGGTGGCAGGGTTGTCAGCCCTACGCACCGGCCGTGATTTTACCCCCAAGAATATCCTGGTACTCATTTCTATTAGAGGCTGAGTTCACGTCGGGGCCATAGTGACATCAGGAGGATTAAGCCAGTTGAAAAATCTTAACGACCTCATCGGGAATCGAACCCACGACTTCCGGTTTATAGCGCAGTGCCTTAACCACTGCACCATGGCGTACGCTTATTTATTGTATATAATAAATAAATCATTTGTTAATTTGTTTCAGGTCACGTGACACACATTCGTGACGTTGCTGGAGAAGATCACGTGGGCATTGGGGCCGGTTATGACGGAATTAACAGGTAATGAAATGTTTTGTTATCTGTCTTTCCTCCCGTTAAAGAGTGAAATATTGAGTATGACATATGTACGATTTTAGGATCATAAAGACAGTTTCTAAAAGAAACACGTACTCTCTCTTAAGATTTATAACTGAATTACCTGAAACTTTTTGCCCCCAAATGTAGCAAGTATTCATATTTAAGTTTGAAATGTTTATCTTTATTTATAAATGTGTGTTTATTAATGTGTTACGTGAATTAATATAGTGATGAAAATTTCTACCGATTACTAATTCAATATGCACAGATGTCAAAAGGATTCACAAGGAAAGCAATGTACTTATTTATTTTATCCTTAGTTATTTTATTCTAAACCTTTAAGTTACTTATTATTACTTACTTCAGTAACTTGTATCATGCATTCTATCTAAGTTGCTTTGTTTTTCCTTCTACTTTGAAGTAAACTTACGAAACACTTTTGGTCTTCTAATCTTTGGTCCTTATACAGTGAAAATTTCCGTATAACAATATTTGTGGGCCCTAGCAGATTGTATTGTTACATAAGGGTTATTGTCATATTGAGGGGTTGTAATTTATCATACATTAGAAACACTGCATTCAGAAAACTTTGTAATCTATAGGGTAATTCATGGAACGACATGCCTAGAAGACGAAAATACTGAATCCCAAATCTTAAAAAATTAAAAAATAATAAAAAACACGCTATTCTTCTTACTCAACTTGCTGACTTTCTTTGGATTGTAACCATAGCTACGAGGGTGAATCGAAAAGTAACGCACAATAATATTTTTTCTCCGTTGGTATTGCGGCTGGGATGTTGAACTTTCACCAAGATGGAGTATTAAAGCTTCCGTTACGGACGCTATTTTGTTCTCATGTGTAGCTCTAGAGATAGAAACGTGAACTATACAGCAAATAGTTGCACGCTATTTGTTCTCTACTTGTAAAGAGCAGCGAAGTGTAATGCGATTTTTATGAGCTGAAGGGTATAACCCGAGTGAAATTCACAGGGACATGCGTGGCGTGTATGAGGACGACTGTATGGACCGTAGCAATGTCTCCAGGTGGTGTGCATTCTTTGAAGGTCCGTAATAACCAGGGCCCGGATTCTAATGACATGTCATCTTTTTATTGATGCTGCATAGACATTGCCAACTTGTGGATAAATCCTAATCGTGGCCTCTAGATTATAGAAATGCATCTTTATTAGGTCATTCTTTTCTCATTTTTTGCAATTTTATATTTTTAGAGCATTTATTTCAATTTTAGGTCATTATTTTGTTATTTTCGTGCAATTTGCTTCTTTATTTAAACATTTTCATGTATTTACATTGAGTGTATTAACTTTTTTCGTCGCTAGCGGTTCTGTCTTTGAAGTGTTGTTTGTTTAATGCAAGAAGGAAAAATTCGGCGTTGACATGTGTTGACATGTCTCAGTCGGAAGTGAGAATCCAAAATTTTGTATTATATTACTATTGTTATTAGATTGAGAGTCTGCCACCTGCTTGGATTTGGGGTGCAAACTACTGTTTAACCTCAATAAACAACAATATAAACCGGCAGACCACAAATGGATGTGCCGAATTTTGACTCACCAGTGCCTCAGTGCCAGTATAAATTTCCGAGAGACAAGAACATTCACATCACTACAGTTATTTACAGTTTTTACAATTATGTACAAACTAGACTATAACTTTGTGTGTACAATAATATTTTTTTATAAATAAAATATCAGTTTCTAGGTCATTTTTTATAATTATTAAGTAATTTTCTTTAAAATGTAAGGTCATTTTATAGGTCATTTTTCAAACAATTTTAGCCCTGGTAATAACCATTGTGATGCACCACGTTCCGGACGGCCGGCAACATCTGCAACCACACAGAATGTCACAGCCGGACAGTCGGCAATTCTGACCGACCGGTGGATCCAATTGTGAAATTTATCTCAGCAGTTCAACATTTCATACGATTGTGCATGACACTTTGAAGTTTCGTAAAGTTAGTGCTCGCTGGATGCCTAAGAACCTGATGGACGACCACAAGGTGCTGAACACTGGACCACCGTGAATGCAGCCTACATTAAAACATTGGTAAAGTTGCGCCGTGCCCTTCGACACAAGCGCTGCAACATTCATGTTGATAGTGTCAAACTTTTTCAAGACAATACTCGCCCCATGTTGCTGCAGCTGTTCGTGAGAAAATCAACAAATTTGGTTGGGTGGTTCTTCAGCATCCTTTGCGTCAGATGCAGAAGTGATAACAGCAGTGCACAGATGGCTATACTCCAACCGAACAGAACAGGGTATTTTGAAACTGGTATCACGATGGGAGAAATGTGTTGAGAATCTTGGCGACTATATATAAAAATAGACAAAAGATGTCTCTTCATGTGTGCATTTGTTTGTAATTAGCTATTAATTTTAAAACATATATATTGCGTGGTACCTTTCGATCCACCCTCGTACTTTACATCCGCACACTAAAAAAGTTACTATTCCAGGTTTAATATCACGGATCATTGCACGCTTTGAGTCTAGAGATATGTCAGACTTTTCAAACTTGTAGATCGTGGGAAAAGGGAAGAAAAAGACAAACAAATTCATCACATAGGGAAGGCAAAGCTAAAACAGTTGCTCCTTATGGCTTTTTTGGTTTTTTTGGCTTTTTAAGTTGTTAAGTAACAGCTTAACTTACAGTATGATTTCGCATACATACCTAGAAAAAAATATTGGTGGCTGGGACGGAAACTGATCTGATACCAGCTGCCATCCATAGGGATAAGCTACTGGTTTGCAGTAATAATTCAGCCTCCAAATATCGTTATAAAAGGGTGTTTCTAATATAGCTTCTTCATTACTGAGATAGGAAATTCGCCGGGACCAAACATATTGCTATACGCGAGTTTATCGTTATATCGATCTTGATTATACAAAGGTTTGAGTATATTCCTATCTAAATATTGAGAAGAAGAAGAAACGACTTACTGAAGTCAGAATATTCCTTCGGAATATGGATTTTAGCTCACATAGGGGACTTGCGATTTTCACCCCCGTTATCTCTCCAGGGGATTAAGATAAAATAGAAATAGAAATTTACGCAACATAATATTATACTGTGATTAAAAGAGATCTGTTACTCATCTTATAAAGAATATCTTCTTTGTTCTTAATAGAAGTGATGCATAACATTAATTCCTCCTCTACGGATATTGGCTTGAAAATCCAACAAAAAGAGAATAAGATTATGTAAGAAAAAGAAATATTAATGTAAGTAGTAATGAATGAACTCACAGATTGCACTCAGGAGAACACATTATTTCCTCCGATAACTTAATGCTAGTGTTCGTGATTTAGGAGCAGGGTTCAGATAAATTTACTAATATGGTCCTTCAATTTCCATTGAACTCGTGGCGAAACTAGTGGTTCTTCATGGTTGCAAACCAACTGTGGCCTGTGCTGACTCGAAAAGCAACAAAGGACGTTCTAACCTATTCGTTTAAAAGCAGGACCGTCACGGATGCGCAACTCGCGCTAGTGAGGGGAAACTCTTCAGTCCTCCATCCAGTGATGAGACATAATGAAACCTGCCCTTCATGATCAATTTCAAATTGCTTCATCCTTTCTCACGCTTGTGTGTTTACTAAATCGAGAAGTAAACAATCCTGCTTTAATAATTTACTTTATATGAAGTTAAGTTTATTTACTTCTTTGTGATGACGTTTGCAAGCGTCTGGATCTCTTCAATGGCAGGGGATAAAGATGTCGAAGTAATGCTTGTCGGTTAATGTAGTCCGTACATAACTTTTTATGAGACTCATTTTAGAAAATGTTTGTTCACATAAGTATGTTGTGCCAAAATTACGAAAGGGTGGGCTGCAAAGCAGCATAGTTTGGGAAAAATTTCACTTGGCAATTGTTTGTAAAAATGGAAGGTTTATATAATTCACATTTCGATTAATAACTACGGTTCCTAACTAAAGGATGATAATAAGAAACGAAATTTGAAGGGGTTTGTAAATAGATTGATTTCATGTCCCATATTTCTTAGACCAAAAATGTTTTTTTCAGATGTACCAGACAGTTGTTGTAGGATTTCTAATCCGTAAGAACTGTTAATACCGGAAATCACACATTTCTCCGACAGACAGTTCGTTATCTTACTTTTTCAAATGTCTTATAAATGTATTTACTGATGTATTTCCCTGTAGAGCTATGTTCAAGGAAATGCCAGTTCGCACACTTG
This sequence comes from Ectobius pallidus, assembly GCA_964059195.1. Lineage (NCBI taxonomy): Eukaryota > Metazoa > Arthropoda > Insecta > Blattodea > Ectobiidae > Ectobius > Ectobius pallidus. Next base: position 149,936,626 of record CAXKWD010000004.1, read on the forward strand.
TTGAGGCTTTGATACTCTGAGTATTTTATGTAATTATGCGTGTGCGACAAAATACTCATGTTCCCAGATAGCTTGGAAAAGTCATCGCCTTGACAACAAGCTGTTGTGTGCTTTTACGCTCGCTACAGCACTCATTACTATTGGTGTAGTGAACTGCAGTGACTCAGCCAGTGCTGCGCTGTCCTGATATCACGTCGATAGAATATAGTTTAGGACTGATATCAAGGCTAACTGTAGTGGGAGACATTACGTCACCGCACAGTGGCACAACGTGCCACGCTTGATCCCCCGTGTTATAGAAGTTGTGGGTTCGAATCCCCTGGAAGTACGTTCTTGGGGTAAGGATATGTCGAAGATGAATCACAGCACGCGGTCGAGGTTTACATCACGATTAAAATCGATGACGAATGAATATACCAGAGCTGAAAGGTACTCTTTCTAAACTTGGTGCAGTCTCTCAGAGGACAGTGGTGTTCTTCTTGATAATCTGTCAATTTATTTTTGGTGTGTATGATTACACATATTATAATTTAACCACGTACTCCAGCGTTAGCAAAGACAGTGATTCCATGTGTTTGACCACAAAGTGTGGCTATCTTCGAATAGTTAAAACCGCCAGTGGAGTGTTCACCTTACAATAATTCAAAGAAAGCAGGATTTGGGTGAATATTATAACTAATTTCAAGAACTGGAACTTCATCCAGACAGATTCCATGCACATATGAGAATATTTCTTCCAACATAGTTGTCTTAATGTAGAATCAAAAATCGTTGTTTCAAGTACAACAAGTACCACATCAATCCAATTCTAGCACGAAAAGTACTGGTCTTGGCCATAAAGCAAGAAAATCAATTGTATAGAATGTAAACATAACGTTACAAACAGGAACATATTTCTACAAATGTGCAACTTTTTTTAAATTTTGCTTTAAAACAGATTATGGAAGTACGTTTTATTAAGTTCCTTAAAATAAAATTATTGAAACTATTATTTTATGTAGAATCAATAGTAGATGGTAGACTCAGTTTCAAAAGTATAAGATTATTGTTTTAAACAGTACTTGTAGCATGGATTATAAAGAGTAGTGTAGAAGAAGATACAAGAAACCAATCAGAAGCAAGCTACATTTATGTCTTCCTTTCTACGCCAATGAAAATACAAACTTCCTTCTAATCACTTTACGTTGGTTCTTTAGTTATTTAACGACGGGAATGTACTGAAAATTAGGCCTGTGACCATCGGTGGTGTGCCGGAATTTTGTCCCGCCGGAGTTTTTACATGCCTCTAAATCTACAGATATGGGCCTGTCCCAACTGTGCACGCATATATTAGGGTGGAGTAAAAAATAAAAATTTTATGAATGTTAAGTAAAAGTGCGGAAAGTTGACTTTCGTATATATATTTTACCATGTAAAACAATATCTTGAGGTCCCGCTCACGCCTTGAAACTGACAGATATTGCAACAAAATTGAATAAAGTTATAATGCATTCGTCAAAAATAAAACTTTTATAAATTTGATGTAATAGCAGGGTAATTTTGGATTTTTGTGTATATTATATACCATGTGCAACATTTTAATAACAAACTATATTTAGTGGTTCCGCTCATGCCTTGAAATTTATGAATAATGTGTAAAAATTTAATAACATCATGATGCACCATAGGATGAGACAAAGTGTTAGAAGTTATTATTGTGGAAACATTAGCTCTAAGATAGATTCATTTCTGTATATACACAATTTAACAAGTAAAAACATTTACTTACATAGTCAGAAATTACTTGAGCTTCCGCTCAGAGTATGAAATTTACAGCAAAATCTGAAATTTCAATAAAAAATGTGAACAAAGGTTAAACTTTTACGCTTTTGAGACCTCAAACTGTAACCACATTACAAACAACTAAAGATAGTTTGGGGTGATTTGACTTGACTATTAACTTGACACTTGACGATATTCAAATTTAGTGTTAATTTGTGGCATAAGTTTCCTGGACTCCAATCGGACTCTAATAAATCCATCTCCCTTGGTTGCACCACAAACTAGAGCTAATGCCTCTGTGATAAATTTAACGCATCGTTGCCCTGATGAAGTATGACGTGGGTGCTTTCGGAAATCGAATACTTCAGTAAGTACGCCAGCAAGCACCATTTTCAAAGCTTCACCTGAAATTTCCATTGTAAGAGGAGGTTCTGTTTTTCCACATTATGCCAATCGATGAGCTCCTTGTAGTCTTCAGCTTCGAAATTAAAATTGGAATTGTAAATTTTAGTAATCCAATCGATTTCCTTGCTCTTTCTCCCATAATCCGACGCAAACCTAGCTTTCTGATGAAGTTTCAATAATCTGTAATCTTCGTTATTAATAAATTTTCTGTATTCCCAAAGTAACCATTGTGCTGAATCACTAGATCAGTCACGTATTTCATTTCAGCAGGGAGATAATGTGATTTCTTTATTGCTTCAAAGAGGATTAAAAAACCATCCTTGCAGAAGTGGTGAATCTTAATAATAAACCACATTGGTGTATACACTAATTTCATAATGCATTCTGCTAATGTGTACAAATTCTATGCTGGACTAAGGATTCTCATGTACGATCGCTAAATTCGATTTGCTGTCGTTAACCACCTCGAGTGTGATAATGTTCCAGGTTCTCGTTTTCTCAAAATTTAGAGCACTGACCACTACCCACAGCTTGTCAAACATCAAATAAGTACTATTTATCAGCGTAAGTCTTTATTTATTTCTTATAAGTTATCTTGAATTGGCTCAAACGGTACAATTGGTAACTTTTTCACAATATCTAATGCTGTTCCAATGATTCCACAGAATACACATGGTCCTCTAGTTTTGCCATGGTCCTCTAGATTTGCCATGGTCCTCTAGTTTTGCCATGGTCCTCTAGTGTTCTGGTAGAAGTCTTAATGGAAGTTCGTGTGAATGGAGTTGACATGCAAAGCACTGTAAGGGTTTTTTCTTTCAATACACTTCGAGAAGCCTTAATACTCCTCCATTTATTCCAGTATTTATGTTAGGCCCCTCACATCCAACGGCTACAATGTTATTAACAGAAATCCCGTTCTTTGTTAGGTAGTCAGTTATGCTTCTGAAGATATTCGCTGTGCCACCAGATGAAGTCACATGGTCAAGGTAATTGGATCCATGCACTTCGACTATTGTTTTACGGTATTTTTTCACATAAACTTGCAAGTTTTAACGTTTTATCCTTTCTATATTCAAAGAACAATCCACGTAATATTGTCAGTATTTCTGTCTTTTGTACTTTCTTCCTTTCCTGTTTTTTTTTCTCTCCTATGATTTTGCTTCGATAAAATCACGCATGAAAAATATTGTTCCGTAACTAATCCCACACATTCAATCATAGCACTTGAGACTGCTACTGCAGCCCTTTCTGAAACACCGTATCTGTCACATTTCCTTGCCAATGTTGTTAAAGGAACTCGCATTTGTTGAGAACTAGGTGATGGCTTCGTGGAATATGGTAGTGCATTAATTGTCGCTAAAAAGAGTTGAAGTTAAAACCATGAAAATAATATTGTTAATGTTCATTTCCGATTAACTCGATCTTGATTCTGAAAACACTGGCACTTTATTTTCAGTTCGTTTTGCATCAAGGTCAGAGCGTACCCTCGGGATGAATGAATTGCTAAAATAAAGTTTTTCATCTCTGTTTTTATCTCTGTCTCTGTCTCTGTGATGTCAAATTGAAACTTTTCCGCGATATTTGAAATTGATTTTTGGGACAGAAAAAACTTATAAACGTCATAGTGTTAAAAATAAATCAAAATTTCAAAGAGTCAAGTTCAGAGCGGACACTCTAGATGAAAAGGTAGAATGAAAGTATTTCCTATGACAACTTTCCCATGATATTAAAAATTGCATATCGAAATAGTGCCTATATTCAAAATAAAAGTTACAGAAACGAAGCAAGTTTTGTAGAAGTCAAGATCAGAGCGGAACCTTAAGATGAAAAGATAGAGTAAAACTGTCTTAACTCTGTCTTTATGGTATGAAATGATAACCTATCCATGTTATTAAAATCTAATTAAAAAAAGTATTTTTGTTAATAATTTCACTCCACCCTAACATGTATGCATCCATCTGGGCCCGGATCGAACCCGCAGCCTTGGGTACTGAAATCCAGAGTGATATTAACTGTGTCACCCAAGCCGACATTATCGCTCTAGGCTTCCATGTAAATGTAGGCCTAAACCACGGGGGTGAATTATGGCGAGCATTTTTGGCATGCATTATTTCATTTAAATGTGTACTTATGATATTAAAATCTTGATAAAAAACCACACAACTTTATGTCCTTAACTTGGCTTTGATTAATGTTTAATAAGTATTTATCATATTTAACTTACCAATTTAAATTCACTTTATGTTAAAATGTTTAATTTTACCCCAGGTTGTCGTAGTTACATTCGCGATGCATTATTCAATTATTATATTAGTTTGGAACTTCTCCACTACAGTCAAGGAGCGCTTTATAGCCAACTGTTTTAAATTCCCCTAAGTGCTCACTAAATGTAACTAACTTTCATTAAACCGTTACAGATACTATTTTCACGATATGTCACCTAAATTTGAATATTGGTTTAGAGACTCTAGTATATATGGTAGGAACGATTTTCATTAGCTCGCCTAAGTGCACACAATTAAATCCTCATAAGTGCATCTTACTGTCGTAATTTTTTTTGGTTTCTAAATATATCGTAAAGTTCTCAACGAAATATTACGATTTACAATTTATGTTGTTATATCGAGTTAGGCCTTGTGTTTAACGCATTTAAGTTATCAAGTGCTTTAGTTGAATTATAAAATAATTATTTTGTCTGCTGATAGAGTTATTTAAGTGTGTAATAAGAGCCATTCTATATTGATACACAAATAATTCCTCATTGGTAATTAATTTCGTCATTGAAAGTTGTCAACCAATCACATTCACATTTTCAGATGACGTAATTAATTACGACGTAATTACACTCATTTTATACAATTCAAGGCCCACCAAACGTCACTCTACTGCATTCTGTTGCCGGCATTCATCACTACACCATTTCTTTATTACTTATACTACATTTTCAGTCATATTATACGTTATTACTACGGACAAGTCTTCACATAATATAGTCACTCCAATGATTAGGCACTAGGAAGCTCAATACAAATGAGATGTGGCTTCAAAGGCGGAAGAAGAACGTGAATCCCAACGGCAGAGAAGGTGGAAGAGATGACCTAACTTAACCTGCTGCCTAGCAGATAGAAGTTGGCTCTTCAAAGGCTAGGAGAAGAAAACCAGATTCAAGAATAACCTGGCCTTCCAAGTTGGGGGTTTGGCGGGTGGCTCGTGTCCCCCCAATAAAACTCTATCACCCAGAGAATGGAAGACTTGCCTCGGATTTGGACGGAAATTAGGAAAAAGAAGGTGGCACGACAGACGGACAATGAATTTGGAACATGGAACGTGGGCTCACTCTATAAAACGGGTGCTCTCCAAGAGCTATTATATGAAATTGACAAATACAAAATAGATCTGATTGCACTCCAAGAGACAAATTGGACAGGAAAAGGGTTTATGGTTACAAGGGACATACAGTATTCTGTAGTGGGAAGAAAAATGGGAAAAATTAATTTTGAACTGCCTTTATAGTCAATCAGAAAATTAAAGATACTATCATTGTTTTGAAACCTGTGAAGCAAAGAATGTGCTCTTAGACTAGAAACTAAATTTAAAAATATATATATAATAAATGCACATGCCCCTACAGAGGATAAATCAGAAGAAATGAAAGATGAATTCTATTATAAATTGGAAGATGTATATATATAATCATAATATATATGTATATATAATATATATATATCAGCACTGGATAATGATCTCAAGCTGATTATGGGAGACTTTAATGCGAAGATGGGAAGGAGCAAATAAATATGGATGTAATAGGGAAGCATAGTTTACATGATCAGACAAATGAAAATGGGGGAAAACTTGTATATTTTGCTATTAGCAAGAATATGATAATAACCTCTACTTGTTATATCCATCCTGACATAAATAAACAGACTTCGATATCCCCTGATGAAAATACCAGAAATCAGATTGACCATGTATTAGTTTACAAAAGGCATGCATCCAACATATTACAAGTAAGTAAGATCTAAGAGACCAGATCACTATCTAGTTAGACTTAAATACAGGGCCAGAATAAAATACCAGAAACAAGAAAAAGGTAAAAGACTGTAACGAAGTGGAAGGCAGCGTGACATTATTTAGGGTGAACAATAATTAAACCACTTATTACCACGTTACGTTTATGTAAGTTTTATGCTGGAAGTACGAGTTGGTGAGAGAACGTTCGAGAGTCGGCGCTTGCGCAAGAGTTTGTAATGAACAGAGGGGTAGGGGGAGAACAATTGAGAGAGTATCACGGGGAACAGCGGAGAGTGAGGATCAGTCAGTAGGCAGTATCAGTCGGTATCAGGAAGTGACTTGAACAACAAGTGAATAAGGAGAAGTCGTCGAGCCGAGCGGGCGTAGTCCGTGGCGGGTGCCTTGCGCACCCCGCCATTGGAAGTTAATAGGAGACCAGTGAAAGTTTATAAGAGACAGTTATACCCTTAGCAACCAGGGAAGGCGGTTGAGTCCAGGTAGGTTCCTTCACCAGCATGGACCCTCACATTTACAAGGGCAGGAGATTTAGGACCAACCGTAATTTCCTCCCCATGAGTCACCTAGTCTACTTCAATCAATCTTATATTTTTTAAATATGTCATTTTATCTTAAAATGTTTGTTACATATCAATTCTTCACATAATTACAAGAAAAATGACACCAAACAATGTATAATTTCCTTTAATAGGAACATAGGACTTGAAAGCAATTTTCTCGTAACTTTTATTTATGTATTTGTTAGAAATGTTCCTATTAAAGTAAATTATACATTGTTGTAATTTCCTTTAATAGGAACATAGGACTTGAAAGCAGTTTTCTCGTAACTTTTATTTATGTATTTGTTAGAAATGTTCCTATTAAAGTAAATTATACATTGTTTGGTGTCATTTTTCTTGTAATTGTGTGTAGAATTGATATATAACAAACATTTTAAGATAACATGACATATTAAAACAATCTAAGATTGATTGATTGAAGTAGACTAGGTGACTCATGGGGAGGAAATTACGGTTGGTCCTAAATCTCCTGCCCTTGTAAATGTGAGAGTGCATGCGGTGAAGGAACCTACCTGGCCTCAACCGCCTTCCCTGGTTGCTAAAGGTATAAGAAGAAGTGAGTAAGATCTGCATACCCGGTCATATTACGTTATTTAGACACAGTCAATAAGACAGTGAGAGAAGTGTTAAAAGAAGTTAATCGATCCGTAATTCTTCACACAGAAGTTAATAAGAAGTTGTTCCAAGTTATAAGCAATTAGTACTGGAGTCGTAATGGAAGAAGGTCTGGAAGACGAACTGTAAGAAAGAAGTTTGTTAGGTTAGTGGAACGCATCAGAGGCATACAGTAAAAGTATGTGGGTGGTGTAAGTTCAAAACGCATCACAGGCATACAGTAAAAGTATGTGGGTGGTGTAAGTTCAAAACGCATCAGAGGCATACAGTAAAAGTATGTGGGTGGTGTAAGCTATTTAAACCAACTGAGTGGAGTCAACAGTAGATAGTCGACGTTACCAGTCGACGAAATTGGATGACTGTTGCAGAGGAAAAGAGGAGAGTCTTTTAGGAGCGGCCGTGGAGGGAGAGTCTTTTACGAGCGGCCGTGGACAGACGGTCTGGAACCAGCGACGGGAGAAGAAGGTTGGACGTGGAAGTAGCGACAGGCTTAGTGGCCTGTGGTTGAATTAATCTTCACAAGCCGTGATGGATGGAAGTCAGCAGTTATGCTTGGAAGTTGCAGGAGTCAACAGTAGTCAGTCGGCCTTATCTGTCGACGAAGTTGTATGACTGTTGCTGAAGTTGGTCCGAGGGTGTGATCCTTGGAATTACTTAGACAGACAGGATTCTGTCTTCTCAACCTGTGAGGCTTCGTGGATGCAGAGACCGTGGAATTGGATTCCTGAGCTCTGTATGGTCATCAGCATATGGCAGAAGTTGGACGTCTCGTGGCCCGAGGGTTCGCGAGCCACGTACTACCAACCTTGGATACGGCGTATTGTAGTGGAGATCGTTAAGACTACGAGTGAAGGTACTCTACAGATCGTCTGTATGGGACTTCTGGCAGTGGAAAGGTCATGGTCTGTCAGATGTACGAGATGTCGGCGTAGATATCACATCACGCAACAGATAAGTACATTGAACTAGAGCTTCTTTCCCCCGTACGTAATAATTCAGTGTCGAAATAAATAAATTTGGACCAGAAGAGTTAAATCGACATTCCGTTAAGCAAGCTAAAGAATTTCTCCCCTAGATAAAGATTTCATTATTTCCGAGTTATATAATAACAGTAAAAGTAATTGGGAAAAGTACCTACATCGATATAGATAAAGATAAATGAAATTCATTTGTGTGGAATCTTAACGACGTAAAAGATCTGTAATTGTTGGTCTAAGATTTTCTTGCTGAAAGTATTGGTTTTCTCTACGCATTACGTAAAAAAAAAGATTTTGTTGAAGAGAGAAAAGTTATTGATAGGTGTGTAAAACTCAGAACGAATAAAATATACATGTGTATAAACTTGGTGAAGTGGGTAGCTGAGGTTCTATTAGAGGTCAGCACCGACGAAGCTAAGTATTCTAAGTATAACGTAAATGTATATGTTCGTTAAGGACCAAGTAAGCAGTTATATGCCGAAGTCTGCTGAGTGTTATGAATTATTAAGAAGAAGTCAGATTCAAAAGACGAATCAAGCTTTGGGGCTTTCAGGGCTACTATCCATCCCATTAGCGTTTTATGACAGCGAGGATCCCAGTTAGCACCCACTTGTCTAAATTCTTTTTTTAGGCCTTTAATATTTCCCCGGTTATGAGAGTATGGAAGCGATTCCCCAGTGATAGCCTACGTAGTCTCATGTCAGTGGCTAGCCTTTACATTCATGTTGTAATCGCTAACCTAAATTTCCTTTTCTTTCTTCTGGGTAAATTCTATTCTGTCATCTTTAAGAAACACAGTGAACCTCTTCTAAGAAAGATTTGTTTGAATGGTAAAGTGGATAGGTCAGGTTAGATGAAGAGATTTAGTTGAAAAAGAAAAGAGAATAGGTCTATAGCGAATAAGTTTTGTATTCGTCTTGAATAGATGTTAAAGTGCTTCTCTAAGTTGCAGGAGTGTATTATTAGGAGTGTATGAGAAAGATGTTCAAGAGGAATGGAGAAATAGAAGTGATTGTTGGACGTCAGGATTTCGTAGTCAGTTGAAGTAAAGAAGAAGATGCCAAAAACATGAATTTTGTAGAAACAAAAGAAGAGACGCAGAGAAAATTTGCAGAAAGAAGAAAAGAATAGCATTAAATATACATTTTATATGTTTTGACGGAGAGTTTTAAAGAGAATAGAACACTAGATGGTTTTAAAAGTGTTAAGCTGACAAGAGAAGGATATAATCCCAGGACAACATTGTTCAGAGATACTGATGGAAAGATCTTAAGCAATTTTAATGAAATACAAAATAGAATATTTTAACACATTATTGAATACAAACGAGGATACCAATGACAGAATGGAACAGTTAGAGCATATGAGGCATTGTGATTATGAAGAAGAACAGCCCTGATGAATTGGATGTAGAGATGGCAATATCAAGGCTAAGAAATAATAAAGCAGCAGACATTGATAGAATATCGTCAGAGTTAATTAAAGTTAATAGCAGGCCCATTACTAAACAATTACATGAAATAATAACCAAAGTATGGGAAAATGAGGAATTACCAAAAGACTGGAAGCAGAGTGTAATATGCCCAATATACAAAAACAAAGGTGATAAGTTGACATGTACAAATTATCGAGGCATATCCCTATTGTGTAATTTTACAAAGTTTTCGCCACAATATTAAAAAATAGACTGGAACCATAGACAGAACAGATAATAAGTATATACCAAGCCAGATTTAGGCAGAATAAATCAACAATAGACCAAATATTTAGTCTTAAGGTAATCTTGGAAAAGTTATGGGATTATAATACAGATGCATACCAGCTATTTTTGGATTACAAGGAGGCGTAATGGAACAGATTGTGTGATAGGGACAGATTGTGTAGCATCATGCTGAACTTTGGAATTCAAAAAAAATTGTGAGACTGGCTACAGCAACAATGCATAATACAGCCTGAGTTAAAATGCAAAAGAAGCTTACTGATATGGTATACACAACTAAGGCCCGTTCTTACGATGTCCAGTTAAGTAGGAGTAAATGTTAACTGGTAGTTTATTTTACGGTCGGAGTAAAGTTCCAGTAAACGCTTCTTTGTTCTTATCATCTTCTAGTTAAAGTTTATTCCCGGTTAAAGCAATCAGACAAAAGTCACAGCAGTTGGTACAAGCGTTTCTCAGTTGTTTGCAGCAGTTTTTCATCTGGTTTCATTGTTTCGTGTGATTTTGCAATGGATAATGAGGTTATGGCTGATATAAAAAAAATAAAGAGACACAGCAATTTCTTTTCAAGTGAAGAATAATTGTTTCTGAATGATATCGACGAAAAGCGTCACATAATTCAAACTAAATAAACACACAGTAAGGTGTGGCCATAAGAGCAAAGCTCAAAAAGACGTATCAGAAAAACCTATTGTGAAATATATAACTTCCTCTGAATTTAATTATAGTTTGCAGTACACAGTACGGGCAGTAGTGTGCAATCAGTTGTCTTAGCCTAAAAAGGTCGCATAATTTGCGAGGCAAGACCTAAAACCTAATAAATCTGTGTGTGAATTGTGTAGCTAATAACTACAGGATATATTACGAGATGTTTTCAAATGAAATTATTAGCTCTTAGCATAACATATTAAAGTACATTATATATAGGCCTATATAGTTTATATATTACGCTTATTATACAATTCCTGTTAAATAAGAATAAAATCCTCCTCAAGTAAAGTGGTTGTAAAAATGAAAAGAAAGGTACTACGTTTCGAAACCCCACCCCCGAAGGATAAAAAACCCAAATATGATCTGATGTACGGGTAGAGGAAGCAAATAGTAAAGCAATTGTTTGTCCAAACTTTCATAATAATTTTATCTAGTTTTCAATATTTTTTTATTTTTATTTTTACATATATTGGCATTGTTCTTCATCACCAGTGACATTACGAAAGCAGCTAAATAACTTCATCTCCCCATTTTAATTCAGTTCGCGAGAAGTATAACCTCAAAAAATCCACCGGTTAGGAGTTTACTTGTACATTTTCCTACAGTAAAGATTACTGCCAGTTAAGAGCTTTTTACCAACAGTTAACACCTAACCAGATATTGTAAAATCGAACTGTCAGTAAAGTAACCGTAAAAGTAGCCGTAAATATTTTACTGGAGGTGGTAATAACGGGCCTAAAGGACTAAAACAAGGAGATGGGCTGGCCCCACTTCTCTTCAATATTGCTCTGGAACATGTAATAAAGAAATTAAAAATAAATACGGATGGTACCTTAATTGACAAATCCGTGCAACTGGTGGCCTATGCTATGACATAAATATAATGACCAGAACGAAAAGGGATTTAAGTAAAACCGTTCAAGATCTCCAAGAGTGCTCTAACGATATTGTTTTACTAGTGAACATGGAGAAAACTAAATTGCTAATACAGCTTGAATAACCATACACAACAACCAGAGCAAACAGAAGTAAAAATAGTTCAAGATTTTGCATATCTAGGTGTAATAGTTATTAACACTAATGATGGAATGCAAGAGATGAAAAACATACTATCCAAAGCAAACAAAGCTTATTTTTCATTAACATCTGTATTCAAATCCAAGGTACTACATAGAAAAAGAAAGATAAGTTTGTATAAAACAATAATAAGAGCGATTTTAAGATATTTCTGTGAGACATGGGTAATTACACAGAAAACTGAGAACATGTTAAATACATTCGAAAGAAAGATACTAAGAAGAATTCTCGGGCCAGTGAATGAAAACGGATTCTGGAGAATTAGGTACAACAGTGAAATATATGAATAAATTTTTCCCGGGTAGACAGCCAGGTTTGAAGATCAAGTGTCTCCGACATTTCAGAGGCCCACCCTGCCTCCATCCTCAGGGATACTGAAGTGTCGAGTCTGTCATGCCGAGGTGGTATATATACAGATCGCGAGTTGCGAGGAGTCGACCAATCAGGCGCCAATTCATTTTTTCATCGTCTTTTTTTTCGGCCAATCGGCTTCTACTGTCTTTTAGTTGTTTGAAACAGTGATTCCAGGCAAGGTTGATGCTGAGGCCTCCGTCTCTATTGAAATTGTTAACCTCAAACTTAATTTCGATCGCTTCCTTGATTAATCTGTCCCAGAACCTTGAAGTCTTCGCAAGGATTGTAGTGTTTGCGAAATCAATCCTGTGCCCGGATCCCAAGACATCACAGTCAATGACGGTGGCTTGCTGGTCAGCTTCGACGTAGTCTCGCTGTTCACACGGGTGCTTGTAGAATATTCACTGGAACTACTTAAACCACACTTCAGCCATGATATAATACAGCTATTCCGACACACCCTGACTTCCACATACTTTCTCTACGGCGGGAAATATTACGAACAGACCGACGGGGTAGCTATGGGATCTCCGCTCTCTCCGGCCATAGCTAATCTATACATGGAGCATTTTGAGCAGAAGACGCTTGAAACAGCACCCTATAAACCCACCTGCTTCTACAGGTACGTGGATGACACGTTTGTAATCTGGCCTCATGGACAGGAGAAGCTCCATGAATTCCTCGACCACCTCAACAACATACACCAGACTATCACTTTCACGATGGAGATAGAAAAAGATGGCTGTCTTCCATTCCTTGACATATTAATACAACGTAAGACCAATGGCACACTAGGTCATAGGGTGTATAGAAAGAAGACTCACACCGACCTTTATCTCAACGGCAATAGTCATCACCACCCAGCGCAACGTAGAGGAGTACTTAACACCCTCATCAACAGAGCAATCTCCATTTCGGACAAAGAAAACCTGCCTGATGAAATGAACCACCTGAGGAGGACATTCTTACAAAATGGATTCCATGAAAGGGAAATTCGATTGGCCCTGAAAAGGACCGTTCGTCAGGCAACACCTCCAACACGAGACCCTGATGACACTACAAGCACTGCAGTACTGCCGTATTTCGGTAACTTATCACAGATATTAGCCCGAATCTTGAGGAAATGGAAGATCAGAACAGTCTTCAAACCACCTATGAAGACCAGAAGCCTCTTGAGACAGGAGAAAGACGACTTAGGCCTGAGATCGCCAGGTGTGTACCGCATCCCCTGTGAATGCGGCAGGGCTTACATCGGGCAGACTTTACGGACTATTGACCAGCGCTGTTCTGAGCATGCCCGCTTCATCAGACTCTTCTATCCCGATATATCTGCAGTGGCAGAACATACCATCAACTTGGGATCCGGGCACAGGATTGATTTCGCAAACACTAAAATCCTTGCGAAGACTTCAAGGTTCTGGGACAGATTAATCAAGGAAGCGATCGAAATTAAGCTTGAGGCTAACAATTTCAATAGAGACGGAGGCCTCAGCATCAACCCTGCCTGGAATCACTGTCTCAAACAACTAAAGGCAGTAGAAGCCGATTGGCCGGAAAAAAGACGATGAAAAAATGAATTGGCACCTGATTGGTCGACTCCTCGCAACTCGCGATCTGTATATATACCACCTCGGCATGACAGACTCGACACTTCAGTATCCCTGAGGATGGAGGCAGCGTGGGCCTCTGAAACGTCGGAGACACTTGATCTTCAAACCTGGCTGTCTACCCGGGAAAAATTTATTCATACTCTTCGCCAGGAAAATCTCAAATCTTACAGTGAAATATATGGTATGCATAATGAACCGGATATAATAGAGGTAGTGAACCTAAGAAGGCTGCAATGGACAGGTTATGTTTTAAGGATGGATGATCAGAGTATACCCTTAAAATCATTAAAAGGAAAATATATGGAAAAAGAGCAGTTGGCAAACCAAGGAAGAGGTGGTTGGATGAAGTCAGAAAAGACGGAAGAAGCTTGCTGAATAGTAGGAGCCTGGAAATGGATGCAGCAAACAGAGAATGGTGGAGGCAACGATTGAGAGAAGGTAATGCCCGATTTGGGCTGTAGTGCTACAGAAGAAGAAGAAAGATTTATTTTTACGTTATTAGGAAGTGATATCGAGGTAAACCTCGACCGCGAGCTGCGATACATCTACGGGATGTCCTTCATTCCTTATTTTAGTGAGAATTTTTCAGTGCATTTCCTTCTCACAAAGGCAAATGCACGATTGGAATTTACCTAAACTCTACGTCGTTTCTCTGTCTGTTGTGTGTACACATATACCCGAGAGTTCATCCATGTCCTGTCTAAATATGACGTGGTCCGTAGCTTAATTTCTCCCCCTAGGAGCAATGGTTCTCAGTTCCAGGAAAGGGGAGATAAAAGAGTTTATAACTGTCCTTCGGATAAACTCTATTCGAAGTGTTTCAGATAGAAGGTCGAGATTTTGAAATATTCAGAGTGCACATAAAATTATTTAAGTGAAATCATTGCAGGGACTTTCGTTAATTTTATATAAATTTTCACGATTATTTTCATGTAAACAGTAACTTGTCAACGTGCTTCGTGTTATATCCCCGGAAGATGATTAGCAAAAATACTAAATCTATAAAATCGTCTTAACAACAGCTCTGGGAGCTGAATTGGAAGTATGTCAGTGTGGCAAATTTAAGCTCGAAAATTGGTCACATGCAGAGGCCTTTGATTATTTTATATTACATGCCACGGTTTTTGCAAGCCCTGTTAGTCTGTGCTTTCAGTTTTGGCCCGCGAACAAATTGTGAATGTACATCATTATTGTAGTATCGAGTTAAAACAGCGCGCGTTACCATAGGCATAAGTAACAAATCTTTTGGTCAAATTAAAGAAAAATAATAATCTGGCCCATTTTCCATTTTGTCAGTTAGAGTTTTCAAATGAAATGTCATTTGTATGTTGTCTGGAGGATAGTCCAAGCCGAGGAACCCCGTGGCCAATATAACAGTCACATAGAATCACATTAGGCCTAATATATTTTGAGAATTCTTCCGTGGATGCAAGTAAAACTGGATAATAATGGAATATAGCCACAGCTGGCTTTAATGACGGATATGATTACAGGTTTAATGTGTAATTTATTTGTTTTCACAGAACACCCACAGGACTGGAGGATGTGTCTCGATACCCATATCTTCTAGCAGAGCTTGCAAGAACCAAGGGTTGGACGATGAACCAGCTGGAAAAATTAGCCGGTCGAAACTTGCTCAGGGTGTTTAGAAAAGTTGAAAAGGTAAACATTTTCCTTAGGGTTGTTAGAAAACTCTTCAACTAGCCAGGAAAGGCAGTGAAAATTTATGCCTTTTGTTTTCTTGGAACCTTTCTTTCAGACTTCTTGACAAATTTAATGAATTATCAATTCGTTGAAAATTCCTGAACACAATGAACATGTTTTTCTGTGGATGGTGATCTGGTTTCTCTGCAGCTCTGGTACTCGTGGTTAGGATTTAATAGTGCTTTGTTTCATTCAAATGCATCTTAAATAAATAGAATTGTGATTTACCTCTTCTGTTATTCCGAGAATATAAGTTACCGCATTCTCATTATTATTAAAATATGTGGATCTTCTCGATGGATTATCGTGATTATATTAAATTAGCATCTTAGAAGGAGTCACTGAAAATAAAAACGGCTGGTTAAATGGATAACTTTATCTACTTTTTAGTATTTATACCATCACATCCCTTTGGAAAACATAACTACAACAAAGAACTCAATATTTTAGTAATAAGTTTACAGTAAAAATAAACTATTTAAACTCACAAAAAAATAAATATGCGTGCCAAAAAGAGAAATCCTATTACAAAAGTCACACTCAACGAAAATAGCAAATTTTCCTCCCTCAACTACTGGCTTTACGCACAAATTCAGGCATTTGACAGTTCACAAATTAAATACCAACAAGAAAATTACAACATATTTACAACCACTTTTAAGTTAAAAATTATTCAAGAATACAAAATGTATTTCTGATTAACAATTTGTATAATATGTTTGAAATCCTCTTTTTGTTGTAATTTTTATGTCATCACTGTGCCACTCATATTTTCGGGTACTTCGCTTTCTTGTATACCTGTATTTGTATATTTATTTTCTGGTATATTCTCTGTGCATCTCTGCTCACAAACTTCCGCATCATGGTTATGTTTATCTTTTCTGGGTTCATAAACTTACATGTCTTGTTTTCGTTCTTTATGTTTTGCTGCTATGTATTTCTAAACTCACCCACCCGTATTCATATTAGCGTGCGTTGTCTCCCGCGAGGCTAGTAACTTCCCAGTCACCGCCAGTATCCTGCTAGAGACAGTTGAGTTCACTTGCCATGGCGGAGTAATATTGTGATTTACAACAGCTCCAAGCTAAGTCTCAGGTATGCGGAATGTTTAAGTGAAATTTTCTAATGCGCTGGTGAGTTTCATTTAGCTTAGTTATTTCGCGTTTAGTTTAAATCATTTTGTTTCATTCAAATGTAACTTCAGCCACCAGCTGTTTCATTTTGTTTCCTCAGATATTTTCTGTGCTTTAGTTAATGTTAATTTTCGTTTCGTTTATGCTGAGTTTGCGTGTTTCTGAAGAGAGATGGACAGCCACATTTTGCCATTCGGATGCAGTTGTTTCTGAGCATCCGAGTCTAACCAGCCCTCGTTAATTTTAATCTTGTTAATTTGAGGAATTCTTTCTTTTATTGTTTTTATGTTTCTGTATTTAATGCAGCCTTCAGGTGTATTGATTGGTTACGCTTATTTATTCAGCGTAATTGGTTCTTATCCGAATTGCTTGCTTTCTTATTAATTTTATCTACCTGTATTCATGAAGGATACCTTTCTCTTGGGATGCAGTATAGGTTATCAGCCTAAATGGGTATAAAAGCTAGCACATTACTCATCAGATAACATGTAATAACATATCGAACGTAAATATAAATATGAATGAACTGTTTTGCTTAATCTAAGTTATTGAATTTTTAATACAAGAATTTCTTCGAGTCTTGTATTAGTGTACATCTTCTCGAAAATTATAATCATTAATATTGGTATGGTTGTGTACTAAGAGATCTAATATTAAAATTTCATACTGAATATTTCCAATAATCTACTTGAACTCACACAAAATAATAATCCATATCGCATTACTCTACAAAGAAGCAAAATAAAATAATGTAAACTGATATAACAAAGTGCCAGAAGTGTTTGTTTATTCAGTGATAATTGCATTTATCACTATTAAAATAGGCTAAGTTATTTTTAATTCGATTTCCGCGTTAAGCTCCAGATCGATTCTTTATGCAGTGCTTACGGAATAACAAAGGTCTAGTTTGGTAAGCATATGAAAAGGAATATGTAGGCAGTGTCATATGAAAAGCTACTGTATTGCAACTTCCAAAACCGGATGTGAACACTGGAAATGTTTGCCCTATGGATTCAATTTTTCCTGTAATGGCATAAAATCTTCCAGGGCATGGCTCCCACTGACTTCTAACATTTAAAAACCCAAACAAACCTTCGTTGTGAGCACTGGAGTTATGAATAAAAAACTAATGCAGTGGCTGCCAGTCATGTGATTAGTCTCTAAACATTGCAGATTATGAAATCTCTAAGTTATGATATAGCTGTTGATGAATGATTCAGGATCAGGTTTTTATCGATCACTAAGAAGGCATAAAGTCAATTTAATGAAAATTGTAACCCTATTTTGCTTAATTATTGACTTACGAGCACCAAATTGTAATGACTCTCATGCCGTATAGCATATACAACTATCCAAATAAAAGTTGCTTGTATATGTCCCCTCTATACACAAGTAAAATATTTCGGTGATATGCATTAACAACCTGTACAAAATCCTAGAATAAGCAATCCTGAAATGTTCACCACTGTAATATTGTACATGTCATTGAAATAACAAAACAAGATCCTTCTATTGAAAAAGGAACACACTTCAATCATCATCCCCTTTTTCGGTATGTTCATTAACTTCTGGATCTTCACCAATTGCTACGTTACATACATATTTACTCATAGAACTGATGAAATCGCTCAGGAATAATCCCCATATTACAAAGATCTTGGAGATACTTAAGCTTTTCCTTCTTAATAGGAACATGAGAAGAATGCTATGGCTGAAGTAGCGAGAAAAAAAACTAGAAATCTTGTTCTATTTTTGCGAACAATTTATATTCTTCTAAATTCTTCGGAAGTGTTGTTGTTGTACTTAAAAAGGTGTTCAGGCTCTTCTTTTCTGTACTGGAACCAAGTCATCTGCAGCCAGTTGATGTAATATTTTAATCACCGATAATTTTTCTGTTTTTTTTATCTTGGGGCGCCTCAGTTCTGGAAAGTCAAATGCACCTCTCTGTTGAATTTCAGTCAAATTATAATCTTTGTTCATCATTATTACAGCAAAGAACTATCTTGATGAGTCGAATATGTCAAGAAATTTTTGTTTTTTCTCTACTGAGGCATGAGAAGAGTCACACACCATTTGTGAGTGGCCTGACTCAAAGTACATTTTATGACTGATAGCAGGGTTATCAAGATTCTCAAGAACATGCAGAAACATAACATACATATTTGCATTCCTGATTTATCTGCCCAATGAGCAGGAAAAGAAATAAATTGCAATCCTTGCCATCTGTATTTCTTTGCAGCAACTTCTGCGGATCCACGTTTGGAAATTCTTTCCCTCCACATATGATATTCAGCTTCAGTGGAAGTTGTATTATATACACTTAGGTCCTACACAGCCAATTTTGCTAAAGTAATGCTTTAATATTTGTCTTGGGAATGTAACAGACAGTCTCCAGATGAAATTCAGCTGAATACCTTCTTCCCGATGACATTTCCACTTTAAAACCAACATTATTAGCCATGTCTAAACATTCCGTTCAATGTGAATATCCTGGTCATTACATTTAAGCAGTCATATGAAAAAATCTGTACCATGTATCGCACAATCATTTTTAGGTACATGGAAGAATAAATTAAGTTCAGTGGGAAAAGCGTTTAAAGTGATTCTTTTTGTGTCGTGTGTATTTGGCACATAATTATTTATTTCAGTTTCCATTATTTTATTTTATATTTTTGTGTTTACTTACTTAATTATTTCACTTCAGTTTTGTTTACTTACTCTCTCAGAACTTGTTTTGGGGAAGCCACCTTTCTTTCGTTACTGTTTTGTTCGGGTGTGTTCAATTATTGCCCTTTAGGCGTACAGCGACCTCTTTATTGGTATTTTCGAGTTTTATATATTTTGTCGAGCGCTCCCTAGTGGCCGTTCTCGTATTACCTTGAGTGGGCGGATCTCGGTTGGGGAGTTGAAGTTTGGTGATCATCCAGAGCGGTCATGCCCAGTGCTCCATCACGCCATGTACCAACAAGCCGGCATGTAGCTTCAGTAACAACTCTTCACATAATTACCAGCAGGTATTCTTTTTTGCTTTTCTGAATCAAAGTTAATTTCGCTGGTGGGTTTCTTTGGTTGTGTTCAGTTCGATTTGGGTTTTACCCACCAGCTTTTTGGTTTCGTATGTCGGCCCCTTTCGTAGTTTACTTAAGTTTGACTTTAGCTTCTTTGGTTTTATTTAGTTTTCGAATAAAGGATGGCTCGCCCAATTGCGCCGTAATTTTGTATGAGGCCTTAAGCCACATTTCTATTTTCGCCTTCAGCTTTGTCTTGTTCATTTCTTATTTGAAAATCATTTTGCTCACATTTATGCCTGTACAACATATTGTAACTTTAACTGAAGCTTTATTGTACTCTGGTTTACTAGTGTGCCAGTGACCTTTTGTAATAAAACCTGGTACTGACATTCAGAACAATTGTGTACGTATTCAGATAGCGGTCCCTTTTCCCTCCTACGGGTTTCAGGGCGGGGGTCTATTCTCATATACAGTACGGATCTGGAAATGCCCATATAGCACGCGACATTTTTCTAGGATTGATGCTATCATTTTCGAAGTTTTAAAAATACAGTTGGCACGTTTTCCAAAGTTTGAACTCATGAGAACTGTAATCCTCAGAATCTTTTGTGGCATAACTTGATGGTAATTTTGGACTATTAATATGGGAGCTAATTATTTCCTTTCGAGTGTAATATGACTTACCCAAAGCTGATTTGTACCATCCTCTTTGAATTCTCGAAATTATGTTATTTTCATTCCTTTTAAACGGCATTTGACGAATGAATAATTCAGACAGATCAAATGTTGCAAGACAGAATGCTGACAAACTTGCACTTTTTACTATCCTGGGTTAAAAAAATATTTATTTGTAAATTTTCTCACAGAACAACCTGCAGACGTTATTTTACGTTGTGTGTTTTCCTTCTCCAAAAGGGAACTTACAACAGCTGTATTTCTGTATCCCCAAAATTCTAAAATTGTTCGTGAATTTCTAGCCTATCAGTCCCAGAAAATTTTGATCTGCATTTTCTTACACAGTTTGAACAATCTTTTCATTTATTTGACCGTCCAGCAATAAGTTTGCCTTCAGTTAAGAATAGTACGGTTATTCTTATTGTCGTTAATTTTTCTTATTTTTTGTCATTTTCCCCTACATTTTATCTTCGGTTCAAGTCCTGGTAGTGCAGAATCTTAATTTACTAAAATTGGTTCTCCATCAATATTATAATAATAATACTAGTCTACAGTGATTTTGCTACTGAAACAAAACAAGTGAACCAACACTAATTTGAATGTGCTGATTACAGATCTGAAGTCATTTTTGCTCTACCACGTCACAATTTTTAAATAATTACGATTTACAGTTTTACTCTTAAGTAAATTGTTATAATGTCATTCCATATTCAAATTATTTATATCATATTGTTGTTTTGGCCTCCTTGATTTCATTGGTCAGTTGTTTTAACATTTCAACTGCTTCTCACCAGGTGTATTCATTTTCCCGCCAAAACTTGCTGATTTCCATTAAAGTGGCTTTATTTGTGAAGGAATACAGAAAGCTGAAGTAAAATAAAATATAGTTGATTTAAGTCCATGTAACATTGTGATGTAAGTAAATACATAAGTAAATATAGTGTATGGCTTTTCTGTTAATGTTTTATGCACTTAAATACCAAGATTCAATGTATATTTACATTTGCTCCACATAACCTATATGAGCTTCACCCATGAACGTTAATGTTTACTTTTATTGACGATAGTGTCCATTTCATTTCAGAAGTTCAGAAGTTAATATGATGAATAGAAGAAGCTGTGTGAACCATCCAAACAACTTCTGCTATATCTGTGGGAAATTTACACCACATAGCCAGCGTAAGAACATGACAAGTCAAGTGAAGACTGCTTACAGACATTACTTCGCATGCACCATAGGAGATGATGACAAAGCCTGGGCACCTAATTTTTGTTACACAGTATGTTACTCAGGCCTTACACAATGGTTGTGTGGGAAAAGAAGATCTATGCCTTTTGCGGTGCCAATGATTTGGCGTGAGCAAAAGGACGAAATCTCAGACTGCTATTTTTGCATGACAAAAATTTATGGGTTCTCAACAAAAAACAAATAAAAAAATTGTATACCCAGACTGTAACTCTGCTTTGAAACCAGTGCCTCATGATTCAGAGAATTCTGTACTACTTCCCCCCAAAGATTTCACCCCTGAAAATGAACTGTCTCATGAAGAGGAGGAAGAGACAGAAAGTACTACTGATGCTGATACTTACGAAGGCGAATTAGATTCTTTTAAACCTCATTTACTAAGTCAAGATGATCTTAATGACATAATCAGGGATTTGTCACTTCCTAAACAGAAGGCTGAAATCTTAGCCTCAAGACTGAAGGAATGGAATTTATTGCAGAAGGGTTCCATAGTCACGCATCATCGTGACCGTAATAAGAAACTGGCTTCTTTTTATACACAAGATAATTCTGTGTGTTATTGCAATGATATAGCCTAAATACCCTCACCGAAGAATTAGGCTATGTACACCAACCCCATGAATGGAGGCTGTTCATTGACTCATCTAAATTGAGTTTAAAATGTGTTTTATTACACATTGGAAACAGTAAATCATCAATACCTTTAGCTCATGCTACGGGACCGAAGGAGACATATGAATTCATGGAGATCCTCCCACAAGTAATAAACTACACAACATTTAAGTGGCACATTTGTGGAGATCTAAAGGTTACATCACTTTTACTTGGTCTACAGTTAGGCTATACTAAAAACATGTGCTTCTTCTGTTTCTGGGATAGCCGTGATGACAGTAATCATTTTAGGATTCAACATTGGCCTCCAAGAATTGAACCAACTGTTGGAAATGACAATGTGAAGCACAAGGCGCTCGTGGACCCACATAAGGTATTTCTTCCACCCCTTCACATTAAATTTCGACTAATAAAAAACTTTTTGAAAGCTATGAAACATGATGGTCAAGGTTTTAAGTATCTAAAGAAGAAGTTTGGGAGAGTGAAAAGTGATGCGAAATTGAAGGAGGGAATCTTCATTGGACCAGAGATACGACAGTTGATGTGTGACACTACGTTCAGAACCAAACTGAGCGCTCTTGAACTTGTAGCTTGGGACACATTCGTGCTCGTGACAACTAGGTTTCTAGGAAATTATCGAGCTGAAAATTATGCTGAGCTAGTACATAAAATGCTTAGAGCTTATCAAAATCTAGGTTCCCGTATGTCATTAAAGTTATATTTCCTGCATTCTCACCTAGACTTTTTCCCACCAAATCTCTGGGCTGTAAGTGATGAACATGGTGAGAGGTTCCACCAGGAAATATCAACCATGGAATCCAGGTACCAGGATCAATATGGACCGAGCATGATGGGTGATTACTGCTGGTTCCTACACCGATCATCCACAAGCCGACATAAAAGGAAAAGTCAAGATCTCAAGCACTTTTAAATGGGGTTTTTGGTGCTCACTTCACTTTGTAAGTCTGAATTTACGTATTAAAGTGTTTAAAATAACTTGACATAATAAATATAAATTTATTTCACTTGCTTAATGGGATAGGATATTTATAAGAAATGTCATATTAAACTTAATAGTAACATTATCATAACTCAAAAACCTGACGTGATAGGAGAAATCTGACTTCAGATCTGGATTCAGCACATCAATTACCATATAAAGCACATAAAGTTTCCTCAGTAGCAGACAAAAAATATTTTTTGTAGACTAGTGTAATTTTATTTTCATTAAACTTACAAAAAGGCAATACACAAAGACAGATTTACATACAAATAAGTAAATTACATAAAAAATACTACATACGAAAATAATTTTAACAAGATAAAATTATGAATATCCAAAAAAAAAATTGGATTGGTACTGATTTCAAAGAACTCGTCTAAATAATCAAATGGAAGATCAACAAACAAGTCACAGAGTATTTTTTAAACTTCTCCGCTGGATAATTTAACACGTTATTTGATAACATATTTTAGCATTTCATTCCAACTCCATAATAACTTTTAGAAGACTTGGATAGCTTATAAAAAGGCACGTCAGTACGGTTTCAATTTCTTGTGTTGTGAGAATGTAAATCACGTCTAAGTTGTTGACTTTGTAGATTTTCCTTAGTATACAATAAAACATTATACTGTATATGTATAAATATACAACCTCATAATTTTTAGTTTAACAAACAAAGGCTTGTAGTGTTGTAATCTTTGTGCATCAGTAATGATTCCGATAACTTTTTTTGGAGCAAAAGAATATTATGAGCACGGCAACAGTTGCCCAATGATAAAACACCATAAGAAATTATACTCTGAAAGAAAGCAAAATATGCTGATCTAATGAATTTATCAGATATATGATATTTCACGTTCCTTAGCAAGTAGATTACCCTATATAGTCTATTATCTGAATTGTGCCCTGAAATATTACTCTCATTGTCTTATTCTACAACTGAATTTCCACTGTGAAAAACAGCTTTTGTTGCAATTTATCTCTCATTGTTCAGATTTGTTTTCATAAATCTTCATATTAACTTACAAGAATATTTAGTTTGTACTGAAATTTTTGAGTGAAATTTTGATTTTTTTTATCAATTAATTTTTTTTTCAAAAATACAACATATGTTGCATAGGAAAGATTCAAAAGTAATGATAGTTAATGATAATTAATTTAAGTATTCTTCTAAATAAATTCTCAATAAAAATAGTTTTAGTACCCTCTTAAACAATGAAGCCCTTTTACATTCTTAATATGCACAGATAATTAGAACCCAACTAGGCTACATTGGCGGATTTATTTTAAATTCTACATGATAGTCATTATTCTGTCTCGTGTTAAAAGCATGAAGACTCTTTTCTATACAAATGAATCACGATTATAAAATACAGTCTATTTGTACACAATTCAAATATGAACAAACTAGGCATAGTCATGATATTAACAATTTTAAAATATTCTTTACATGTTTGTGTAAAATGTAAACCAGCCATACATTTGATAATTCTTGTTTGCAGAAAAACACTTGGGGCTGATGTAGCCCATTCCCAAAAACTAATATAATACCTCATATGACTCTCAACATAAGGATACTAGCTTACCCGTCGCGAGTTGCTGCGATCTCAGAAAAAAGGAAATTCAAGGAAAATCGTTGTGATAATAGTCAATGTACATTGTGTCATATTTATTGAAACTTATTCATTTTCAAATGGAGCACATTTCAAAATGTCCTTTTAAGTACGTTTGTTTATTCGAGTGCTTGTGGGTACAATATTTTTTTCTTTTGTTTTTCCGTCTGGTGCGTACACGAATAAATCAGAAGGCTTTCCGACGCGTGAGCTGGCCACATACAACTGTCCATGTGAGAACCACGGATTCTCCAAATCTAGACCATACACTTGAAGCGATTGTCCTTGTGCTTTGTTGATGGTCAATGCAAAAGCGAGTCGCACCGGAAATTGTAAACGTTTGAATTCAAATGGCATATACGGTATTTTAGGGAATGCCTAGATCCTGTTCGAGAGGAAAAATTTATGTGGGAGCACACAGGAAAAATAAGGATGAAAGGGTCTAGCCTCTGGAATTAGAGTGGAGGACCAGTTACACAATTGTAATGAATTGATAGCAGTGGATACATAGGCGCATGGACAAAGGGACCCAACGAATCTTACGTGAAATGCAACTTATAACATGCCCTAAAACTATGGAAACTTTATCTACACGTGATGCAATATAGAAATGAATGAAAATATACTGAATAACAACTCAATTAGCCAATACGCAGAATTCGCGCAAAATTATTAGCACGTGCATGTAAATGTAGGTAATTTACAATATATTGAATTATACACTGAAACACTCGTAGTAGTTGATATTGTAAGTTAATCGATGAGAATTGCTTGTAATATCAATATTAGTCGTAGCAGAATTATGATAGGATGATGCACAAAAGCACACAAACCTAGAACGTGCGTAACACAAAGGTATGTTAGCTGAAATGATTGAAACACTGAAGCAAATGCTGGCGAGCGAAATGCGAGTGTAGAACAAAACTTAATAATTGTAGTTTTGTAAGAAATTCGGGGTTTAAGAACACTATGCAGGCTGACAAAGAACTGAACTGAAGCGTGCATGGACGCCTAGAGCTTTGCATATGAAAAGGGCCCGGAAGAAACACATATGATGAAATCAGCTAAAATTGCTAAGTCAGTAGCGGGAATAAAATGAACCACTATACATGTAGCTTGTACTAACATATATGTTTGGAATACGTGGCAACAGTACATCTTCCCCCTTGAATTTCCCATTAAAATTAATGACATTGTTCATAATATTTCACCGAAAGTCGTGTACTGTTGCAAAGTTGAGGTGGATTGATATTTCGGAGAAGAATGATGGGACCGCCAATTTTCAATGTTAAAATGTGCGGTGGCATACCTGGCAAATCGATTGAATTTTAGAATTCCGTTGCGTAATTGACAACTTCGTCTTGATTCATCACAGTACCATGGACTTATACGTTGTCGCTTCACCTGGTATTCCGTTTTGAATACTGAAATTGATGGCATTGACATCGTTGTTCGTAGCTGCTAATATAACACGTGCACTTAGTCACTCATGATTTTTGGAAATCCGCACGATATTTGGGAAAACATTTTGAATCAGTCCGTCTTTGGTTGATGTCATCTTACAAAAGTTTGTTGGTAATGTGACACGCTGTATAGATACATCGATTGCTACCTTCCCACTCCCAATATCCAGCAATTGTTTTGCGAAACTTTCGGCGGATGCATCATTTCGTAGTTCAATACGCATATTGGTTTTCAAAGTCAATTTCTTTACATGTCGCCATAGAACTGACGATTTGAGACATGCATTAAGTTTATCAGCGGGTGTTGAACGTCGAAAATCACCATACAATAAAATCAGTGCTCCACGAAGGGCTGCTCATTTCCCCTCAAATCTTGCAGTATAAAGCGCTTCCAATGCTTTTTTGTGAGCCATTTTGCATTCGTCCCATATGATAAGTTCACATGTTTAGAGAACTTTGCCCATTCCGGAATTTTTGTTGATAATGCATGTTGGCGTCTCATTGGTTTGCAAATCAACGGCAATTTCAGTGCTGAATGCGCAGTTCGAGGCCACCATCGATTTCACTGATTTGCAATACTCAACATTGATGTGTGCTTCGAACGCCTTTGAGAGTAATGGTGAACGATTATTGACTTCAATGTCATTGTTGCGCACTTTTAGAGTGATGAATTTGCCACCATCTTCAGTTGATCGTCGACGATAGTGTGGATATCCATTACTACCTGTGATAGTATCGGCGTGTAAGTCTCCTGGATAGCGTTTCAGGCACTTTCCATCCTTCATGCACGGAGAAATGTTGATCGCGCCACATGGACCATGAATCATGTTTTTGGTAACGACTTCGAATAAGCCTGGATCAATGTCGACATCTAGTATTTCTGCTGAGATGACTTCAATTTTGTCTGGTGTAATTTTGTCGATCAACCAAATCAAAATTTGTGCATGCGGTTGTCCTGTTTTCTGTCATTCAATGGAGTACATCCAACATCGTGTCTCCCCAAATCATGATGTTTGACAATGAAATCCATCATGGATATCAATTTTTGTTTGAACACACGTGCGATGATGTCATGGCGATCCGAAGACGATTGTCCAGGGAACAGAAGGTCTTAAATTTCATCCCACTTACGTGAATGTTATGAACAAATCTGGACATTCATGTACATAAGTCATTGCATCTTGTGCGTATTCATGTATGTGCCGTGGGCTTCCTGTGAATGTAGCCGACAAAATTACCATTTTTCCCAGATCATTGGGATTGCCATCAGTAGCAAATGCATCGCTTAAATGAATATATTCTTCTGAGCGCAGTTTGGTTTGATACAATCGAATGAAGAGAAGTCGTTCGGTCTCGATTTTTGCATACATATCAACAATGTATTGATGGAACAATTTCCCGACATTTCAAAATGTTGTTGTCTGTGTTCTGACGAATCATCAATAGATATGAACAGTAATTTATGGCACTGACTTTCTTATTGGTCTCCTCATGTGTCTGTGGATTTCTCATTTTCATGTTGAAATGATATACATCCTCTCCTTGTCAGAATAAATTTGGATATTGCAATCCATCGTATGAGCGATGAGTTTCGGAGACTCGCTGAACATTACCTTTTCTGCGATGAAGAACTATATCACGCGAGTTAAATTCTTCGCCAACTATGACGATCGCCACTTCATTAATTTAGGTGGGTTGTATTTTCATTCGTGTTGGCCGACTGGTGATTTGTCAGCTCTAATGACAAGAACGAAATAATCATCTGGAATTCGCTCGAGGGTCGTCCTGAACAGTCGAACTAATTCGTTGTGTTGATCGAATAAATTTTGTAATGCAGCAACAATTTCTCGAATAGTGCTGGTATTGAATTGACAACGTTGAACAACTTGTTCATCACTGGTTCCCATGAAATAAATTTGAAGAAATTTGTGATCTGAGTCCGGCAGTGGTAGAAGGAATCCAGCACGATGATAAATTTTCCCTTGGACTTTGAACGTTGGCATGTAATTGTGACGTATGATTTCTGTTGCACCGAACGATGTCATTTGGAAGCATGAATTGTACATGCGTATGTTCGCCAAGAAATGTTTCGACTGGCTTGTGTCACGTTGATAATTATTCGGGTGGTAAATGGGATCCTAAACCAGGAGACTATGTACTACTGAAACAATCTGTGCTATTCAGTAAACTTCACAACCGACAACATAAATTTAGTTTAGTTTTCAAAGGTCCGCTCAATGTACATGAAAACTTTAGTACAGACACCTTTCAATGAAAAGAGGCCAAGAAACCTAAAAAATTGTGGGAAAGTACCGCAAGCACCTATTAAAGCCATACCATGTTATATCACGGACTGTTTAAGAATCAAAACATCTAAGAGGTGTTTTGTTGTTGTTATTTAATGAACGGAAGTGAAAAAGGACTATGCAAATAATACGTAAGGTACGTTAATGTGATTTTCCTCAGACCTATGTTTCATTCGACATTAATATGACGAATGTATTAATTTAAGGCAATACGAAGCGCCCTCCAAATATATAAGTGAACATTGAAAGACAGTATCGATACAAGTATTACGGCATATAATGTTGTGATACCTTGCAGTGATTTCTGTGTGACGAATGTAAGTGCATGAGCCCACTGCCTTTTCTCACTAAAATTGAAGGGGATAGTTGTATAAGGGCGTAAGGCACATCTTGAATGTTGAGCTTTTAACATTTATGCCTTCTCCTCATATCTCTTAAATACTCAGTGAACAATTTATGCTTGTGAGTGATAACATTGTTTAAAAACATTAAGATTTAACAAAACTATGCTCTTGTGCCTTACGCCCTTATGGAACTAGCCCCTTCAATTGTTTATATGAATTTAAAATGTTGAGATATGCTGATTCCCCTCTGGATTGTACCTAGGAAATGGAACATTGATTTGACAAAGAATAACCACACAAGTATTTGATTTAATTAATAAGATTTTTTTGTTACACTTGTATAGTATTTTGATTTGATTTGACATTTATGATCATATATTATAACAATTCAGTTAAAGACTAGGAATTCTGAAATTAATAAGTTACTTTACCACTATGCATACATAATTCCCATCCTTCCTACACTCTAAATCTATCAAGTATTAGGTATGAAATGAAGCTTAAAGTATAAGGAGTATTGAGAATTGACCTAAAGAGTGTGAGATATTATAAGTAGCAAAAGTGAATAAATAAGTCGACACATGAAAACGAATAAAATATGACAAGATAAGGACCCACTGTCAAATATATGAGTGAAAATGTCACTAATAAGGAAGAAAAGTATTGAATTGAAAATAAAGTAGACACTCAAAATAATTATGCTCAGTAATGCTAATTGACAATTGATATCTTTAAACCTGATTGTGTAGGATTGAGTATGTATATGAAGGTAGCACACTTGAACATGGTATTACAATATGAGTAAAACAAGGTAAAAGAATGTACATGATACCTTAAAAACAGATGAAATATGAAGAAAGAAAACATAAAATTTTTAAATCGATGTATTTTGTAATGAAGAAAGAAATCATATCCATTGTGTGTGATATATTTTTATGTGTTTGAATGAAACTAACAAGTGTAATCCATTTTATTATTTTATTATGTGAAGATGGTAGAAATAGGTACCAGAAGTAACCACAAACAAGTGAAGAAGACTGCTATCAGGTAACTAAGTGTAACAAGTGTGTAATTTTATCAATGTTTATGTATTATGAATTTGCTTGTGAAAACAATTCAATAGTTGTCGAGGAGGAACACAGATAAGAAATTAATACCCAAATTAATGAAGTTTAAAATAAATTTTGATAACATTATATTATGAAGAAAGAAAGAAGTTACGACGAAAAAGGCTCAAAGTAATAGAATTAGAAGAATTATTTGAAATGGGATAAATGAGAGATAAGAAAGGATAATATGAACTGATAGAGAGATTTCGGAAGCGAGACGAATGATAAACTTTTTAAATGTCTTATAATTGAATTTTTCAAACACAATTAATTACGAAATTGTAAAATTTTATCAACCGGCCATTTCTGACAGATGAGTTCAGATAGGCCTCGGGAATATGGAATTAAAGAAAATAAAATACATTTAAGGAACAAAACTTGAACTTCCCGCGACTTCATTGACTAATAAAACTAGCATTACGTCTAAATGACAGGAGTGAACATAAAACAAAGTAGATGACGAGACAGAAGACATTCACACGGACAATTTGATATACAAAACGACTACCTTAATCAAAAGACTTTACAGTTAAATACATATAATTAATCACAACGATTAATTATACCACGACAACAGAGAAAATGACATCATTCGACGCGTAGTCGCAAAAGCAACAGAACTATTGTTATTAGAGACAGTATTAATAGGGACTTTAGGAATTATTAGACTGAATAAAGAATACAATGGAAAATAGGAGGGGCTCCACTGTCTGGAAATATTCCTGTCGCCAACGCCAGAATGATAGATAAGACAAATGAAATCCACCTACTCCTCACTCCCCTTAACGAACAAACATTTGAAACATTAACAGAAAACTTTGCTATTTCCCAATCATGAGCGACTTTGTATTCTGACAGGACCAATGAGCTGTCGACATTATTTTAACCCTCAGAGAAACCCACGCCACGCAAAGGGACTTGAACTGTGACTTCTAGAGAGACTTGACGTGTGCTACGACAGAGAGATAGGCACCAAAGATTAGGCAAAGTGTTATTTTATCCGCGCTGAAAGAAATAGATTAGGCATTATAAAGATAAAGAATAACAGCGCGTTATTACAGAAATACAGTGTGTCAAGTATAACATATAAGTACTCTATAGTGAAATTATACGACGAAATACTTTTATTTGACGACAGGGCGGAAGGATAAGTGAGAAAGGTCACAGAATGTAATTATTATCCGCGCTATATTAAATCAGATAGATAAGATTACAGATACAGTAGCGCGTAAGTAATTGAGGCTAAAATCGAAATTATCATAAGATGATATATTAAATTAAAACCTTCAGCCGAGCCTAGAAATAAAAGTTATGAGATAAACATTTGGATGAACAATTCAGATGTCTGGGTGCCTTGACATTATAAACAAATGATTCGACCAACGATCACTATGCTTTTATTTCCAAGGTATGATAAAAATAGGAAAAGCCATCTGCAATTGATTTGACAACTGAAATGTATTATTGAAAACTGATGCTTCGAAAGCGCAAATATGACGTTTTCTTCCTGTTTTTTACTCATAACTCGCGAACAAAAGCTACAATTAAAAGGTGTACTCTGCCAGAAACATGTGCGGAAGAGCATTCAACAACTGCCCACAGTTTCATGGCAATCGGTTGAATGGTGTAGTAATACCTAAAGGACAAACAGACATACATTTGTTTTTTATATAGATAGATAAATTGTTTTTGAGTGAGTACAGTTCTTACATTTCTTAATACATAATATGTTTCATATTATGATAAAGAATGAAGTTTTGAAATTACTAGAATGCAATGACATTTAAAATGTAAGTTTTCATCAATGTTTAGACCTAAAAATGCTACGGAGTTAGATTCTGTAATCATGTCAGCATTTCGGATGGAAAAAATATTTATTTACAAACGTTCAAGTTAAAATGATTGGGGAAGGTAATTGGACAAAAAGAAGGAATTCAAAGACTAACAAAATAAAAGGGGCCTCAAGGACCTAAAACAAATTATTTAAAATATTAATTTATATGGTTTTTAAAGAACAATAATTGTTTACTTTCCTGAAATAAAGAGACAATTAAAGGAGACGAGCCCTAAGTTTCTACGCTTGGACTGCTTCCACGGTCCAAGACGGGTGGCTGCTAAAATATTAACGCGGGGACTAAATTAATAATCTGTAAAAATTTAGTTTGAAACATTTAAAAGAAAGTACTAGCAATTATATTAAACAAAGGCAGGGATGTTTGAGAGCAGACAAAAACAACGCGCCTAGGCAGAGCTTGGATAGGACGCCATTCCGCTGCACAAAGGCGGGTAAACGAGAAATACAACTTATACGAGGTAAGCAAGAAAACATACACAAGAAATACTACCAGAAAGATCAAAATGAACTGCGTAGAAATCGGAAAAGAAATGAGATTCAGAGCAAATCATATTACAGGGAACAGTCTTTCTACAATGACCGCGGGAAAGCGTCCCACAAGCCACATAATGATTTCATCTTTAGAGGGAATTTACGCTGGGTGCGACTGTATAAACATATCTGCCTTAAAAATATCAAACTTGCTAAAACTTACAGCATACTACAATGCCTAAAGGTACAAGGGAACCCGAATTACGAGCCTCGCTTGATAGCCAGCTGTTATAGAGGGCATAGCGGTGAATTTGGCTGAACATAAAAAAAACATGGTATTTATTTTTTGGTCCGACATAAATAATAAAATGAATTGAAATCACGTCGGGGTCACCAAAAAACATGTTAGAGATTAGGCATAGCGAGTGTACCAAAAACACTTTGTTAACAATTGGCGTATGCAGAACTGACTTCGTACTGGGTCAACAAGTGTCCCAAGTCCCATACGCCATATGCCCCTAACAGTTAATATTTTCTGCAAGTCTGGTGAGGTCGTCTTTAAGACAGGATAGCCTGGTTTTGTCAAAAAGTACATATGATTTTTCAACACTGAGTTTATTTTAGAAATACTTTTTGAGATACAATGCATGAAAATGGTTTATCTCCGTCCTGGGAGATAAACGCAAAAATGAAATCTACCCTCTTGGTAATAAGCTTCAAAGCAGTAAAAACATGAAACAAGACAAATAAATGACTCTTTGTGTTATATAACTTATTTAAGAAAAGATTCACTGAAATGAATGAAGCTTTGAAATTAATAATAGATAACATCAAGGAGGCTTTGACTGTGCCTCTTGTAAAATTAACCATACATACAAATGAGGGTTTTAAGGGAAAGAAAGGAACTTAGCGAACTTATCTTTTGCTTGAATGGAGTTTCCTTCCCCTTGAGTAATTTCATGCTGTATGCTGACTTCCAAGCAAGACAGCATCGACAGATGACCACATCCGACACGCAGCTTTGCCTTCCAACCCTGGTCGAGGGCAGGAAGAAGAGAACCAGGCGATGGCTGTTTCTCTTGCGAGTTGGAGTATAAACCTTGCCAGACTCCTGTTCCGTCTCCAACCGGACAGGGGATGTCTCTAGGCAAGCTCCCTCAAACCATCCACAGACGATGAAGAGGGCAGCTAAAACTCTGGCGGCGACCAGGCTTCTATGTCGGCTCCCCACTGGGCGAAAAGCTGTATTCTTGCAGTGGAAATCTCCGATGGCAGCCAGAGTTCAGATGATGGCTTCTTCTTCTGAGAGAAAGCTCTTTGATACAAGGAATGTATGAGAATGGTCCTTCGTATAGCACGTTGCACATATACGAGTTGAATTCAAGATCACAAATGTTTCTAATTCAAGAATTGCCTTTAACTTGCAATAAATGAAAATAGTAATACTGTTCACTTGAGTGTAGAATGAAGAAATATAAGCACCACTGTCCTTTGACCTGAATTGCTTATACAAAATGGCTGCCTAGCCACGTGAATGCGATCTTGGAAACTTCCTTTAGGCTAGAAGCTTGAGTATAGAGTTCAATGTTCAACACTTAGAATATTCAAAAATAGTTACTTATTCTGTGCCGATGTGCACAAGCAATACTAAGTAGAATGTTTTATTGTAAAAGGCAGACTGTATCGCTTAACAGTAATTACTACACTTTTCAATAAAATGCTTTAGACAAGACGTACTTGTAGATTTGTAGATCTTGCACTATAGAAGACTGCAATATAAGAGTTCTTCGAGTTAACTAACATGAGACTTAATTATTCAATAGTACATGAAGAGAGAGAGTTCGTGCAATGTAGAAGTTCTTCCTTAGCGAGAGGTGTGCACCTTTTAGCGAGACTGAACTTACTGTTACTGGTAGTCAAGACTAGAGAATACTGTAATGTTAGAATTACACTTTTACGAGTATTTTTGCAATGTAGAACTTCTTCAGTAGCGAGCACTTCTAGAAACTGAGTCCTTGAACTTGACCTGATGACTGCACTGTTAAGAGTAGAGATGAGACCTTTCGTTGCTAACAAGGCTTGAACTGTAAAGACACACTTGTACTGTACTTTTTGCTACTGGAAGACAAGACGATAGAGTACTCGACAGTAATGAGCTTACTGAAGGCAGGCAGACTACTTTTTCACCGCCCCTTGAATATGTATAAGTCCGCTAATGGAAGGGTCTAGAGGGGGGTGGGGAACATTGATCACTACAAACTAGAACAATCTAGAGTAATTTTCCCCCCAACCCGTGTGTTACCGCGCAAGAAATAGTGCACGGCAGCCAGCATTGCGTCATTAGTGGAATTACACATGGAAGATTGTGCAACTTAGACTGCGCACAATGATACACAGAAAATAAAGAAAAAAAAATTATTCACATGAAATGTGAACATGCTGGCGACACACAAGGGTTGGTTCACAGTAAAAATGCACATACTTTATGAATAACATAACCCATTCCATACATGGGGAGAAGCAGTTCTTTTCTGGGAGAGAATACCCAAGCACAAAATAATGACCCATATGTTCAGAGGTTGCTTGCAGAGTAAGGCACAAGAGTTAAAAAACACTATTTAGTTCAAGTGATGCACAAATAAAACACTAAGAGTCTAAGCGCTCGCTAAAACTTAGAAGTAGCCTACAGTGTTTTTCTAAACCTGTTACTATAGAATACAAGACTTTTCAGAGCGGCAGGTTTAGGTTTCACTAAGGGAAGAGAGTTAGGGGTGCGTGGCACTTGTGATGAAGTCACTTCTTCCAATTCCCAGAATTTGTCCACCTTGTCTTGTAGCACACAATCTGTGAAATGGCATTGTTGCTTTTTCTGAGAAGGCTTTGAAGAAGTAAATTTCCCAGTGAAAATCCAACCCAGCTTGGTACGTCTCGCTAGAATTCCGGGTTGTATTTGCTGGCTTTGATTCATGAGCACTTTCCAAAACATCTCCGCTCCCAACAATATATCCACTGGTGATTGCTGGTTAAATGCTGGGTCTGCCAATTGGAGAGTTTTGGGAATTTTACAGTCTCTCACTGGAAACGAACTGGAAGGAATATTAGATCCTATGTGATCTATGACTAAGCAATTCAAATTAAAGCGAAACTTGCCACCATAAGAATCCTTTAATTTGATCTTGACATAACTCAGAGCCTCTGTGCTCTTTTTGTTTATGCCAGTAACAGTGACATCAGTTTTAGTCCGTGTAATGTTCAGCTGAGTAGCAAACTCCTTACTGATGACATCATGAGTGGCAGCAGAATCCAGTAGGCATCTGGCTGGTATCCACTGCCCCTTGGAATGCTGGATCTGGACTACAGCAGTAGACAGAAAAACATGAGAGCCTCGGATGGTCATAGTGTTATGATTTAAGCTCTGGACCTCCTTGCTCTCACCATTACTAGAAATACTAGGTTCAGATGCAGTTTTGATGTGGGAAGTAGGATTCTTTGTTACAGAAGTTTTCCTTCTCTGTTGGCTTAACTGTTTTCTCTTCTTTACTACATAAGCCGTTTGAGCTGACGACTTATCTTGAGAAGGCCTATGCAATAAAGTATGATGTCTTTGATTGCAATGTAAACAGTTACGACTTGACTTACAAGCTTTTACATGATGTCTTGACGACAAACAGTTAAAGCACCTTTTACTTTTTTGAACATGTGTCCTACGTTCTTCCACAGATTTGTCCTTGAACGTGGCACACTGGTATAGGGTATGGCTTTGCTTGCATAGGGGACACTGATAAGCATCTACTACATTATATGCTCGAGAAGAGTTAAACTGAACAGGAGGGGCCCTCTGCCTCTTATGTTCATGACCATTTTGCAATGAGAATAGCATCTTGCACTTACTGTTGAGAAAAGTACACAATGAGCTAAAAGTAGAAGCATGTTCTGAGATAACTTCCTTTTCCCATTCTCGCAAAGTAGTAGGGTCCAACTTTGAGGTTATGAGATAAATCAGAAGTATGTCCCAATGTTCTACAGGTTCCTTTAGCGCTTGCAACGCTCTAACCTGTCGTTGCGCATTATCTAATAAGTTCCTTAGAGCAGCGCCATTCTCTGTTCTAACACCTCCAAGTTCGAAGAGAGCTCGGACATGTCGCTGTATGTTCAGATGCGGATTGTCATATCTTTGCTTTAATAGGTAACACGCCACTGAATAGTTGTCACCCGTTATTGGAAGAGACTCTAGTAACTGAGCTGCGGGACCAGATAATGACAATCTTAGATAATGGTGTTTCTGTACTGGGGGCAAAGCTTTGTTTTGGTCCACTAATGAACAAAAAAGTTCGTGAAAGGTTTCCCACTCATCTTGCTTGCCAGAAAATTTAGGCAGTTCAAATTTTGGCAAAATAGGCTTAAAGAGTTCACTAGAATGCTCCGGGGGAGCAGCTTGTGGAGAAAGCACTGCATCTATTTCTTCAAGCCGCTCGCTTTGCTTAATAAAGTCTGTAGCAGCGACCACAGCTTGAAAATAAGTTTGTTCAAACACGTCCCTATCCTTAGCTTGATCAGGGTTGAGCTGTTCGAGTTCAAACTGAATGTCCTCATATTTATCCAGGATTTGTTCGAGCCTTTTTAGTCTTAATTTTAGAACACTTATGTTCTCCGCACTAGGCTCTAGACTAGCTAAAAAGTTTTTAAATTGCGTTACACGCCCTTTATAATTAGCCCTAGCAGCTATTAGTTCTTCCATTGATTTATCAGAAGTTGACATTGTGCATATATAGAAGATATACTAGTATGTAGAAAATAGTTTCTCTCTTTTAGCAATTTCTCTGAACATGTGGGGTCATTAATACAAAATAACTTACAGTTTGTCTTCTTGACTGATGAGTGAAATGCTTGGTTGCTTTGATGAATACTACCAGCTTCATGGTCTTGTTGATACTTGAGTCTTGCTGATAGATTCTTCTTGTATTCTCTCCTTGCGGGCCAAGCATACGTGCACACCATTTACAATATGTATCACTCAGACACCCATTAGCTGAAAACATTGACAGTATATTAGAATTGTGTCAGAATAAAGCTATGACGTCACACAGGTCACTTGTCCCTAAAGTGGTCTTGTCTGAAGCTAATTTAGCACAACAGAAAAAATTTATCATAAATTATATCTTTGAGTTGCCAAAAAACATGTTAAATGACTTTTTGGTCTTTACATAAGTGATATAATAAATTGAGATCACGTCGGGGTCACCAAAAAACATGTTAGAGGGCATAGCGGTGAATTTGGCTGAACATAAAAAAAACATGGTATTTATTTTTTGGTCCGACATAAATAATAAAATGAATTGAAATCACGTCGGGGTCACCAAAAAACATGTTAGAGATTAGGCATAGCGAGTGTACCAAAAACACTTTGTTAACAATTGGCGTATGCAGAACTGACTTCGTACTGGGTCAACAAGTGTCCCAAGTCCCATACGCCATATGCCCCTAACAGTTAATATTTTCTGCAAGTCTGGTGTGGTCGTCTTTAAGACAGGATAGCCTGGTTTTGTCAAAAAGTACATATGATTTTTCAACACTGAGTTTATTTTAGAAATACTTTTTGAGATACAATGCATGAAAATGGTTTATCTCCGTCCTGGGAGATAAACGCAAAAATGAAATCTACCCTCTTGGTAATAAGCTTCAAAGCAGTAAAAACATGAAACAAGACAAATAAATGACTCTTTGTGTTATATAACTTATTTAAGAAAAGATTCACTGAAATGAATGAAGCTTTGAAATTAATAATAGATAACATCAAGGAGGCTTTGACTGTGCCTCTTGTAAAATTAACCATACATACAAATGAGGGTTTTAAGGGAAAGAAAGGAACTTAGCGAACTTATCTTTTGCTTGAATGGAGTTTCCTTCCCCTTGAGTAATTTCATGCTGTATGCTGACTTCCAAGCAAGACAGCATCGACAGATGACCACATCCGACACGCAGCTTTGCCTTCCAACCCTGGTCGAGGGCAGGAAGAAGAGAACCAGGCGATGGCTGTTTCTCTTGCGAGTTGGAGTATAAACCTTGCCAGACTCCTGTTCCGTCTCCAACCGGACAGGGGATGTCTCTAGGCAAGCTCCCTCAAACCATCCACAGACGATGAAGAGGGCAGCTAAAACTCTGGCGGCGACCAGGCTTCTATGTCGGCTCCCCACTGGGCGAAAAGCTGTATTCTTGCAGTGGAAATCTCCGATGGCAGCCAGAGTTCAGATGATGGCTTCTTCTTCTGAGAGAAAGCTCTTTGATACAAGGAATGTATGAGAATGGTCCTTCGTATAGCACGTTGCACATATACGAGTTGAATTCAAGATCACAAATGTTTCTAATTCAAGAATTGCCTTTAACTTGCAATAAATGAAAATAGTAATACTGTTCACTTGAGTGTAGAATGAAGAAATATAAGCACCACTGTCCTTTGACCTGAATTGCTTATACAAAATGGCTGCCTAGCCACGTGAATGCGATCTTGGAAACTTCCTTTAGGCTAGAAGCTTGAGTATAGAGTTCAATGTTCAACACTTAGAATATTCAAAAATAGTTACTTATTCTGTGCCGATGTGCACAAGCAATACTAAGTAGAATGTTTTATTGTAAAAGGCAGACTGTATCGCTTAACAGTAATTACTACACTTTTCAATAAAATGCTTTAGACAAGACGTACTTGTAGATTTGTAGATCTTGCACTATAGAAGACTGCAATATAAGAGTTCTTCGAGTTAACTAACATGAGACTTAATTATTCAATAGTACATGAAGAGAGAGAGTTCGTGCAATGTAGAAGTTCTTCCTTAGCGAGAGGTGTGCACCTTTTAGCGAGACTGAACTTACTGTTACTGGTAGTCAAGACTAGAGAATACTGTAATGTTAGAATTACACTTTTACGAGTATTTTTGCAATGTAGAACTTCTTCAGTAGCGAGCACTTCTAGAAACTGAGTCCTTGAACTTGACCTGATGACTGCACTGTTAAGAGTAGAGATGAGACCTTTCGTTGCTAACAAGGCTTGAACTGTAAAGACACACTTGTACTGTACTTTTTGCTACTGGAAGACAAGACGATAGAGTACTCGACAGTAATGAGCTTACTGAAGGCAGGCAGACTACTTTTTCACCGCCCCTTGAATATGTATAAGTCCGCTAATGGAAGGGTCTAGAGGGGGGTGGGGAACATTGATCACTACAAACTAGAACAATCTAGAGTAATTTTCCCCCCAACCCGTGTGTTACCGCGCAAGAAATAGTGCACGGCAGCCAGCATTGCGTCATTAGTGGAATAGGGATGTAGCTCGCCAAACTTCTCCGACAGATAGCGTGGGTGTACTAGCCGGTATGCGCTAGCCGTTCGTCACTTGTTTTTCCAGTTTTCTTCTGCTGGCTTCATGCTTTTAAATGGCGCTCCAACTTCTCAGTCCGAAAAATATGTTCGTAATTTTATATTTTTATAGAGGACACGAGGCTACTATACGTACTTCCTTGTCTACTGGGCCCTTCTAGAATGTTGAAGTGTCAAAAATACGAAAGAAAAATCACAGCAGATAGGCTCTAAATAACACTAAAAAGGAAGGATTAACGGACAAATATTGTGAGATATTTCCGATACAGACGACATTATTATTTACTCGACTTGCAGTAATATGTTATCAATGTATGAATATTTATATGCAGTGCGGGGATTAGATATTCTTTAATTTTTATATTAATATTAAATTTGCCGTGAGTATCGAGAATATGTTATGGGCCATTTAAAAATAGAGTAAATTACAATAAATAAATTAAAATTACCTAGTAACGCAATGATAATTACAGTACATCGTGTTAATTTTATACCTTTGTTAAACTATATCTTTAGTGAACCTTTATATTTAAAGACCACTTCCCTGTTTAATTTATTTAGTTATTTTAGGCCTATTTATTTTACTTTGCTGTATAAATATGTGTATATTAGGCTACTGTAGCCTTCTATTGCATCTGATATCAAAATATAAATTCTGTGATTTCTAAATAGCCAAGTTAGATTGACGGCCTCGAATAAAAATTGTGACAATAGCGTTGCCAATTTAATAGGCTACATAACTTAACGTATGATAATTATTAAATTCTGCCTTTATAATCTGCTATGTCATGCAATGAAATATTCTTAACAATATTCTGTTTCATAACTAGAAATGAAAATCATGTAACGATGGTCTAGCATAACTTACCGACAATAAAAGGAATAAGAAAGAATGAGGAATGAGAAGAAGAAAAAAAGGCCTAATCGATTCCCAAGTTCCCATCTTTTTTAACTACGAGGGACAGGAAAGGTAAGTTTTCGTGATGTAAATATATTTTAATATTTTGATTTTGAATACGTTTTTAATATGACGGTATAGGCTAAATATGCATTTGATATAGAAAATAAATAATATTAAAAATGTCTGCGAATACACACCACATAAATCAGTGTTTATCACGTATATCAATTAGTATTTTACTGTCTGAACCCTAGAGGTATATTCTTTGAGTTACTTTGAATCATACCCAATCGCCAAATTAGCAGTACTGTATATAAATATTCATATCTGCATAACATTTTGTACGTCGGGAACATAGTAATGTAGTTAATAGCGGGCATTTCTCACAGTATTTGTCAGCTTATTCTTCTTTCTTTTCGACTTATATAGCGTCCATATTTTGCAATTTTTCTTTAAGTTTTTTCACGTAAATATATTCTGGAAGTGTCCAGTATACAAAGAAATGCGCCTAGTAGCGTTTTACCCGCTACAAAAAAAGAAAAGTTCGATCGTATTTTTCAGTCTGCTAAGATTAAACGCCATTTAAAAGCATGGAACCAGCAGACAACAACTCGAAAAACAAGTGACGAACGGCTAGCGCATACCGGCTAGAGCAGTGGAGACATCTGTTGGTTCTGGTTCCCTACATCCCTATTACACATGGAAGATTGTGCAACTTAGACTGCGCACAATGATACACAGAAAATAAAGAAAAAAAAATTATTCACATGAAATGTGAACACCAGCCATTAAAGGCAATTCTCCACAGGATCGGCCATTGAAAAGAGAGGAAGATGCCGGAAGTCACGTGAACTTCATGCCGGGACGAAAGTTAGCTTCCGCCACCCGTCGCCATAGTGCAGCACCTCTATAAAGAACAAATGCGCACGGTGACTGGTAGATTGCGCCACAATGGCGAAGCACGAGTGAAAACATTAGAGTGGTTGCCATTTCTAGCGAGTGGCTCTGAGCACGGACAGAATGGCAAGCAATTTTGTCGGCGACATCAGCCGCCACAACATGCGCTGTTATTTCATTCAACATCATAGCTTATAGTTAGGGACCGGATTTTTAGGTCTTTAAAAGCACTGTTTTAGGTTTTCCATTAGGTGAAATAGTTTTTTTTAGGTTTTTTTGTCCAAAATATCGTTTTCGGGTAGAATAATCGGTGTAATAAATTTGAATGTGCTACATAGGATTGAATACATAATACTTGTAAAGTTTAACTTCAAAAAAATGACTTAAATTTGTGTAAACTTGTTTTAAGACAATGTTATACAATTGAAGAAAGAAAGCATAAACAATCAAAAGAAGCAGTGAAAACAAGATTGCTTCACATTTCCTGGTTACAGTATATCACTAAATATCTTTAAAGATGCTCAACTGTGAAGTTCTTCCTGTTATCTCTTAGTCAATAGTTAATACTGTATCTAGACACTACCCTTCTCAGGATTCGAATCCGATGCTTCTAATTTAGTGAGTAAAATATTTCATGGTTGGATGTGGATAATGTGAAACTGATTATTTTCCTTTTTCGGTTGTTACGCATGCTAACCGCACAACAGATCAACTAGGGAAGAAAACTTCCTCCTTTTCTAGAAAGGTAAATAATACGTGTTTCTGGCAGGCATGACAAAATTTTACTTTGCCATCTGTAGTGAAATTCAGATCGTCGCCAATCCACTGCCGTAATAAATTCAATTTAATTTGTTTCGGCATAATTAACACTCCTTGTTAAAAACTCACAGTACTAAAGGCAAACAAAAAACAAGCTCTTTAAAACACAGAAATCTATATCCCTGTTCGTACGAATGTTTTAAAAGGAATACGCCGGTACTCTTTTCCTCTCTTGATACTGTCCATTCTAGACGACAATGGGTTGAAAGAAACGCTGGGTGGTATTAATTTCTACCCGACAAAAATTATTCTCTCCCCGCAAAATATCGATTTCTCAACTGACAAACAAAAAATACAAAAAAAAGGAGCCTAAATTAGATATTTTAGGTTTTATATCCCGGTTAGGTATATTTAGGTTTTTATACCCCATTTAGGTATTTTTAGGTACCACAGAATTAATGTGGGTGAATCCTATGGACATGATTCGAAAAAGTGTATGAGCGCTTTTTGTATTGGAAGTAAGGAAAAAAATAGGTAAAAACCTAAGAATCCGGTCCCTACTTATAATATAATTATATAATATATGGACCAAAGTAACGTATCAGGTGATACGTTGTTGTGATATCATTAAGTAATATCTGATGAATAAACTAGCCTTTTCACATACATTTTTGGGTCATTTTTATTAATTTTCGGGTCATTTTTCTGTATTCTTCCAGTCATTTTATAGCTCATTTTAAAAGTATTTTTAGGTCATCAAAATCCGGGCCCTGGTAACCAGTCATATGAGAAAGAGATTCCTTCTGGTTGTGTGAATCGAAACCTGTCTAGTTCAGTTGATGGAGCTTGAACGTAGAAAGCCGAACGACAGATAAATTTTTCTCCTAATATCT
The DNA here is from genome assembly GCA_964059195.1 of Ectobius pallidus. NCBI lineage: Eukaryota > Metazoa > Arthropoda > Insecta > Blattodea > Ectobiidae > Ectobius > Ectobius pallidus. The sequence continues at coordinate 149,979,814 of CAXKWD010000004.1, forward strand.
TTGTTGCCATTTATTTCTGTTACTCTCTCGATTATATTGTAGTTTTTGTATAAACACGTTACTAAATGATATAAAAATCTTGAAAATAGTTATGCTCAAAGTATTATCGTAATACCGAGATGGTAGACGTGATAGGTGAACTAAATCGCCAAACCTTGTTACAATCATTAGTCCTAGTGCCCTAAATCTGTGTTATGTGAGGAATATCTTTAAAATCTCGAACTTCTTCTTGTATAAATTGAGTTATCAACTTTTATTAAAAATGTATCTATTCCTAGATAAATGCGGATGTTTACAGATTGTTCATAAGCCTAATTTTAGATACCTTCTTCACAGATCAAACAAGCAAAATTATATTTTAATCGAAAATGCAATTGTATATTATGTACTCAATAACTTGGTTTTGTTTACTCTACAATCTAGTTTAGCTACATTTCATAATGTTTAAGTAGTAAAAAAAATATTACTTCACATACACAGATAAAATGTATCTCTCAAATGACTTTTTTGTTTCAGGTGAAAGAGGAAATGCGAAGATTAGCAATAGATCCTTATGAAAACTGGATTCCCCCATCAGATCTCCAAGGTTATAATAAGGACGGTTGTCTGGGACGATGATGTTTGTGCAATACGAAATGGTCAATTATTTCAACAATTTATATTGTTATTAGGGACAGAGAGACTCCTAGTTGCACTCACGGACTCAAAATAGAAGTTCTACGTGGAATAATGGCTCCATAAACTTCTACTTCAGGATGAAATAGTGGGGAAATAGAAACAATGACATATCTGCAGTGAATCACGAACATGGACATGTCTTTTAAAAACTATATCTTCAAATAAACTATTTTATAATTAGTAAGGAATATATAAAACTAGTAATTAAATAATTCATAAGATTTTCTTCCGGTTATTACAAAAAAATTGTAAATAAAAAAATACATTCCTGAACAGAATGTTATCATAAATATATTCCAATGTGTATACCATCCTATCCTTTATACGCAAAACGAAACTTCAAATATTGATTTTATTATGGACATAACTTCGGACATATTTATATTTGACAATCCATTACAAAACTTAAAAGTACTTAGGCTCAGCGAATACCAGTAATAGCCTTTCATACTCAAATGTTCGGTTCAAACTAGTGTATATTGGATTCTAAGACCGCGAAATATAATTTGCCACGCAGGCTGAACAGTTTGTGTGGCTCACTTCGTATCTAATCCCATGCGACAAAATGTTTGCCACAGTGACTGAACGGTTTAGGTATTTTGGCTCACAAGCCAGTCAATATCTAATGCAATACGATAAAGTCGTCTACCCGTGGCTGAACAGTATGTAGGCTCAGTTAGTATCTAATTCAACCAGCAAAATGTCACCTGCCCTTGTGGCTGAAATGTTTATATGTTTAAGTTCTTATCTACTCTGACCCGACAAAATGACATCTTCCCTCGTGTAAGAGTTCGTATGCATCAGATCATATCTACTCCGACCGGACAAAATGTTGTCGTCAAACATTTTTAGTTGACAGGTGTGTTACCACAGTATAATCTTGTATTGGAATTCACTAACGTATAGGCACATTTGTCGGTTCGGTGTTCCCACCACTTACACTAAACCTATCATATATAATACTGTCGGGGAAAAAACAAAGAGAGTCTAGTTTGAAGAGTTTGGAGTCTCAAGAGTGGCTCATGAGATTACGTTAAAATAAAGATTAAACTGAAGCTATTTTAAAGCCATTTTATCTGATAACAATATAAAAATTTTCGGTTAAGAGAAAAAATGTTAGGGATTATTAAAATCCGTCAAAAGTACCGGTATTCTTAAAGGTCCGGATTAAAAGTGAAGTTCAAATATTTATTGTAAAAAAACCGCTAGTGCAATCGTTTTCAAAATTTAATAGGCCACGCATAGGTTTCTTGTAAATATAATCCTTGAATTTCATAATTATTTTATTTTGTTTATTTTTTTATGTTGTTTTCAATTTTCCAAACCTCTCCTAAAACCCCTGCTTATAGCCTAAAATTATCGTTTAAATTGCCAATGTGGTTGTGATTATTCAATTATTAGCAATCAAATATAGTTTTAAACATTCCAAACCAGCTGTTTTTAAAATTGATTTTATTTGTCAACAAGTTTTAATCCCGCGGCAGACAAGAGACCGGTTTTGGGTGATTGGAGGAAATGGGTTGGAGTGTATCGGCCAACACTCGCCTTCTGACCTCAGTTAGCTTATTTGGTCTGGTCTGGTCTTTTCTACACTCATTTCTCTGAGGAAGGCCGCAGAGATGTCAACGACCGAAAGCTTGGATACAATATATCCTTTTACTCGGCTTATAGCCCATGAAACCATCTTTAGTGATCAACGCCGAGAAAGCCTCAAGTATTACGTAATGAGAAATCATGTTTAGTAATTATTTTGGTAATGAAAACTACTTTGCAATTCATTTTAGAATTTTAAACAATGAAAACATTTTCGATACATGATTTTAGTTTCTCACTTCTTAAGTATATACAAGTAGGCCTAAGTGATAGAAGCGTATATAATGAATCTGTCCGTAAATAGTTTTCAACAGTGAGAGTATAAATTCAGGTAGTCATAAACTGAAATAACTAACTACCAGAATGCTTTAGTTTAGTCCAGTTGTCTCCAAATCGCCTATTTTGTGCGCGTGCAAACAGGCTTGCACCGTGCGACCCCTGTGCACCACGTTACGTCAGTCTGAGACGAGGTTCCGTTGGCAGGGTGGGTCGTCTCTTTCACCAACTTCTAAGCATTAAGACGGGTGTAGACCATCGACCCCTACATCTATGGTAATATAATATATACAACATAGAAGTTTGAGTGGCGTTCCCCCGAACTATATTTCCCCGACTGCACAGACATGTTGATAGTATTTTGTCTATGTGCAGATCTACGTACATATGCGAACATTTTTTTCCACTGATGAAAATAAACAAAACCCGCAGCAGAAGTCAACTGTCAGATGAAAACGTAAAATGTGAACTTAGACTGGCCGCTGCACAAATATTGATTCCAGATGTTGAAAAACTAGTGCATCAAAAGAGACAACTAGCTTCCACTAGTGAGTGATTTTGAGCTTTATTTGAGCTATTATTTAATTCTGCTGTATTAGATGGAGATTATAGTTTCTCTGAATTTTCTTTGAAATATAACTATGGTATTAATATTTGTGCTCGATAATATAAATGTGGAAGTGTGTCATTTAAAGGAAAGAGTTTAGATTTTGTTTTCATTTCACAGAACTTGTCGCATTACAATTTAATTATTATAAAATTGAATAAAATCAGGGAATTTTCAACTATGTTCAAAACGACAGAATTAATTTGTGTGTAATATTTTGCTAGGAATATATTGTACATTATTTGCATTGTTACAAACATCAAGACTTCACGAATGCTCTTTATAGAAAACATAAGTAAATGATAATGAAATAATAATGTAGGCCTAATAAAACATTTTTACAACAATCATCTGTAGATATTCCAATGTAATCTGTGAATTTTAAAAGCCTAATGAGCATGCAGCCATTGAACTCAAGAGAGGCAGTATACCACGCGGTGTGTGCACACTAAATGATTCTAGCGTGCAATGGGTAAGCTTGCACTTATTGCTGTACTCACTGTGCAACGAGTTGGTGGCCGCTGGAACTTTAGTCAGTGATAATTGCAATTATGATATGCAAAAATTAAGTTTTTTTGTAGTCGGTCTCCGGAAAAAACCAAGAGCTAATGTTTGATAAGCATATGGCATTGTAAAGGAATGTGTGGGTACGGTATGTTCCTTCTCCGGATTGTGCAGTGACTCATGGAAGTACCGTTCCTCCATATATTTTAAGGACAAATTTAATAATAATCTGCACTATTCAGTTCTTAGAAAAATGTGTACAGTAATATTGGGGCAGTATATCGGCCATCAGGTCAATTCGTCTTTGATCTTAACGCAGTTTCCATCTACCGTACTTGAAATGCCTCCTCGACGGAATTTTGCACAAGGTAAGGTTCTAATTATTATTAGCGAGATTTGCTTTTTCCGGGCAGAAAAAGAAAAGTGCAACGACAAACGTTATCCGGTTTACGACTTTGTGGCTAAGTGTTTAAACGTTGGAGTGAGTACAGTGAAGAGATACGCTTCGGAGTACAGTGAAAACATAGCCAATGGAAGTTGAACTCAACCTGCAAAGACTCTCGCCAGGACGCCCAAAAATAAATTGTGGGCCAGTTCACCATTGGTGCTATATGGAGGTACATCCATGAATTTTACATTAACAAAATGTTACCAACTGATCCGTGTAGCCGGATCATGGGTTAGGATTTAGTTGGCATAACTGCTTTTATAAAAAAAAAAGATTAGAAAAGAAACTGGTCTGCGTATAACTCTGGTTACCGGCGGTTATTTCTGAACACGTTCCATGCACGGGGTCTATCGGAGCTCGCGTATAGCTAGTGTTGTTGGATGCTGGATTTCGCCGCGAGAGCATGTAGCCAGGAATGTCCTTATTGATGAGGGGCGTGTCAGCGTTCTACCGTCGCGTGTGACTGCTGTTTCTGGGTGAGATGAAACCATTTTTCTTCCTTTAAGTAGCATCATTCTAAATTATGAATAATTCAGTCATCTCACCGTTTTGGCCTGTCTAAATTTACGTAATTCTACATAAATCTTGCTTTGGTAAATTTCATCTTTTGTTACGTGATTTGGCATTTGAAATTTCGTCCCTCTAGCAAATTTTGTTTATTTAATAATTTTCGTTTTTGACTATTTAGCTTCAGCTATTATTCAGATCTCTCTACGCGAAGCAGTTCGTTCCGGTAACCAATACTTAAAAGTTATTTTTCAGACCAGCATCTTACCTCAAAGTAAAATTAGAAATCTTTATAAGTAACAGAATTTTGTATAAAAGAAAATAAATTGGCAGAGATACACATGATAGGTACTTGGTACATTAAATTTTGAATACTGTAGAAAGCCTTAATGGGGAATTATCTTGGTAAACTGTTGTACTGGGATATGGAAACTTATGGTTAGGTTAGTGCATTACAGTGAATTCTTGTGGGAACAAAGAATCCCTGCTGATTCATTTCTAGATATTACCAGAAAGAGATAAAGTGCTCATTGTAGGTAGGTTCCGTAATAGCTGATTTGTAGGTCACATAAAGGGTGATTCCAATTTTGTAATGTTAAACATTTACATATGGTCCTATGTTTCTAAACCGAACTTTAGGTTGCAGAATATGCATTATCCAAAATAAATAACAGTAGTTGTTCCAGTATAGTACTGATTATATTATTATGAACTTAAGGTTTCGAGTTATAAGGAATCAAGGAAAGGATGTACCAAGGATATAGATTGAGTAACTAAAGATTCCGCCTGTAAAATTGTAGAGAATAATTCACTTAATAACCTTTTGGGGAGGGTTATGTATGGAAAGTGTATCTGCTGTAAATATATTTGATGGTAACATTTGAAAAGGGGTTATATTCAGTGAAACTTATACTGGTCTCTCTCTTTTAAATTAATTTATTCAAGCTTTTATATTATTGGTATCTGAAATAATAACCTAAGCATTCGCCATATACAGAGTGAATATAGAATTCTAGAACATATTTTGTGGGGAACAGATTTTAAAATAGCCTTTGATATATTTAGATAAATGCATTATTCGATTACACAGGCTTGAGATTACATGGTGTATTTCTATATATATATATATATATATATATATATATATATGTAATTTTTAATAATTTAGGGAGACTTGTGATAACTTGGTCTCGATTTAACTTTGGAATCTGATTTTCTTATATAATATCAATTATAGATCACAATTTTGTTATCAATAAATCTGTCACCAAAACCTCTGTTCTATCTTATGGTAGAAATCGTAACTTATGTTTCCCAAATTCATATTTCAGAATTTTTTATTATTACTGGGGTTTCGTGGGTTCAGCATTAACTCGTAGCAGGGCGTTTACACAATTTAGGTAAAAATGTTCAAAACCAAGATCTACTTCATAAGTCGTATGTGTTCTTCCAACATATGCAAGAACGTCCTTCATTAACTGAGGGCGCAACAAAAACGTGTTATCGCAGAGAGTGGTTAGGTTTTGACGATCATTTTTCTAAATTTGCGCTCTGTTCCGGTTAACTAAGATCCCAAAGTTTTTGTATGCTTTTCCAGATTTTGTATTAATTAACTTATTTCTATTTTTTCCATTTTTTGGATCTGCTTCCTAAGTGTAGGGCGAATCAGCATTTTGTATGGGCATTAATAGTAGTACTGCTTTTTAACATTATAAGAATACTTACCTTTATGCTTTGCTTAACAAATTACTGGCTTGAAATTATTGATTTCGCTTGGTTTTCATAATCACTTAGGTCTGGGGTTCAACATTATTAATGCTTTGGCTTCACTATTCTAATCTAACTTTGATCAATTTTTCATCCAGCTTATTCTAACCTAACTTTAAAATATTTTCGGACTGGCTTTCTTTGCTATTGAATTTTCAAAAATGAGTAATAGAACTTATGTCCCTATAGAATTTCTTCTGAAAGCAGACATTGTTTACGAATTACTTATCCGAGGAATTAAAGCGAATTCGGATGATTCAGTGTCAAATTTGTCCAAAATGTTAAAAGACAATTTATCGATTCCGGTTGATTCTACTCATCTGAAAGATATTAAAGTTGATGACGAAATACAGATTCTAGCTTCTAAAATTGAAGAAATTTCCGAACAGTGTCGTGGACTTGCGGAGGATGGACAAATTTCTCAAAAGCAGACAAGACGCCTTATGGCTAAATTTGACCACGTTTCAAATAGAATTTCCGATTTACTACAGGCGGGTTTTTCTCCGGATGACGGTGAGATATTAAATTCACTCAGTATGGAAATTGGGCTAGAGAAGCATAAAATTAAATTGCACTTGACGGAAAATCTTAACAGAAATTTTGAAACTAACCATTCGGCGGTAATGGCAGCTGTATATATGGGATCACCTAACCATTTTCTTGGTAATGAACCGGTAGTTACTAATGAACTTCAAAATTCATCACAGCCGTTAGTTACTAAATTACAGTTTGACCTTAGTAAAGAATTTTGTAAACTTCCGCACCCTTTTGGTAAACTTTTGGATAAATTAGAACAGTTTAGTGATAATACATTGCAGGAAATAGTTCAGTTTTTGCTCTTTCTCTGTGAGCTTAATACTCAGGTCGAAATGTTTGGTTTTTCCCAGAAACAGATTATGGCTTTGTGCTTCGCTCGCCTAAAAGGAGGTCTTAAGCAATTAGCCGGTAGTACAGTTAAACTAGATAACAATTTAAATTACTTTCATGAATCAATTCTTGATTATTATTTTCCATCCCGAGCTCGCGTGCGACTTATGAATTAATTCTATTACAGAGTCCAAAGGGAAGGGGAATCCTTTTCTGATTATGTAAACCAAATAAGATCTTATACACAAGTTTTCCGTGTAGATAGTTCTGAAGCTCAGGTGGTGAAGAATATTTTGGTAGGCATGTCGCCCCAGACTAGGAACATGTGCATGTTTGAGAAGAAGCCTGCCAGCTACGAACAATTAGACCTATTATGTGCTCAGTTACATACGATTCATTTTTCTGACTCATTACGATCGGAAGGTGTAGGCCATATTCCCACTACTTCTAGAGGGAGTGATTTGAGTAATCCACAGGAAGACACAACTTCGGCCCATTATGTAGACCGTAGGACTTGTTATTTTTGCAAGAGACAGGGTCATATTCGTAGATTTTGTCCCAATAGGCCATCTTGCAGCAGTAGGCAGAAAACTTATGAATTTAGTCGGACCTTTTATTGTGAGCCTGGGACCTATTGTTTTTCTATCGATAAGGCTGAAACTCGGCCCGTGTCCAGGGATTTATCGGCAGATGTTTGCCGTATATTAGATTGGAATGTGGGATCTTGGAAGTTGTGGATCTCTTAGATAGTGGGTCTACAATAAATATAATGTCAGAAGTTATCTACAATAATTTGAGTAGTAAGCAGAAGAAATCCACATTAAACAATGAAAACATTGCATGCTTAGTTGCTAATTCTTCGTCCATGAAATTTTTAGGCTGGACCATTTTGAAAATCAAAACTGACAGGTTCTCTTGGAAGGTTAAATTTTGGATTGCGCCTCACTTGTCTGTCCCTTTAATTCTTGGAGTGCCTTTTGGGGAAGATGCCGGTGCGGTTTTGGATTTCGCTAATGAATGTGTCTATTTCAAGTTTTCCCCGGATATTAGAATTCCTTTCTATAAAGGAGCTTTTGTAGAGAAACCTGTCTCTTGTAAAAAAGGGGACGTGTTGTTAACAGCTGACTCAGGGATCGATTCCAGCTGGGATACTAAGCCATGGGGTTTGTCGTTTAGTCATTTAGAACCTGAACAAAGAGAAATCTTAAGTGGGATTTTGGAGGCTTTTCCGGAAGTCTTGACCACTAAGTTGGGCCTCACCCATTTACTTGAGTACGAGATTGAGTTACTAGACAACACTGCAGTGCGTAGACCCGCATACAGACTTTCTCCTCCCAAAATCAGTGTTATGAAGGAGTTAATTCAGGGAATGTTGGACGACGGTGTAATTACCACTTCTAATTCTAACTACAGCAATCCCATGTTCCTGGTGGAAAAGGGGGAAGGGAAGTACAGACCTGTTGTCGATTATAGATACTTAAATTCTAAAATAAAGATAGATTCAGTATCGCTGCCGGATATTCATTCTTCCTTCAGTTGGTTCGGGAAGGCTAAATACTTTATCTCGCTTGATTTGAACCAGGCCTACTACCAGATACCCTTGTGACCTAAGTCTCGCAAATTAACAGCATTTAACACCGATTGGAATTTGTATGATTTCACCAGAGTCCCATTTGGGTTGGCCACTGGCGCCCAGGTCCTACAAAGACTGTTAGATCATATTTTTGGAGATGTAAAGTTTAAGTTCGTATTCCACTACTTGGATGAACTGGACATATATTCCAATAGTTTCAAAGAACACATGGATCACCTCGTGCTAGTACTGAAACGTTTGAGGGAAACCGGATTGACTGTTAATCCTGCCAAGGTAACCCTGGCCACTTCTCGTCTCTCTTTCTTGGGGCACGTCGTATCGGCGGATGGAGTCACCATCGACCCCTATAGGACGAAGTCTATCGGAGAGTATCTTCCCCTAAGGACGTAAAGGGCGTGGCTAGGTTTCTTGGGATGATCAAATTATTTCATCGCTTTATCCCCAGCTTGACCGATCTGGCTGCTCCTTTGAATGTTCCTCGGAAAAAGGGGACTAAGTTTCATTGGGGAGCAGAACAACAACAGGCTTTTGAGACCTTAAATAGGATGGTAATGAACCCTCCTATACTTAGCATTCCGGATTTCTCTAAGAGATTTATATTGCGGACGGATGCTTCTTCTGTGGCTTTGGGGGTAGTTCTTCTTCAAAACTTTGGAGAAGGGAGGAAACCGATAGCCTATGCCTCAAGGACTCTCACAAGTCAGGAAAGAGCCTACTCTGCCTATGAGCTGGAGGCGTTAGCGGTCCTCTTTGCAGTAGAGAAGTTTAAGATGTATCTAGAACACACCGAATCTGACCTGGAAACGGATTGTCAAGCGCTGAGCTGGGTCTTGGCAAAACCCAGAACTACTGGGCGACTTGCGCGTTGGGATGTTAGACTCTCTGCCTTTAAGTATTCGGCAGCGCTTGGAAACGGATTGTCAAGCGCTGAGCTGGGTCTTGGCAAAACCCAGAACTACTGGGCGACTTGCGCGTTGGGATGTTAGACTCTCTGCCTTTAAGTATTCGGCACGCCATATCAGAGCTTCTGAAAACGGTGTGGCTGATGCCCTATCTCGCATGTTTTCTGTGGAAGGGAATCAGGAAAGCCAGGGGGAAAAGGTGGAAAAGGCTCCGTGTATTGGTGAGAACCTAGATAGCGCAGTTAACCTGTCTTTGGCGAATGAGAACTTGGTGAATGGTATTCTCTCCGATTTTCCGCTGGCCTTTAAGTCTATAGCCATACATCAGGAGTCGGATCCTGAATTTAGCCCTATCATTAAAGACTTGCAAGAGGGCCGTGTTACACCGGGCTACACCCTAAAAAAGGGGGTTTTGTACAGTGCTGACCGCCGCCTTCAGGTTGGAAAGATTATCTTACCATCGGTATTGATAGATATGGTTTTCAAATTCTTTCATGAATCTCCTGTGGGGGGCCATTTGGGGCTTTTCAAAACTAGAACTTAGATTCGAGAGAATTTCCTATGGAAAGGCATGGAGTCTGAAATCCGAGCACGTATTCGAACGTGCGACAGGTTTGCCTCGGCTAAGCCTACGCAGGCGAGCAACCTGGGATTCTTAAGTTCTCAAGTCCCTAAGGCTCCTATGGATCGGCTCTACATTGATTACGTAGGTAAATTCCCCAGGTCACGGGATGGGAATCAGTATATTCTGGTTGTAGTCGATGCCTTTACCAAGTTTGTTTGGCTTTTCCCGGTTCGTGACGCTAATACCCGTAATACCATTCAATGTCTGAAGAGGATCTTCTCTGTGTTTGGATTCCCGAAGAACCTAGTTTCGGATAACGCAAGTTATTTTGTGTCTGCCTCCTTTCGGAAGTTTTGTTTTGACTTGGGGGTCCGTCACTGTACTACCTCTCCGTATTATCCTCAGCCATTGTTGGCGGAACGGGTGAACCGTAATCTGAAGAGCGCCTTAATAGCCTATCACAGCCAGGATCAGACGTCTTGGGATCAGAATTTATTCTGGCTCCAAAACGCCTTTAACTCGGCTCGTCATGAGGCTCATGGATTTTCTCCTATTTCTTTGACCCTCGGGTTTACTCCCAATAACCCGTTGGCCAATTTGTGGTCTCTCAACGATTTATTGCCAGAACCTGATAGGGCGGAAATGGTCAAACAGATGTGGAAAAGAGCAGCAAATAATCTTCAGATTTCTCATGTAAGGTCTGTTCAAAGGTACAATACGAGGAGAAAACCTGTTCCATTTAAGGAAGGTGATGCGGTATGGGTAAGAAACTTCCCTAGGAGCAACGCAGCCAATAAGGTGGCGGCCAAGTTGTCAGAAAGTTTTGTAGGGCCTTATCGTATCTTGACCTTTCTCACTCCCGTAACGGTGTTGTTACAGAAATGTCAAGACGGAACCCAACGTAGATGTCATGTTTCACATTTGAAACCTGGTTTGGTCCAACCTTAGATGTATTTTTTAAACTATATTTTGGGGGTAAAATATCAGCTTTCTTGTTTAAAGTTATTATATATTGTTTTCTGTGAAAATGGGGATATTTTGAGCCTTAACCTTGTGTTAATTATTATGTAAGATACTGGATCTTATTCGCTGTCTTAAATCTGAAAAGAAAAGGAATGTTTAGGATTTATTATATTTATTTTGGAGAGTCTGGATTTCCGGGATTTGTTTTCTTAAATAAATTAACACCGGCTTCCAACTCCGTTTTTTTAATATAATTTATTTGAGAGGTAAGATGCTTTATAAAATGTTGTTTGCACCCAGACTGTGCTGTGTTATTTCTGTTGCAGTTTGCTATGTACTCCCCGAGAGACATGGATGTTGCTCGAGTTTCTACAGCTTAATGTACTGGACCTAGTATGTGGGGGGCCTTATCCTCTGCTTTCGGTGCTCCGCCTGTCGGAGTCCCGTCTTGTGCCATGTCCCTCATCTTGGTTCCTGCTCGGGAGACGTCCGTAGTACGGGATCCTGTAATACAAAAGAGGAAGCATTCTTTAGAGATGACGCCTTGTTGCTGGAGAAGATGGGATGCAGAAAGTTGGTGTTGCATCTGACAAAGCTAAGCTGCTTTGGGAGTGAGCAGTTTTACGAGGTATGGTGCTGGATCAAGGAAGTCTGGACTGCTTATTGATATTGGGAGTGAGCAAGTCCACAAGCAAGGAGTTTTGGAGGAAATATGCAAGAGTTCAGGTAGAGAGCATGCTGTGTGCATTCTGGAGGCATGCTGAAAGCAGAAACAAACCGTTAATTGTGAGCCATGTTCATGCTACTCGATTGAGTCTATTTTCAAGCCATGCAATCCGAACGCATCTGGAAGTGATATCTCATCTGGGAGAGTTCATTATTAATTCACATGGCGGATTTCATCAGTAGCAAACTCACTGTGGTGTTACCATGCGTAAAAAGACTGGTTAACAACTTACTAGACGGACAATGGAACATCGTACTAATTGTCACTTCCACCATTGTTACCGATTACCTAGATCCTTTGTGTTCTTACTTCCAATTTTTTTATTTTCCATTGGTACCTTCCTGGGCGAGATTTGCCTTCCGTCGACCCCTTCTTCCAAGCTTTTGAGTGATGCATTGGCTCTTCTGCTACTTCATCATCACAAGCATGGGCTTAACTGGATTCATCAAGATGGATTGGGCAGTTTCCATTTCTAATATCATATTGCATCCTGCATTAAGTTACTCTTCGTCCTCCTGCAGTATCAGTTTCTGCACTATCCTGACCAAATTGTTGGATGGAGGAGATACTTTGCTGCTCCTATGGATTCGCCGGGCACTCCTGTGGTGCTGGCGCTCAGAAGATGTTGATCTGTTCCTGTTCTCAAAAGGCTGGATGCGTCTGGACTACCATGGTTTGGTTTCCTCTCTTCGGTTGGTGCTGGTGCTTTTTCTCCCGCCCCGGGGGGAGATCACATGGTGTAGTTAGTGTGTTGGAACTCTCCGGAGTACAAGAGTTACTGAAGTTTCGGCGACATGAGCCAAGACGTGGAACTCTCGACGGTGGTGGTCCTCGAAAGCGTGAGATTAGGGTTTTTAGTGTATATTTAAAATGTTGTGCATGGGGTAATTTATTTAAATGTGTGTAGGGGTTTATTTTATAAGGTGGTCGATTTACAAGTTCTAATTTGTAAATAAAGGCTGCGACTTTATTTTTTTTTTTTTTTTGCTGAGGGGGGAGTATGACCCGTATAGCCGGATCATGGGTTAGGATTTAGTTGGCATAACAGCTTTTATAAAAAAGATTAGAAAAGAAACTTGTCTGCGTATAACTCTGGTTACCGGCGGTTATTCCTGAACATGTTCCATGCACGGGGTCTATCGGAGCTCGCGTATGGCTAGTGTTGTTGGAAGCTGGATTTCGCCGCGAGAGCATGTAGCCAGGAATGTCCTTATTGATGAGGGGCGTGTCAGCGTTCTACCGTCGCGTGTGACTGCTGTTTCTGGGTGAGATGAAACCATTTTTCTTCCTTTAAGTAACATCATTCTAAATTATGAATAATTCAGTCATCTCACCGTTTTGGCCTGTCTAAATTTACGTAATTCTACATAAATCTTGCTTTGGTAAATTTCTTCTTTTGTTACGTGATTTGGCATTTGAAATTTCGCCCCCTCTAGAAAATTTTGTTTATTTAATAATTTTCGTTTTTCATTATTTAGCTTCAGCTATTATTCAGATCTCTCTACGCGAAGCAGTTCGTTCCGGTAACCAATACTTAAAAGTTATTTTTCAGACCAGCATCTTACCTCAAAGTAAAATTAGAAAACTTTATAAGTAACATAATTTTGTATAAATTAAAATAAATTGGCAGAGATACACATGATAGGTATTGGTACATTAAATTTTGAATACTGTAGAAAGCCTTAATGGGGAATTATCTTGGTAAACTGTTGTACCGGGATATGGAAACTTATGGTTAGGTTAGTGCATTTCAGTGAATTCTTGTGGGAACAAAGAATTCCTGCTGATTCATTTCTAGATATTACCAGAAAGAGATAAAGTGCTAATTGCAGGTAGGTTCCGTAATAGCTGATTTGTAGGTCACATACAGGGTGATTCCAATTTTGTAATGTTAAACATTTACATATGGTCCTATGTTTCTAAACCGAACTTTACGTTGCAGAATATGCATTATCCAAAATAAATAACAGTAGTTGTTCCAGTATAGTACTGATTATATTATTATGAACTTAAGGTTTCGAGTTATAAGGAATCAAGGAAAGGATGTACCAAGGATATAGATTGAGTAACTAAAGATTCCGCCTGTAAAATTGTAGAGAATAATTCACTTAATAACCTTTTGGGGAGGGTTATGTATGGAAAGTGTATCTGCTGTAAATATATTTGATGGTAACATTTGAAAAGGGGTTATATTCAGTGAAACTTATACTGGTCTCTCTCATATAAATTAATTTATTCAAGCTTTTATATTATTGGTATCTGAAATAATAACCTAAGCATTCGCCATATACAGAGCGAATATAGAATTCTAGAACATATTTTGTGGGGAACAGATTTTAAAATAGCCTTTGATATATTTAGATAAATGCATTGTAGATACTGAAAATAATTTATTCGATTACAGAGGCTTGAGATTACATGGTGTATTTCTATATATATATATATATATATATATGTAATTTTTAATAATTTAGGGAGACTTGTGATAACTTGGCCTCGATTTAACTTTGGAATCTGTTTTTCTTATATAATATCAATTATAGATCACAATTTTGTTATCAATAATTCTGTTACCAAAACCTCTGTTGTATCTTATGGTAGAAATCGTAACTTATGTTTCCCAAATTCATATTTCAGAGTTTTTGATTATTACTGGGGTTTGTGAGTTCAGCATTAACTCGTAGCTTGGCGTTTACACAATTTAGGTAAAAATGTTCAAAACCAAGATCTACTTCATAAGTCGTATGTGTTCTTCCAACATATGCAAGAACGTCCTTCATTAACTGGGGGCGCAACACAACGATTGAAAAATTAAGAGAGAAGATTGAAGAAAACACACCGGATTTTCCAGTTATGACAACTCGAACGTTGCAGAATATTGTAAAGGAGATAAGATTTCGTTTCAGAAAATTAAACCGAAAGCCAGTTCTGATGGAGTCTGTTTCCATCGCAGCTTCCAGAAATGAGTTTTGAGGAGGATTCGTTCTTTAATGTCAGAGGCCTATAAAATATTTTACACTGATGAAACCTGGTGTGGACAAAATCATACAATGAACTACGGTTGGCAAGAGAAAATTGTTGATGCCCTGAATTTTGCAACCTACAATCAGAATCGAAAGGTGCTTCAAGAAGTTGGCGGTTGGCGAGGTGGCTTTAAAACTCCAACAGGGGCGGGCCAACGAGTTATCATACTTCACATCGGCATCGAAGACGGATTTTTCCCAGGTAGTGAGCTTTGTTTTGTCGAAAAGAAGGGGTCGTCCGACTATCACAACGAAATGAACTCCACGCACTTTCAGGAATGGTTTCGACGTATTGTAGGAATTTTTCCAAAGAAATCTGCGATAGTCATTCATCAAGCTCCCTACCATAAAAAAACTGGACTTTGAAACCAAAAATCCTACCATGTCATGGTTGAAAAGGGATATTATAGAATGGATACAAGAGAGAGATATTGATTTTTCCACCACACAACAGACTATACACAACTTACAAAAGCTGCATTAATCCAACATGCCAAACCTCATTTCGGAGTTCCAAAAAGTATACTAGAAAATATTATTCAAGAGACCAACCCAGATGTCAAACTGCTATGGCTTCCAGTAGCCCACTGCGAATTAAATGCCATCGAACTAATTTGGGCGTGCGTTAAAAATAATATATCTAAAATTAACAGGAGAAATGCAGCTGAAAATGGAAATAGTATAACAGTGACAAGAGATGTATGTAAGGAGATATTGCAGACAGTTACGCCCTAGCTGTGGAAAAAATGTGTAAAACATGCACAGAACATTGAAAACCATTACTGGGAAATGGCAGACGAAGCTCCACTTCTGCCACCGGTTGTTGTAAATATGCAGGAAGACTCCGACTCAGACACTGACTTTGACTTGTACATAGAGGGAGATATGTCTGAGATAGAACATATAGATTAAAAAAAACTAAAAAAAATGAACGCAAAAAAGTATAAAACACAAAAATACAAAAGCAAATTTCAAATCTGCCATTGGAGGTCCAAAGCCCTCATGAAAAAAGGTGATGGGAATTAATCATATTATGCATGTACCAAGCGGGAAAATAGGGGTGGATTCATGAGATACGGAGGTCTGGAACGGGGTGCACTCAGCCTCGTGATACATACTGAGGAGCTTTTTCATAAAGAAGTAGTGGCTCCGGTTAGGTGTAGGCATATAACTACAGACCACTGGCAGATGACGCAGCCGTCGGATGGTAGGCCCTGTCTCTCAAGGGATGTAGCACCACGGAAGTTTTAAAAATAAAAACTAACGTGAAAATGTTTTCATCGTTGTAACGTGGTTGAAGGTTCCCGCGATCTCTCGGCTCAGTTGTTTTGGTCGCCATTAGTGTTGGTGCTGCTATCTGCGTGTCTTGGCGATGTACTATCCTTCATGGCGAAGCATTAAGCAGATCGTTCTAGGCCATTGCCTTGTGAAGTTGGTTGTGTTCCAGCTGAGGAAGTGACCTTCGCCTTGCACGTTGTGAGTTAAGCATACCACTATGAATTTGTAACATTAATAATATGTGATAGGTGCCTTCTGCGCCAAGAAAATATTATTGATCCAGTATAACAAGAATAGGAACTGAAGTAAGCAGATATAAAGTATATCCCTTTTCTATTCATATCAGATATATGGATGTAATTATTGCCTTAATAGGTTGTTCACGGGCATGATTTTCACTTATCAGAGCAGGGTTTTTAAATATTAGCATGGGATAATGGAAAGATTGTGATAATGGAAAGATTTTTAATATGGAAGAAGTTTCAGCTATGCCATGTTTCTGCATGTATGACGTCATGCTCGCTCGATTAAACCGGTTGAGTTTCGCCTGAGGTGACCTGTGACGTCACATCTTCGTCAGCTTAATATGTTTCTTAAACGGCTTAATCTAAATTTGCTCAGTTTGCCTTTAGCCTATTGATTTTCTCTATATCATGGCCTATCATTGTATTCATGGAATTATTGCTTTTTTATGTCAGATATAAATACGTCTTGCAAAAATGCTTTGTATGGAAAGTTCAATGTCTTGCTATCCCTGTAGTAATTCTCGTGTTCTTATAGAGTAAAAGCTACCGTGATCAAATGTTGAAATACTATTTTGCCTCATGGGATAATATCGAAATTTTGATCTCCTAAAGAATTATTAAGTGGGGTTATTTTCTCAGGTTTTGTACTCACGCCGTATGCAAATTCTGTGGATTTTCAAGGTAGTCCTTTGCTTCTACATAATTTTTTTTTCTGCTTTATTTGTTTAACATCAGTTGGTGCTATTCAGACACATAAATTTTCTCGGGTTAAAAATCTACGGAGTAACTTGTATGGCCATTTTCTATGGGTTCAGAATATTCCTAGAAATCCGTTAATTCTTTGAATTGTCTTTTCATTGATTTTGGGGTAATTTACAGATTGAGTATAATAATTACTCTAGGCCTTTAGGAAATTCTATATAACATTTACTAAAACCAGTTTTTTGTTGTTTCAAAATTTGGATTTTTGTAATTGAAATTTAATACACTTTTTTCATTTTATTCAAGCACTCTGCTCATTCAATATTATGATCCATAATACAGTTTTTGTGTTTTACAAATCTTGAGATATATTCACCTTAATCTGTGATACACTTTTTATTGAAGTTTTCCCCTTGGAAATTCATATATAGCAATTGGTAACTTAAAATTTGAAATTTTCAAATTTTATAATTCACTTATTGAATCCCAGATAGATATTTTTCAAATTCAAATTTTGAAATCACTTGAATTTCTGATAGGCCTTTTATTATTGTGCATAACCCTTGAGAAAATTGAATATAGCATAGTTTGTAATTTTCCAATTTAGTAATTGAGTTATTGAATTTCAGATAGATATTTTTCAAACTTAAATTTTGAAATCACTTGAATTTCTGATAGGCCTTTTATTATTGTGCATAGCCCTTGAGAAAATTGAATATAGCATAGTTTGTAATTTTCCAATTTCGTAATTGACTCATTGAATTTCAGATAGATATTTTTCAAACTTAAATTTTGAAATCACTTGAATTTCTGATAGGCCTTTTATTATTGTGCATAGGCCTTGAGAAAATTGAACATAGCATAGTTTGTAATTTTCCAATTTTGTAATTGACTCATTGAATTTCAGATAGATATTTTTCAAACTTAAATTTTGAAATCACTTGAATTTCTGATACGCCTTTTATTATTGTGCATAACCCTTGAGAAAATTGAATATAGCATAGTTTGTAATTTTCCAATTTTGTAATTGACTTATTGAATTTCAGATAGATATTTTTCAAACTTAAATTTTGAAATCACTTGAATTTCTGATAGGCCTTTTATTATTGTGCATAACCCTTGAGAAAATTGAATATAGCATAGTTTGTAATTTGCCAATTTTGTAATTGGCTTATTGAATTTCAGATAGATATTTTTCAAACTTAAATTTTGAAATCACTTGAATTTCTGATAGGCCTTTTATTATTGTGCATTACCCTTCAGAAAATGGAATATAGCATAGTTTGTAATTTTTCAATTTTGTAATTGACTTATTGAATTTCAGATAGATATTTTTCAAACTTAAATTTTGAAATCACTTGAATTTCTGATAGGCCTTTTATTATTGTGCATAGGCCTTGAGAAAATTGAACATAGCATAGTTTGTAATTTTCCAATTTTGTAATTGACTCATTGAATTTCAGATAGATATTTTTCAAACTTAAATTTTGAAATCACTTGAATTTCTGATACGCCTTTTATTATTGTGCATAACCCTTGAGAAAATTGAATATAGCATAGTTTGTAATTTTCCAATTTTGTAATTGACTTATTGAATTTCAGATAGATATTTTTCAAACTTAAATTTTGAAATCACTTGAATTTCTGATAGGCCTTTTATTATTGTGCATAACCCTTGAGAAAATTGAATATAGCATAGTTTGTAATTTGTCAATTTTGTAATTGGCTTATTGAATTTCAGATAGATATTTTTCAAACTTAAATTTTGAAATCACTTGAATTTCTGATAGGCCTTTTATTATTGTGCATTACCCTTCAGAAAATTGAATATAGCATAGTTTGTAATTTTTCAATTTTGTAATTGAATTATTGAATTTCAGATAGATATTTTTCAAACTTAAATTTTGATATCACTTGAATTTCTGATAGGCCTTTTTTTTTATTGTGTATAACCCTTGAGAAAATTGAATATAGCATAGTTTGTAATTTTCCAATTTTGTAATTGACTTATTGAATTTCAGACAGATATTTTTCAAACTCAAATTTTGAATTCACTTGAATTTCTGATAGGCCTTTATTATTGTGCATAAGCCTTGAGAAAATTGAATATAGCAAATTTTGTAATTTCAAATTTCGTAATTTACTTACTGTATTTCAGTTTGATACTTTTTTCAAATTCAAATTTTGAAATATATTTCCCTGGTCTCTAATAGACCTTTTTCATTCCTTGCAAGCATTTTGGTTATTCAATATATTCATGCCTAATTCAGTTTTTTGCAATAAGTATTTCGTAAATTGAATATAGTTTTGGTAATTCAGTTTTTGATAAGTCCTAATTTTGCTATTTTGTCAGTGAAGTTCAGATAGATATTTTGATTGAATATAAATATATTGCACATTTATTACAATATCTGATTATTCCCTTTTTGGGGTTTTTCTAATTTTTGAAATTTTTCATACTAAGTTTTTGCTACTCATTTTTCATCCTATATGAGTATGTTTTGATTAAATAAAATTTTGGTAATCAGGGGCTTTAGTATTTTTCAAGTTTGGAAATTATTTATCAGGTTCTGGATAGGCTGTTTAGTTGCATATAACCATTTCACTTGGTTTAAATTAATTCTTGATAGCGAACTGTGTTCACTCTACTAATAATGAAATTTTCTTCCTGGTCAGCGTATAGTGTTTTACTCTGATGCTGACTTATTGCATTCCTGGTAGGATAGGATTGATTATTGGAATTTCTAATAAATAAACCAGTGGTCTTTGGATCAATTTTATTAAGGATTAATTGTACATAAATATAGTTCTATTTAATAATATTGGATATATGTTAAATATATGCTCTTGATTGTGGGTCAAGTTAGATGACTCTTTTTCTATAATTACAATTTGGTATTTAACCAAGTTATGAATTGTTGCATTGTTGAAAATGTTCTTGTTCAATTGTTATTTGATTAAATTCTATTGTTCAAAAGAAATTTCTTGCTGTAGGGTTTATCTTCATTTAGTATTTTCCTCCCTTATACTGGTGTGTACTGGAAAGGTTAGATCTACTCCTCAAGGGCATTTTTCCTCATGCTTCCTTTATTAAGTGTTACCTTGATCTTTGATTGAAATTGTCTGATAGTGACTTACGATTTTGAGACTTAACTAAATATAAAACATAATTATAATTAGTGCAAGCTTAAAACTTAACTTAGTAAATTCATACACTAAACATATTTCGAGCGTTGCATGGTAGCAGAGCGTAGAATGGAAATGTTAGATCTACTCCTTCCTCTTCAAGGACGGGGGGGGAGGAGATTTTTCTGTCAGGTCTTTTCTAGATTGCTCTTTGGCCGGCACTTTTGTGTCGGGTTTGTTTTTCTACTACCTATTTATGGTCTTTTTCTTATTTCCTTCGCTTCTGGCCTGGGAATTTGTTGGTCATCCGGCTTTTCTCTGTATGGTCTCGGTAGGCGATTTCTGGCGTAGCCGAACTGTCCCTGTAGTGTACACAGGACTGTTGGGTTTGTAGGCCTGAAAGATCGGCATCCCAGAGTTTCCTGGACTTTATACGCCTTTTGTCTTCTATCCTCACTCATAAAGTTTTTTGGCCGCGGTGTCTTTTTGGGTTTTTGGTTCGCTTGGAGCGATTTGGCGGTTGACCGCTGTCGTAACCGAACTGCACCTGTAGGTGTACACAGGTTTGGTCATCCTGCATGCTCGGCAGTGGGCATGCGGAAGAGCAACACCAGCTGTAGGGAATTTTTTTTTTATTTTTAGGCGTCTACTTCAACGGTCTTCTGCCCCTATTTCTCTTGGCGCTCTGGATTTTAGGCACCTTTTCAGTAGCTATTCCCAGACTTGTTCAGTTAGTTTCTCTTCCAACTATTTCTAGCGTTGCATCGTTTAACTTTTAACACAAATTGCAAATTTGTTTTCATTACCAAAATAATCACTAAACATGATTTCTCATTAGATATTATTAATAACAACTAATCAGTTATCAAAGGATCTACCAAAAACTTGAACATTTATTTATTTTTCAGTTTTATTATCCCAGAAATATTTTAAAATGCAGTTTTAAAAGGCATATTTTTTAAATTTTAACTGGAGTACCTCCCGAACTCGATTGGCTGGGGGTACTCCATTGCTGTGATCCTCTCCAGAATGAGATCCTGTGCCTTTTCTTATTGGTGTTTTACATTATTGTATCCTGATATAATAACTCTGAATTGGATTTATAGGTTTTATAAAGCACTTTTCAGGGTTTTCATCAAGTGAAATGTTTTTTTAGGTTTTTCGTCCAAGTCATCGTTTTAGGTTATAACGAGTCTTCAATATGCTACGTAGAATTCCACACATATATTACCTATAAAAATTAACTGAAAAGTTGAGTTAAATTTTCTGAAATTCAAGTAAGAAAGCCTAAACAATCAAATGCAGCACCACAAATGAGGCATCTGCTCGCATTTCACGTGTACAATAAAATTAAAATCAGGTAAACTGATGTAACAAAGTGCCAGTATGTTTTTGTTTAACCAGTTATGATTGCAATTATGATATGCAGAATACAAAAATAACACTGGTCAACAAAATTTTAACTTTTTTATGTTATAAGGGAAACAATGAGTGTGTCTGACTTACTTTTTTGTGCTGATTTCAAATCTTTTTACAGAACTTTTCCATCACCCAGGGATTTTGAGTAATCGCATGGAAAACATTTTTCGTGTCTATACACTTAGTATTATGATATCTTAACTGAAATTACATTTACCACCTAAAATTTATGAGAAATGGATTTTTGGCTGTACTTCGCTTGAGGAACATCTCTCTTCAGTGTCCAACAGTAGTCTGCCAACATATTTGGACACCATTTACCCTGGTAGCGCCTTTCCATTTCCGCGATGTCCTGGTGGAAACGCTCCCCGTGTTCGTCGCTCACAGCCCCTAGGTTTTCAGGGAATAAATCAAGATGGGAGTGCAGAAACTGTATTTTTAAAGACATTTTACATCCCATTATCTTGTAGTTCTCAATCATCTCACTGATAAGTTCTCTGTAGTTATCAGACCTGAAGTTTCCTAGAAAGTTTGTGACAACTTTTTTGAAAGATTGCCATGCAGCTGTTTCTTCCAAATTTATCACTTGCGTATCTTTCGAAAGTGGTGATATTCAGCCGGTTCACACCGGTTTGCGAGAACCGGTTGTTAAATATCTTGTAGGTTCTCCGAACCGGTAGCTTCACATGAGTGATTGCCTTTTTCCAAGATCAGATTCACGCCAATCCACAACAGTGATAATACATATATGAATTTGCTAGAACCAAAACACGCCCTTTATGTTCGCTAGCGGTGGACTACCACCAGCGGACGTGCTGTTAAGTTGGCAGACTCTCTTATTTGCGCACGGCCGATCGTCTCGACACTCGCTCCCTTTGCTTTCGATGTTCGATTATAAAACGGATTGTGGTCTTCTTTTGTTGATAAGGTTATGTTTTAAGGAAGCTGAGTAAGTTTAGTATGGGTATGAAAAGAAAAAAATAACAAAATAGCACATTGGGCTATTTTGAATCAACATCAAATACCCTGATGAGAACTGATTGTATAGTATGAGTATGAAAAGACAAAATAGCATATTAGGCTATTTTGAATCAACATAAAATACCCTGATGAGAACCGGTCGCTAAACTGTTTGAATATCACCACTGATCAGTTCCCTTATTTGGGGGCCAACAAATATTCCTTCTTTTAGTTTGGTTTCGCTGATCCTTGGGAACTTATTTTGCAGGAAGAGAAATGCACTGCCATCATGATCCATTGCTTTCACAAATTGTTGTATCAAGCCTAGTTTTATATGCAGTGGAGGCAATAAGATTTTTTTCAGAACATACAAGTGGTTGATGAAGAACATTTTCTTGTCCTGGATCAAGTGACTCTCTCTTTGGCCAGTTCTTTATAATATAATGGTTACATCTATCTGTGCTATTCCACTTACACAAGAAGCAGCAAAATTTAGTATAATGAAGCTGTAACCCAAGTAAGATGGCTATTACTTTTAAATCCCCGCATATCTGCCAAGAAAAATTCTCATACTTTATAGAGGATAATAAAAGCTTCATATTATCATAATTTTCCTTCAACCCAACTGCATGGGCTAAAGGAATGGATGGATATAGCCTATGTTTCCATTATGTAGTAACACTCCTTTCAAACTTGTTTTTGAGGAGTCTATGAACAAACGCCAATCCTCAGATTTATGCTCAACGCCCATTGACTAGAACAAATTTTCAACATCATTGCAGAAAACTAGGTCCTTCTCTTTAGAAAACAAATGCTCAAATTCCTTTTGGCGGAAAAAACTTACTTTGGTGTCACCCTGCAGTATCTTCCATCCTTTCAATCTTGAGGCGAGTAATTCTGCCTTGTTTTTACTTAAACCAAGATCCCGAACCAAATCATCCTGTATTAGAAAGTGAGGTTCATTTGTAGCATCTTCTTCCACAAAATCTGAATAATTCTATAATTCATCCTGAATATCAGGAAATTCTTCAGTCATTGTTATGTCATCTGGTGGAGATGGTGTGGGAAGTCCTGGCCCATGAAGCACCGGTCGAATTGCTGAATCTAAAGATGGATATTTAACAGTGTGTCTGGACTTCGAACATATTCCAGATATATTTGTCAAGCAGAAGTAGCAGTCTGTCAAATGGTCCTTAGGTTCGCGCCATATCATGGGGACTGCAAAAGGCATATGACGGGATCCTTTCAACCAGCCAGATAATAGTGTTACACATTTGGTACAACAGATTTCTGGGGCCTATGTCTTGTTCTGTTCTATTTTGTTGTTAAAATAACAGTGATAAGCTCTTCTTATTAGAGGAGTAAAGTTTTGTCTCTGCGCTTTGAAAGTCAGCTCACCACACACAAAAAAGAAGTTGTTTCTATCATTAACACACTTTCGAGACGTTTCTTATCACTATACACTTTTACACTACTTCTTATAATGCACTACTAAGGATGGTAATATACACTTCTATCACAATTCAATTGATAACGGAAGAGAGTACAGAATTAGCTTTTATTCTTTTAAGAAAGCTTCTATTCATCTGCAAACTTTACCTTACAATCACAGTTTTGCATATGATCAAGTAGGCAATGATGACTAAATAAGGTATTGTAATTCATGAATTCAAGGCAACAATCACCAAACGTTATAAGTCAATTATTCACACAATGAAATGAAATATAAATGTAGAATACTAATTCTAATCAGCCTGTTATATACCAGAAATGCTAATAAACAAGATTTTAAAAAAAATGGTGGGTGATGGAAAATTAAAGACTTCATTTTTGGAATCAGCAGATGAAAATACATAAGAAACACCCAAAATTGTTTATGTAACAAAATCATTGTTGACAAGTGTAATCAAATTGGCCGGTTTCGGGATTTGAACCATGAACTCCAGGATGTGAGGCCAAGACGTTACCATCTCAGCAACCTGATGTCAGTTTAACAGTCTAGTTGGATACGCGCATGTAAAGCAATGATGTTATTTGTCATAGCTAACTATATTTTAATTGCCAAAGCCTTATAAGATCACAGTAAAACAATTGACTATGTTGTCATGATACCATAATTGATTTGCATTTCATAATTTTTTTGGAATACGTATATTACCATAAAATAGGCACTGAATTGAGCATTACTCCGAAACAGGTCAACCGATTTTATCCAATATCAATAGACGTCTTCCCATGGGCATTATAAATGAGTATACCAAGTTTCATAACAATCCGGTAAAGCTTATTTGAGTTACCGCGTCTTTACTGCGTCTTTACCGGGTTTTACTGCGGTAAAGGTCTACCGATTTTGTCCAATATCAGTAGACGTCTTCCCATGTACTCGTACATTATAAATGAGCATACAAAATTTCAGAAAAATCCAAAGAAGCATATTTGAGTTATCGAGACTTCATGTATATTAGCATAAAAGGCACTAAATTGGGCATTATTCCGGTACTGGCCAACCGATTTAGTCGAATATCAACAGACTTCTTTCCATGGACATTATAAATGCGTATACGAAGTTTCATAAAAATCCGATAAAGCGTACTTGAGTTACTGCGCCTTTAAAATAGACACTAAATTTGGTTTTACTCTGGTACCGGTCATCAGATTAGGTTCAAATTCAATAGGGTACTTTTCATGGACGTCGTAAATGCGTCTACTAAGTTTCATGGAAATCCGATACAGCGTATTTGAGTTATGGCGCCATTCTATTAGAAAGGCACCATAATCTATGAAAATAGGCACTAAATTGGGCATTACTCCGGTACCGGTGAACCGATTTGGTTCAATATCAGTAGGGTTCTTCCCATATACATTATAAATGTGTTTTCCAAGTTTCATGAAAATCCGAAAAGCGTATTTGAGTTATGGCGCGTACAGACACACGGACGGACGAACGGACAGACGGAGAGACATTTTTCGTCCCCATACACAATCTCATGAAGTACCATACTGGCACTTAATAAACCTCAAAACCCAGCAGAAGTTAAGCGCAAGAGGCCAAAATAGTTAATACTGTAGCCTATCTCTTGTCCATCCCAGACACCAATGCGTTGAATAATAATAATAATAATAATAATAATAATAATAATAATATGAAAGGCTGTTTTACTTTCAACGAGAGGATTTTTGTATGTCTGTGTAAAATATAGATTTTTCAAGCCGATTAAACAGAATATATTAAGTAAATGTGACCAAAAACCTATTAGGAAAAATTATATTTTAGGTTTCCATGTCCCATTTGGGTGTTTTATGTAGGCTATTACAAAATTAATGAGTGTGAATACTATGGACATGACTCGAGAAAGTGTGTGAGCGTTTCCGATTTTGGTAGTAAGGGAAAAAATAGGTAAAAACCTAAGAATCCGATCCCTAATAATAACAACGTATAAGTATCGTGCACGAAGATCCATTCTAACTAGGCAAAGTCGCACCCTCTCCCACCAAAATCGCTCGGCAGAAAAACGGTGATCTCTTGTCTGCCGCGGGATTAAAACTTGTTGACAAATAAAAATCAATTTTAAAAACAGCTGGTTTGGAATGTTTAAAACTATATTTGATTAATATTAATTGAATGATGACAATCACATTGGTGATTTGAACGATATATTTAGGCTTTAAACAGGGGTTTTAGCAAAGGTTCGGAAAATTGACAACATAGAAAATAATCGAAATAAAATTATGAAATTCAAGGATTATATTCACAAGAAACCTATGCGAGCCCTATTAACTTTTAAAACTATTGCACTAGCGGTTTTTTTACAATAAAAGGTTGAACTTTATTTTTAGTCCGGAACTTTAAGAAAACCGGTACTTTTGACGGATTTTAATCCCTATCATATTTTTCGCTTAACCGAAAATTTTTATATTGTTATCAAATAAAATGGCTTTAAAATAACTTCAGTTTAAACTTTATTTTAACGTAATCGGATGAGCCACTCTTGAGATTTCAGACTTCAAACTCGAGTCTCTATGTTTTTCCCCCGACAGATCATTGTCTCTATTGGTCATTACATGAGAATATTACAGGAGAAAAGTTCCTCTGACATTGGGATGCATTAACAGGACCTTTGGCTATCCGTGCCATTGCTCTACCAACTGAGCTAAGCTAGAGTTCACTTCACAGCGCCAGAGGTAACCTCTCTAGTATGACTGATCGCCTTACTGCATATGACATAACTTGTCTGTCAGTGAGGTAGACCATTAAGGGCAATCAGTCATAGGTGAGTGGTTCCATCTGGCGCTATGAATTGAACTCTGGCTAAGTTCAGTTGGTAGAGCAGTGGAACGGATAGCCAAAGGTCTTGGGTTCAAATTCCCGTGTCGGAGGATTATTCTCCTATAATATCGTATTATCTACCATATAAAGCTAGGAGCACTTTAGACTACCTACGTGACGACCCTTGGCGACCAACAGAATGTCGTTGTGAGCATGGGCGTCCGTAGAAATGTTGTCAATATAACTATTATTACTGTTATTACTTCTACTATTATTACTATTAATATTATTATTGATTTTTAGACTATTACTATACTTACTGTTACTAGTATTACTATTAATATCATGATAATTATTACTATGATTACTATTATTACTATTAAGATACTTACTATTATTACTATTAATATAATTACTATTATTACTTTTAATATAATTACTATTATTACTGTAATTACTATTACCATTATTATTATTGCTTTATTACAATTACTAACACAAAACCATATGAGTCACCAGTTCCCTTTGAATACTAGCAGCAAAGAACTAAGA
This sequence comes from Ectobius pallidus, assembly GCA_964059195.1. Classification (NCBI taxonomy): domain Eukaryota; kingdom Metazoa; phylum Arthropoda; class Insecta; order Blattodea; family Ectobiidae; genus Ectobius; species Ectobius pallidus. The sequence goes on from CAXKWD010000004.1 coordinate 150,007,384, forward strand.
TTTTTAAAAAATTAAACAAAGTCATTTTCTCCGGGTTTCCGTGGTTTTCGGAGTTTTGGGGGAATTCCCTGAAATTGATAAGGGGAAAACAACTGAAACGTTAATCTGGATGGCAATACCAACAAAAAAATATGAGTCAGAAATTCCCTTTGAATATTAGAAGCAAAGAACAAAGATTTAAAAAATAAAACATTGTCATTTTCTCCGTATGTACGTGGTTTTCCGGGTTTTCCGGGGATATGTTGTAATTGGTAAGAGGCAAACAATTGAAACCTTAAACTAGATGACAATACCAACAAAAAATATGTGAGTGAGAAATTCCCTGGGCATATTAGGAGCAAATAACAAAGAAAAACTCATTTTCTCCGGATTTCCGTAGTTTTCCAGGGTTTCCGGGTAAATGCTGTAATTGATAAGCGGCAAACAACTAAAAACTAAAACTAGATGGCAATACCAACCCAAAAAAATGTATGAGTCGGAAATTCCCATGGGGGGGATGGGGGTATACAGTAGCCTAAGCTCTACTAATAGTGATCCAAAATTTCATCAAATGCTAATGTTAGTGGTGTTGGCAAGTCAATTAAGGCATTATTAATAATTTTTAATAGAGGATTATTTGTTCGTAATGATTTATTCATTAGTATGTTTTTCGTAATGGGCCTTTGAAAATATTTGTAATTTTTACTAGAACAAATAATGTTGAGAATAAGTATGATGCAAGTATAATAGTAATTAGATTAGTTGGTTGGTTATATAATTTAGTAGTTATATAGGGGGCGTTACTATTGTTTAATGTAAAGTTGATTGATTCTTGATTATGAATATTGAATTCTAATCAAGAGTGTTTTGTTAGGAGTAACAGGATTGGGAGAAGGATAATAATTATAGTGAATTTTTTTATATAGTAAATATTTCATTGGAAGCTAGGCTGATTACGTAAATTAATAAAATTAATACTCCTCCTAGAATAATTAAGAAGAGGATGTATGAAAATCAAAAGCTTTTTGATAATATTCCTTTAATTAAAGATATTAAGATTAATCATATGGCGAGTGGGTGTTTTATTTTGGTAAATATTAAGCTGGTAATTATATTAATTCTAATTAATATATTCATATCAGAGGTTATTTTAAAAAATATTAATTTTGGAGATTAAAGAAGGAACAATAAAGTTTTACCTCTGAAGTTTTAAAAGATGATATCTTAATTTTGGTTTACAAGTCCAATATTTCATTTAAATTATTAAAACTAATGATGACTTATTTATTTTCAGTTTTGTGTGGTATTTGGGTATATTCTTCTAATCAAAAACAATTATTGATGACTTGTTGAGTTTGGAATTTATTGTTTTATTGGTGTATTTTGCTATGTTTATATATTTAAAAATATATAGTTATGAGACTATTATAGGAGAAAAATTCCTCCGGCACTGGGACTTGAACCCAGGACCTTTGGCTATTCGCGCCAATGCTCTACCAACTGAGCTAAGCCGGAGCTCAATTCACAGCGCCAGATGGAACTTCTCTCCTATGACTGATTGCCCTAATGGTCTACCTCACAGACAGACAAGTTATGTCATATGCAGTACTGTGAGGCACACTAAGTAGTGATTTTTGTGACCGGGCTCCCACTGTTATTGTACAGTTAACATTCAAGACAGATATATATAAGCATTCATGAGCCACAGATTATTGTCTCTGTTGGACACTACATGAGACTATTATAGGAGAAAAATTCCTCCGGCACTGGGACTTGAACCCAGGACCTTTGGCTATTCGCGCCAATGCTCTACCAACTGAGCTAAGCCGGAGCTCAATTCACAGCGCCAGATGGAACTTCTCTCCTATGACTGATTGCCCTAATGGTCTACCTCACAGACAGACAAGTTATGTCATATGCAGTACTGTGAGGCACACTAAGTAGTGATTTTTGTGACCGGGCTCCCACTGTTATTGTACAGTTAACATTCAAGACAGATATATATAAGCATTCATGAGCCACAGATTATTGTCTCTGTTGGACACTACATGAGACTATTGACATACTGTTATTGTACAGTTAACATTCAAGACAGATATATATAAGCATTCATGAGCCACAGATTATTGTCTCTGTTGGACACTACATGAGACTATTATAGGAGAAAAATTCCTCCGGCTCTGGGACTTGAACCCAGGACCTTTGGCTATTCGCTCCAATGCTCTACCAACTGAGCTCTCCATGGAGAGAAGTTCCATCTGGCGCTGTGAATTGAGCTCCGGCTTAGCTCAGTTGGTAGAGCATTGGCGCGAATAGCCAAAGGTCCTGGGTTCAAGTCCCAGTGCCGGAGGAATTTTTCTCCTATAATAGTCTCATGTAGTGTCCAACAGAGACAATAATCTGTGGCTCATGAATGCTTATATATATCTGTCTTGAATGTTAACTGTACAATAACAGTGGGAGCCCGGTCACAAAAATCACTACTTAGTGTGCCTCACAGTACTGCATATGACATAACTTGTCTGTCTGTGAGGTAGACCATTAGGGCAATCAGTCATAGGAGAGAAGTTCCATCTGGCGCTGTGAATTGAGCTCCGGCTTAGCTCAGTTGGTAGAGCATTGGCGCGAATAGCCAAAGGTCCTGGGTTCAAGTCCCAGTGCCGGAGGAATTTTTCTCCTATAATAGTCTCATGTAGTGTCCAACAGAGACAATAATCTGTGGCTCATGAATGCTTATATATAGTTATGAATTATTTTTTGGAATAGTATTTTTAACTTTTTCGGGTTGTGAAGGGGTTTTGGGTTTACCTATTTTAGTTTCTATAATTCGTAGTTAAGGGAAAGATTAATTTCAAAGTTATAATATGTTACAATGTTAAAATTTGTATTTTTCATTGGTTTTATGATTCCTCCTTGTTTATATAAAAAATTTTGGTGATTGGTACAATCATTAATGTTTTTATTGTCTTTTCTATTTTTATTTATATTTTGTTATTTTTATTTTTGACGTAATATCAGTTATATATTTGGATGTGATTATATATCTTACGGTTTAATTTTATTAAGAATTTGAATTCGTGTGTTGATGGTTATGACCAGAGAATCTACTTTTTTAAAAATTATTTTTATACTTTTTTATTGTTATTGTGATGTTATTGATATTATATTGTGCTTTTGGGAGTATAAGATTGTTTTATTATTATTTGTTTTTTGAAGGTAGTTTGATTCCTACTTTATTTTTAATCTTGGGATGGGGATATCAACCTGAGCGGCTGCAAGCTGGAATTTATTTATTGTTTTATACTTTATTAGCATCATTATCTATACTAGTGGGTATTTTTTATATTTATAGTGATGATACTTTGAGATTTTCTTTATTAGGTAATTTTTTTTTTAATAAATTATTGTATTTGAGAATAATTATTGCCTTTTTGGTTAAAATACCTATATTTATAGTGCATTTGTGATTACCTAAGGCGCATGTGGAGGCTCCGATTTCTGGTCCAATAATTTTGGCAGGGGTACTATTAAAATGAGGTGGATATGGATTATTACTTGTATTTAATATATTATTATACATATAGATATAAAAATGAATTATGTATAAATTTCTTAGTTTGATTGGGGGAGGGTATTATTAATTTGTTTACGACAAACTGATTTGAAGGCATTAATTACGTATTCTTCTGTAGCTCACATAGGAATTATTATTGGTGGGCTAATAACTCTAATATATTGAGGTATTTTGTGGTTCATTTATTTTAATAATTGCTCATGGTTTATGTTCTTCCGGCTTATTTTGTTTAGAAAATATTACATATGAACGATTTCGTAGTTGTATATTAGTGATTAATAAGGGTTTAATATGTTTTATGCCGAGAATGGCAATGTGATGATTTTTATTGAGATATTGTAATATAGCGGCTCCTCCTCCTTTAAATTTGATAGGTGAAATTGATTTATTAAATAGATTAGTTGGGTGATCTTGATTAACTATAATTATATTATTTTTTTTTTAGTGCTGCGTATACTTTATATTTATTTTCTTATAGTCAACATAGAAATAATTATTCTGGTATTTTTTCTTGTTCATTAGGATTTGTGCGTGGATATTTACTGTTATTTTTGCATTGATTTCCTTTAAATTTATTAATTTTAAGGGGAGATTTTATTTTGTGAATATAGGATGCTTAGATAGTTTAAAATTAAAACATTGGTTTGTGGTATCAAAAATATATAATGTATTCTAGGTTGTGAAATATACGTAGGTTTGTTACATTAGATTTGTTTTTTTGTTTTGTATTAGAATGGTTAATATGATTGTTGGGATTTATTTTGCTTTAAATGATTTAATTTATTTTATTGAATGGGAAATTGTTACGTTGAATTCTAGTTGTGTAGTGATAACATTATTATTTGATTATATATCATTTATATTTATGGGATTTGTTTTATTTATTTCTGCTTTGGTAATTTATTATAATGAGGTTAATATATATGGGGATATAAATATTAATCGTTTTATTTTTTTGGTTTTATTGTTTGTAATATCTTCAACATTTTAAATTATTAGTCGTAATATAATTAGAACTTTATTAGGCTGGGATGGATTAGGATTAGTATCTTATCGTTTGGTAATTTATTACCAGAATGTAAGGTCATATAATGCAAGTATGTTGACCGCATTATCTAATCGTGTAGGTTATGTTGCTTTATTAATAGTTATTGCATGAATATTAAATTTTGGGAGATGGAATTATGTCCTTTATTTGGAGTGTTTAAAATATAGTGTGGAAATGTAAATTATTTTAATTTTAATTATAATGGCTGCTATAACTAGGAGAGCTCAAATTCCATTTTCTTCGTGATTGCCGGCTGCTATGGCAGCCCCTACTCCAGTATCTGCTTTAATGCATTCTTCTACTTTAGTTATGGCAGGGGTATGTTTATAATTCGTTTTAGTGTAGGGTTTGGGGATTTATTGAATAATTTATTATTATTGATTGCTGGTTTGACAATATTTATGGCAGGATTGGGTGCAAATTTTGAATTTGATTTAAAAAAAATTATTGCATTATCAACTTTAAGTCAGCTAGGTTTAATAATGGGTATTTTGGCCTTAGGGTTTTTAAAGTTGGCTTTTTTTTCATTTGTTGGCTCAGCTTTATTTAGGGCATTATTATTTATATGTGCAGGGGTTATTATTCATTCAGTGAAGGACTCTCAGGATATTCGATTTGTAGGAGGATTAAGCTTTCAGATACCATTAATATCTTCTTGTTTAATAGTATCTAATTTTGCTTTATGTGGAATGCCTTTTTTGGCCGGATTTTATTCAAAGGATATAATTTTGGAGATAGTTTCTTTGAAATGTAGATATTTTTCGGTTTTTGTTTATTTTGTTTTTCTACTGGTTTAACTGTGTGTTATAGATTTCGTTTATTTTATTATACTTTGTGTGGTGATTTTAATTTAACATCTTTTTCATTCATGGGTGAGGAATATTTTTATATAATAAGGAGAATAATTGGTTTATTATTTATAGTAGTTTTGGGTGGTTCTATTTGAAGTTGAATTATTTTTCCTAGTCCTATTTTTATTTGTTTACCAGTTATAATAAAAATTTTAGTAATTATTGTAAGAATTATTGGTGGTTGGGTAGGTTATGATCTTTCAAAGTATAGGGTTGGATTATCATTATTCATAAAAAGTTTTATTATCTTGGGAATGTTTTAGGGTCTATGTGATTTATACCTTATATTTTTACATATGGAGTTTCCTATTACCCATTGTTAATTGGCTATAAGTTATTTATAATTTTTTATTCTGGTTGAAGAGAATATTTTTGTAGGCAAGGTGTATTTTATATATTTAAATTATTTGGAAGGGTGAGTCAATGGTCTCAATATAACAATTTAAGGACTTTTATGACATTTGTTGTTATGTGATTTATTGTAATTTTTATAGTTTTATTATATTAAACTTAAAAAGCTTAAAGTGTAAAGCACAACATTGAAGAAGTTGGGATAATATTAATATTTTTAAGTATTTATAAAAATATTTTTATTTTTACAGTGAAAATATAATGTTTTGTATAAACTATATAAATTAGAAATATAAACGAATTTTAACCGTTAAAATGATAAGTTAACAGCTTTCATTTGAGCATCATATTTCCTTAACTGGAATAAAAAATTCCATTGTATTATTTTGGTTTCAGTTAAAATATGGATAATTTATTATCGAAGATTAGGTCGACACTAATTGCAATAATTTGCTTCATATTAAAGATATATTGAGTATTCAATACTTTTTGAATGCAAATCAAATGTTTTAATTAACTATCATCCTTTAATTGGCTCATTCTATTGATTTTTATTTCATTCATGATATAGCCCTAAAAGGAGAAAGATAAGGAAAATTATTCTAATAATGGCTCATATTTTAATGTTTGAAAAATCAAGGGTAATTAATATAGGTAATAATAGAGCAATTTATACATCGAAGATGAGGAAAATAACACTAATTAAGAAGAATCGTAGCGAAAAAGGTAATCGAACTGAATTTTTTGGATCGAATCCACATTCGAATGGTGATGATTTTTATCGATCTTCAATTGATTTTTTGCTAGTAATCTAGCCAATAAAATAATTGTTGTGGACAGCAAGATGATAATTGTTGTTATGATTATTATAATTATAATTATTTACTTTGCGTTAGGCAAGACTTTTGATTGGGAGTCAAATATACTTATTATATTAAGTAAATATTATCTACCTCATCAGTAAGTAGAAATGTATAGGAATAATCATACATCTACAAAGTGTCAATATCAGGCGGCGGCTTCGACCCAAAGTGGTGTTTTAAGAGAAATGAAAGTTTATGTGTCGTAGGAGGCAAATTAGGAGAAAAGTGGTTCCAATAATTACATGAATTCTGTGGAAGCCTGTGGCTATGAAAAATGTGGATCCATAAACGGAATCGGCGATTGTAAAAGGGGTTTCAATATATTCATATGCTTGTAGAGCAGTAAAGTAGAAACCTAAAATTACTGTGAAAAATAATCCTTGTAGAGATTGATTATAATTATTCTCTAATAAACCATGATGTGCTCATGTAACTGTTACTCCGGAGGATAATAGAATAGCTGTGTTGAGTAATGGAATTTGTAAGGGGTTGAATGGTCTAATTCCCACTGGGGGTCAAATTGATCCAATTTCGATGGTGGGAGACAAACTTCTATGGAAAAAGGTCCAAAAAAAAAGGTAATGAAGAAAAGAATTTCTGAGATTATAAATAAAATTATACCACAACGAAGACCATTAGTTACAAAATTAGTATGGAGGCCCTGATAAGTTCCTTCTCGGGTTATATCTCGTCATCATTGATATATTGTTAAAATTGTGATTGGTAAACCAATTGTTATAATATCGTTGAGTAAGCGCGCGCTACTTTGAGTTGCGCTGATAGTAACTTTCTTTTATGCCGAACTAGTAGGTATGGTGCCCAACCATGGGATGCATACGTTATGAGTGCAACGAATACTGCACTATATAATCTCTTATAATTAGTGTATTTATAACCCCATGTTTGGCCGGACAGTTGCCCTAGTGCATGGGATAGTCTGAGATGGTACAGATTTTGTTTACTTGTGCTTCTAATCTATTACCTCCCTGGAGTTCGACTCCTAAATATCTAACTTGTCGCACACATTGGATAATTGCGCCTTCTGTGCGAATTGTCGGAGGCCTTCTAGGGTGAAGCATCCCCTTTAAGACCAGAATTTTTGTTTTCTCTGTTGATAACTTTAGTTTGGCCTTTTTACAGCAATTGGTGAATTCTAACAAGAATGCAGTGCCTTTTCTTTCTAACGTCGGTCGGCCATCTGCCTCTATTAGGGTGATTATGTCATCCGCAAATGCTATAGGCATGGCTTCGTTGTTTCTCACTATAATTGAGATGGCTTCGTCGAAAATTAAATTCCAAAATGTTGGTCCTAGCACCGATCCTTGGGGGCATCCTATAGTTACAAGTTTTGTTTTAGATACTAATTTATTTTTCATAATTAGGCCTACTGGAAGTAATTTGGAAGTAATTTCTAATAGTTTCGTATATGTCTGAGGGACATTCTATTTCTCTTAATCGTTTAAGGACAAAGGGCCTCCATACGCTGTCGAAAGCGCCTTGTATATCAACAAAAAATCCTAAAACGTATTTAGAGTTCGAGCTAAGGATGTCTTATAATTTGCTTATGGCGTCCTCCGTGGACCTATCAGGTCGAAATCCAAATTGAACGTCGGAGTATGACTCCTCCAGTTTCGGTTGTAGTCTGTGTGGCGGAGTTAAATCCGACTACCATATTTCTTATGCCCGCGCGGCGGCTGGCGTTTTCGTTTTTCTTTGCCTTGCCCTGCCCTCTTGCGGCAGGCAGGGGTGGTGAAGTTTTCCCTGTGTTTGCACCAGAACGTGTGTGGCTACCTGACTCTTCATCTCACCGTGGACTCGCCCTGCATTCGGTGAGTGAATGGAATTCTCCAGTATATTACATAATGCGCCTTCTGCACAGAGTTGAAGCTTTACTTACCTATTTCATTTCTGTATGTCCTAAAACAAGCTTAATTGGGCGCCTTAAGCGCATTTCTCTTATCTGCCAGACATCAACATTATTACATATAGTTCTGATAGGTCATGCATTTATTTAAATTCAGGTGATTTGGTTACTTAGATAGCATTTAGTTGAATTTATGGTGGATATTTCTGTCCCACTATATGTGCTTGCCTAGGGTCAATGATTTGGTACTATGATCGCGGTTATCTTGCCTTAGATCTATACGCTATTTTGCCATAGGGCGTTTCAGAATTAGGCTCACTATATTTATTACGTGAATAATTTTACTCTGTTTATTGGAGTAGCATTCCTTTGATAAATGCGTTGGTCATAGTAAAGTTATTGTGGGTTTGTCGTTAATATGGTATATCTTCTTTTTTTCTCGAGATTTTGTCCTGTACAGTGTCATGCATTATATATTTCTTCATTTAAATTTCTCCCTTCCGGTATGGATGTTAGTGTGTGCGTTAGCATCCGCCATATTATCCTATATCAATAATCTCAACAAGTGCATTCCGTGCCAGATTTATTTATAGCCTTTGATGTCTCTGTCTTAATATAGATTATTCCTTACGACTATATAGTGTGCTGTAGTTAGACAGATTTTGGCCTTCAACAATTTACTCTGATGCCAGTCATTTCAAGATTTATTTGGCTGAAATTCTAGTAGAATTTTTTTTTTATTACAAAATCCTTTTTCTAAATTATTTACGTACATTTTGAATTTCAGATAAAATTGCGAATCATTCCTTTCGTAATAGAAGTTCATTGTTCATACCTTGTTGGCAATCATATTATATGAATATATTATATGAATATATGCATATATAATTTCTAAATTATTTACGCACATTTTGAATTTCAGATAAAGTTGCGAATTATTCCTTTCGTAATAGAAGTTCTTTTATGTAACTTATACCTTGTTGGCAATCATATTATATGAATATATTGTAAGCTCATGGAGCTTAGAGTATATCAAAATATAATTATAGCACATTTAAGCAATGTTAAAGCAAATAAGTTTATCAGTCACTCGTTAGATGACACTAATGTCAACCACTTGTAGCCAGCATTCTTGACACTCTTTTACTTCTTTATTTTTATTGTAGATAAAGAAAGTAATTATTCTATACTCTCTCATATCAAGCCTAGAATGATGTTCCAATGTTTCATGCATTACTATTGAGTACTTGTCAAGATTTAACATTAAAACTATATTGCAACGTAGAAAGCTGCATTGCCGACATCGAACTGATATCGATTGTCGAGTGACAGCTCATTAGCATTTACTTGGCGCTACAGCCAGAATACATTAGCTCGCTTAGAAGCGTCATATCGATTATTGCACTTGTTTGTAGAGACAGCTCTATGAATAGATCGATTATTTACCGCATGAAAATTACTAATTTCTCTGTAATTATACATTACAATTATAATGCAAATGCTCACATACAGATTTTTTATGTTACAGCATGTTATTATCTTTAAATGTGCTCTTATTCTGGATGGAAGCTACTGGAAACTTCAAGAAGAGCCTTCCATAAGATTCTAGATTATGTGAACGCGTTTTGGCCGTTAGACTTTATTCACTTCTTCACCAACCTTCGCTTCGTAAGGGCACAGCCCCAAATTTAGCAACAGACCACAAGTCTGAATATATTATTGTACAGTATCTACATATAACTACGCATCATAGAATCAGCATCAGCAGCCACTACTTAATCCACTTGGAGGTGGATTCGAGGACATCCCTAGAACTTCGTGGAGCGTAGCTCGTAGCCATGGAAGGACTCGCTACTGGCCACCGTTCAGGATGATCTACAGCATCAGTAACTGTACATCCCCGTTTAGCCATAGTCCGGCTAATGCATTCACATATTCATCAATGAAGTTGCACTAAAAGTTAAGTACTACACCTTCAATGTATGGTTAATTTTCACAAAAGTCTAGAGGACTTAGCATACTTGCTTGCATACATGTAAAAACTGCATTTATAATTGTCCAGGAGTTTTGGCATCCTTGCAGCTCCTCTTTTCCTCTACGTGCAAGCTAAATATGCGCCCGTAGTAGTTTTGAACAAAATATGGCATAACTCACAAAGACCAAGGAATGGTCTAGCAAATTACAAGCCTAAACAAGTAATTCAGCATTTATCATTTTTTTGGAGTTTTGGCATACTTGCAGCTCCTCTTTTCCTACGAGCAATCTAAAGAAATTGCCGTAGTAATTTTTGAGCAAGATATAGCTCAACTTGTACTCAAATAAGATAATAAAATTACTATAGGTTCTTGTTAAGAAAACAACCTCTTATAAACAAGATACATAACTTTTGACATTATCCTTAAAAATTTCCAAGTGAAATAAAATGAATATCAATTAATATTAAGCACAGCTGGAAGAAAGAAGAGAAGCAGCAGTCTACTAGAGTTGAAGTACAAAGTAACAATTCAATCTCTCCTGCTTCCTATATCATTCCTATTCTTTCCAGTTTGCATTTTCTGGATTTTAATCCAGTGGTCCTCCGAAAAATCCTATAGCAAATTCTGTTAGGGACACCGGCCTACATTTCTGGTCCTCAACGGGCCTGGATCCCTACATATAAGAATACATAATTTCTCAATTATTTACGCACATTTTGGATTTCAGATAAAATAGCTAATTATACCTTTCGTAATAGAAGTTCATTGATATAACTTGTACCCTGATGGCAATTACTTGAAGAATTATCTAGAACATTAAATGAATATAATATAATTCCAAAGTATTTCCTTATATTTGGGATATCCGTAGGCTAATGCTATTACAGTATTTCTGTTAATATGAGGTCAGTTTTCATAAGCTGTGCTTTCTCACTAATGACATAAAGAGTTTCTTGGGCTATCACTTGAATATATATATATGTGTGTGTGTGTGTGTGTGTGTGTTGATAGGTTTACATTTTCATGTGGAATATAATGGTCAGGTTAGGGAATAGTTGGATACGAAATTTGAACCAGCTTAACATGGTCTTGGAGCTTATTTGATTCAGATGAGCCTATGAATTTATAATTTTTTGGAAGTTTTTGCCTAGGGCTTATTATATAATGAAATTCACATATTTTTCTAGTCAGATATATATATATATATATATATATATATATATATTTAGTTTCAATTCTTATTTACAATTATTTATATGATATTTGTTTAACTTCATTAAAAGCTTTGTTGAAATTAGACTTTCATTATATTTATGTGTTTCTCTACCTACTACCTTCTCCAGCTGGAAGATTGATCTACGCCTCTGTAGGCCTACGCTTTCTTCCCATTGTTTTTTTTTCACTATTTGACTTTTTGAAATTCATCTACTATATATATATATATATATATCTTCATTTTCTTTCTGAAAGTATAAATTAGTTAATATTTCATTAGCTAATTATTTAATAAAGTTAGTCTCATATCTTGAATGGTAATTATATTGATAAAGTTTTTGTGCGTGCAATTAATATTCTTAGTTTCCTGTTTGGTTAGCTTAAATGGTTTTCAAATATTTATTATTTTTCCTTTCATTTTTAGTGGTTTGGATATTAGGATTTTTCCTGGTATTACTTTATTATGAAGTAAATATTTCACATATATTACATATTATATATTACACTCTCATATATACCCATTGCTTTAGCTGCATCTGGGAAGAAGAAGTCTTTCCAGCATTTTTCCTAGGACCGGGAGCAGGCAAATTGGTCTATATGATTTCGGGTCGTTCATGTCTTTGTCTTTCGATTTTAGAAGAGGGAATAATGATCTTTTTTCCAAACGTTTGGGAACATGTGCAGTCTGAGACAGGCGTTGTGTACGTCGAGGAGGTGTCCATGAAGTGCTGCACTTCCTTGCGTGACTATTTCTGGATTTATTCCGTCGTTTCCCGGAGCGGTTTTGTTCTTTGTTTTATCTAAAGCTATCTGTCGGTCTATGGCGTCAAATGGGGGCGTGTTCTTCGCAGTTATGTAGCCTCTTTATAGTTCTAGCCGTATTTGGGTTTGTTCGTCAGTTTTATCGTCTGGATCATCATCCGGTACTAGCGCTTCTCGTAGTGTATTCGCAATTTCTCCCCATGTGTCGGCCTGACTCCCGTCCCCTTTTGTGAGGCTACTTATTACAGTGGGTTGTTTTAATTTGTCTGCTTGTATGCGATAGGCTACACCCCAGTTATTGGTTATGCTTTGTTCTGAGACAAAGTCGTGCCAACTTTCTTTTTTTCGCAGTGCGACCTGCTTGTGTATAGGTTCTAAGGTGTTGTCTGTACGTTGCGTAGAGTCGTTGTCTATCTGGTTCATCAGCTTGTTGAAATGCGCGGCGTCTGGCGTATACGTCTCTTTTGAGTCGGGTGAGCTCTGGGATCCACTATCTTACCGAGGGTCTTTGCGGGAGGGTTTTGCCGATAACCTTATAGGCTGCCTTTGTTGTCGCACTGTTTATGTTTCGTATTCAGGTCGCTACATCTCTTTGTGTAACAAGTGGCTCATTTGGTACGAGTAACTCAACAAGCTTTGTGCGGTAGTCCGGCCAGTTTGCGTGTTCGAATGAGTATCGTCTTTCTACGTCTGCGTTTGTTTGTGTATTCCTATTTGGGTCTGCACTACCCGGTGAGAACTAGAAGTCAAATCCAGGAGTTGCCATCACAAGACTTGCGGGACCAGTCCCGGTATGGTTGCCGTGATGTCTATGTATGAGGAGCGGATCTGTTCTCTGGAATCTAACGTGTAAGTGGGACCTTGGTCCCAGTGATTTTTTGATCAGGGATCTAGGATCACTGAAAGTCCTTGGATCATTATGCGTGACCGATCATTATGAATGTGCCAGCCCAAGTCTATGATCAAGTTTTCTACTACATTATCGTCTGCGTTTTGCGCTGGATTCGGCCCCCAAAGTTCGGATTTGGCGTTTACATCATCTCCAAGTAAAATCCGTCCTGTTAGGCTAGCTGCGATATTTTTGATGGAACGTGGGTGTACTTCAACAGGTTGACTCCATTGGAAGTGTGCCGAGACTAAATGTACCTTTCGAGTTCTAGTTAATACTGTTATGCAAACTACGTGTGAAGAGCTCAAGTGACTTTGATTTATTATTTGAATGTCCTGATTAAATATTATTATTGCTACTAATGGTTCTTCACCTTGTGGTGCCCCTGTAATAATTTTGTCTTTAATTACAAAATCTCGTATGTAGCCATCGCGAGTGTACGGTTCCTGGATTACAGTGTTTTGCAGATGACAAGCGGTTTGTTCTTCTCCTGCTTAGATACGCGGTCCAATCAGAGACGGCGAGACGGAAGGAAGACCCTTCCTGCTAGTGGTACTTTATGAGCTCGTACACGTGATTGGCGGCGAAGGAAAACGTTTCTCATTTGAAAAATACTGTAGTATTATATCTACGTCTTGGGAGTGAAACGTGCTTCACGGGCTGAACACCCGAGGCCGTACTAAATGCAAATAATTTTGATAATGGAAGCATACAGTAAATAGGAAAACAGGATTTTCACAGCGAAAATACATGTAATAACAATGTAATAACAATTTATTGTAAATTTACAGAGATGCAATTAAAGAAGGTGGCTCTTTGAACAGCTTACTTATGGAAATAGAATTTAATATCATACACATCCTGTGAAGCAGTCTTTATCTGAAGTCATAGAATGTTTGGCAGTCTTCCCTTCGCAAAAAATATGAAAGCAACCGAAACAAAACATAAAAAAACTGGTGGGTAAAAACAAAACGCGAGCTAAATAAAATAAACTAAAACCCACCAGCAACAAAACAAACTAAAATAACATACCTGCGGAAAATAAACTGAATAGCAGTCAAACCAGATTACATGGTGAAGATAAAGGACTACGACGGGGACTCCCCAACCCGTAGCCCAAGCATGGCTGCTCCTCGGTGGACAGGAGCCGGGCGGCGGAGGCGGAGATCGGAGACTACTTCATCGAACCAAGATCCAAATCCGAACTTCCTCACAGATCGGAGCCAACAGGACAACTCCACGGAGCCAACAGACAACTGTTCCACGCTCGGAACGCGAAAACCCCCCCTGGAAACGCCCTCTCAGATAGTACCCGCTACAGCAAAAAGAGAGCGCTTCCGCGGGCAAAGAGAACAGAAAACCAAAGCTAAACACAGGCCAGAAGGGCAAACTAGAAAAACGCGCTCAGAAAACAAGAGAAGGGAGAACTGCACAAACCAAAACAAAGCAAAAATGTGTACGTAACAGAATCAAGAAAAAACAGTAACCTAACTTTAGCAGAAAAAAACCTAACGTAAGTAAAACCATATAAATATACTAGAAAAAACACAGTGCCGGCAATAGACGGCACATCCTCTCCGGCCCAGGAGAAAAAAAATTTACAAAATTTTTTTTTTGAGCAAAAGTCTTTGATTGCAAAAATTCGTCCATTTGAGAATATATATATATATTTGCCTGCCATAATGAGCATTAAAGTGTTCACCACCGAAAATTAATAGGGTCCACCTCTCAAAACTTCTGAATAGATTCATATGAAAGAAACCAGAGTCTGAAATTTGCTTAGCCATAACAACTGCACAATTACACCATGTAGTCTGTACATTGTGTAGAAATAACGTAAACACATAGTAATAACCAGATGTTTGTATTTGTTGTATAGATCCAGTAGTTGGTGACGGAAAATTCTTCTGTTGTAGTTGTAGTTATTGTGGTAGACTGGTGAGTAGATTGATTGGTTGAGTAGAGCAGCAGATGAGAAGATTTCAGTAGCAGATTAGATATATGGCTGGGCAATTTCTGGTTTTAGAAGAACAACGCTAGGCGTCCCCAGCGTGCCATCAGAACAGCAGAGTAGAGGGTGGCCCAAGACAGTAGGGTGACAAGCTCGGCAGAAACATAGTAATTGGGCCATTGAGGAGGGCCACACACCCAAGCACAGAACAATCTGAAAATACAAAACTAATGTGAAAAACACATTTAAACTGACTAAATTGTCCCTGAAGGGGAAAGAGCCATTCAAAAATAAAATATAAAATAAATATTGACGTTTGAAAAATGATCATTACAATTATATATATATATATATATATATATATATATATATATATATATATATATATATTAGGAAAGATCTCTCTAGAAAAGTTTATTATTCTAGACTGAACACGCCAAAAATTTAACATACAATATATATGTATATTTTGTGCACAATTATGTTGGCATTTTAGAAAGCCTCTTAGAAAATAAAACCCTGAAGGGGTAATAATGACTAATGTTATAATCTTACAAGCCAAGTAGGCCTGTAAAAATGACTAATTAATTTTTTTTCCTACAATATTTCAAACAATGAAATTTGCAATTAAAAATGGTTCATTGTTAAAGTCACTTACTAACAATATTTGAATAAAGCCCAAAAAATGTTTTTTTATATTAAAAGACAGTTTAGGGCAAAATTTTCACAATTTAACAACTTCACCAAATGGAAGTAAAATTTATATACAAATTTAATAAATTAATTAAATAAATAATTTAATAAATAATTCAATAAATAATTTAACTGATTAAATATTATTTGTATTAACAAATAATGCAACTAGAGCATAGTTTTCGATATTAGGTTTCTAGATCGAGGCACTTTGAGAGTTTTTTTTCTCTTTTTTTTTTGAAATTTTTTTTCATTTAAGGGTATCGATCAAAGCATTCTAGAAAAAAAAGATTTATTTGATTAACCCATTTCTAGAGGTTTTTTTTTATTTAAAATTATGAAATGAAATAAGATATTTAATGAGAAAGATGAAAGATAAAGATAAAGATGAAAGAGAAAAGATTTAGTAGAGTGAAAATGAAAGAAATGGTGACAATGAAAAATGATAGAAAAGATGTAAATGTAGAAAACGTGGTAAATGAAGTGAATGAAATAAATGAAGTTAATGTAGGTACCGGTACAATAGTAGGATGAAAGAAATGGAAAACATGGAAAATATGAGAAATGGAGCGTATTCGTCGGGCAGGAGCCTTGAGGTAAATATATGAGAAAGGAAGTAGGGCACGATGCTTCCAGACTGCTACGACGCCGTCCGCATCTCGGCGGAGCAGGAGACCGCCTCTCAGGTCGGGCCTCATAGAAACTGAGGACACACACTTTCAGTCTTCCTCGGGCCGTACGGGGGTCTGTAAAATAAAGAAACCAAAACCTCGGGGCTCAATACCCCGGCAACGGAAACCATTATCCACGCCCCGCTGAAAAGGAATTCCCGGTAACTCCTCAGCCGTCCGAGGACAAAGAAGGGAAAAAGCAACCTCCTCCATGAAATTAGCAGACGAACCTGGAAGCCGCGTACCGAAACCAGGCACGTCCTCTCATGGAGCAGTCGAAAAACACCCGACAAAACAACGGCCAAAAGGCAACGCCAACGAACGCAATAGAAAATTGAAAAAACAATGAAAGAGCAGTTTATATAAACTGATAATCAAAAGATCCATTTGAAAAGACAACATACTTTAGATTTCAACACTGGCATTAGTTTAATACTAATTAAATTAGTTGAAGTAAATTTCAAAACCAGTGAAAGCTTAAATAGCATTATTTTGAGTAGACTAGACTTAACCAGTCTCTAAAATCTTCTAGTTTAGAGTCATCATTTCCTTTTTTCTCTCTTTTTTTCAGCACAAGTATTAATTAGCCGCAGAAAAATGAACTAGAGTAGGTTCAAAGCAGACTTTGAAAGCGGCAAGAAATTTTTTTTTTTTTTTTTTGGAAGGCAGGTCGGACAATGCTTTACGTTAGATAGAGGTTTTGGATAATAGAGATTAGTACACTGTAATCAGTAAAACACAATAATGTAATAATTCACTAAGTATATGCAAAAATAAACAGAAAGAATTTTGAAAATGAAAAATCATATCATAAAAAAAGAAACTAAGCAAAAATAAAGCTGATGTTAATTTTATACTTTATATTTACAGAAAGAAAACTAAACAGCAGGTATGCAGAAACAAAAAAAACAAACAAAACGAAGAGATGCAGCCAAACAAAACTAAACTAAGGGACAACAACAGCGCAGAGCCACACTACAAAGGGAAAACCGGCGCTAGCAGAAGAATATGATTAGAAAATATGTATAATAATGAGAATGATGTAACCAACTTTTAGAAATAAACGTAACTATAAACATATATAGGCCTATTTGTCCTAAAGGAACAACAATGAAAGACTATATATTTATACATTCCTAATGGTGAAACCCATATCCAAGACAAGGCAAAAAAAATTTTAAATGGTAACGAGCTGATGACTCTCAACAACAAACACCAAACATGAATACGCGAATGAAAAAAAACAAATACTAAGAATATAACAATAGCAATATCTATATATTTTTATTTAATTTATAAATGAACGCCCTTAAAAACGGGACACACACAAAAAAAATTAATCAAAATTCGCTTATTCATGTTTTAGTAGAAACAGAAGGGTCTAAATAGAAGGAAGAGAGAAAGATAAGGGAAAGAAGAAATAAAGCAGAGCTGAAAGAAGAAAAGAAACCCCTACCTTATGCAAAATATATTTTCCTTTTAACCCAGAAAATTTTATACTTCAAAAAAGTAGCGAGCAAAACCTTTGTTATTGTTATTATTATTATTATTATTATTTTTTATATATATATTTTTTTTTACAAACATAGACCAGAACGAATTTAGAATTTAACCCCAAAATTTGAGATAGAAAAGCAGACAGAGGACAGAGTAGAAAAGAAAAGACGACAGAGAAAACCCCAAAGAAAGAAAATCCTAAGAAAGAAGATAAAAATCCCCGCCTAACTTGACTCGGGCAACTTGGGAATGTCGGCTCCCATATCTTCATGCCCTCACATGAAGACCCCTGAGGGTTTAGTAACCCTAAACGAAAAAAGTTAGATTAGAAGAGGCCTATTGGAAGAGAATCCGGGAAAAACTCTTACCTACCAGCCTAATAACCTAACTCAGAAAACGTCAGATAAGTGAAGTGGTACCTATAGCTAATATACAAAAATTTCGAAATCAAACAGCTAAACGGGCTAGACAGAAAATATCCCCAAAGAAAACAGGCAGCAAAAGCAATGGAAAGTATGAAAACTGAGCACAAACCACACGCACCGCCCCCGGAAAACAGGCCTCGAAAAGACTGGCCACTTAAACACCAGGCAATGCTGATGAACACAGTCTTACGGGCACACAACATCACTGGGAAACAGCACGGAAACGGCTCAAAAAACTTACTACCCTGCCTCAAGCTAACAAAACCAGGCAGCAAAAAAAACCCACAGAGACTTGCTCTAGTGAGACTGCCGGAACGAAAGCAATTACCCCACGTATCTGGCGAAAAATTCCACCAGATCGCAGAGAGCAGAAATAGAAGAAAATATGATAAATACGAATGAAAACGGCATGGTCCAAATACTGAATATTAAAGCATAACGCTCACAGTAAGACCGCCGTAGCTATACAGCCTAGAAAAATAATGAGACTACTAACTTGCCAGGGAAAAAAATGACAACTACTAACCTAACCCGAAAACTGGATCATTAAAAAAACTTAAAAAATTGAAAAATCTTGAAAACTGAGGCAAAATGGAGGCCAAAATACTGAAAAACAGAGAGCAACTACGCTCTGCTACCACTATGAAACGTGCTTCACGGGCTGAACACCCGAGGCCGTACTAAATGCAAATAATTTTGATAATGGAAGCATACAGTAAATAGGAAAACAGGATTTTCACAGCGAAAATACATGTAATAACAATGTAATAACAATTTATTGTAAATTTACAGAGATGCAATTAAAGAAGGTGGCTCTTTGAACAGCTTACTTATGGAAATATAATTTAATATCATACACATCCTGTGAAGCAGGCTTTATCTGAAGTCATAGAATGTTTGGCAGTCTTCCCTTCGCAAAAAATATGAAAGCAACCGAAACAAAACATAAAAAAACTGGTGGGTAAAAACAAAACGCGAGCTAAATGAAATAAACTAAAACCCACCAACAACAAAACAAACTAAAATAACATACCTGCTGAAAATAAACTGAATAGCAGTCAAACCAGATTACATGGTGAAGATAAAGGACTACGACGGGGACTCCCCAACCCGTAGCCCAAGCATGGCTGCTCCTCGGTGGACAGGAGCCGGGCGGCGGAGGCGGAGATCGGAGACTACTTCATCGGACCAAGATCCAAATCCGAACTTCCTCACAGATCGGAGCCAACAGGACAACTCCACGGAGCCAACAGACAACTGTTCCACGCTCGGAACACGAAAACCCCCCCTGGAAACGCCCTCTCAGATAGTACCCGCTACAGCAAAAAGAGAGCGCTTCCGCGGGCAAAGAGAACAGAAAACCAAAGCTAAACACAGGCCAGAAGGTCAAACTAGAAAAACGCGCTCAGAAAACAAGAGAAGGGAGAACTGCACAAACCCAAACAAAGCAAAAATGTGTACGTAACAGAATCAAGAAAAAACAGTAACCTAACTTTAGCAGAAAAAAAACCTAACGTAAGTAAAACCATATAAATATACTAGAAAAAACACAGTGCCGGCAATAGACGGCACAGGAGTAAGCTTACACCCGGACCTCATCAGCAACCTACCGACACCAATCAAAATTTATCTGCCACGGCTTAAGGTTATGGTCATTATGACCAATAGTCAATTCTGTTTCGTAATCAATTTTCAGCGAATGCCTTTGATGGGCATTCGAGACTTGATGCCCCGTTGGCAGATTCAAATTTAACCCTCGAGCAGTGAACCTTTGTCTCTACAATCTTGAACCCTGTGATATACTTCACAGCAATGTGAACATGTGTCTTCTTTGCTATGCAGTATCTGGCCGTGTGCCCGTAGCCCTGACACTTGTAGCATCTGGGTACACTGAGATAATCGCTTACTCGGCACGTATTGTACCCTATGTACACCCTATCTTTATTGATGCAACTGTTTTCTAAGCTCCGGGCTGACCTCGCACACCCAGTGGTCGCTATCTGCCAATCGCATTCCTAACTTCAACTTCAGCTCGATATTATCCCATTCTTATGTGTTCTCGCCAGCGTTCTGACGAATTAAGGTCTCAATTATTTGCTTGTCTTCTGGGCCGCGTGGGACATTTCGCAAAATCATTCTTGGCTTTAGCTGGGTCGTGTGTTGGGCTCTAAAGCCCTTCTTTTTTTTAGCGTTTCTGACTCTATTATTTTCTTAGCCTGTTCGGCAGAAGATGCCTCAAGGATTATTTGATTTCTTTTGGTTTTACTAAGAGCTATGACTTTCCAACCTTCTTTCGAGGGGTAGATTTTTCTGAGACCATTCTCTACGTCTTTCACAGTGTCTGACTCTTTCTGCGGTCGGTCTATTATTACCGTGTGTTTAGTTTTTGGCTGTTAGGGCGCATGTTTAGGAAATTGCGTAGGGGCCTGAGGGGATGCGACTTTCGCGTATGTTGGCTTAGGCGCCATTGCATTCTGTTTTTGTAGTTGTCTGAGCAATAAGTTTTCCGCCCGAAGTGCATTGCTTTCGGCAAGGAGGCCTTGGTAGTGTTGCATTATTTTCCCTAAACATTTGTAGAGGGGTTGCCTAGGTGCAGTCGTTCTAATATCTACCGCGATTTGCCCTGCCATTTCTACCAATAGCTCGTTCATAGTTCGCGTGTCGTCTGGCTCAGCTGCGAGATATTCTGGCTATGGCAGTTTCTTTACACCAATTGGGATTAACATTACGGTTTCATCGCCGCTTGAACAGTCTGACTGTTAACTATCGCTATCTTTCTCTCGACTGCTTGTTCTCATTTCTTCCTGATGCTCTAGCCACGTGAGTTCAACTACGGCGTGGTTGCAGAGTTAGACCCATCTTCCGGGTTTTGAGTTTTTGTTTTTTGAGAACGGGTTAAGACTCCGCTGGGATTTTTTGGGTGGAAGTTGAAAGACATAAGTAAATATGATGGGTGTTAGTTGAGCGGCGCTCCGACACGCTACAACCTGAGGGATCACTCCACACGAGTGCGTGAATGCTAAGGGAATCTTGGCCTAAATGTCGCTTATCGACTCTCGATAGTTTCCTGGCACCGTCTTACGTGATGACACTAGCTTCAACTCTAGCAAACCAGAAGGAGATATCCGCCACAGGGACAACATTTGCCTCTAGCCGGCAGGCCTACACACTAGCCACGGATTAAGTGCAAGTCCTAGGAGAGCTACCGTATAATATTGTGACCCGTAGTTACGCGAACTCCTTGTACCACGGCTGGCGCCGAACTACTTCCCCGGCGACCTAAACTTTGGACCTAGCTTCACAAACCCGTCGGTGCATTGGAAACCCACTACAGAGGGCAGGGAACACGCCATGCTGACCCTATGACGAGTGTCAAAAAACTACGTCAGGTGCTGCATTCACTTACCCTCATGGCGCTATTTTACCCGCCTTGTAGGAGGGGAAGTCACAAATCCCTTTCATCGTTTATTCCCGTTATCGGTTTAAGGGGGAAAGCATATGTGGTCAGAGTAAACACGAGAGTAATAGGGGAGGGCCCTGCCTAGCAATTTTATTCCTAGGGTGTTAAGGGGCATTAGCTAATTTTTCGTCCTTCGGCTTCGAGTCGGTGGGGGTGTCACTAGCGTAACTTTGAAACTCTCAAAATGCCTAATCATCACCGTTCATAGAGGCCCTGATACCACGTTTTGCCTTAGGGGTAATTCAAGAAGAAAAGGGAGAGTAAATAAAAATAAAAATGGAAGAACAAAAATAAGTGTGTGGATGGGTTTTCCGGCGACAAACTGGTCCGTGCTCAGTAACCGACCAGTCTCCCGTAAACACTCCTGTCGCTAACTCACCGCGATGCAACGAGTTGCCGAAGCAGGCTGTGGAAAAGCAGCTCTCCGAAATCCAACAGCCCCACGAAGCACGGGTACGAAATGGGAGACGCATCACGGTGCGACTACTACGTGGTGCAGACTTAGCGAGGATCGAGCTTGACGTTACTGTATGAATGGGGCATTCGCCTTCCCCCAAGTCCCAGCCAGCTAGGGCCCAGGATCCGACATTGACTTATTTGAGTTTGAGGGGCAAATCGGTAATCTTGTTTCTAATTGTTCCGGTGAAGCTACTGTTTGAGTTTAAGTTTGGTTGTCTTATTGCACATATAGCTACGGTGGTACTTTCATCCCCGTTGGGGTGACGAGAATCTAATTGCCTATTTGGCTATCACCTTGCAAGCTAGGATCGAAAGGGTAGGGGACGTGACTGGGAATATGGGGACAGACGGGATGTAAGGATGGTGAGGCAGTAGGGTCCCTCAACTCCACCGTGAGGCAAGGTGGAGATGATCACCCAGGAGGTGCCCTCGTTACGCATCGAGGCGGGCGTGTGTATCACGGGTACTACACTCACGATGTGCGCCCTCCCACATGCGCCTTTGGTATGCACTTCCACGCATCCACACGTCCCGTCCTCGAGCTGCAGTGCACACAGTGCCTCTGGGGATGGGTTAAAGACCGGCGACGATGATCTCACCCTGAAGGGGGCGTAACCAGAGTGCGCACGGAGAGGGAGGCACGGGCCACTGGCGGAGACTACTACTTGGCATGGCCCTACACACACTAGCTACCCACGAGGAGGGCTTTTTGCTTTCGCAACCGCCTGAATTCGCTTCAAGTCTAGTGGTCCTTGTTGTACCCCACCCTCCGCCCGCACCCCAGCGACGGTTTTCTCCCAACCAAGCTCGACCAGTCCTCGCCTACCTAGGTAATCCGTTCTCGGAAAAGCAGTCGGACCCAAGCGGTCAGATTCAGGGCCGTGGCCCTACATCTAACACAGCCCAGTCCAACTACTCGCACACAGGGGGACTTTCCTCCGACCACCGTGACAGTCAAGTGTACGAAACCCCCGATGTCCGTTCTGGATTGGAGGCGGGCCACTTTGGCCTAGCAGGAGCGGTTTACCCAGCCCGACCAATGAACTCTTCCACAAGTTTCATCGCCGCATTCCCCAGTCGGAGTGATCGCATTTCTCAGTAAGCGGATTCCCAGTTACTGTTGCGCCCGCCAAAATGGCAAGGATGTGGAAGGATTATAGAGCGTAGTCTACTGAATACCCCTTCCCCCTGTGGGAATTTCCGACTCATATATTTTTGTTGGTATTGCCATCTAGTTTCAGTTTATAGTTTTTTGCCCCTTACCAATAGCATTTACCAGGAAACCCCGGAAAACTACGGAAATCCGGAGAAAATGTGTTTGTTTTAATTTTTCTTTGTTCTTTGTTCCCAATATGTCCAGGGAATTTCTGACTCAAATATGTTTTGTTGGTATTGCCATCTAGTTTAAGGTTTCAGTTGTTTACCTCTCATGAGTTACAGCATATCCCCATATAAACAACGCAAATACGGAGAAAATGAGTTTGTTTTAATTTTCCATTGTCCATTGTCCAGGAATTTCTGATTCACATTTTTTGGCATTGCCATTTAGTTTATGTCTTTAGTTGTTTGCCCCTTATCAATTGCAGCATTTACCCGGAAACCCCGGAAAACTGCGGAAATCCCGAGAAAATGTGTTTGTTTTAATTTTTCTTTGTTCCTTGCTCCTAATATGCTCAGGGAATTTCTGACTCACATATCTTTTGTTGGTATTTCCATCTAGTTTAAGGTTTCAGTTGTTTGCCTCTTATCAATTACAGCATATCCCCATTTAACTCGTAAAACCACGGAAATCGGGAGAAAATGACTTTGTTTTAATTTTTTCAATCTTAGATCTTTGCTCCTAGTATTCAAAGGGAAGAGGTGACTCATATGTTATTGTATTGGTATTGCCATCTAGATTATTCTTTAGTTGTGCAACAACGCTGCCTCCTCTACTGGTACTCCTAACTAGTTGCTAGATAATTTAATCTTAGTTTCACTAAATAAATATAATAACTTTGGACGCGTGCTACTGTTTCTTTAAAGAACTCTTGAAATCCAGAAATCACCCAATCCCCAAAGTCCGACAGATCTGAAACCAGTCCCCAGGAAGGAAGGTAGTAGATGACACAACACAATCTGCTATAGATGTATATTTGATTATTAAAAAACAATCAGATATAATATACCAACAAGAATAACCCTAATAACAACTATCGGAGTAAGGTATGAATATATTAATATCACAGAATATCATAGAAATTCAATAAATAGAAACCATAAAAATAGAGAGTGGCCTTACACTAAGCAGCCACAGATTACAACTAACACTGATCATATAATCACCAAAACATTAACACGTTAAGTAGAGTTGGACTAAATTCATGTAATAACCTGAATGCCACCTTTACAAATAACAATCCACAACAGATCTAAAGCCAGAATTAACTATCTAGCATCCAGGCTTGTTAAATGCAAAAACTATATTCTGACCTAAGTTGAATAACCAATCTGGCATAATCAAGAAATTGTCTAAAAGGAAAATCTATAACTCACAACTGGTTTTCCTAATTTCCCATTAAATCTGCAAACAATGGCTCCCCTATAGAATTTGTTTAAATTAGCTAAGTCTAGGCTAAGTTGCCCATTAACTAAATAATAATAATCTACTGAAGGTAGTTTTGACTCTCAGTAATTTATCAAGCTAATAAATTAATCTGCAACAAATAGGTTCTCTACTAAATTAATTAACACATCTAAGCCCATACTACATTGGCCGTTAACCCAAGGTGGCCACAATGTAAAAAAACACAGCCTTCAGTACAAACTCTAACAATGGTTGATGAATTAACCCACAGAAATATCTTACTTAATTCAAGAAAATCTATATGCCTGAGGTCATTAAATAAGTGACTCATTTACCACAATAGAGCTTTAATATATTGTCCTTCGTAGAGAATGTTACAACAATTTGACATGTATAACTCTTCTCTTAAAATTGGTTAACTTATTTGAATATGTACTAGATTGGCAATTAGCCAAAATGACCACAATATCAAACAGGCAGTCAACAGTCAACAGTCACAAATGGTTGGTCATTTAACTTACAGAAAATATTTGCTGAATCAATTGTTTAATCCAACTAAATGTATATGACGGTAGATATTAACTAAACTATAATAACTGACAATTAAGCGGATAAAATTCGCAATAGAAAAACAGCCTATTATATCAATATCATGTATATAGGCCTATCTGGTGCATGATAATTGGTTAACTCCTAACTCAGTGGTCATTAGCCAGAAGTGATCACAATATAAAAATAGGCAGCCAAGAGTCACAAACACTAATAATGGCTGCTTATTTAACTTACAGAAATATTCACCGTATCAATTGACTAAATGACTATAATTGGCTATTATACAATATAATTCACAGAAATATTGCCTAATAACTTAATTTTTCATGTATATAAGCCTACCTGGTGCACGAAAATTGGTTAACTCATAACTCAGTGATCATTAGCCAGAAGTGACCACAATATCAAAATAGGCAGCCAACAGTCACAAAAGTTAATAATGATTGGTTATTTAACTTACAGAAATATTTACTGCATCAGTTGACTAAATGACTATAATTGGTTCTTATACAAATATAATTGACAGAAATATTGCCTAATAAATTAATTTATCATGTATATAGGCCTATCTGGTGCACGAAAATTGGTTAACTCACAACTCAGTGGTCATTAGCCAGAAATGACCACAATATCAAAATAGGCAGCCAACAGTCACAAAATTTAATATGGTTGATTATTTAACTTACAGAAATATTTACTGTATCAATTGACTAAATGACTATAATTGGCTATTATACAATATAATTCACAGAAATATTGCCTAATAATTTCATTTATCATGTATAAAGGCCTATCTGGTGCACAAAAATTGGTTACCTCATAACTCAGTGGTCATTAGCCAGAAGTGACCACAATATCAAAATAGGCAGCCAAAAGTCACAAAGGTTAATAATGGTTGGTTATTTAACTTACAGAAATATTTACTGTATCAATTGACTAAATGACTATAATTGGTTATTTGCAATATAGATCACAGATATATTGACAAATAATTTAATATATCATGTATATAGGCCTATCTGGTGCACTAAAATTGGTTAACTCATAAGTCAGTTGTCATTAGTCAGAAGTGACCACAATATCAAAATAGGCAGCCAACAGTCACAAACACTAATAATGCCTGGTTATTTAACTTACAGAAATGTTTACTGTATCAAGTGTTTAATTGCTCCAAAGTTGGATTAATTTAGCCATTGACTAAATGACTATAATTGGCTATTATACAAATATAATTCACAGAAATATTGCCTAATAAATTAATTTATCATGTATATAGGCCTATCTGATACTACCTACATTTGCACTGAAATGGTCATTAACCAAAATGACCACAAACTATAATTGGTTGACTGAATTTACAGAACATTTCTTCATATTAGTCTTTTAATATAATTATCCGTAGCTTCCCTTCCACCAAATTAATTTCATCAGTTTACGACTAATCCAAAAACACTGCACTTAATGATACTATGAAACAACACAGTAAACCTGAATAACCTTACAGTCAAATAGCTTGACTAATATGTATATCTGTGCTGCTTATCGTAGCATCGAGAATTATCCTTGAAAAGGATTCTAAGAATAGCCCTATGAAGAAGGCGATACACGAGAATCTGATTATTAAGGACCATATTCGACCGTACAAAAACTAGAAAATCTGAATCAGATAAAGCCGTAATATAAAGAGAGCAGCCAATAACGAATTATAAGAAAGGTTACCTATCTGCAAGAATTTCTAGACAGTCCGACACCGCCATTTTACCTTGTTCGTCTATAACAACTTACAACTTCATGGATGCATTTTCAATGATTAGAGAAACCTGTACTTAACTCAAAAACCCTTCTGTCTGATGGACACAAAGGAACTTTACCTAACATAATAATATATTAAGACTCACACAATAATCAGCCATTACCCGCAACTCGAGGAGAAGTTTCCCCAGGCAAACCTCAGCACTAGACTTCCACACAGACACTGGCTCCCGCGAGAGACCAGCCCAGCAAACCTTCACGCGAAAAACACACTGCGCAGACGCGAGGAAAATTTCCAGAACTCTATACACAGACAAACTAAATCGGAGACGGGAAAATGTGACGTCTGACGTCACAGCCTCCCCCTCCCAAAAAAAAGAATACTATGTATACAAATATAAGTGTGAAATTAATCAGTTTCTCGATATAACCCCTTCTAGTAAGGCCACTCAATTTAAACAGGTAGATATATAACATTAACTACAGCAAAAGAATCACAAATGTTACACATGAATAATTCAGGTCCTACTTAATAGGTAAACATGATAATTGGATACCACCATGTGGTATATGGAATGGAAAGTCTAGTTTAACTGTATAATTTTACAAAGTCCAACAAATTTTAGAAGTCCTTTTTACCATTTTATATATTTTCTTTATTTAGTTGCCCTTTGTAAGGTTATTTCTTGATTGTATAAACTTTGATCGATCAAGTTTGTCTCCATTTTTTATTTATATTTTTTAACAACTATCCTGCCTCCCACAAAGTTTTTTAAAGCACTGCACTGTCGAAGATCACTTACTGCCTTATATCGAATAAAAGATCACTTATTGACTTTTATCGAATCATGACTTAACACATGTGAGATTTATAAGAAATACGGGTCTCACCGTTTAAACCAGGGGACCTTTAAAGATCACCTTATTACATTTAATTTCGCTTATGGCGTATCACATGTGTGATTAAAAAAATATATATGTGTCACAACATCACAACAGAAGAACGCTGGGTAGGTAACCCTGGAGTCCACAAGTGTGTCCAGTGATGGCACTCAGAATAATGATCCAGAAGGTTACCAAAATACCCCAGCACAGGCAATATTTATTTACCAAAAAACACTCTCACCACGAAGATAACGCTAGGAAACTGAAGACAAAATCTCTGGTCCAGATGATAAATGAAGGCAGGAGCAGGGCATAACTCCGGCCAACTGTTACATTGGCAAAACAAGACGGGTTAGCGCTCCCCATGAGTCAGCCCAAGAATGTGGCAACGTGTGGAATCCACACATGCCACCACAGGAGCCATAGGAGCAGAAGAAGTAGCGATCCGCAGCAGTCCTCAAAGGATCGAGTAGTTGAACCAATTCTTCGGCACAGGTCAACAAGGCCACTAAAACAGCCAAGATAAGGCAGCACAGTATGGTTGCTTTGATAAGATAGATCTGGTAACACTTGTTAATATTCCCCAGATAAGGATGTAAACAACATGTATTAATACTATCAGTATTCTTCTGGTCTTATTGATAGGTAACGTTTCAGTTAGTGTTGAATAGTTCAGTATTAAAGCATTCACACTCCGTTATATGAAGCGAAGAATTAATCCTTTATAGAGTCAGTAATCTTTTATGTTTTTACACACATATGCTCAACAATCTGGTTTTGTTAACAGTACTTAAAATTCGCCACATAATTTTTGCAAGTGATTACCCAGAAAACGATGTTTCTTGTTACTATCAGTGTTGTTCTTGTTTTTATTGTGAGAGAACATTGGTTACTCTTGAGAATTTCAAGTTTACAACACTTATAGTGCGTTGTATGATGTGAAGAATTAACTTATTGTAGTGTCTGTAATGTTTTTTTATACATATAATTAAGCATATACTTTTTTGAAGCTTTCGTACTGGCAGAGCACAAAGGTCCCTTCCCGCCAAATCACGGGCAGATGAACTGAAAATTATGTGAGTCACAAAAAATACCATTTACCCCTTGTTTATTTTCTCTCAATGAAAATGCATCACATGAACTTCAATAAAGGCCACCTACACAATAATCTTAACTGAGCTACACATAATAAACATAAAAAATTCAGTAAGAACTTAATTACAAAAATATTACACTAAAGTTAATTGCAATAAAATAGGAATGGCGAAAATTGCCTCATATCCAATTAGCCAACACAAATCAAATTAATCTGGTGGAAAACTCGCTACAAAAACATGACAAATACTGAAGGACAAACTCAAGTGATTGCTTTTACATCTCAAAAGTTAAGAAGACGCACGAGAAAATGGTTTAATTTGAGAAAGATGACATCTCCTGAATGACTTATCTACTAAACTCCTTAACAAAAAGGAAACACCATTGTGCAAGACCTGCACTACTTTAAATAGGTTTAAAAAACGGGGAGCCAATTTCTTTGCAAATTTATCCTTGGCAGAACTGACTGGGAAATTACGCGCCATAACAATATCGCAAATCTTATAACTGCATGGAATCCTACCGGAATTATAACGCCTAGCACGCCTCCTACGAGCAAGAACTAAATTCCGAGCAGCAGGTCGCCAAGGGTTTTGAATGTCCTCAGGAGAAACGGAATTAGGAAGCAGATCAGAGAGATTCCATAGGTTACTCAGCGGGTGATTGGGTTGGAAAGAAAGTAACAAGGAGCACGGAGATAGACCATGGGACTCATGCTTAGCAGTGTTGAAAGAAAATTGTAGCCAAGAGATATTCTCATCCCAGGGGGTGGGATCAGCATGGTGGTAGGCTATAAGGGCGTTCTTTAAATTCCTCATGACGCGTTCAGCATGAGAAGGGTTAGGGTATACGGCGTGGTGGTCACATGTTGGATGCCCAAACGGAAACAGAATTTCTTGAACGCATAAGAAAGAAACTGGGGAGCGTTATCCGACACAACAGTCTGAGTTACACCAAAGGTTTGAAAAATCTGTGATAAAGACTGAATAACCCTGTTTGTACATTAATCACGTAAAGGAAAGAGCCAGCAAAATTTAGTAATGGAATCAATAACCACTAGTATATACGAGTTGCCCTTCTTAGACTTAGGCAGTTTCCCCAGAAAATAAATAAATTATCTCTGAATAGGTTTATCTACAACTGTAGAGGCGAATACCCAACCCGAGAATTTAACGCTGGTTTGGACAACGCACAAACCTGGCAAGAAAGAACCCGATTCCTAATATCATTACCCATGGCTGACCACCAAAAACTCTGTTGAATTTTAGACAGTGTCTTCTTGACACCAAGATTAGCCCCAAAAGGAGAATGATGATAATAACTGAATATCATTGGGACCAAACCAGAAGGCGCAACTAAACGAAAGCGTTTATTCTTCCTGAACCCCAACTGAATTTGTAAGGTACCTTTAACCAAAGAAAAATTAGACACAGGTTCACCTGAATGTAACCTATCCATAATTTGGCGAAGACTGGGATCCCGACGCTGAAAACTCTGAAAATTCTAAAAGAGAATCCACCAAAAGGTTCGCCAAAAGAGGAGATTGCTCAGACTCCCTAACAAGAACCGAATCTTCATTTGACTCAATAGAATCTGGAAAACCTTCAAACATTCTAGATCATGAATCAGCAAGCACATTGTCAGAACTTTTAATGTGGACTGAATCAAATTTGAAGGCAGAAATCCGAACTGCCCAGCGGGCGATACGTCCGGTCTTCCTAGGACGAGCCAACACCCACGAAAGAGCC
This sequence comes from Ectobius pallidus, assembly GCA_964059195.1. Lineage (NCBI taxonomy): Eukaryota > Metazoa > Arthropoda > Insecta > Blattodea > Ectobiidae > Ectobius > Ectobius pallidus. The sequence goes on from CAXKWD010000004.1 coordinate 150,038,510, forward strand.
TGGTTGTCACACTCAAGAATGAAAGGGAAATGTTCGATATACATACGGAACTTTTCAAACGCAAACAAAACGGCAAGGGCCTCTATTTCATAAATATAGAATTGTTTCTCTTGCCGTGAAAGCGAACGTGAAGCATAGGCCACAGGCTTACGTCCCTCAGCGGAATCCTGAAGAAGAACAGCTCCTAACCCCATAGAACAAGCATTAGTTTGCACAATAAACTTCCTGCCAAAGTCCGCCATAGGCAAAATAGGAGGATTCGTGATAGCTGCCTTAAGATCATCAAAGGCAGTCTGCTGTTCAGAAGACCACAGAAACGGAACACCCTTCGCCCGGAGACGATTCAAAGGCGCCGCTCTGGCAGCAAAACGCGGAATAAATTTGGCAAAATATTGATTATGCCGATGAAACCGGCAACGCCTTTAACATTGGTAGGTGGCGGAAAATACCTGATTGCCACGGTCAGTTCAGTATCAATAGCCACGCCGTCCCGAGAGATAATATGCCCAGTGAAGGCCAATTGTGAACTTGCAAACTGTACCTTTGAGGGTTTTACAGTAAGACCGGCTTCCTTTAGGCGATGAAAAACCTCCCGAAGATGATCAACATGGCAATGAAAGTCTTTACTATATACACTAAATCGTCTAAATAATGGTAGAAATAATCGAACTTAATGTTCGAAAAGATTTTGTTCATCAATCGGGTGAGAACTTGAGCACCAGTGGCTAGGCCAAAAAGCAGACGAGAAAACTCGTAGTGATTCCAGTCCGTTGAAAACGCAGTTAGCCTGCGTGAAGACTCTTTCAACGGAATCTGATTATAAGCACTATTGAGATCGAGAGAAGAGAAGATATTCGCCCCGGAAAACCAATGAGCAGCCGAATGTATGTCCGGCAAGGGCATAGACTCAATGGAGATCTTTTGACAAAGAGCCCGAAAATCATGTTCACCTTTCGGCACCAGGAAAATAGGACTAGAGTAAGGAGATAGCGAAGGCCTAATTACCCCTTACTAAGCATATCGTTAATTTTCTGCCTCATTATCAGTAACTTATGTGGAGACAGGCGATACGGAGGCAAACGAACAGGCTTAGAGTCCGTTAACTGAATCTAATACTCAAGCACCTTCGTGACACCCAGCTCTTCTGTAAGAACAGACGGATAGTCATTAATAACCCGCCCAATCTGCTGCTGTTGTTCAGGCACCAAATGGTCAAGAGAAATACTAGACGCGGTAGGAAATTGATGGGCATCCAAAACATGTTCAAGGGGATGAGAAACACATTTGGGAATCTGAGTAGTGTTGGAACATAAAAACTTAATATGTTGTTGAGGGGTAAAATGGATATGCATTCTCCCTAATTGCAAATCTAGCACCAAACCGGTAGCATGGGCAATATCAATACGTAAAATAACTGGAAAAAGAAGAGTCCGAAATACTAGGAATGAAAATTTCCAAGAAAATTGGTCAATCTTAACTGGTAGGGTAATAGTCCACAAGACTGCCACTAGAGAACCATTAGCAATCCGCGCAGAGCCTTGATACGGGCTCAAATCATGCAGATCAAGTCCCAAAACTGGAAGAGGATCCGCATGAATGGCAGAAGACACAGCACCGGAATCAATGAGAGCAAATGTAGGACACTTCTTTAATAAGAGAGGAACCATGGGCAAATGAATCGGTTGACGACCACGACAGCCCATAGATTGAAATAAGGCCACATTGCGATCGTTAGGGTCTAGGAGATTAAAGTTGACCGGCAGAACGTCCATATGTCATGGTCTACTATCCGAAGTAGACTGATTAGCTCCCCGAGGCCCTTGAAATTGACCACGAGAATCCGCCATTTTTTTTCTACAATCTCTAATTAGATGTCCAGGACGGTGACAATAATGACATGTTCTCGATCCGGACGAAAAAGAGCCGAGGATCTACGATCAAAATTAACACCCGAAGAAGGCAAGTTCGAAGAGGGGAGATGTCGCCTAGCATCAGCACAGGAAACTTCAGAAACCTGAGAAATTAAATCTGACAGCTGGACAAAGGTCAAGCAAGATCGAGTAGCGGGATTCAACCCAGAAATAATCAACTCGATGACCTCTCGTTCCGAGTCTGCGACCTGAAATACCGCCCAATGTAAACGAGTATCCTGAATAAACTCCGAAAAATCCTCGTCAACCCTTTGTGGTCTATAATAATATTGGGCCAATAAATGTGTCGTAGACGATATGGAATAAAATGAATAAGAATTTGTCTATGAAAAAGCACAACGGAATTAGAGGAAGCTATCACATTAGTCAAAATATCTAAGACAGTTCCTGATACCACCCCAGAAGTAATTGTAATACTACCGCATCCGGGACCATTAGGTTAGCGGCCTGCTTAGAAAAGTTCACCAGAAATCTTAGAAAATAAATAACGTCGGGCACCTGGGTAACAGAAAACATCCTTTCTTTGTCCAACAATTTTTGCAAAGGATGGACAATCTTAATTGGAGCAAAAGTTGGAGTAGGCAGCGAAAACAATGTAGACGTTTCATTAACCATAGGGACTTGGTTAGCCTGAGATGGTAACAAAGGTGGAGTCAAATCCCGAGACACCGAGGGTCCCACAGCAATGTTGGATTCCTCAGGTTCCAAGTCAAAAAGATGAGGAGCTTGACTCACAGCATTCGCTGGTACCACCTCAGTAGGAGGTACAATCGAGTACAACATATATCTTAGTTTATCCAGTTCGCCCAAATCAAGGAACGAATCGGGAATACCAGCCAACAACATCAGCCTGTTTTCCAAGTGCCATACCCTATGGCATACTCTACGTCGTTGATTACGTGAGACATCTCCCTCCGCAAATAATTCTGAGGCAAATTCTACTAACTCAGTAACCTTTTGCTTGACAATCTCAAATTCATTGAGAATTTCAGCTTGGGTACACAAAACATTATGTAACACATGAGTAGGGGCGCTTTGACGGAGACATGTCAATAAAGTTGGAACATCTGCCGAATCATCGATCCTAATGCCTCTACCCCTACACTCAAACAAGAGCTCATCTTTCCGCAAAAGGTCCCAAGATAGCTGTTGTCGCAAAGGCAAGAATACAGCCAAAACTAACAGCATACACAAATATTTGTATAAATGAAGATATATACAGGGTTATTCAAAAAGATGGACCCAATTTCATTCATTTGTATTTAATAAAGTATAAATTGGAGATGTTCAATCTACATTCTACTATAAAGAGGAGGTTTCAAAGTTTTTTAACACAGGTTATAAATGTTCAATATATCCTCCCTCTGCTGCACGGCAAACATCTAAGCGGTAGCCAAACTCATCCCACTGGCGAAGCAGCATGTCTTGTGTTACTGAGTTCACCGCCGCAGTGACACGGATCCGCAGGTTGGCCAGAGTTGTTGGTAGAGGTGGGACGTAAACAGCCCCCACAAGAAAAAGTCGCATGGCATGAGATCAGGAGATCTCGGAGGCCAGAAGTGTAGAGCCAGGTCTTGAATTTCCAGGCAACCTGTCCATCGCTGAGGAAGGGATTGATTTAAAAATCTTCTATTCGTCTGATGGCATCCTCTGACAAACGCGGTCGGCCCGGACTTTTTCCTTTGCAGAGACATCCAGTTTGTTTAATTTGCTTCAACCAACGACTTATGCTTTTTATAGTTGGTGGTTCTATGCCGAATTGCCGACGAAACGCCCGCTGCACTGTAACTGCCGATTCACTTCTTGCAAACTCAAGAACGCAGAAAACCTTATGCTGCATAGTAGCCATCTATCTCACAACTAACAGGGACAAGAAATGCCTGCCTATCGGCGCGAACAGCCATTTACGCAACAATCACGCGACAATCACAGTCCAAGCAGTGGAAAACAAAACTTTGGAACTTCCTCTTTCATTCGGTATGTAGAATGTTAATATCCAATTTGTATTTCTTGAAATACAAATTAATTAAATTGGGTCCATCTTATTGAATAACCGTGTATATATAGCAAGTAAGAAAAATACTAAGTGAAAAGCACCAAATGTAGGCGTAGATGACACATATACGCCTACCTTCCCGCCCTGGGGCCAAAGTGCTACCACTGCAACAACGCTGTCTCCTCTACTGGTACTCTTAAGTAGTTGCTAGATAATTTAATCTTAGTTTCACTAAATAAATATAATAACTTTGGACGCGTGCTACTGATTCTTTAAAGAACTCTTGAAATCCAGAAATGACCCAATCCCCAAAGTCCAACAGATCTGAAACCAATCTCCAGGAAGGAAGGTGACACAACACAATCTGCTATAGATGTATATTTGATTATTAAAAAACAATCAGATATAATATACCAACAAGAATAACCCTAATAACAACTATCGGAGTAAGGTATGAATATATTAATATCACAGAATATCATAGAAATTCAATAAATAGAAACCCTAAAAATAGAGAGTGGCCTTACACTAAGCAGCCACAGATTACAACTAACACTGATCATATAATCACCAAAACATTAACACGTTAAATAGAGTTGGACTAAATTCATGTAATAACCTGAATGCCACCTTTACAAATAACAATCCACAACAGATCTAAAGCCAGAATTAACTATCTAGCATCCAGGCTTGTTAAATGCAAAAACTATATTCTGACCGAAGTTGAATAACAAATCTGGCCTAATCAAGAAATTGTCTAAAAAGAAAATCTATAACTCACAATTGGTTTTCCTAATTTCCGAATAAATCTGCAAACAATGGCTCCCCTATAGAATTTGTTTAAATTAGCTAAGTCTAGGCTAAGTGGCATATTAACTAAATTGATAATAATCTACTAAAGGTAGTTTTGACTCTCAGTAATTTATCAAGCTAATAAATTAATCTGCAACAAAAAGGTTCTCTACTAAATTAATTAACAAATCTAAGCGCATACTACATTGGCCGTTAACCCAAGGTGGCCACAATGTAGAAAAAATACAGCCTTCAGTAACAAACTCTAACAATGGGTGATGAATTAACCCACAGAAATATCTTATTTAATTCAAGAAAATCTATATGCCTGAGGTCATTAAATAAGTGACTTATTTACCACAATAAAGCTTTTATATATTGTCCTTCGTAGAGAGTGTTATAACAATTTGACATGTATAACTTCTCTTCAAATTGGTTAACATAGTTGGATAAGTACTAGATTGGCAATTAGCCAAATTGACCACAATATCAAACAGGCAGTCAACAGTCACAAACACTAATAATGGTTGGTCATTTAACTTACAGAAAATATTTGCTGAATCAATTGTTTAATCCAACTAAATGTATATGACGGTAGAAATTAACTAAATTATAATAACTGAAATTAAGCGGATAAAATTCGCAATAGAAAAACAGCCTATTAAATCAATATCATGTACATAGGCCTATCTGGTGCATGATAATTGGTTAACCCCTAACTCAGTGGTCATTAGCCAGAAGTGGCCACAATATGAAAATAGGCAGCCAACAGTCACAAACACTAATAATGGCTGGTTATTAACTTACATAAATATTTACTGTATCAATTGACTAAATGACTATAATTGACTATTATACAATATAATTCACAGAAATATTGCCTAATAATTTCATTTATCATGTATATAGGACTATCTGGTGCACGAAAATTGGTTAACTCATAACTCAGTGGTCATTAGCCAGAAGTGACCACAATATCAAAATAGGCAGCCAACAGTCACAAAAGTTAATAATGGTTGGTTATTTAACTTACAGGAATATTTACTGTATCAATTGACTAAATGACTGTAATTGGCTATTATACAATATAATTCACAGAAATATTGCCTAATAATTTAATTTATCATATATATAGGCCTATCTGGTGCACAAAAATTGGTTAACTCATAAGTCAGTTGTCATTAGTCAGAAGTGACCACAATATCAAAATAGGCAGCCTACAGTCACAAACACTAATAATGGCTGGTTCTTTAACTTACAGAAATATTTACTGTATCAATTCTTTAATTGCTGCAGAGTTGGATTAATTTAGCCCTTGACTAAATGACTATAATTGGCTATTATATAAATATAATTCAAAGAAATATTGCCTAATAAATTAATTTATCATGTATATAGGCCTATCTGATACTACCTACATTTGCACTGAAATGGCCATTAACCAAAATGATCACAAACTATAATTGGTTGACTGAATTTACAGAACATTTCTTCATATTAGTCTTTTAATATAATTATCCGTAGCTTCCCTTCCACCAAATTAATTTCATCAGTTTAAGACTAATCCAAAAACACTGCACATAGTGATACTATGAAACAACACAGTAAACCTGAATAACCTTGCAGTCAAATTGCTTGACTAACATATATATATATGTGCTGCTTATCGTAGCATCGAGAATTATCCTTGAAAAAAATTCTAAGAATAGCCCTATGAAGAAGGCGATACACGAGAATCTGAAAATAGATTATTAAGGACCATATTCGACTGTTCAAAAACTAGAAAATCTGAATCAGATAAAGCCGTAATATAAAGAGAGCAGCCAATAACGAATTATAAGAAAGGTTACCTATCTGCAAGAATTTCTAGACAGTCTGACACCGCCATTTTACCATGTTCGTCTATAACAACTTACAACTTCATGGATGCATTTTCAATGATTAGAGAAACCTGTACTTAACTCAAAAACCCTTCTGTCTGATGGACACAAAGGAACTTTACCTAACATAAAAATATATTAAGACTCACACAATAATCAGCCATTACCCGCAACTCGACGAGAAGTTTCCCCATGCAAACCTCAGCACTAGACTTCCACACAGACACTGGCTCCCGCGAGAGACCAGCCCAGCAAACCTTCACGCGAAAAACACGCTGCGCAGACGCGAGGAAAATTTCCAGAGCTCTATACACAGACAAACGAAATCGGAGACGGGAAAATGTGACGTCTGACGTCACAGTTGTTTGCCTCTCATCAATTACAGCAAATCCCCAGAAAACTCCGAAAATCACGGAAATCCGGAGAAATTAACTTTGTTTTAATTTTAGTTAAATCTTAATTCCTTGTTCCTAGTTTTCAAAGGGAATTGGTGACTCATATGGCTTTTTGTTGGTGTTGCCATTGATCCGTGAATTCGGATCAAGTTAAGATATAATGCGCCCCTAGTGGCTTACTGATACATTAACAACTTCATTAGTAGTTACTTCTTGCGTCCCTGTTTAACTGTGGTTACCCTTGGTAATTTGTGAACGTGCTTCGCAGACGGAGGCTCTGCTTTTGTGAAATTCGCCCTTCATCAGCAAGTTCACGACACTGCTCAGAAATATCTTCCGCTTTAGAAGTTAGATCCTGTATTTCATTATCAACTTTGACATCTTTTAAATGGATAGAATCGACTGGAGTTGACAAATTATCTCTTAACATCTTGGATAAATTCGAAACTGAGTCATCGGCATTCACTTTACTCCCACGAATAAATAGTTCATAAATTATATCGGCTTTCAAAAGGAATTGTATTGGAACATGAATTCTGTTCCTCATGATGAAGGATAATACAAATAAGAAGCGACCAGAAACTAAATTTTAGAGTTAAGTTAGAATAAGGTAAATGCAAAAAAAATTACGTTAGGTTAGAATTATGGAAAAGCTGAACCTTTGCAGAGTTGAGAGCTATGTAAAGATAATTATGAAAAATAAGTGAAGTGAATAATTTCTAAACGGATCTTGAATAAGTGAAAAATGGAGGTAAGTGTAATAGACAGAATTGAAACGCTGAATTACAATTATTACCAGTACAAAATGCTGATCCAGCCTACACTTAGGAACCAGAACGAAAAAATGGAAGAATAATAATGCATAAGAACCAAAAAAATATTTTTTTTAAAGGCATACAAAATCTTCAGAATTTTAATCAACAGAAGCAGAGCGCAAATTTAGAAAAATGGGAGTCAGAAACCTGTGCCGATCGTATATTTTCGGCACCATATTCTATTAATTAAACATTTAATATAATGCATTATTGAGGTAATTTAAACATTTTCTTAATTATTTATTAATCAGGTACTCACATGATCTCGGCTTTCCATCGCTATGTTTTGTTCAGAGGTGCGTTGTGTTTTGTTTATTCCGGTTTTGTAATCTCTCCCCTTCTGGATCTTTCTCTCGTTCGGCATTTGTTTGCGCCCTCTGATTTGTTTACCTAGTGTTCATGTTATGTTCCGCGGGCTAGATCGCGCCATGCGGGCGCTGAAGCAAGATCCCTACGACGAGATCGCGCCGGGCGGGCGCTCAAGCAACATGCATACATTCAGATCCCGCCGTGAAGTCTGCCAAGCTACTTCTCCTTCAGAGTAAGCGCCGGGAGCCAGACCATGTTTCTTCTCTTCAAGTGATAGTACCGTCATTCTGAGCCATGAACATCTTCCGCTGTGTGGTCATCGAGTGGTGGCCCTATTGTCGGCGTTAGCTTAATATCAGGTATGGGTCTATTAACTTCACATTTTCGTTTTCTTCGCTGGTAGGATTTTTAGTTCGTTTAGTTTTTCTTTATTCAGTAAATTTCGTTGTTTCATATTTTTTTCTGCCCACCAGCTCTTTGCTTATTTCATTATTATATTCTACTATATTTCAGCTAAGTTTTCTTTTGACCTTATGTGATGGAAAGCCGACCGTATTTGCATATTCAATTAATCTTGGCCATCAGCCATTTTTGATAACCATTCTTGTCTGTTCATTAATTATATACATTAGTACCAGCTTTTCATACTCCATTAAATTTGTTTGCTTCCTTTTGTATTCTCTGGTTATTCAATAAACTATTGTTATACTTTTGTTATAATTCTGAAAATCCGTTTTCTTCTTTTGCTCTGTGAATCAGTTTCCTTCTTTGGGTTTAAAGTTAGTAAATTTTGACAGCACCACGCCACAAATAGTGGTAGCAGAGCGTATTTCGCTCTGCGCCACAGAGAGGTTGCTGCATTCTGCAGATCGCTCCCGTTTTTCCTTTTTCATCTTTTTGGCTATTTTTTATATACTCGTGTGTCTAGGCTTTGCTTTGTTCCTGATACCCTTCCAGATTAGCTTATTGTGTTTTCATGATTATGGTTGTATACTATCATCGGTCTTTCTGTTGGCTTTCAGCCTTTATTAGTCAGAATTTGTACCGCGTGGGGTTTTGGGTATTTTGTATAAGACTATGCTTATTTCTATTTCTTGCTCTCTGCGTCCGGGCGGAATATTTCGTCCGTGATGTTGGGTAAAGGGGCCGTCGTGTGGGTCAGTCTCACTAGAGTATTTCTGTGGGTTTTTGTGCTGTCCCTTCGGTTGGTTCTATTTGGCAGAATAGTTTTTTTATGATAGTCTGTTTAAGTATATTTGTCCGGTCGTAACATGCCCTAAGCCTAGTCTCATCAGCGTAGTTCTGATGTTTTTTTTGGACGGTTTTTGTGGTAGTTGGTCCGTTATGTTGCTCTGGATTTTGTATGTCCGTGAGAGCGTTTTGTAATGGGGGGTTCTCTTGATTTCTATTTAAGCTAACCTGTCATCGTGGGGATTTGGTAAAGTTTTCTTAGACCCATTGTATTTTGATCTTAATCTAAATTTTCCGTCAGATTATCTTTCTAAACCTATTTGTCTTTCAGTATTTCTAGGCCTATCATCGTATCAAATAGGTATATGCGAGTTTTGAGTATTTTCCAATTTTATTATGTCTCCCATATAAGAAATATTTTGATAATATTATAGGAGAAAAATTCCTCCGACACTGGGACTTGAACCCAGGACCTTTGGCTATTCGCGCCAATGCTCTACCAACTGAGCTAAGCCGGAGTTCAATTCACAGCGCCGGATGGAACCTCTCTCCTATGACTGTTTGCCCTAATGGTCTACCTCACAGACAGACAAGTTATGTCGTATGCAGTACTGTGAGGCACACTAATTAGTGATTTTTGTGACCGGGCTCCCACTGTTATTGTACAGTTGACATTCAAGATAGATATATAAGCTTTCATGAACCACAGATTATTGTCTCTGTTGGACATCACATGATAATATTATAGGAGAAAAATTCCTCCGACACTGGGACTTGAACCCAGGACCTTTGGCTATTCGCGCCAATGCTCTACCAACTGAGCTAAGCCGGAGTTCAATTCACAGCGCCGGATGGAACCTCTCTCCTATGACTGTTTGCCCTAATGGTCTACCTCACAGACAGACAAGTTATGTCGTATGCAGTACTGTGAGGCACACTAATTAGTGATTTTTGTGACCGGGCTCCCACTGTTATTGTACAGTTGACATTCAAGATAGATATATGCAAACTGTACCTTTGAGGGTTTTACAGTAAGACCGGCTTCCTTTAGGCGATGAAAAACCTCCCGAAGATGATCAACATGGCAATGAAAGTCTTTACTATATACACTAAATCGTCTAAATAATGGTAGAAATAATCGAATTTAATGTTCGAAAAGATTTTGTTCATCAATCGGGTGAGAACTTGAGCACCAGTGGCTAGGCCAAAAAGCAGACGAGAAAACTCGTAGTGATTCCAGTCCGTTGAAAACGCAGTTAGCCTGCGTGAAGACTCTTTCAACGGAATCTGATTATAAGCACTATTGAGATCGAGAGAAGAGAAGATATTCGCCCCGGAAAACCAATGAGCAGCCGAATGTATGTCCGGCAAGGGCATAGACTCAATGGAGATCTTTTGACAAAGAGCCCGAAAATCATGTTCACCTTTCGGCACCAGGAAAATAGGACTAGAGTAAGGAGATAGCGAAGGCCTAATTACCCCTTACTAAGCATATCGTTAATTTTCTGCCTCATTATCAGTAACTTATGTGGAGACAGGCGATACGGAGGCAAACGAACAGGCTTAGAGTCCGTTAACTGAATCTAATACTCAAGCACCTTCGTGACACCCAGCTCTTCTGTAAGAACAGACGGATAGTCATTAATAACCCGCCCAATCTGCTGCTGTTGTTCAGGCACCAAATGGTCAAGAGAAATACTAGACGCGGTAGGAAATTGATGGGCATCCAAAACATGTTCAAGGGGATGAGAAACACATTTGGGAATCTGAGTAGTGTTGGAACATAAAAACTTAATATGTTGTTGAGGGGTAAAATGGATATGCATTCTCCCTAATTGCAAATCTAGCACCAAACCGGTAGCATGGGCAATATCAATACGTAAAATAACTGGAAAAAGAAGAGTCCGAAATACTAGGAATGAAAATTTCCAAGAAAATTGGTCAATCTTAACTGGTAGGGTAATAGTCCACAAGACTGCCACTAGAGAACCATTAGCAATCCGCGCAGAGCCTTGATACGGGCTCAAATCATGCAGATCAAGTCCCAAAACTGGAAGAGGATCCGCATGAATGGCAGAAGACACAGCACCGGAATCAATGAGAGCAAATGTAGGACACTTCTTTAATAAGAGAGGAACCATGGGCAAATGAATCGGTTGACGACCACGACAGCCCATAGATTGAAATAAGGCCACATTGCGATCGTTAGGGTCTAGGAGATTAAAGTTGACCGGCAGAACGTCCATATGTCATGGTCTACTATCCGAAGTAGACTGATTAGCTCCCCGAGGCCCTTGAAATTGACCACGAGAATCCGCCATTTTTTTTCTACAATCTCTAATTAGATGTCCAGGACGGTGACAATAATGACATGTTCTCGATCCGGACGAAAAAGAGCCGAGGATCTACGATCAAAATTAACACCCGAAGAAGGCAAGTTCGAAGAGGGGAGATGTCGCCTAGCATCAGCACAGGAAACTTCAGAAACCTGAGAAATTAAATCTGACAGCTGGACAAAGGTCAAGCAAGATCGAGTAGCGGGATTCAACCCAGAAATAATCAACTCGATGACCTCTCGTTCCGAGTCTGCGACCTGAAATACCGCCCAATGTAAACGAGTATCCTGAATAAACTCCGAAAAATCCTCGTCAACCCTTTGTGGTCTATAATAATATTGGGCCAATAAATGTGTCGTAGACGATATGGAATAAAATGAATAAGAATTTGTCTATGAAAAAGCACAACGGAATTAGAGGAAGCTATCACATTGGTCAAAATATCTATGACAGTTCCTGATACCACCCCAGAAGTAATTGTAATACTACCGCATCCGGGACCATTAGGTTAGCGGCCTGCTTAGAAAAGTTCACCAGAAATCTTAGAAAATAAATAACGTCGGGCACCTGGGTAACAGAAAACATCCTTTCTTTGTCCAACAATTTTTGCAAAGGATGGACAATCTTAATTGGAGCAAAAGTTGGAGTAGGCAGCGAAAACAATGTAGACGTTTCATTAACCATAGGGACTTGGTTAGCCTGAGATGGTAACAAAGGTGGAGTCAAATCCCGAGACACCGAGGGTCCCACAGCAATGTTGGATTCCTCAGGTTCCAAGTCAAAAAGATGAGGAGCTTGACTCACAGCATTCGCTGGTACCACCTCAGTAGGAGGTACAATCGAGTACAACATATATCTTAGTTTATCCAGTTCGCCCAAATCAAGGAACGAATCGGGAATACCAGCCAACAACATCAGCCTGTTTTCCAAGTGCCATACCCTATGGCATACTCTACGTCGTTGATTACGTGAGACATCTCCCTCCGCAAATAATTCTGAGGCAAATTCTACTAACTCAGTAACCTTTTGCTTGACAATCTCAAATTCATTGAGAATTTCAGCTTGGGTACACAAAACATTATGTAACACATGAGTAGGGGCGCTTTGACGGAGACATGTCAATAAAGTTGGAACATCTGCCGAATCATCGATCCTAATGCCTCTACCCCTACACTCAAACAAGAGCTCATCTTTCCGCAAAAGGTCCCAAGATAGCTGTTGTCGCAAAGGCAAGAATACAGCCAAAACTAACAGCATACACAAATATTTGTATAAATGAAGATATATACAGGGTTATTCAAAAAGATGGACCCAATTTCATTCATTTGTATTTAATAAAGTATAAATTGGAGATGTTCAATCTACATTCTACTATAAAGAGGAGGTTTCAAAGTTTTTTAACACAGGTTATAAATGTTCAATATATCCTCCCTCTGCTGCACGGCAAACATCTAAGCGGTAGCCAAACTCATCCCACTGGCGAAGCAGCATGTCTTGTGTTACTGAGTTCACCGCCGCAGTGACACGGATCCGCAGGTTGGCCAGAGTTGTTGGTAGAGGTGGGACGTAAACAGCCCCCACAAGAAAAAGTCGCATGGCATGAGATCAGGAGATCTCGGAGGCCAGAAGTGTAGAGCCAGGTCTTGAATTTCCAGGCAACCTGTCCATCGCTGAGGAAGGGATTGATTTAAAAATCTTCTATTCGTCTGATGGCATCCTCTGACAAACGCGGTCGGCCCGGACTTTTTCCTTTGCAGAGACATCCAGTTTGTTTAATTTGCTTCAACCAACGACTTATGCTTTTTATAGTTGGTGGTTCTATGCCGAATTGCCGACGAAACGCCCGCTGCACTGTAACTGCCGATTCACTTCTTGCAAACTCAAGAACGCAGAAAACCTTATGCTGCATAGTAGCCATCTATCTCACAACTAACAGGGACAAGAAATGCCTGCCTATCGGCGCGAACAGCCATTTACGCAACAATCACGCGACAATCACAGTCCAAGCAGTGGAAAACAAAACTTTGGAACTTCCTCTTTCATTCGGTATGTAGAATGTTAATATCCAATTTGTATTTCTTGAAATACAAATTAATTAAATTGGGTCCATCTTATTGAATAACCGTGTATATATAGCAAGTAAGAAAAATACTAAGTGAAAAGCACCAAATGTAGGCGTAGATGACACATATACGCCTACCTTCCCGCCCTGGGGCCAAAGTGCTACCACTGCAACAACGCTGTCTCCTCTACTGGTACTCTTAAGTAGTTGCTAGATAATTTAATCTTAGTTTCACTAAATAAATATAATAACTTTGGACGCGTGCTACTGATTCTTTAAAGAACTCTTGAAATCCAGAAATGACCCAATCCCCAAAGTCCAACAGATCTGAAACCAATCTCCAGGAAGGAAGGTGACACAACACAATCTGCTATAGATGTATATTTGATTATTAAAAAACAATCAGATATAATATACCAACAAGAATAACCCTAATAACAACTATCGGAGTAAGGTATGAATATATTAATATCACAGAATATCATAGAAATTCAATAAATAGAAACCCTAAAAATAGAGAGTGGCCTTACACTAAGCAGCCACAGATTACAACTAACACTGATCATATAATCACCAAAACATTAACACGTTAAATAGAGTTGGACTAAATTCATGTAATAACCTGAATGCCACCTTTACAAATAACAATCCACAACAGATCTAAAGCCAGAATTAACTATCTAGCATCCAGGCTTGTTAAATGCAAAAACTATATTCTGACCGAAGTTGAATAACAAATCTGGCCTAATCAAGAAATTGTCTAAAAAGAAAATCTATAACTCACAATTGGTTTTCCTAATTTCCGAATAAATCTGCAAACAATGGCTCCCCTATAGAATTTGTTTAAATTAGCTAAGTCTAGGCTAAGTGGCATATTAACTAAATTGATAATAATCTACTAAAGGTAGTTTTGACTCTCAGTAATTTATCAAGCTAATAAATTAATCTGCAACAAAAAGGTTCTCTACTAAATTAATTAACAAATCTAAGCGCATACTACATTGGCCGTTAACCCAAGGTGGCCACAATGTAGAAAAAATACAGCCTTCAGTAACAAACTCTAACAATGGGTGATGAATTAACCCACAGAAATATCTTATTTAATTCAAGAAAATCTATATGCCTGAGGTCATTAAATAAGTGACTTATTTACCACAATAAAGCTTTTATATATTGTCCTTCGTAGAGAGTGTTATAACAATTTGACATGTATAACTTCTCTTCAAATTGGTTAACATAGTTGAATAAGTACTAGATTGGCAATTAGCCAAATTGACCACAATATCAAACAGGCAGTCAACAGTCACAAACACTAATAATGGTTGGTCATTTAACTTACAGAAAATATTTGCTGAATCAATTGTTTAATCCAACTAAATGTATATGACGGTAGAAATTAACTAAATTATAATAACTGACAATTAAGCGGATAAAATTCGCAATAGAAAAACAGCCTATTAAATCAATATCATGTACATAGGCCTATCTGGTGCATGATAATTGGTTAACCCCTAACTCAGTGGTCATTAGCCAGAAGTGGCCACAATATGAAAATAGGCAGCCAACAGTCACAAACACTAATAATGGCTGGTTATTAACTTACATAAATATTTACTGTATCAATTGACTAAATGACTATAATTGACTATTATACAATATAATTCACAGAAATATTGCCTAATAATTTCATTTATCATGTATATAGGACTATCTGGTGCACGAAAATTGGTTAACTCATAACTCAGTGGTCATTAGCCAGAAGTGACCACAATATCAAAATAGGCAGCCAACAGTCACAAAAGTTAATAATGGTTGGTTATTTAACTTACAGGAATATTTACTGTATCAATTGACTAAATGACTGTAATTGGCTATTATACAATATAATTCACAGAAATATTGCCTAATAATTTAATTTATCATATATATAGGCCTATCTGGTGCACAAAAATTGGTTAACTCATAAGTCAGTTGTCATTAGTCAGAAGTGACCACAATATCAAAATAGGCAGCCTACAGTCACAAACACTAATAATGGCTGGTTCTTTAACTTACAGAAATATTTACTGTATCAATTCTTTAATTGCTGCAGAGTTGGATTAATTTAGCCCTTGACTAAATGACTATAATTGGCTATTATATAAATATAATTCAAAGAAATATTGCCTAATAAATTAATTTATCATGTATATAGGCCTATCTGATACTACCTACATTTGCACTGAAATGGCCATTAACCAAAATGATCACAAACTATAATTGGTTGACTGAATTTACAGAACATTTCTTCATATTAGTCTTTTAATATAATTATCCGTAGCTTCCCTTCCACCAAATTAATTTCATCAGTTTAAGACTAATCCAAAAACACTGCACATAGTGATACCATGAAACAACACAGTAAACCTGAATAACCTTGCAGTCAAATTGCTTGACTAACATATATATATGTGCTGCTTATCGTAGCATCGAGAATTATCCTTGAAAAAAATTCTAAGAATAGCCCTATGAAGAAGGCGATACACGAGAATCTGAAAATAGATTATTAAGGACCATATTCGACTGTTCAAAAACTAGAAAATCTGAATCAGATAAAGCCGTAATATAAAGAGAGCAGCCAATAACGAATTATAAGAAAGGTTACCTATCTGCAAGAATTTCTAGACAGTCTGACACCGCCATTTTACCATGTTCGTCTATAACAACTTACAACTTCATGGATGCATTTTCAATGATTAGAGAAACCTGTACTTAACTCAAAAACCCTTCTGTCTGATGGACACAAAGGAACTTTACCTAACATAAAAATATATTAAGACTCACACAATAATCAGCCATTACCCGCAACTCGACGAGAAGTTTCCCCATGCAAACCTCAGCACTAGACTTCCACACAGACACTGGCTCCCGCGAGAGACCAGCCCAGCAAACCTTCACGCGAAAAACACGCTGCGCAGACGCGAGGAAAATTTCCAGAGCTCTATACACAGACAAACGAAATCGGAGACGGGAAAATGTGACGTCTGACGTCACAGTTGTTTGCCTCTCATCAATTACAGCAAATCCCCAGAAAACTCCGAAAATCACGGAAATCCGGAGAAATTAACTTTGTTTTAATTTTAGTTAAATCTTAATTCCTTGTTCCTAGTTTTCAAAGGGAATTGGTGACTCATATGGCTTTTTGTTGGTGTTGCCATTGATCCGTGAATTCGGATCAAGTTAAGATATAATGCGCCCCTAGTGGCTTACTGATACATTAACAACTTCATTAGTAGTTACTTCTTGCGTCCCTGTTTAACTGTGGTTACCCTTGGTAATTTGTGAACGTGCTTCGCAGACGGAGGCTCTGGAGAGTCGCGTGCTGTTATGGCAGTTGGGAGTTGACTCGGCCCGCGTGAGGATATGGGTGAAAGTTCTGTGTTTGTAAGGGGCGTTTCCAGCAGTCTGTGATGTTCTGTGCCTGCTGTTTGATGAGATGACTCTTATTTCAATAGTAATATAATTCCAAATTCTCTTTCAAATCAGAGATCACACCTGTTTTGGCAAATCTAAATTATCGTTGCTTATAATAATTTTTGTTTTTGTAAATTTATATTATTCATTATTCTACGCGTATTTTGGCTAGTTGACATTTCGCCCCCACTTTGAAATTCTGTCATTGAACATGTTTTTTATTTTACTTAACTCCGTTCGTGCGTTCTTTACTCTCCAGTTCTCCTGATGTTAAAACACTTCACTCTTTTGGTATCTAATAGTCAAAGTTCAGATAAATTGGTTATGGCCAGGACTTTACTATAATTATAATTTACCAATTTTTCAATCACAAGATTTGAGGACCTTTAGAAGGCGTAAATAATTTGGGATACAAATTATTAGGTCTTTTATGTACAAGTACCACGTGATCTGAAGATTATTGTCAGTTAACTACAAGGGACAAATTATAATTATATCCTTTAAATGGTACTTTCATAATTAGGATATTTGATTAGTATAAAATATCTCCTGAAAGAAAGAATGTTTTGGACTGATTAGATACAGAGAGATCATCAGTTTGAAGATAATCACTTAGTTTGAAATAATTAAATACTAAAATTGTCTGTATGCCATTATAAAATAGAATGTATATAGAGTTGATAAATTTTAATTGAATAATCTTGGCGGCAGGTTAAATTTAATGAATGCTAAATTACACATTTATTAGATTTTAATTAATTTATTGACATTTACTGTACCATTGGTTTATACCCTTTCTGTTAATATTTCTTTAGATGTGAGTTATTAAAACGACAGTTACTAATATTTAAATAATAAATCTGTTACCAAAACTACACCTTGTACTTTATGGTATTAATAGTTGCCTATTTCTATTACATAATATATCTAAAGGATTTCAGGATCATATTACGGCTTAGTGGGTACCAGCATCAACATGTAGCAGGGCGTTTACTTAATTTAGCTAAGAATGGTCGAAACCAGTATACATTCTAAGTCGTATGTTCAGCTTCCAGCGTACGCAAATAGTGACATCTACCAAAGGGGCACAAATAAGTGTTGTCGCAGAGTGTGGTTAGGTTTGTGGCGTGGTGCTGTCCCAATTTACTAATTTTAAACCCAGAGAAGGAAACTGATCCACAGAGCAAAAGAACAAAACGGATTTTCAGAATTATAACAAAACTGTAACAATAGTTTATTGAATAACCAGAGAATACAAAAGCATGCAAACAAATTTAATGAAGTATGAAAAGCTGGTACTAATGTATATAATTAATGAACAGACAAGAATGGTTATCAAAAATGGCTGATGGCCAAGAATAATTGAATATGAAAATACGGTCGGCTTTCCATCACATAAGGTCAAAAGAAAACGTAGCTGAAATATAGTAGAATATAATAATGAAATAAGCAAAGAGCTGGTGGGCAGAAAAAAATATGAAACAACGAAATATTACTGAATAAAGAAAAACTAAACGAACTAAAAATCCTACCAGCGAAGAAAACGAAAATGTGAAGTTAATAGAGCCATACCTGATATTGAGCTAACGCCGACAATAGGGCCACCACTCGATGACCACACAGCGGAAGATGTTCATGGCTCAGAATGACGGTACTATCACTTGAAGAGAAGAAACATGATCTGGCTCCCGGCGCTTACTCTGAAGGAGAAGTAGCTTGGCAGACTTCACGGCGGGATCTGAATGTATGCATGTTGCTTGAGCGCCCGCCCGGCGCGATCTCGTCGTAGGGATCTTGCTTCAGCGCCCGCATGGCGCGATCGAGCCCGCGGAACACAACATGAACACTAGGTAAACAAATCAGAGGGCGCAAACAAATGCCGAACGAGAGAAAGATCCAGAAGGGGCGAGATTACAAAACCGTAATAAACAAAACAAAACATAGCGATGGAAAGCCGAGATCATGTGAGTACCTAATTAATAAATGATTAAGAAAATGTTTAAATTACCTCAATAATGCATTATATTAAATGTTTAATTAATATAATATGGTGCCGAAAATATACGATCGACACATCCTCGTGCGGCCTGGGCAAAAAAAAAATTTCAGAAGGAAAACTTTTTTTGAAAATTATTAATAATATATATATTGAAAATATGCACTTCTGCCTGATTATCGAGCATAAGAACTGTTTTTTTATCTCTTTCCACCAAAACGTATTTAAATGGTCCACCAAAATTATCATTGTCTTTAATATGTTGCGGAGTCCAAATCCACACCAATAGCACATCAAACACAGGAAAATGGAACAGAGACCACAGTATATGTATGATAAAGAAGTCCATTTCTAATTCCATACCAACAGTTCCTGGTACTATATATTGCTGATGAGTAGATGCTGTATGTAGCTGCATGTAGAATATGATGACGTGCTTAGATACTGTACGTAGTTGTAGTTAGTGAAGACGTAGTATATTTGCAATTTGAAGAAGCGGCATCTGGAGCAATGTCGGACCTGATTATGTTTTTCAGGTCGAAGTACGTAGCAGGCGTCCCTGCTTACAAAACTCAGAAGCAGTAAGGCAGAAGAGGTGGCCAGAAGTAGTGGAAATTACTTTTGGAGCTCGGCAGAGTGCAATACAAATAAATGGGCCGTAGAGGATGGCATAGCAACGAAACAACATAACTGCAAAAGAACAACACACTATGAATGACAGGTACTCACAAGAAAAACCAAATTATATTGTAGAATGAGGAATAGATTCAAAATTTTCCATGTAATACTGTAGAATGCGTAATAGATTCAACATTTTCCATATGAGGTCCTGAAGGGACAAAGACATTTTATTTTAATTACATAATAAATAATAAATTAGTAATAAATTAATAAAGAAATTAACAACAATAAACTTCAATTAATGCATTAAATTGGCAAAGCTAATTTGTTTTTAGAAAAATTTGGACATTAGAATAATATTTTCAATTTTAAGATAGTACTAGAGAGCAATTTAACACTATGATGATTTACATATAATTATAATTACTAATATATACATTTAAAACAATTGGCTAACAATCAGGCAATGTAGGCAATGCACTAGTTGTGAATAGGCCTACATGATTATCTATACATATATTTTACATTTAATTATATGGTGCAACAATGGCAAAACCATTTTATTTATTATAATTTGAAAAAAAATGCCTTTAGAGTTTAGTTCGAAATTTTGTTTTAAGTTAAATAGCACCAAAACATTGCCACATTAAAACCTGAATTATATATAAAAATATGGAATGATATGAAATGATATGAAAAGAGAAAGGATGGGATGGAATGAAATGAGATTGGGGAGCGCTCCCAAAGATATAGAAATGGAAAAATGAAAAGGTTTTTTCAAAAGGAAGGAAGACGAAAAATTGATAAGAAAGATTACGCCGAGATGTATATTCTTGTTGATACTGTACTCATCAAAAGCATTCAGACGTAGCGCCAAGTGGATATGAATAGCCATTTGGAGAACGGTAGGTCTCCTTCGAAGAAATATTTGACATATTGGTCTGAAACCATAAGAAAAAAACAAAACCCCCGAAAAGGGCGAAAGCGAAAACAAAGTTTATGCCCCAGAACAATAATACGCAAGACGCTTTTAATCAGTAACAAGATTCATGTATAGAGAGTTTTCATATAATACATTCATTTACTTTTACATAATATTCCTCCCATTTCTTTATTAACATAATGTTTTTTTTATATAAATATTATAATACTTTTGTTTCTCTTTTCATTTAGTCATTAAAAACACCAAACTCACTGCAATCAAATACAGGCCATTATTATCAAGAAAAAAAAATGACTAAACAAAATATTTTACGACGCTAACACTCTAATGAGGCATAAAATTTTCCTTTCTTCGTTTATTGAGGTTTTGATACACGAAGATTAGTATATGACCAATAAAAATCATGTTTACGATATGGTAAAACTATTTCAGTCTTGAGTTTATTAAAATAACTGCGACCAAAAATTAAATTCTTTTAAATAGTTTTAAATAATCGCAGCCAATAGATAATTAGCATTAGTTTTGTATATAGTTTGTACTTTATATTACAAAAGAATGTCCAAGTGAAGTTCAAGATTCAGCGCAGAAAACCAAAATGACTTTACCTTTTTTGTTTTTATTCTGTTCTTCTTATAGAGAAAAGTAACTGAACTAATAATGGTTATTCTATTTTCAGAAAGAAAAAAGAACAGAGAACAATTATGACAATAGCAAAAAGAAAAAGACCAATGTTCAGGAAAGTCCGACGGGGAAAAAGACGAGAAAAACCCGAAGAAATGCTGCATGTACTAGGATTGAAAACGCAAAAATGGCAAATCTAATTGTAAAAGATTGATACGAATAAATAGAGCAATATACCAGGTAGAAAACAGGAAGGCAAGAATAAATGTATACAAACTGCATTAGAAAATTTACTCCAAAAGATCCAAAAGAAAATTACGTCGCAAAAGTATGGATATGCTAAGTACGAAACCGAAATATAACCAGAAAGCTAATTACCAAAATACCATATTACTAAAATATTTCTATATAAGCTTTCATGAACCACAGATTATTGTCTCTGTTGGACATCACATGATAATATTATAGGAGAAAAATTCCTCCGACACTGGGACTTGAACCCAGGACCTTTGGCTATTCGCGCCAATGCTCTACCAACTGAGCTAAGCCGGAGTTCAATTCACAGCGCCGGATGGAACCTCTCTCCTATGACTGTTTGCCCTAATGGTCTACCTCACAGACAGACAAGTTATGTCGTATGCAGTACTGTGAGGCACACTAATTAGTGATTTTTGTGACCGGGCTCCCACTGTTATTGTATAGTTGACATTCAAGATAGATATATAAGCTTTCATGAACCACAGATTATTGTCTCTGTTGGACATCACATGATAATATTATAGGAGAAAAATTCCTCCGACACTGGGACTTGAACCCAGGACCTTTGGCTATTCGCGCCAATGCTCTACCAACTGAGCTAAGCCGGAGTTCAATTCACAGCGCCGGATGGAACCTCTCTCCTATGACTGTTTGCCCTAATGGTCTACCTCACAGACAGACAAGTTATGTCGTATGCAGTACTGTGAGGCACACAAATTAGTGATTTTTGTGACCGGGCTCCCACTGTTATTGTACAGTTGACATTCAAGATAGATATATGTCTTGAATGTCAACTGTACAATAACAGTGGGAGCCCGGTCACAAAAATCACTAATTAGTGTGCCTCACAGTACTGCATACGACATAACTTGTCTGTCTGTGAGGTAGACCATTAGGGCAAACAGTCATAGGAGAGAGGTTCCATCCGGCGCTGTGAATTGAACTCCGGCTTAGCTCAGTTGGTAGAGCATTGGCGCGAATAGCCAAAGGTCCTGGGTTCAAGTCCCAGTGTCGGAGGAATTTTTCTCCTATAATATTATCATGTGATGTCCAACAGAGACAATAATCTGTGGTTCATGAAAGCTTATATATCTATCTTGAATGTCAACTGTACAATAACAGTGGGAGCCCGGTCACAAAAATCACTAATTAGTGTGCCTCACAGTACTGCATACGACATAACTTGTCTGTCTGTGAGGTAGACCATTAGGGCAAACAGTCATAGGAGAGAGGTTCCATCCGGCGCTGTGAATTGAACTCCGGCTTAGCTCAGTTGGTAGAGCATTGGCGCGAATAGCCAAAGGTCCTGGGTTCAAGTCCCAGTGTCGGAGGAATTTTTCTCCTATAATATTATCAAAATATTTCTTATATGGGAGACATAATAAAATTGGAAAATACTCAAAACTCGCATATACCTATTTGATACGATGATAGGCCTAGAAATACTGAAAGACAAATAGGTTTAGAAAGATAATCTGACGGAAAATTTAGATTAAGATCAAAATACAATGGGTCTAAGAAAACTTTACCAAATCCCCACGATGACAGGTTAGCTTAAATAGAAATCAAGAGAACCCCCCATTACAAAACGCTCTCACGGACATACAAAATCCAGAGCAACATAACGGACCAACTACCACAAAAACCGTCCAAAAAAAACATCAGAACTACGCTGATGAGACTAGGCTTAGGGCATGTTACGACCGGACAAATATACTTAAACAGACTATCATAAAAAAACTATTCTGCCAAATAGAACCAACCGAAGGGACAGCACAAAAACCCACAGAAATACTCTAGTGAGACTGACCCACACGACGGCCCCTTTACCCAACATCACGGACGAAATATTCCGCCCGGACGCAGAGAGCAAGAAATAGAAATAAGCATAGTCTTATACAAAATACCCAAAACCCCACGCGGTACAAATTCTGACTAATAAAGGCTGAAAGCCAACAGAAAGACCGATGATAGTATACAACCATAATCATGAAAACACAATAAGCTAATCTGGAAGGGTATCAGGAACAAAGCAAAGCCTAGACACACGAGTATATAAAAAATAGCCAAAAAGATGAAAAAGGAAAAACGGGAGCGATCTGCAGAATGCAGCAACCTCTCTGTGGCGCAGAGCGAAATACGCTCTGCTACCACTATTTGTGGCGTGGTGCTGTCAAAATTTACTAACTTTAAACCCAAAGAAGGAAACTGATTCACAGAGCAAAAGAAGAAAACGGATTTTCAGAATTATAACAAAAGTATAACAATAGTTTATTGAATAACCAGAGAATACAAAAGGAAGCAAACAAATTTAATGGAGTATGAAAAGCTGGTACTAATGTATATAATTAATGAACAGACAAGAATGGTTATCAAAAATGGCTGATGGCCAAGATTAATTGAATATGCAAATACGGTCGGCTTTCCATCACATAAGGTCAAAAGAAAACTTAGCTGAAATATAGTAGAATATAATAATGAAATAAGCAAAGAGCTGGTGGGCAGAAAAAAATATGAAACAACGAAATTTACTGAATAAAGAAAAACTAAACGAACTAAAAATCCTACCAGCGAAGAAAACGAAAATGTGAAGTTAATAGACCCATACCTGATATTAAGCTAACGCCGACAATAGGGCCACCACTCGATGACCACACAGCGGAAGATGTTCATGGCTCAGAATGACGGTACTATCACTTGAAGAGAAGAAACATGGTCTGGCTCCCGGCGCTTACTCTGAAGGAGAAGTAGCTTGGCAGACTTCACGGCGGGATCTGAATGTATGCATGTTGCTTGAGCGCCCGCCCGGCGCGATCTCGTCGTAGGGATCTTGCTTCAGCGCCCGCATGGCGCGATCTAGCCCGCGGAACATAACATGAACACTAGGTAAACAAATCAGAGGGCGCAAACAATTCTATTACTAAAATGCATATAATGCAACAAAATTGAAAATGCGTTGAAATTATGTTTCAAAATTAAATGCACCTTTTTCTAATGAAATGTGTTTCGTTTCTTTTCCCCACATAATTAATATTTCAGATTTTGATACTGTAAATAACAACTGATTTGTTAAATAGTATATAAATAACCAAAATGTTCTTTTGTATTTGAATTGTCCTTAATTCACAACTTTTCGGTGTCTTTATTGTCGATGGGTGAAGTAACGTAGTTTCACAGTTCATTTCAGGAGTATAGGTATATACTGATATAGTCTCATGACATATATATAAAATAGATTAAATTGAAAACATACTGTTACCATACTTACATTGCGTCACTGAAAATATATATTTCATTTTTGTTTTCTTTGCTGGTTGACCAAGAATCTTATAGAGATGATAGTATATAGGCATTACAAGAGGAATCTCTATTCCGTACGCTAAGTATTTCTTTTGTGCGTATGCATAAGTTTGAAGATTCTTTGTAACTTAGAAAATAAGAAATCAGTGTATTCCAAATGCGATGGCAGTTTTTACAATTCCAATAAACTCTTAATTCTGCTTGTAGTGTCTGCAATTTTTTGCATTGTCTGCAGTGTTAAGCTGTAGTTACATTATGCATTATTCTGCATGTACAAACTTAACAATATCTCAACTAAATGTTGATTTTCATCAATACCTCTTTAAACTACCTTAGTTTACTCATGAATATTATTTACATTGTCTATTTCCACTTTCCAATGTATTGATCTTATCCATCATATAATTTAATAAAATATTATAACTTGTTTTACTGATCATTCATCTTGATTATTTTTTTCCGTTAAATTTACAAAACGTATCATTGATTTAATTACTGTTTACTGATCCTTTGACATTTGTAAAAATGTTTCAAGTTTTTCTAATTCAGTTATATACTTATTATATTGAATTACATCGGATTGCGATAACTTCTCAAACAATATTTTAATTACATCTCCAAATAAGTTCAAAACACCTCTTTTAAATCTGTTCTGAAAGAAATGTCATTTTTAATTGTTATCATAATACATTCACCAATTAAATCTTTAAAATTATCAATATATGTTATCTTAGATTTCATATACTGTTTGAGACAACCACAATCCGTTAAATGGTTTCATTTTGTCATTTTTCTCTCATTAAAATTTTACTAATCTCTTTTTTTTTCATTAATTTGCTCAACTTAAATTATTTATTTTTTAGTACACGCTCTCTAAAACAGCTGCTTATCGGACTGGTAGCACGCCAAAAAATTGCATTTTAGCGACCAAGGCCGCTAAAATTGCATAAAAGTGCATTCAAAATGCATTCAAAATGCACTTTTAGCGGCCTTGTCCTTTAAAGTCGTCATGCCAATCTATAAACAAAACCCAGATGGCATTGACCAGACACACCAACTTTAACATGGATTTACGCATATAATTGGTCATAAAACAACAAATTTAAGCCAACACGTTTCTTTATGATAATCAGAAACTTTACCAGGATTTTTCGCAAAACACGGTAGCCCACTTCATCACCTGACAACAAATATAAGCCAACAACTTTTCACATCTTCGTTCACATTGCTTACATGGATGCACCAGCATTTAATTGCAATATATTCCCTATTCCTTCTGCCGTGATGTTGCTGGCACCAGCTCCAATTCAATGTTTTTGACTTGAAGTGAAATTTCCTCGGGATTATAATTCATATTTTCACAAACTTTTCATAAATACTACTTCGTATTTACTATTGTTTACAAATCAGCGACTCATATAACTCATCTATAGCCTACCGCATTTCGTATTGGTACGTACGGTTCATTGTTGTTTTGCGTTTGAGAGGGCCGTGAGAATATGGTAGACTGCCTCTCATTATAATTAATTACGGTATTTTTGTTTCATTTCATATAATTTAGAGAGCTATCACTAAAAAATATTGTATGCACCACGTACGCAAAAACTTTAGCGGACTCATCCAGTATTTCAGCCTCGGCTTTCGCCTCGGCCGCTATACTAGATTCGTCCGCTAAAGCATTATTTTGCGTACTTGATACATAAATAGCTATTATACTGCATTGGATAGAAGAATACAGTAACTACCTCTTTGAAATATTTATACTAAACCCAGTTTACACTTCTTTTACATTTCGTAATTCAAAACATTTTAACCATGTTAACAACTACAAAGTTAACATATATTACACCTTAATTAACTTCATTTTCTCTCTTTGATTTTTCCTACAAGAAGGAAAATACAATTTTAACCTGTTTTTAAATACTGATTGGTATCTTGTCTTTTTGATATACTTCTCGAATCATATTTCCTATCTTTAACCTACATCTTGAATTACATTACCTACTTCTCGAATTACAGCGTTGGGCCTTTTCATTTCTTTAACATGACTACATCATTAACTTTAAACTCCACTTCGTTAACTTTAATCCATCCTTCAGGACCATTAAATTGAATTAGTCTTTTCTTAGCAAGCTGATGACAAGTTCGCATTCGAATTTTACTTTTGCTGCACTGTGCTGCACTGTGCTCTGCAAGCTACCTGGTATATTACATGTTCTTCCAAATGATATCTCATACGGAGAATATTATATAACTGTATGGGTTTAATATTATAAGTTAAACAAGCAAATGGGATCCATCTGTCTCAATCATGCGTTCTTGCATTACCAAAGCAACTTAAATGATTAACTAAATATTTTATGAATCCTCTTCGAAGCTCCATTACTTTCAGGGGATATACTACTATAATAAACTATATTTTTTATTATTATTCTGATTAATTTACAACTTCTCTTGAACATATCAAACATAGAATTCATGCCTTGACCAATTACAATGTAAGATGGAATTCCATAAATTAATATAATATTATTTACAAAAACTTCTGCTAATTCTTCTACTGTCTAATTCTTTAATGACATTGCTACTTACAATATTGCTTAAATTATCTTGACAATTAAAATATTGTTCATTTTGTGTATCTTTTAATTTCTAACTGCTGATTAGTTTTATTATTAAATTATTTATTTAACTGACATATATAACATTTCTTTATTGATATTCTTTTACATCTTTTCCCATATCTGGCCAGATTGAACACAATTTACATTTATAATGCTCTTACTACTCACTGATGACTTTCAACAGGATCTACGTGCAATATTCTTATATTATTGCTATCTTTCATTCTGTGCTAATTTCTTCAACTTCTACTGGCAAACTTTTTACTGTATAACGACTAAGACTTTTGGCGTTACTTTGCCTCTTACCTTCTCTGTAGATTATTTCAAAGTCACACTCCTCAAGTATCTTTCTCCATCTTAACAATCTTGAACTGGGATCTTTTACATTGAAAATTCAAGTTAAATCTTTATAATATGTCACTACTTGAAATCTCTTTAGAAAGAAGATTATGTCGATTACGTCGATTAAATTTACATGACTAAATTTATAGCTAAAAATTCTCTTCTCTTTCAACAGTACTATATGAAATTTCTGCGTTCTGCAACGTTCTACTACTTTAGGCTTTAGGTCTATTTACCTTAATTTTCCTTAACTGAGGATAGCTGCTATCACATAGTCACTAGTATCTTAATTAGTATGAAAGGTTACATAAATTCAGGAAACTTTAATATCATGTATTGTAATAACTTCTGTTTTAATAATTCAAAACTCACTGAATGTTTTAACTGACCACCCTAATGAATATCTTATTCAATAAATCTTTTAAAGCTTCGCAAAGGCACTAAACCTATCAAATTTTCTATAATAGTCTGGCTGGCCAAAGAATAACGTACCGTAATTCAAAAATAACTTAATTAAAAAATTCACATTTATCTGGCTCCTATTTCATGTCATACTTTTTTAAATTGGCAACTTCATGATATGATCTTTTAACATTTATTCGGTAATTAAAATTCCATCCATATAGATCATCATTACTGGATCTTGCAATACTGGATACAATCTGGTGCTGTTTTAAATCGTTATGTTCTGGTTAAAAATATAATCTCTTAATTCAAATATTCTGTAGGCATTGAAAATTCTATTTTACATCTATCTTCAGGTTCAATAAGAATTTAGTGATATACACTAACACAATCTAATGTCAAAAAATATCTAGCTTTGCCTATATTATCTAGAACGTCTTTAATGTCAGATATTACTACTGAAACTTTAATGAACCTCTCAGATCTACACATATAATTTTTAAAACTAATATTAAGGGAACATTATACTCATTTCTACTATGACTAATAATATCCTAAAAGTCTAACTGTATTTCTACTTATTTTATGTATACATAATAAATACAAATTAATTTAATTTCCTAAGTACAATCTTTTATATGCTCTAACTATAGATTACCATGTAAAAATCTTATTCTTTTCTGAGTTATCACATTTCAGATAATTCAACTGAGTAGGGGGTTTCTTCAATACTGGTACCGCTCGTACCGCTAAATTTCCAGTATTAAATCTATTAAAATAAATGGAATGACTTATCACAAGTCGTTAAACTAGATCCACACAACACTCTTGGTTGTAACAACTGCTGTTCAATATCTCTAACTTATCTTTCTCTAGTAGAAGTTTAACTATAGTTTCACTGTATGGAGAATAACGTCGTTTTAAGCTAACATATAATCATTTTCTGCAAGCTAATCTTGTCATCATATAATATTAACTTATCTAGGCAATTTATTTGCAATATAAAAATCAAATTTAACAGGGTCAATGTTGTTATTCAATATCAATGAAACTTACCTTTCACTTTCATTTTATTATCACTTATAAAATACTTCTTAGTTAATGCTACTTCTCTTACTAACGACACCTATGCTCTTGTGTCTACCTAGGCTATTCCGAGCACATCTATCAATCTGTTGTATTCTATACCTCGTCTTATTTATTCTGTTTCTCTCATTAACAACTGTAGGAAGTTACTCCTCTGGGTCGCGAGCGACCCCTGGGGATCCCGTAAGGGGATATTCACAGCGGATTTGTTACCGGGGTGCGCCAGTCCCCTACCTACTTAAACCTAAGGACACATACACACACCCAGTCCTGAACCCGGGAAAGAAATTTTTCACTACTGAAAAATCCCCAACCCGGCCGGGAATCGAACCCGGGCCGCCGGAGTGGAAGGCAGGAGCGCTACCGACTCACCCACGGCGGCGGACATTAACAACTGTACTTCTGTGTATACCAACATCTAGCTCATCTTTCAATATGTTGTAATGCTATTTCTCTCATCAACAACTGTATTTCTGTTTATACCAACGCTATTCCTAGCTTATTTTTCAATCTGTTGTGGGCTTATTACATAAACTTCATAAGGACCAAAGTTTTCAGGCTCATTTAAATGCTCAGACTCATTTAAATTAGTAAACCACACTTCATTTTTACAAGGACCTAAGTACAAGGAAACATGGAATCAGAAGCGTTCCCCTGGTTTCCTTACCTAGTCTGATGGTCCTTCGCGAACTCGGCAAAGAGCATAACTTATTTATTACTCTTACCTCAGATATGCCTCTTGCAATCTCAGTTACCTCAATGTCGACATTCTCACTTAAACTAATATCACTCGGTGACCCCTCGTCACCTTCTAACGTAACTGCGCAGTTCGCTATCACTTACCACATGCAGCCTCCACGATAAGATACTTGCGACTGTTCAAGCATCCTAATCGCCCGTTCCTC
Organism: Ectobius pallidus; assembly: GCA_964059195.1. Lineage (NCBI taxonomy): Eukaryota > Metazoa > Arthropoda > Insecta > Blattodea > Ectobiidae > Ectobius > Ectobius pallidus. The sequence continues at coordinate 150,068,771 of CAXKWD010000004.1, forward strand.
TGATTACATTGCCTTGTTGACCGACATGTTTATTTACATTTACATTTACTGCAAAGTACATTAATCTGGCAATTTCTATCAAAAATGCCCACTTTCATTACATTTGAAACATCAAATTGCGTATGACTTAAGCCTTTTCTTAATTAGGGTCCCAGGGATCCTCTAACACCTGATTGTCATTTTCCCGTACGCCACAAATTACCATTACTGTTACAATTAACTAATACCATTGGAATTATCCTTAAACCTCTGTGATATCACATCACATTCCTCCTGCAGTGTTATTTCTATTAACTGCTCTAATGACTCAAGGTATTAACAACTGTAGGTTAGAAGAAGTCAACTTTATATTTGATAGAAGAATGTATCAACTTTGCTATAAACGTTCTTCTAAAATACTCACCTATCAACTGAAGCTTTTCTTTTACATATTCCATATTATCATAAATCTACTGCAATGTTATCAATTCTAGAGGCTTTATTAAATATTTATGAAAATATCACTATTGTATAATAACCTTTTAAATTTGTGAATAAAACTCGACTGCATAATATTCTTCTTAAATGTTTGAACAACCTTCATCTCCATAATATTCTTTTAAATATGACAATAACACTCATCAGGATAATATTCTTTTAACTTTAGTCATAATATACTAATAATTATACGGAACAAGAAAAATGGCTCAGCTGCATGAGATACTACCACACATGGCGAATGCTTCGTGGCTTTAACAAAGCAATTTATCCCTTATGAAAAATTCCTGTAATAGTTGCAGAAACTAACATTCCAAATGAATTTTATGAAGCAACATTCTTCTCACACCAATGAGAAGATGAACTCCCGGCCACAACTGCACACTATGAACGCCGAAAACTCACTGTCTCCAGCAAGTACATCATAGCTGAACAGGCAAGTCAAACTAGTTGGCAGTACCAAACAGGATGAAAATACCGAACCATAGAGCACATCAGAGAGCCGAGGAGGCGGATTTTTTTAATTCGGCTCAGTTGTTCATTATCACTATCGGTACCAGTATTTGCTTCAGATAGGGCACTAAAGGAGTTACTGCCCTATGTTACTTGTGTGTCAATAATTTGTCTTCTCGTTCTGCTCATCTTCACTGGAAGAATCATCTGTGCGAGGCACATACTCACTGTCACTTTTGTTGCTGTCACAAACCGAAGAATCTGAAATGATTATGTTAGAACCAAAGTATCTTAAATCCTTTTAAGGTAGTTTGGCGTTAATCCGATAAAGGATTTAAGATTAAATATCCCTGCCTATCTGCCCTTCTGGTAATAATATGTAATAAATATTATAGTATGGTGCTAAAGAGATTTTTTTATCAAAGAATCTGCAAAAACCTCAAAATTGAATTTTTTCGACCTACGATATTATGGTTCTCAGGCACAGAACTTTTCATATCTTTTGTGGCATGAATTTACGTAACTTCCTGATATTGTAATTGAATTGCCGTTTCAAAATATGTTATATAACATCGAGGAATGAAGAAATAAAGGTAATCATATAGAGGAAGTAAAAAATAAAGATTGGAAACGTTAAATAAAGATTGGAAATTAAAAAATTTCCCCTGGTATTATGCTTTTGACATAGTAATACTGACTTGCATAGGATGGATGATATTCTGCGGGTTGTGTGACCTATGCTTAAAGAATTAAATTGAATGTGTGGAAAAATTCGCAATACACATTGTTTTTGTGGTAAAGTGTCCGGTGCGGTGGCTCATGCTGTAGCGCGTGAGCCTCGCATGCTAGCGGCCATGGGTTCAAATCTCGGGGCCGGCGGGTGTGTCATTCGTGGTGGACGAAGCCGTGCCTTGGGGTTTTCTCGGGGCCCTCCCGTTTCCCCCTTTCATTCCACCAACACTCCACTTCAACTTACCTTTTCCCCTTTTCTTCCTCATCCCGTTTCCACTTCTGGTATCGGGTCTGCTTCGGCAGTCATCCCCTTTTAGGGGCCTCTCCCATTCTCCCCGCTGCTTGTGGTCAAGAGGTTGTTGATGGTGTGTTTCGCGGATCTGTCGGGGCTGCGGTTGGAGGGACCGAAGGGGGTGGCGCACACGTGGCATAGTAATAAGGCTCGTTGGATGTAGGGGGCTCAGTGGGGGCCTGCAGGAGGATGTGCGGGTCCGGGGAAGCCTTGTGGGCAGGAATCTCATTCCATCCTGGAGGTAGGTACAATAAGCCCTTGCGGCTTCGGTGCTTAGGGGTCATTCCCACCCCGCCTCCTGCCTTAAGGGCGCCTATTAAATTAAATTAAATTCAAAGTGTTGTAATGACAGAAATAAGCATAACGCATCACATGAAATTAACATAGAATTAAGGAACAGAATGGAAGTCAAATTTAAAAGTTGTGAAATTCACATTCAAATTAAAGATACGAATTATGCTTTATTACCCAATAGTGAATTAAATGAAACAGATAAAGGAGGTGTAAAATCAAAATAATGTAAGATAAAAAATGGTGAAAGAGAAATGAATAGTAATATTTTACACCGTTCAGGATAAAATTTTGATTAGATCATCAATGATGACTAATGTCAAGGTTTAAAAACCTGAGGCTGATAGCCCAGTCTTTTAAAAATAAGGGGTGGAATGGCATATAATATTTTATAAATTTGAGGAAATGGATATGAAATTACATACCTGTTGGAATTTGATAGTTCAGACAGTCAGCAATGTAGGAAATAATTACTTTCACAATCGGTCAGTAAACTTGTTAGTGAATAGAAGGATACTGCTGAATAAGATGCAGAAGCAGCATTATTGCGTATGGTAAATACTTGTCATCATTTTACGCAAAAGACGGTGTAGAATTGACTTAAGGAAAGTAATTAGTTCAAGTAATCATCGTAATAAATTTGTTTAACTCCTCGTTAATAATTTATAATAATTTTTTTAAGTCCTCGAATCTACGAGGATAAATAGAGCGCATAATTTGTAATCAATGGAATCTCTTTTGGTGAACTTCTGAAACAACATATAACCGTATTGTAGTGTATCTTCGAATAAAAATCTTCTGTACATTTTTAGCCTACGTCTTTAAGTTATTTCCTAGGAAGTAAACCCACGTATTAAAATGTATGAGTCAATTAATCTACATCTCCAAGAGCTTGTCATCACATCTGGACTACAATCACCATATAGAAAAAGCTAAGTAGACTATATAAATTCTCACACATTCGTATGTCAAAGTAGAAACAAACTATCCGCATGGAGAAGAGTTTCTATCGTTACATAAAAGCGTTCTGCAGATTTTATGCTCTTCTCTGTAAGGGTCTTCTGGATAGCTATCAAATACTGTGACTTATCGCGCCCCGAAGTTGTTTTTTATACTATTTTATTTTGATTTTTACATACTCTGCGTATAAAAGAACTTAAGAGAACTTAAGAGAACTTTTCTCTCCACTCCCACGGTACTCATTGAAGTAGGAACCCGTCGCCAATCACATAGAGAGCACTTCCGATGTTTGAAGAGGTGTCCACTGAATCAAGAAAAACATAGAAAGTAGATTAATTACTTGATTTTCTCATCATTTCTTGTTCATCAAATAAAGATAGTGGGCAAGAAGCCACATCATATGTAAAGTAATTTTTTAGTTCGGATTCTGTTTTTTTGTGAAATGCAATTTTCCTGAAAATGGTGAATGAGTCTATTGGAACTACTTCGTCATGCAACTTCACACTGCTGGTGAAGCCTGTGATTGGTAACAGTATTTTCTTTCTGGAGAACTTCACTTGACCATAATTTGCTTTCGAGACATAGGCGCATGTTTCCAGTAATTGCATTGAAATTTTAAACTGAAGTTTATGCAATGAAGAAAAATATATCCCTGGTAAGGAAGGAATTTTCATTGAACGAGCCAACTCTTTGCTCTTTTTTCTTCCCAAAATCCTTCTACTTATATTAGGTATATCTGATACAGCATTCGGTGCACTATGATGTCCAAATCTTTCATTTAATACATTTTACAATGCAAAAATAAGGTTTAAAAGTTCAAAACACGATTTTAAAAAATGGGGAAAATGGTTGTCCTTTGAACTGGCAAACCATCTTAACGTAATCTTAATTCTAAGGTTTTCATTCGAAGCAGAATTTTATTTATTTTCGTCTATAAAAGAGTAACATTTTCCTAAAAATGCATCGCTTATGAAATATTACTGAAAAACTTTAAAAAGTACGAAAATATATAAGTTTTTTAGACACCCTTTTTACAGCACAAGCATCAAATTGGTGCAATACGAAAATATATAAGTTTTTTAGACACCCTTTTTACAGCACAAGCATAAAATTGGTGCAAACCTCAATAAAGCCTTTTTACATGCAAATGAAGTGATTAAAACCATTTCCAGCTTTCCGGGAAGTAATTCGCCAACACCCCCTTTTTTGGCTTATATTGCCTGGTCTATTATTTAGGGATCATACCTTGTATACAAGCTGTATATTGCGTATTTGCATCGTGACACATGCGGAGAAATATTACACAGCCATTAAAGTTGCATTTATTAAAAGACCGATCACGGTACAAGCCCATTATTATGTAATGGAATATACATTTTGGTCCAGTGAACTAGAGAAAAATATGTAGAAAAGAAATGTAGTTTTAAAATTTGGTAGAGATGTGGGGAAAAGTGTCTTAAACGAAATATTAAAATTTCCCATGGATGGGGGTGAGCGGGGAGTGAGAGACGTTTAAATATAGTTTTTCTCGGTTTTCCATAAATACCTAAAATACTGTAGGTTCTAGCGAAAAACAGTTCATGCACAAAATTTCCTACGGAATTGATCTGAATCATATTTCTGTAAGAAGGAAATAGAAGGAGATTAAGTATGACATAGTTCTGGAAATTCTTTTCTATACAGACCTATATTACTTTTTTAACAAAGGGGTGCCGATGGTAATTAAAATGGTACGATGTCAAGCAAACTAGTTCTTAAGAAAATATACTTACTATAGGTTAACATTATACATAAAAATTATAATTGTTTTTATTATATATTGCACAGTTTTTATTATTTTTTCACATATTTCAGGGTTTTTTACTAGGTTGCTATGTTACAAAGTCATTAAGGAATAATCTTCGAAATTCCTTAATCATATCGCACTACAGGCCTTCCCCTCTTATGATAATGCAAGCAAGCTGGCAACATCTTGACTGATAATAGAAATTCTGGTCGTTTCCTAATTCTCATGTTGTGATAAATATGTTTGTATATTTTTTCAGAGACTGTGATTCCTCACTCAAGAATAGACGGTTTCTATTTTCAGCATGAGATTTCAAGGTAAGTCATAAAGTTCATCGAACAAAATTATATATAATTACTTTTTATATGGTAATGCAGAAGCGATATTATTGTCATTTCCAACAATAAAGCTGGCTTTAAAGTAAGGTATTCTTGTATTCAATAGTGAACAAATCTTCCAAGCTCATTTTCAGTATTGGCCTACTTACTGAGAAAATAAATCTACAGTAAAAATCAATTTAATTACTCTATAATTTGACCTTAGACCAAACAAGAAAATTATTTTATGCCTTTGACTTATTGGAATAGTTCCGATGAAACTCTTCGCATGCCTTGGATGAAATGGTCGAGAAGCAGCCAACTTAAGGAAATTTAAACTGAACGTGTCTATAAAATAAAATGATGTGATACCTTTATTTATTTTGTACCGTATTTTCACCAAAACATTCTGGTGTAGCTATACCATCTTCAGGGTGTATTGCTTTGTAATTGTCTTAATGCCTTATTACCGTATTTAAATTACACTGGTCAACAATGGAAATTTTTTTTGAAAACTAATTACTGATTCTTATAGATTTTTGGGTGCTGATTTAAGGAAAAATACTAAACAAATTCCATCACGTACCATTTTCTCACAATCTGTAATTTTATTTTCAATATTCCGGAAATCATTGTACTATACCGGTGTTGTAATTGAATAAATAAATTAAGTCCGTTTTACACTATTGTTATCATTTATTATACCATTACTTCTTTTATACAGTGTATACTATACAGTCTGTATGATTTTATACTAGTGTCATCTGAAAACTTTGTAATAATATAGGAACTACAGATTCAGTAACCAAACAGCAATGATGCAAGCAACTACGAGTACATAACTCAAATGCACACACACGACATATTGAAATCTTGGAAACATAAAATTAAAAGAGGATGACCTATGTTTCTAAACCCTGCCAAAGGCTGCGCCCCTGGAGCCCTCTTCAAAGCTTCCACCAGACCCCTTCACAGGGAGCTGGAGAAAAACTATGGCTCAACATCATCAAAATATGTAGCTCCATGCCTAGCACGGAATATGCCTGTTGTAAAATTCAAAAAATGTGTGAGATTTTTTACTGGCTACGCCATTGTATTCAATGAATGAATTCTTTTTATACAGTCTTTATACAGCGGGTAACACAAGAGATGTTAAAGAAGATGGAAGAAAGAAGGAAATACAAAAATACTAATGCTGTGGAATATAAGAGATTGAATAATGAACTAAGAAGAGAGACAGACAGAGCAAAAGAAAATTACCTTAAAGAAAGCTGTGATGAAATTATGGAGCTTCGACGAAAAGGAAGATATGATTTAATGTATCAGAAAGCGATGGAGTTAGAATCTAAAGAAAATAAAGGAATACGGACTTTTGGAATAGAAGACATTCATGGAAATTTAATTAAAAACCCTGGAAAAGTTCTTACAATATGGGAAAATTACATAGAAAAGCTTTATGACAAGCAAAATCGACCAAAAGACATCGAGATGGAAACAGAAGAACTAGTGGATAAAGATAATATAGGACCTAGCATATTGAAGAATGAAGTAGAAAAGGCCATAAAAGAAATGAAGAATAGAAAGGCCACAGGAGACGATGACATACCAGTGAACCTACTGAAGAATTAGGAGAAAATGGGATGAGGAAACTTACCAAACTTATCAACCGAATTTATGACACTGGAGAATGGCCTCAAGATTTCCTAGAGGTAACTATGATTACACTAAAGAAGAAGAAATGTGCCAAGATGTGTAGTGATCACAGAACTATCAGCTTGCTATCTCACGTAGGAAAAATTGTGGCACTGATACTAACTAGAAGACTGGAAAGAAGAATAGAAGACGTAATAGGAGAAGACCAATTTGGTTTCCGGAAAGGAAAAGGAACTAGAAATGCAATTGGAATGCTAAGGATTATACCAGAGAGAGTTTTAGCGGTCAACGAAGAAGTGTGTCTGCTTTATTGATTGGCAAAAAGCTTTTGACCGAGTGAACTGGGAAACATACTCAAAAAAATAGGCATTGACTGGAAGGACAGGAGACTAATCCGCAATTTGTACCTGGGACAAAAAGTGAAAGTGCGTCTAGAACATGGAGTGACCAACAGTGTAGAAATAGGAAGAGGTGTGCGTCAAGGATGTTGTATGTCACCCATCTTGTTCAACCTTTATGGAGACTGGCTAGCAAAAGAAGCCTTAGAAGGAGTTAGGGATTTTGTGATAGGAGGATACGCTATTAACACCATCAAATATGCGGACGACCTGGTTATTCTGGCAAAGAAACAAGAAATATTGCAAGGAATGATTGACAGGCTGGTGGAAACAGGAAGAAAGTATGGAATGGAAATCAACATAGGTAAATCGAAGGTGATGAGGATATCGAAGAGAGAAGAGCCGCTTCAAATTATCATGGGAAATCAAGAATTAGAGAACGTGAACCAGTTCAAATACTTAGGAAGTGTACTGACGAAAGATGCCTATTGCACCAAGGAGATAAGATCAAGAATTGCCATGGCTAAGAAAGCATTTATGAAGAAGAGAACTCTGCTAACTAGTAGTCTGAACCTAGAGCTATGTAAAAACCTGGTGAAATGTTATATTTGGAGTATTGCTTTGTATGGATCAGAGACATGGGCTTTGAGGAAATTAGAGAAGAAATATTTAGAAAGTTTTGAAATGTGGTGCTGGAGACAGATAGAAAATATAAAGTGGATGAACATGGTGACAAACGAAGAGGTTCTGAGTAGAGTGGGTGAGAAGAAGTCAATCATACACACAATTCGTCAGAGGAAAGCAAACTGGGGTGGGCACATTCTCAGAAGGAACTGCTTATTACATGATGTCGTAGAAGGAAGATTGGAGGGTACAACTAGACTTGGAAGAAGAAGAATTCAGCTGTTGGACGATTTAAGGGAAAAGCGGAAATATTGGATGCTGAAGGAGGAAGCAGAGGATAGACAGTTTTGGAAAACAAAATTCGCGTACCAAGTTTGAAAACCTGCCGGAAGGCAGAATACTTACTACTACTACTATACTATAGATACAGTATTCTATCTATGATGACTAATAATGTGGAGTTATGTGTGCTAAGTAATAACAGGAATTTATGAGTCATTTTCTCTTGCAATGCATGACTCATTTCCTCCAACTCCCATATACTCTTCTCTGTTCTGTACAATACAGTTGCAAGAATCAGTTGCAATTATAACATTGTTGAATAGGTTCTGTTGTGAAATAGTTACTTCTATAGCCTGAATATAGACGATATTTTCTTTTTTTATGGTGTTGTACCGGTTGTGACTTTTCTTGTGGTATTCTGTGTAATGATGGCTTCAAGGGGTTGTGTCAATTCACCAAATAACTTATGTTATATCTGTGGAGAGTTCGTAGTAGAAACACAGCATAGAAATATTACAGACTTCGTTAAGAAAGTGTATTATGCATATTTTTGGATAAAATTAGGCGACTAAGATAAAACATGGGCTCCTCATCGAGTTTGTTCAAATGTGTGGAAGAGCTCCGACAATGGTCTAAAGGTAAAAAAACATCGTTTCGTTTTGGAATTCGAATGATCTGGAGGGAACAGCAGAATCACATTGATGACTGCTATTTATGTTATTGTAATATACAAGGGTTCAATCTAAAAAATAAGAAAGAAATCGTGTTTCCAAATTTCCCTTCAGCAATTCATGGTCCTGATATACCTGTACCTTCAGTTCCTGAAAAACTAGAAGATGTTTTGAATGACTGTGAAACAATGTCTAATGATGTTGGTGATGATGACGATGAAGACTATATCTTAGGCAGTTCTGAACCGCAACTTTTTTCACAGCATGAACTGAATGACTTGGTCAGAGATTTGGCTCTTCCTAAACATTCAGCAGAATTATTAGGCTCTAGATTAAAAGAAAAAGCTTACTGGCCCCTGGTACCTCCTTCTCTTGGTTCAGGAACAGAGAAAAACATTTTACTCCATACTTTTCTCAAGAAGAAGGCCTAGTTTATTGTAACAATGTTCCTGGTCTGATGGAGCAGTTGAAAATAACATATAATGTGAATGAGTGGAGCCTCTTTATTGATTCATCTAAAAGAAGTCTCAAAGCAGTTCTTCTTCACAGTGGCAACAAATATGCATCAGTGCCAGTAGGACATTCTGTATATTTGAAAGAATGTTATGAAAATTTAGAATTAATTCTAACTAAACTGAAAAACTGTGATCATGAATGGACAATATGTGGCGATCTAAAAGTAATTTCAGTGCTCCTTGGACAGCAGGGAGGATATACAAAATATCCCTGTTTCTTGTGTGAATGGGACAGCCGGGATAAAAAAGAGCATTGGATCAGGAAGGAATGGCCACCTAGGGGTTTATTAGAACCTGGAAGCAAAAATGTGATTCGGCAAAGTTTGGTTGATCCACGAAAAGTCCTCCTACCTCCACTTCATATCAAACTTGGATTAATGAAACAATTTGTTAAAGCTCTGTCAAAAGAAGGGGAGTGTTTCAAATACATATGCCACAGGTTTTCACAACTGTCAGAAGCAAAACTAAAAGAAGGCGTTTTCACAGGACCAGATATTAGAAAACTTTTAAAAGAAGAAAACTTTGAAACCAAAATGGACGAAGTATAAAGAGAGGCGTGAAAAGCTTTTAAAGAAGCTGTAACAAAATTTCTTGGGAACAATAAGGACCCTAACTATAAGTGTATAGTAAACAACATGCTATCAAAATTCAAAGACTTGGGTTGTTCAATGAGCTTGAAGGTACACTTTCCACATTCTCATATCGACTACTTTCCCGAAAATCTTGGCGCCGTCAGCGAGGAGCAAGGAGAAAGATTTCACCAAGACATAAAGGAGATGGAACGTAGATACCAGGGAAGGGAAGTTGTAACGTGAACGTGCTTGCAGACTACTGTTGGAGCATCGATGGAGACGAGCCGCAAGCTGACCACAAGAGGTTTAGTGGCAGAAGAAGTGTTGAAAGAAAACGAAAACGGAACTATAAGCTGTTGTAAAGGTATATATTTATTCATAAATTGTTTTACTTGAGCAAAATTCAAGACATAACTGTATTATTTCTTTATAAATATAATGTTTTTTCCATATAGTATATTTACAAAACATATGCATTTTTCCATTTTTGTGTCAAGTCCATGCTGTACCGCTTATTTCCGGCACGTGTTGTTTAATCTTATTTATTTAATTACTTACTCTATTTCACGTAATGTTTAGTTTTTCTCCTGGTTAATTCTTGATGTTTTTGTACACTTTCATGTTTTTGTTTTGATACGTACACATTCTTTTCTTGTTTCTCAAGCCTCCTTTCTTTTGTTTCTGAGCGCGTTTATTTTCGCCCTTCAGGCGTTCTGGTTACTGTATTTTCTTGCGTCGGGTACGCCCTCTTTTCTGTAGCTCGGAATTATTTAGGTGGGCGGTTCCCGGTAGGAAGTAGTCTTCCGATCTTGGTGCTGGCAAGTCTTGCTTGGATCACCGCGCTGGAGAGATGCCTCCTGAGGAGCGGGGAACTTCTACGGAAGTATTGTGGTGGTGATCTAGCCTAACTGACTTTGCCCGTAATGTAGTTTCTTCTTATTTTTAGCAGGTAGGTTTTTTTAGTCAAATTCATTTTGCTCGTGGTTCTTTAGTTTACTTAGTTTTCATTTGAGTTTTGCCCACCAGCATTTCTTGCTTTTTATTCTCAGTCCGTTAGTTTTCTCGTTTAATATATATTGTAGGCTAGTGTGCCTAACAGAATTTTTGCTATTAACGGTGGACCACAAGATTCGTAGGCTTCTTTGCCTAACAGAATCAAGAATGCTATTATTCGTAGGATCAGGTTCCAGTGAGGACCAAGAAATGTAGGGATCCAGGCCCGTTGAGGACCAAGTATGCTTATGCCTTTGAAATATAGGACGGAAGTAGGAAGTAGGTACAATGGAATGATAATTTTTACTTTATTCTTGTCTAGTAGTCAGGATTATCTTCTACTTCTCTTCGTTTCTTCCTGGTAGCCGTGTGCTTAATAATATTCAGTTTTATTTTATTTCACTTAGAAATTTTAGGATGAGACTTATGGTTTATACTTCACTTAGAAGATATTATTTTCTCAACAAGCAACAGTAGTAATTTTATTAACAAATTAATAATGTACAATATGTTGGTTGAGCTATATCTTGCTCAAATTTACTACAGCAGTTCAATTACACTGCTCGTAGGGAAAAGAGGAGCTGCTAGATTGCCAAAACTCCTAAAAATTTATAAATGCAGTATTTACTAAGGCATACGCAAGAATGCTAAGCCATACTAGGCTTTTGTGTAGTTTACAATAGGTTATGTAGTTGGTACTTAGCTTTTAATGTGACTTCATTGATGAATATGTGAGTGCATTAGCCGGACTGTGGCTAATATGGAAAAAGTACAGTTATAGATATGATGGTTCATAGTGTAGTTGCTGTAAAATCCTCTGGAATGATGGCCAATAGCGAGTCCTCCAACGGCTGCAAACTACGCTCCACGGGATTCCTGGGCTGCTCCAATGTCCAGTCTCCAAACTGGCTATGTGTTGGCTATCTGCGTTGTTCCCATTCTGAAGTTCTGTAGATAGTATGTGTAGAGTAACTGTACTATTATATATACAGACTTGTGGTCTGCTTGCTAAATTTTCGGCTACGCCCTTACGAAGCGAAGGTTGATGAAGAAGTGATAAAAGTCTAACGGCTGCAAATGTGTTCACATAATCTTCTTACATAAGTCTTATTCATAAATCTGATGGAAGGCTAGTCTAGAACATTCCAGAAGCTTCCATCTTAAATCACGCCTTTGTTAGACAAAGGAATATGCTGTACTCTTTCTATAACACATAAGAATTAGCTGTGAGAATTTTCTGTATTAAGCAATAGATAAATATAGAGAAATTAATAAATTTCCTATGTTAATCGATCTATATTGTAGCTATTTTTTTTTATTATCTTCAATATGTCGTACAAGTTTCAGCCTATGAAAGGCTTTTACTCAAAAAGAAGTATAGTAAAAGCTGAATTACAATGACCTTGAATAAATTACATATAATTTGATGATTACTTCATTGCTAATGCTCTAATGAGTGGGTTGCTGTGATATACTAGTGTATTTTCAAAATTCTGGACAGTTTGTTGAATGAATTTATAAAAGGATGGGATCTGAAGCATGTCGTCTAGCTGGCTGTTGGTTGTGTGATAATCTGCGCCTGTTATTATTAGAGCTACTTTCCGTTGTATAGCATGTAGTCTGCGAATGATGCGTATTGAAGCAGTGTTCTATATTTCAGACCCATAAATCATTTGGGAGCGGATGACTGAAGTATAAAGACAAGTTTTTACTTGAAGATGGAGATTTGGAGATTTTAATAGTGGGTATAAGCGAATAAACTGTGCAATTGCTTTGTGTCGTGCACATTCTACATGATGTTGATAATTTAGTCTTTTGTCAAAGGAGAGTCCTAAATATTTAACTGTCTGCTGGTATGGAATTTTTTCTGAGAATAGCTTGAGGCGGTCCGGTGTTTTAGGTTTTCTTCGAGTGAAGATAATAGCTTGAGTTTTGGAGACGTTGACTCTAATCCGCCATTTCGTGAGCCATTGCGTTAGTGAGTTTAGTTGGAGTTGCATATTTTGTTGAGCTGTTTTGATGTGCATGTCACTTGTATAGTATGCAGTGTCATCAGCATATAGTTCCGAGCTTACACGTTGGCTGCTGAGGGATGTCCCGTACATACCCAATAGAATAGAGATGAGGAGCTAGCACACTACCTTGTGGAACTCCAGCAGATATGCGTCGAACTGTAGATAATGAGCCTTCCGTTTTCACTTGAAGGCTTCGATCTGACAGGAAGCTGTATAGAAGATGAATTAGACTGTCTTGTACGTCAAGATTCTGCATTTTGTGGATGAGGCCAGCATGCCACACAGTATCAAAGGCTTGAGCAATATCAAGAAAAACGGCAATGGTATGTTCTCCTCTGCTGAAGCCTTCTGTGATAAATGTTGTAAGCCGTTTCAGTTGATGAATACAAGAATGTTCCTTTTTGAAGCCAAATTGTACATTATGAATATTTGATGGTGTATTCAAAATTGGAGCAAGACGATTGTATATTATTTTTTCAAATACTTTAGATAAAATGCATAGTAAACTTATGGGTCGTCGATTTTTTGTAAGAAGAGGGTCTTTCTTAGGTTTGGGAAATGTTACAACATGGGCATGTTTCCATGGGTTTGGAAAGTATTTATACTTGAGGCATGAATTGAATATTTTTGTAAGGTGTGTAATTGCATTAGTAGGTATATTTGTAAGCATTTCTGCTGTTATCCGATCTGGATCTGGAGATTTGTTGCGCTTTAGTTGAGTGAGTATGGACTTAACTTCTGTTGGTGTTGTTTTTATCTATGTCATTTTGTGGAATTTGGCTGGTAAATTGTTTAACTTCTGATTCCAGTTCTTGTGCGTAAGTATGGCTCATAGGTGTAATATTTGGTGAGAATCGATGTTCCAGTGAATCGGCTATTGCATTTGCTTTATCTTCTGGTTTGTAGTGCGCCTGTCCATGTTCATCCAGAATTGCTGTGTTTGGTGTTTTTGAAAGTTTCCCTAAGAGACGTTTGGAGAATGTCCATACCTTCATAGGGTTTTCTGTAATTTCATTGACAGCTGCCTCAAATTTATGTATTTTATAAGTATTTGTTTTCTTTTGGACTGCTTTGATGAGTCTATTGTAGCATCGTTTTGCTTGAGGACTCCCTGTAAGGAACCATCTTTTACGGGCCTGGTGTTTAGCTTTTATTAGGAATGATAATGTGTTATCACCTTCAGTCACATGAATGGCATCTTGGAATAAGGAGGCTTGCTTGTAAACGTCTTGTAAGGTGTTTGAGAAAACATGAATCCCGAAGTCGATGTCATCTTTGGAAAGAAATTTAGGATTTCCTGGTATCGCCGTTTTTAAATTAGCTTTGTAATGACTCCAGTTGGTGTGAGTGTTTTTATACACAGTGTGGGATCTGAAAATTGTTGATGTTGTAAAGTGACATAAAACTGGAAGATGATCTGAGTCCAGTGCATTTACTGTTTCCATTGTCGCTGGATTGGCGGACGTTTTAAGGAGCATAATATCCAGAATATCTGGGCTATGTTCTCCATTATACAGATAGTGAGTTGGTGTTTCTGGACCTGTAATGATATATTCATTCTCTTCTGCGTGTTGTTGAAGAATTCTTCCTTTAGGAGTAATAATCTTGGAGTTCCATATTTTATGTTTGAAATTTAAATCACCTCCAATGATAAATTTAGAATGATGATTGGTGATGACGGATAATTCATTGGGATCTAGTCTGCTGTTTGGGGGAATATAGAGAGATGCGAGCATAACTTCTTCATTGCGTATCATAACTTTCATCGCTGTAATTTCTGCCGAATGTAGACCAGTGATTTGAATTGGGTAATATGTAATGCCTTATTTAATTATGATAGCAGTTCCACCTCCCCTTCTATTGATTATATCTGTACGTATGATATCATAGTGTCTTATCTTCAGACGATCATTCATGCCAAGGTGGGTTTCTTGTAAAAGAGCAATGTCTACATCGTAATCGTTTAAAAACGATTGGAATTCAAAAAGGTGTCGTTTTAATGCATTGGCGTTAAATATGGCTAAGCGAAAGTCGTTTAACTTCGTGTATTTAAGGACTGCCATTTTCGAGGTTAAGTATATTTGTGACAGCATCGAATAATATGGCAATCTTAGAGAGAGTATCGGGAGCCTGTTTAAGCCTAGAAGTGGCAAGCTTTAATTGCGATATGATTTTATTTATGCCTAGGCTCTTGACAAAAGTGAAAAGCTCTTGGATATCTCCAAGAAATGAATTGTTTGACATCTCTTGAGTGTTGGGTGGCGATGTTGTGGCCCATGCTGGAGGTGTAGTTACTGTTGGAAGTGACGGGAAGTCTTTTGAGTTGATGGTGAACGTAGGCTCCCTATCTGTGAGTCGTCGTTGTTTTATAGTTTCTCTGTTTACTATTACGGTTGTCTCACATTTCCTGTAATTTGCTGTGTGTGATTTACCGCAGTTAGCACATGTAGGAGAAACTGAAGGTCCTTTAATAGGACAATCTACTAAACGATTATTTTTACTGCATTTGGCACATGCAGGCGGAAGGTGACAACCAGATGAGGTGTGACCGAATTCTTGGCAATTGTAACACTGATATAGTTTTGCTATGGGAGTATAATCTTCAACAAGGATTGGTTGGTGATAGATGGCCGTGAGATTATATATGCCACGTCCATCGCTATTGTTGCGTAGTGAGACTATCCATATTGGTATGAAAGATTTTGAGGTAGCTTCATTTTCTTGCTGTCTTCGAGCAAGCTGTCGCACATGTGTGACCGGAAAGTTTAACAGTAGCAATTCCTCTTTAAGCTGCTCTGCTGTTACATGTACTGGCAGCCTTTTTATGACTACTTGTAGTGGTTTCTGAAATTTTGGAGTGTATGTATAGTAACCTATACCTTTTACCTGGAATAGTTCTTGTAATATAGTGAAGGCTTCTTGTGAGGCTACATGATATTTAGTTCCTTCTTTTTTATTATAAATTACTTTAATCGGGTAACCCAGTTCTTGCTCTAATTGTTTGTGGTATTTGAAGTAATTTTCATGTCTTGGGAGTTTTGGAACGATTATTGGGGGAAATCGTGGTTGTTTAGATTTATATGTCTGTTCATTTATTTGTGGATTTATTTGAGTATCTGATAATTCCATATCATCATTGATATTTTCTACCTGTGCTAGTGGAGCAAAGAAGTTTTTTGTTGTAACATTCAGTATTGCTTGGCAATCTATGTTACCAGTACATCCAGGGAGTGCTGACGATGACTTGAGTTTGTCATCATTATTTCCAGTCGGAATGTTGTTTTCAGAACGGGAGATACTTACTTTGTCTTCTGACATAATATTTTTATATACAGATGACCTTTTAATTGACTGGTGGTCTTCAGAATCAACTGGTAAGTTCCGTTTGGTAGATTCTTTCCGTAAGAAATTTATACTGAATGTTCAATATCTGGCACTACTCTTTCCAACAACAGGTTCAACTCTCCTATTGGGTGACCTTAATTGCAAACATGTATCATGGGGCTGCAGAGTTACAAATCCTAATGGCACTCGTCTTTTAGACTGCATCAATGCCCATGAATTACATATATTAGCGCCGAGTGAACCAACATATTATTCTTATAATCCAGCTGTAAAGCCTGATATTCTCAACATTGGAATTCATAAAAATATGCAATATCCAACATACGTCTCATCCTTAACAGAACTTGACTCAGATCATTGCCCAGTGCTGATTACATTCCAATTAAACCCAAACGTAATAAGCCAGAATCCTCGACTCATAGATGGTTACGTTAATTGGGATAACTTTCAGTCAACACTAGATTCAAAATTGTCTTCACCTTATAATCTACAAAAAACAACAGATATTGACAATGCTGTACAGTGTTTTACAAATTCTATTTGCTCTTCCATTAAATACGCAAAATGTATCTCTAACAGGCCAAGATTCCGTTTCTATCTACCTAAACACATACTTCAATTAATTCAAGAAAAACATAGAATTCGTAGACAATGGCAGCGTGAAAGGCGGCCATGGCCCACATAAACTTATATGCAGTGTTAAATTTGAACTAGAGAAGCATCGCCTAAATTCCTACCAAACTTATTTATCAACTCTATCTACTAATGATAATACTCTCTGGCAGGCTACAAAACGAGTTCTACGCGAGCCCGTAACTATTCCTTCCCTGCGTGTAGCCTCTCAGGTATATTTAGATACTGAAACAAAATGCAACATCCTGGCTATGCATTATGAAACTACATTTAGTCCTAATATGAGTGATGATGATGCAAATACCAAAAACATTGAAAATGAACTTCAGGAAAATATGAACAAACCCACAGTGCCAAATAAAGTTGACTTTACCTCTCCCCAAGTACTAATCGATGTTATAAAACGCCTTCCTAATAAAAAGGCTCCAGGACATGACCTAATACCCAATAACGTATTAAAAAACCTTACTAAAAAAGCGTTAGCATATTTGACTTTAATTTACAATGCTTCAATGAGAATTGGGTATTTCCCTCGGATATGGAAACTTGCAGAAATAATTATTTTCCATAAACCTACTAGCTACTGCCCAATCAGTCTGCTTCCAACATTATCAAAACTCTTTGAAAAAATACTACATAAAAGGATGTCAAAGTTTGTTTACTCCAATAACATTATCCCAGCATTCCAGTTTGGTTTTCGACCAAAACATTCTACAACGCATCAATTATTAAGAATCACAGAATCCATCATTAAAGGTTTTGATAGAAGAGAACATACTGCTGCAATTTTTCTAGATATTGCTCAAACCTTCGACAGGGTTTGGCACGAAGGATTGCTGCTAAAATTATATAGAATTGGCCTACCAGATTACCTTATACATACTGTCAAAAGTTTTCTAACAGAGCGCCAATTTCTGGTACGTATTGATGGTTTCAAATCAACTCTCCGGCCAATAACTGCTGGAGTACCACAAGGCTCAATATTAGCTCCTTTACTATTTAACATCTTTATGTACGATCTTCCAACATTAGAATCTACGTGTACAGCAATGTACGCAGACGATACAGTTCTCTTCTGTTCACATTCTGATATAAATACTGCTATCAGTTCTCTTCAGACATCACTATCTTTAATGACGGAATGGTTCACAATGTGGCGCATATCGCTAAATGTCAACAAAACAGAAGCAAAGATATTCTCTTTAAGATATTATCAAGATCCTGCTCTACTCTATCTTCTGAATGAACATATTCCATGGTTACCACCTCAATCTCCAGTTAAGTATCTGGAAGTACTACTGAACACAAAACTGAAATGGAATACACATATAACTCGTATTGTGGCACTTGCTACTTCTCGAATTATAAAACTTTATCCCTTAGTAAATAGACGCACATCACTTGGATTGGAATGCTCTATGCTACTGTACACATCTCTTGTAAGACCTCTCATCACATATTCAGCACCAATATGGGGTGCAGCTAGCAAGACGCACATTCACCGATTACAAGTTGTGCAAAATAAATTTCTTCGTAAAGCTACAAATGCGCCTTGGTACGTAAGAAATAGTCAACTACATAATGAACTTGGAATCCTCCCGATTCAAGAATACATTCAAACCCTCTCAAAATCATTTTACAGTAAACTTATAGATGTTCCTGGTGCATCTGTTTATAACATTGGACAAAAGTCATTGAACAGATCAAGACTGAAAAGAAAACTTCCCCAAGATGTACTAAGTGAACTAGAAGAAAGTGATAATCCTATGTAAATAAGCCTACTATCTTAACTGTTAAATATCAGAAAACAGTATGTGCACTAACGTAACTTTTGTTATCAATTTGTGTTTTAGCTAGAGGAGCTGACTAAGGCGTACCTCAACAAGTTATTATTATGTGATGCTATAGAGTTTAACAATGGCCTTTATAGTGTTTACTGATTGGTCAAAATATATATTAAAAAAAAAAGCTTCCTTTTGCTAGTTAGTATTAACATTAAATGCGAATAGCTTATATTAAAGAAAAATGATGTTTAGGAAACATATTTTGCATAATATAATAGCGTGTACAATAGCTATTTTCCTTTACTTATATGTAAATAAAGAGGTATAAGTGTATAAAAAATTCTGATTACTCTGACTGACATTAGTGCCATCTAGCGCCTTGTATTAACATTACATTGCTTTAAATATGCTTAAATAGGCTCTAAGCTCTACGAGCTTACATACTGGGGGCGGCCCCAACAAATAGAAAAATTTACTGAGCAGGCAGTGGAAATAGCTTAGAGATAGGTCTCTTTAAAATTGAATTAGCAGTTTTGATTGTTGCTACCCTCACTTTACCATCTGGACCAGGATGAACTTCTAGAATCCTGGCTAGTGGCCAATTCATTGGAGGAACATTGTCCACCATTAGTATATTTTACGTTTTTAATTATGAATTATTTTCCACCTTCAAGCACTAGTAGTTTATATTGATATTGCAATAATAGGGTGCTGACGGAGAATTTCTAGACAGTTTTTTGTACCTGTTTATTTTATTTTATTATAATAAATACACAATAAAATCTATTAAGCATATGTTGAAGAAGAAACGTCAGGTTAAAATCTATGTACAAAAGTATTCTTCTACCAACAGTCACAATATTAAAATTAATCAGGTGTATTGCTAGTGGTTAAAAATGTACAAGAATATAATATGTACACTGTTTTTTATAATATTAAAATTATCGTCAATAGTTAAAAAATGTACAAGAGTCTATTCTTCCGTTATCATTCTCATTAATAAAAATGTTTTTTCATTTATCTTAACTATGTGTACACTGTTTTTTATGAGTTGATAACACAATGGTACGGTATGATAAATAGTTTAAAAAGTACAAGAGTCTATTCTTCCATTATCATTCTCATTAATAAAAATGTTTTTTCATTTATCTTAACTATGTGTACACTGTTTTTTATGAGTTGATAACACAATGGTACGGTATATATGTAGATTCGTAGTGTGGATTTTCTAGGATTCTTCTGTCAGCAGTCATTACACAATATCAATGTATTTTACATGGAGATGCATTTCGATGCCTGGTTTTGCATCATCTTCAGTCCCAAACACTAAAATTAAGAAGAAAAATTGTGGTAGACTATGTGGAATATGTTTTGAATATGTTGAGTTTCTATGGTTATTGTTTTTTAGGGTTATGTGAAATTAAATAAAGTCCATATAATATTTTATGTTACGTTGTGGACTTTGAGGAAATTAGAGAAGAAATATTTAGAAAGTTTTGAAATGTGGTGCTGGAGACAGATAGAAAATATAAAGTGGATGGACATGGTGACAAACGAAGAGGTTCTGAGTAGAGTGGGTGAGAAGAAGTCAATCATACACACAATTCGTCAGAGGAAAGCAAACTGGGGTGGGCACATTCTCAGAAGGAACTGCTTATTACATGATGTCGTAGAAGGAAGATTGGAGGGTACAACTAGACTTGGAAGAAGAAGAATTCAGCTGTTGGACGATTTAAGGGAAAAGCGGAAATATTGGATGCTGAAGGAGGAAGCAGAGGATAGACAGTTTTGGAAAACAAAATTCGCGTACCATGTTTGAAAACCTGCCGGAAGGCAGAATACTTACTACTACTACTACTACTACTACGTTGTCATGTTGAATTTTGCGTAGTAATAAAAGTAAAAACAGATTTGTACTTACAGTTATATTTAGACTTGTTTATGGTGAAGTGTTCATTGCGTGAGCAGGAGAGCTACTAACTTGGCGAGCTTTGTGAAGGTCAGAAGTTAGTTCTAGGCATGTTTCAAATAGTTTATTTTGGTCTATAGTGTCTTCATTAACTGTGTTAAGATAAATGAAAAAACATTTTTATTAATGAGAATGATAACGGAAGAATAGACTCTTGTACATTTTTTAACTATTGACGATAATTTTAATATTATAAAAAACAGTGTACATAATATACTTATATCTTGTACATTTTAACCACTAGCAATACACCTGATTAATTTTAATATTGTGACTGTTGGTAGAAGAATACTTTTGTACATAGATTTTAACCTGATGTTTCTTCTTCAACATATGCTTAATAGATTTTATTGTGTATTTATTATAATAAAATAAAATAAACAGGTACAAAAACTGTCTAGAAATTCTCCGTCAGCACCCTATTATTGCAATATCAATATAAACTACTAGTGCTTGAAGGTGGAAAATAATTCATAATTAAAAACGTATTATCAGCACTAGAGGAACAAAATGAAATTTATCAATGCACCATTAGTATAACTAATTGATAAGTTTGCAAGTTTTGGAATTCAGTGTTCCACTTCTGTCTTTGCTGCAATGTGTTTAGATATTCCTTGACCCATCTAGACCTGTAATGTATGTAGTTGAGTGCCTGTGTGGGTATGACTGGGTGTGTTAAAATGTAAGTTGGCAGCATTGAATAAACCCGGCTGTCAGGTGTTTCCCCATTGACCAATGGCAGCCTACCTTCCTTCCCGGGATAGGACGCTGACAGAAAGAGTCTGTCATGGAACCTGAAGTTGTGAACATCGATCCTTTACCACTAATACACCGACAGCCTAGTTACACATTTATAGTGAGTGTTATTTCAACACCTATCATACTAGTAGTTAGAATCACCATAAAGCACAAACACTGCATTTTGGCGACGAGGCGGTAAACACAGGACTGCATTGTGGCAGTATTAAAATTGGAATCCACATCGTGAGTTGGAGGCGATCGGCGGAAGGGCTATCGCGTGAGGCCTTGAAAGTGAAAGAAGTGGTAGCTGTACAGAAAGGTGTACTAGCTAGCAGCAGTGACTTTATGGTGTTTAGGAATGTTCCTTCAGGCTCAACGTTTTGTGCAGTAAGGTGTACGAACAAATTGTATGTCAGAATTGACGCCGACTCCATTATTCTTGGACAGGCTGTGGCGGGAAAATAATTCCAAAATGGCAGTTCTCATCGGTTCGATGAATGCATTTGACTCCGCAGAAGAATGTTGGTCATCGTACATTGAAAGGTTAGAAATATTCATAGACGCTAATGACATTAAATCTGAAAAAAAGGTGTCTACATTGTTAACAGTGATGGGTCTCAAAACTTACAATTTAGTTAAGAACTTGTGTGCTCCTTCCAAACCAACGGAAAAAACTTTCGAGGAAATTGTGACCTTGGTGGAAAGTCATCTTAGCCCAAACCCTTCATCTATAACAGAACGTTATAAATTTAGTTTGAGAAACCAGCGAGAACATGAAACAATTGCAGAGTATGTTGTACAGTTAAAGCAACTTTCCATGTTTTGTGACTTTAAAAGTAATCTGGCTGAGTATTTGCGGGATAGACTAGTGAGTGGAATACGGAATGATGCAATCAAGAAAAGATTACTTGGTGAAACGGACTTGACATTTGAGAAGGCAGTGACCATAGCAACAAATATGGAAATGGCGGATAGAGAAGCGGCTACGCTTACAGCGGGTCTACCAGCGGCATGGGGCAATTCACAAGTGGGTCAACTTCACTACAGCACAGGACGGAAGAGTTCAGCAGCAGAGCACCATAGCGCTAGTAGCGGTGGAACTTCAAGCAGGTCTACGCAGCAGCGTCACCAGCGAGCGTTCGACTATAAGAGGGAGGAGAGAGTTACTAGTGAAGTGAAGTGTTATTGTTGTGGCAAGCAGGGCCACAAGTCAAATCAGTGCAAATTTCGTGCATATAAGTGCAATAAGTGTGGTAAAACTGGCCATTTGGCGCAGGCTTGTCACAGTAGGGATAAGTCAACTCCCAAGCAGAAAAAGCATTTTAATTGTAAGCAAAACTACGTAGATGTAGATCGATCACTGAGCAGTGATGGATCTATAAGTAGTGGTATTAAGCCTACTAATGAATGTAGAGTTAATCTTGTTTCTAATGATGAAAATGAGGAAAGTTATGACCTAACCAACCTTTTCGCTTTAAATGGAGTTGAGGAGCCTAGAATGGAAAAAGATAGAGTTATGCCTATTACACTAAACTTGCAAATAGAAAACAAGTTAATGAATTTTGAGGTTGACAGTGGTGCATGTATTTCGGCGATTAATGAACAATGCTATAGGGATAACTTCAGTTCTCTAAAGTTGCAACATACAAATTTGGTGTTGAATTCTTACACTAATCAACCGATAAAGCCATTGGGTAAATTGTGTGTAAACGTAAAATATGGTTGTAAAACTAAGCAGTTAACCCTGTATGTAATTGCTAGGGGAGCAAACCCACTCATGGGTAGAGATTGGATCAGAGATTTAGGAGTTGTAATACAAATTGGTCAACCCAGTGAAGTTAGAGAGGTCAGTCCTAACTATGATCGAAACCAATCATTTTGTAACATAATGGACATTGAATCCAAAGTTGTAAGTGATCTATACCTAAAGTTTCCAGATGTGTTTACAGACAAACTAGGTTGCTACAAGGGTGAACCAGCTAGGTTAGAATTGAAAGAAAATGTAGTACCCAAATTTCTTAAGCCTAGACCGATTCCTTTTGCCTTAAAAGACAAAGTGGAGGCCGAGATCGATCGGTTAGTGAACATAGGTATTCTATCACCTATAGCTAATAGTGAATGGGGAAGTCCAGTGGTCCCAATAATTAAAAAATCCGGAGAGTTGAGGCTGTGTGCAGATTTTCGTGCGTCTTCACTGAATGATGCTTTAATTGTGAATAGACATCCAATACCTCGTATCGAGGATCTTTTCAACACTCTACAAAAGGGTGAAACCTTTTCAAAAATTGATCTTTCTCAGGCATATCAGCAAGTATGTTTAGATGAACAATCTAAAAAGTATTGTACGATTAGTACTACAAAAGGGTTATTCATGTACAATCGTGTCCCTTATGGTGTTGCATCAGCGCCAGGCATTTTTCAGAAAATAATAGAATCAATCCTTGTTGGTATACCCGGGGTGGTTAATTTTCTAGACGATATACTAATCACCGGGGAAAACATGAATGTACACAAACAAAGGTTGTATGAAGTCTGCAGAAGGTTGAGTGAAAATGGTCTGACAGTGAGTAAAAAGAAATGTGAGTTCTTTAAACAATCAATAGAGTACTTAGGTTATGTACTAAGTAAAGAAGGCCTAAGTACGTCTCAATCTAAGGTAAGTGCTATTGTAGATGCACCTACTCCAACGAATGTCACTCAGTTAAAAGCTTTTCTGGGCATGATAAATTACTATGGCAAATATGTACAACATTTGTCAACTATTGCAGCGCCTTTATATAAATTGTTGAGGAAAGATTGTATTTTTGAGTGGTCCATTGCTTGTGAAGAAGCATTTCAGCTAATTAAGAGTAAATTGGTGTCAGCACCAATCTTAGCACACTACGACCCTAACTTACCTGTAAGTTTAGCGACAGATAGTTCTAACTATGGTTTAGGTTGTGTGTTAAGCCAAATTCAGAGGGATGGTTCAGTGAAACCAATTTGTTATGCTTCACGGACTTTATCCAAAGCTGAATTGGGTTATAGTGTCATAGATAAAGAGGCATTAGGCATAGTGTACGGAGTCAGGAAATTCAATCAATATTTGTATGGCAGGAAATTCACTTTAATCACGGATCATAAACCCTTGTTATCAATTTTTGGACCTAAAAAGGGAATGCCTGCTTATGCAGCAAGTCGACTTCAACGCTATGCACTATTTTTAACCAACTATGATTTTGACATTAAATATGTTAAGTCTCAGGACAATGCAAATGCCGATTGTTTATCTAGATTGCCCTTAAACATAAAAGACCTTCTGGGGGAATCAGAAGATATCAATTATGTCGGAACGTATTTGCAGTATATTCAAGAGAATGACATACCTGTAGATTTTAACAATGTAAGAGAGGAAACTAAGAAGGATAGTTTACTTAAGAGAGTGTACAATTTTGTATTGTATGGTTGGTCAAACAACAGAACAGTTGTCGATAACGACTTAAAACCTTATTTTCAGCGACAAAGTGAACTAGCTATTGAAAATGGTATTCTTGTGTGGGGACATAGAATAGTTGTACCTAACAGTTTACGTAAGTCACTCTTAGTGGAGTTGCATAGTGGACATCTTGGTGTAGTCAAAATGAAAGCTATGGCTCGGTCTTACTTTTGATGGCCTGGCCTAGACTCAGATATAGAGAATCTTGCCAACAGTTGTTCACTCTGTTTGTCAGTACGTCAGAATCCAGCTAAGTGTAATTTGCATGTATGGGAGTACCCAAGAAACGTGTGGGAACGTTTACATGTAGATTTTTTAGGTCCTATAAATAATAAGTTGTATCTTATTATAGTAGATGCCCATAGCAAATGGTTAGAGGTAGAAGAGGTACACTCGACATCAGCAAAACAAACTATTTCTAAATTAAGGCCATTATTTGCACGGTTTGGTTTACCGTTTCAGTTAGTTTCGGACAATGGCCCACCATTTACATCACATGAATTCAAAGAGTTTCTGAAAGGCAATGGCATTAAGCATACGCTAACACCACCCTTTCATCCAGCTAGTAATGGTCTAGCAGAAAATTCTGTGAAAACTGTCAAGAAAAGAATCAAATTGGCTATTATGAATAAGGAGGAGGACAATTTAGCTTTGTGCAAGTTTTTGTTGGCGTATAGAAATTCTATACACTCCACTACCAATGAAACACCAGCTAAGTTGATGTTCAACCGACCCTTAAGGTCAAGATTAGATTTACTTAGGCCAAATTTGCAAAGTTTCGTTTATGGTAAACAAGGTAAACAAATTGCTAATTATGGTGGAAGTAAGACAAGAGTATTGTGTGAAGGACAACCAGTAATTGTAAGAGACTATAGAGGTAAAAATAAGTGGATCGAAGGTGTTGTTGTAAAAATGATAAGTGCAGTGTCATATCTGGTTAAACTTAAAAATGATGTTATTTGGAAACGTCATATTGATCAGATAATAGGTTTGAATAGTGAGATAGAGGTGCCTGCACCTGGAGTAAGTAGTGACACCACACATGACCACTTATTGTTACCCAGTGTGTCTTCCGATCAGTGGTTGAGATGTGGAAGGAACGCAGCAGTTGTGGAAACACCACACTCCGTATCCTCTCCACACCGTTCTACCAATCGTAGATCTTTGGTAATGACTAGTGACGTTACCGCACCTGTTGTAAGCTCGGACGGTACAAAACAAACACTTGTTAACTCAGAAAGGCGTTACCCAGTTAGAGAACGCAAACCAATAGAAAGGCTAAATCTGTAACTATTGTCATGTTTACTGTGTATTTTTTTTGTTATAAATGTTACTTGAGTAAGTTATTACTAAATTAGTGGAATAGTAAAAAGTTAAGAGGGGAGGAGTGTAATGTATGTAGTTGAGTGCCTGTGTGGGTATGACTGGGTGTGTTAAAATGTAAGTTGGCAGCATTGAATAAACCCGGCTGTCAGGTGTTTCCCCATTGACCAATGGCAGCCTACCTTCCTTCCCGGGATAGGACGCTGACAGAAAGAGTCTGTCATGGAACCTGAAGTTGTGAACATCGATCCTTTACCACTAATACACCGACAGCCTAGTTACACATTTATAGTGAGTGTTATTTCAACACCTATCATACTAGTAGTTAGAATCACCATAAAGCACAAACACTGCAAGACCAAATAGACTGAAACTGTTGCTCTATTAATTGATAGCGTGACAGCCTGGACAGGTTTATAGATTGTAGATCAGGATGTGGAATTGAATTCAAAGGAGTAGGCCTACCAATGAGGAAATGACCAGGGGTCAATGCCATATAATCTTGAGAATCGCTGCTCATCGGTGTCAGTGGTCTGCTGTTGATGATGGCTTCAATCTTGCATAGTAGTGTGCTCGCTTCTTCATAGCTATAAATAGTGTCTTTCATCACTTTGTATAAAATAGTCTTCATGCTGCGGTTGGACCTTTCAACAAGTCCTGCCATATGGCTTGCCCTTGGTGGCAAAAAATGAAATTGTATGTTTTGATTTGCTGTGAAATTTATAATTTCTGCGTTGGCTTGTTCTGTTTGGAATTGCTCATAGAGTTCACTTAGCTCTCATGAAGCTCCTACGAAGTTCCTACCGTTAACTAGGTATAAATGAGAAGGTAGACCTCTTCTAGATTCAAATCTTTGCAAAGAAGCAATGAAGGCTGCTGAAGTTGCTGCAGTCACTAGTTCTGTGTGTACTGCTTTGGTGCATAAACATATGTGCATACAGATATAAGCTTTATATACTGTTTTGCCTCTCCCATGATATAGGACCCACAAAATCTATTGCTGTGGTGTCGAAAGCTCGGTTAGGTGTAACTCTAGCTTGGGGCAAAGTTCCAATAATTTTCTGTGCTTTGACAGGGCTGTGTCTAAAACATGTAAGACATCCTTTCATGCTGATTTTACAGTTTGCACTCCATTAATGGGCCAATGCTGTTGTCTTAATGTGTACAGTATGCCCTGAGGGCCTTCATGTAGGTTTTTCAAGTGTGTGTCTCTGACAATGATGTGTGTTATATGGTGCTTGGCAGGTAGTATAATTGGATGCTTAGAATTGTGATGCAGATTAGCATGATGTAACCTTCCACCAACTCGAAGTATGTTCTCCTTATCCAAGTATGGATGCAGTGGCAGTAGTGAGCTGCTTCTTGAAACACAATTGTTCATCTTTATGTGAGCTATATCTTCTGGAAAGGCTTCTGCCTGTGTAGCAGGTAAAACAACATCATGAGCTTTCTGTAGCTCTTGAAGCTGATAGGACCAATATATCTATCAGACTTGTGCAAGCATTGTGTTTAAACCTCAAAATATAGGCTGTGTTTCTGATAAGTCTTCTGAAAGAGGAATATCTGTGTAAATATTCATTGTGTGAGCTCATAATTATGAAAGCTTTTGCTGTCTTTCTGACTTCTGGTACTTCTTCTATTAGTGTTACATTACTAGTGGTAGGCCAATGGCATTCTTCTTGTTTCATAAATTCTGGGCCATGCCACCAAAGAGTGTGATTATGCAGCTTGTTAGGTGTGACTGGTTTAGTGATGAGATCTGCAGGATTCTGCTGTGTTGGCACATATCTCCATTGACAGTTTTCTGTAGTAGCTTGAATTTTAGTTACTCTGTGTGCTACAAATGTGTTCCATTTGTATGGAGGCTGTGTGATCCACTGTAGAACTATAAGACTGTCAGTCCAAAAGTAAGCTCTTGATATTGCAATATTCAGAGATAGGCTTACTTTTTCATACAAGCAAGCTGCCAACTGAGCTGCGCAGAGCTCCAGTCTGGGCAAAGTAACCTGCTTGAGTGGGGCCACTCTGGATTTGCTTGTCAGTAATTGAATCTGTGTGTTATGGCTATGCCTGTGGGCTGGCATCACTGAAAAAGTGTAGTTCTACATGGCTGAAATTAAGTATTAGAGAGTTTCTTGGGATTTTATATAGCTCTATGTAATGAAGCTGTGAGTATAGTTCATCCCAGGCTTTCTGTATAGCAGTAGGAGCTTGTTGGTCCCAACCTATGTCATTAAGCCAAATCTGTTGCATGATACATTTAGCTGCTGAAATAATTGGTCAATTAAGCCTTGGGGATCATACAGAGTACAGATGGCAGATAGAATCTGTCTCTTAGTAGTAGCTTGTGGTAATGACTTCACTGTGTACTGTAGTAAGTCTTGTAATGGATTCCAGTGTAGTCCTAAAGTTTTGACTGTGTTCTGCTCTTCCAGCTGAGTGAGTGTGGCTTTAGAGAGCTTTTCTTGAGGTAGTGTTTTCAAAACTTCTTGTGAGTTGGAACAGAACTGTGTTAGGTTAAATCCACGTGCTTGTAACAGTTGAGTCACTTCTGTGACTACTAATATAGCTTTTTGCTCTGTGGAAAATGATGCAAGGAGGTTGTCTACATAGAAGTAAGTAGATAGTAGTTTGTATGCTGTGGGAAATCTATTCCTTTCATCCTCGGCCAACTGGTTAAGTACTCTGGTAGCTTCAAAGGCTGAACAGGCTTGTCCATATGTGATGGTATTGAGTTGGTATATCTTTACTGGAGCAGATTTAGAGTATCTCCAGAAGATTCTTTGGAAGTCTCTTTGCTGTGTCTGTACCATTACCATTCTGCACATTTTCTCAATATCGGCACTCAGAACATATGAGTGGCATCTGAATTTCAAGAGTATGGTGTAGAGATCAGGCTGAACACAGGGTCCAGTGTAGAGAATATCGTTTAGTGATGCACCTGTTGAAGTCTTAAATGAGGCATTGAAAACTGTTGCGGATAATAGCGGAATAGCCTAGAAATACGCCATATGTATACTATGAATGATAGAACGCACATGTATGCTTGAATAATTATATTTTATTAATACGCCCTGTGAAACTTGTAAATTTGAATCAAAAATAAATAACTGATATAAATAATCGTTCTTGCAGTCAACTTGACTTGCAGTATATAGTATATAGTTTATACAACACTTCTTGCAAATAACACTTGCATAGATAATGTCACAATACACATAAATGTCGTGTAGTTCACAAATAACTTTCACTTCTTTCTTCATACAAAATGTCACGTACAACATTAAGGTTCTTACTGCTTGCTGGCTGGTTATGTCCTTCACTTTCAACTTTCAATACCATAACTAACTTGCAGACTTACTAGGCACATCTGCCTCTTACAACTTTCAATTACTGCACTTACTGAAGGTCCATACATAACTTCTTCTTGTTCCATACTCAACTGCCTGTTCCATACTCAACTGCCTGTTCCATACTAGCTTGCCTTCTCATCACGTACACCATCCCTCTGTCTGCTTGAACACAAGTTGCCAACATAACAACTCAATACTTCCCAATGCACTTCCAATGTTGCCAACTATGACTTACAATATGAGTTGTAAACATGATTAACCACAACAAAAACTACTCTGAGTTTTGGTGAGGAATATAGTATGCCTCAGGACCGTCATGGTAGAATCCTTCTTCTACTTGGGTCATGTGACCTAGGGCTTTATATTGTTGCATGAAGTCAGAATACTGTTGGAGTATAGTCGGCTGTTTCTAGAGTCTGGTCTCATTAGAGAAGAATCGTTTCAGGGCTCCACTTCTGGAGGCACCAAGATTGTCTGTGGGCTTCTTGAATGGTAGAGTTACTGTGTAACGTCCATCTTCATCTCTCTGTACTGTTTCTTGGAAATGTTGCTCACATATGATGTCTTCTTCAGACCTTACTGGTTGAGTGATTTCCTCAATCTCCCAGAACTTTTGCATATTCTTGTGTATCTGTTCTGTGAAGTTTAGATGGCAACGTGGTGCTTGTCTTCTGCTCTGAGTGTGATGTATTTGCCCTGAGAGAATCCATCCGAGTCTTGTCTCCCTGATGAATGCCTTGTGTCTGTTAGATTTGTTTATGGGTATAGTGTGTCCCATTAACAAATTCCAGAATACATCTGCCCCTAGCAAAATGTCAATGCTACCGGGTAGGTGAAATCTGCTGTCTGCCAGTGCAATGTCTTCTGGGATTCTTAAGCTGGTGACATCTATGGGTGCACTGGGAATTTCCTTAGCAATCTGGTTTATAATGAGGCATTGTAACTGTCGCTTGTAACCATTGCCATGGGCGTCCCTTATTTGAATATGCCCAATTTCCTGAATATTGGATGTGTGTAGGTTTACACCGGTTACAGCTATGGTGGTAGGCTTGGTTTCTAACTGTAGCCTATCAGCCAAATCTTGTGTTATAAATGTGTGCGTAGCACCTGAATCCAATAGTGCTCTGGCTTTTATGAGTCTGCCATTCTGAGCTTTGACTAGTATTTCTGCTGTGGCGAGAAATGTCTGAGTCTTAGGAGTAATCTGTGCATTATTAGCAAATGCTGAGCCAGTAGTATTGTTGCTCGTAGTAGCTGGAGATTGTCTAGCACCATTGTGGTTTTGGTTTCTGTTTTGACCATTATTAGGCAATCTACGATTGTACGGTGTAGCTGAATGTTGCCTATAGTCATTACTGCGAACCTTGTCTTGGTGTAGCAGTGTGTGATGACGCTGTTGGCATTTATAAAGCTCTATCCACAATGCGCAGTCATCAGTTGTTAGTCAGTAGTCGGAAGTTTGCTGTTGCAATCGGCCGCTTGGGAGCAGCACTCGAGTTGTCTACAATATGCTGTCGACATTGAGGTTAGGGAAACATTTTACAGAATAAAAAAGGTGGAGGAATCGCTTTATAATTGGATAATATATGTTATAAACACATCTTGCTTTCTCGTAGTATGCTAATCTGTGTATTTGCACTAGTACATAATTTTCATTCGCGTAATATGTTACTTGCAGTCGTTCAGTTCGTAGACAGAGATGAATTTCTCATCTGCCGACTACTGTCTACCAACTGACGATTGTCTGCTGTCGTCTGCAACTGCACATTGTGAATGGCGTCCATTGATCACCACACGTTATACTTCGACTACAAACTACCGTCTACCGACTAACAACTGCAGACTGCGCATTGTGGATAGAGCTTAACAAGATGTGGATGTGCAGTTTCTGACGTGATGTCCTGCTCTGAGACAATTACTGCATAGTCTATTGTTGTTTACAAAGTTCCATCTCTGCGTGTTGTTGAAGCTGTGAAAGTCTTCACATTTGTGTAACTGGTGATCTAGCCTGCACAGTATACAATTGTTGGCTACATGTGCAACAAAGGTACGTGGGCTCACTTGTCTATGGTAAGTGAGTTTACTTTGAGTATTGTGTGCAGCTTTAGGCCTACCGGAGCTGTCTGGTGTCTCCAGAGCTTGTCCCCTCTTCTGTGAGAAGTTACAAAGTTGCTCGAATGTGTTTAACTGGTCCACTGTGCCCTCCAGGCTCCATGCTTTGAGCGTGGCTGGGTCAAGTTTGGACGTGAGAAGATGAGTGAGCATATAGTCCCATCTGATATGCTCTGGTGTGATCGATTCTATTGACCTAACCTGTCTAGTGAAGTGGTCAAGCAAGTCCATTAATTGACTGGGTGATTCTTTAGGAATCTTGCTGTAGTCGATCAAAGATTGTAGTAATTGTTGTAATATGATTTTGTTATTCTGAAACCTTTCATTGAGAAAGTTCCAGGCGGTTTCATAACCTTTAGCAGTTAAAGGTAGAGTGTCAATGAGTTTGTTGGGTGGGCCTTGCAATGCTATTCTCAAGTAGTGAAATTTCTGAACTGGATCTAGCGAATTGTTACTGTGAACTAGCGAGATGAATAGTTCTCTGAATGGTAGCCAATCTGCATGCTTACCATTGAAGTGTGGCAAATCTGTCTTTGGTAATTGAACTCTTGGAGTATAATTAACTTGAGCATTAGTTTGAGTTGTCTCTTGGGGCGGCTGAGCTTGAGTCATGTTAGCTTGTGAGTACTGTGTTTCATAGTCCCTGACTTTTTTGCGAGCCATACCTACAGTTGTGTAGTAAGTCTCTTCGAAAGCTTGTCTTTCGCCTTCCCAATCAGGGTCTGTGTCACATGATTCTATTTTGTCTTGAATTTCTTCAAAGTCCCTCAATAGTGATTCATCTTGAGATAATTTGTGAACTATCTATTCTATATTGTCTTGGTCAATTTGGATGGACAAAACATACTGACAACATCTAGTTAGCTTTCCCTTGATAACTGCCCTCTTCTGTTTGTAGTTTTTGAGCTTCGACGCTTCTGTGGCAAGTACTTGTGAGTCTGGCATTGTGTGGAGTTATTGAACAGTGTGTTGTAAGGAAGGCTGCCACTTACCTGGTTACCCAGTGAGTCTGGTGTCCCTTGCACTGCTCTACCAGAATTCTTGCACCCTTTCTTACCACTAGGTCCGTTATGACTGCTCTTATTTTATAGTCCAGTTGACATAAGCTGAAAATACAATAGAGTATTAGAGAGCTGTATAAATATCAATTTTGTTATACACAAAGCACAAAATGTAGTGTTCTGTTCTGAGAACTGGATGAAATGTATATCCAAGGAGTGGATATAATCCAGGTCCAGGAAGGATCAAATATGGACGAAGTGTATCTCCACGGCGTGGATAGAATCCTGGCTCGGCAAGGACCAAAAAATGTAGGCTTGTGTGCCTAATAGAATTTTTGCTATTAACGGAGGACCACAAGATTCGTAGGCTTCTTTGCCTAACAGAATCAAGAATGCTATTATTCGTAGGATCAGGTTCCAGTGAGGACCAAGAAATGTAGGGATCCAGGCCCGTTGAGGACCAAGTATGCTTATGCCTTTTAAATATAGGACTGAAGTAGGAAGTAGGTACAATGGAATGATAATTTTTACTTTATTCTTGTCTAGTAGTCAGGATTATCTTCTACTTCTCTTCCTTTCTTCCTGGTAGACGTGTGCTTAATAATATTCAGTTTTATTTTATTTCACTTAGAAATTTTAGAATGAGACTTATGGTTTATACTTCACTTAGAAGATATTATTTTCTCAACAAGCAACAGTAGTAATTTTATTAACAAATTAACAATGTACAATATGTTGGTTGAGCTATATCTTGCTCAAATTTACTACGGCAGCTCAATTACACTGCTCGTAGGGAAAAGAGGAGCTGCGAGATTACCAAAACTCCTAAAAATTTATAAATGCAGTATTTACTAAGGCATATGCAAGAATGCCAAGCCATACTAGGCTTTTGTGTAGTTTACAATAGGTTATGTAGTTGGTACATAGCTTTTAATGCGACTTCATTGATGAATATGTGAGTGCATTAGCCGGACTGTGGCTAATATGGAAAAAACAGTTATAGATATGATGGTTCATGGTGTAGTTGCTGTAAAATCCTCTGGAATGGTGGCCAATAGCGAGTCCTCCAACGGCCACAAACTACGCTCCACGGGAATCCAGGGCTGCTCCAATGTCGAGTCTCCAAACCGGCTATGTGTTGGCTATCTGCGTTGTTCCCATTCTGAAGTTCTGTAGATACTATGTGTAGAGTAACTGTACTATTATATATACAGACTTGTGGTCTGTTTACTAAATTTGGGCTACGCCCTTACGAAGCGAAGGTTGTTGAAGAAGTGATAAAAGTCTACCGGCTGCAAATGCGTTCACATAATCATCTTACAAAAAGTCTTATTCATAAATCTGATGGAAGGCTGGTCTAGAACATTCCAGAAGCTTCCATCTTAAATCACGCCTTTGTTAGACAAAGGAATATGCTGTACTCTTTCTGTAACACATAAGAATTAGCTATGAGAATTTGCTATATTAAGCAATAGATAAATTAATAAATTTCCTATGTTAACCGAACTATATTGTAGCTATTCTGTCCGTAAGGACAAGTAAAAATTATCGATATAGAACTTTAAGTAAAAGCTATTCTGTCTTTAGAGCTAGGTATGTAATTGATTACTTGATCGACAATCGATATCTGATCGATGTCGGTAAAGTAGCTTTCTTTTGCTAGTTAGTATTAACATTAAAAGCGAATAGCTTATATTAAAGAAAAATGAATGTTTAGGAAACATATTTTGCATTATATAGTAGCGTGTACAATAGCTATTTTCCTTTACGTGTATGTAAATAAAGAGGTATAAGTGTGTCAAGAATTCGGATTTCTCTGACTGACATTAGTGCCATCTAGCGACTTGTATTAACATTATATTGCTTTAAATATGCTTAAATAGGCTCTAAGAACTACGAGCTTACATATATATATATTCTTTCATTTATTTTCTGCGTTTGGAGGATGCTTGCTAAACAATTTTGTTCCTAGATCTTGGCCTCCAGCCGTTTCAGATATTATGTGTGGAATTATTTGCCTTATTCTGGTATGCCGACCTGCTTCACAGGGGCACACGTTCATTCTTTGGTATCTAACCAAAGCATTCGTCTTGTTTGATCTAATTCTGGCTTTTATAATAAAATGGAATTCAGAAATCCTGTATTCATATTTAAATTTACGCTTCCTTATTCTATCCTTATGGTCAAAATTTACATAATTTATTCAGTACGGCTCTGGAAATGTCCCTAATATGGAGGCTGGCTCGAGAGGCACGTCACAATGCTTATTTTGTGAAAACACCTTACGTGTTAGGAGAAAATGGTGGTCATATTTCAATTCAGCACACAAAGTAACATAAAAACCAGATTGAAAACATTTTTAATGACCTTAATTTTGCAGACCTGTGTTATTAAAATTCAGTTCTACAAGTGTAAAACTTATTTTCATATTTTATACCTTCCAATGCATCCTAAATTAAGCCTTTATTAATTTAGTCAGGATGTTGGGAGTACCACAGTCGTTTATACTTCCAAGTAAATAATTCAACCTTTTAATCGAAACACATCTATAGGATTTTTCACTGTTGAATTATAGTATATTGTGACTACATTTTACGATCTACCTCTCCACAATCAATAGTACCTTCCGATCAGTTACCATTGAACAATGAGCATCTTTTATTGCTCAGCTTTTAGTGAATTTTCTTTAAATATGCTGGTTTCTTTGATGCATCTAAAATAAATAATATTTGAACACGAGTTCCGTGTACATCCAATGCTACCATTTAACAAGACAGTATTCAAATATGAAATTATTTGAAGGTGGCTTTCATCGTTTTGCCATAGCAACCGGGAAAGAAAGAGCATTGAATGATTTGGACGAAACTCACTTCGGCGGGGTTACGGATCTGTAATCTGAGGTCTTTTTCCCCCATGGCATCGCACTTTATTCGGGAAATGCACATGGAAACCGGGAATTTAGACTTTCAAATATCAATCGTTTTAATTGTTTATGCATGATTTGGGTAAGATTCATGAGTCTGTGGTACATTTTAATCGTCTCAATTCGAATCTGTATGCCCATACGGAATCACAAGATTCGTTCTATTCATTAAATTGTTTATATTTATTATCTGTATGTAATAAGTACAATCAAGAATAGAAACATGTAGTTCAGTTTGTGTAAAAACGATGTAGGACTACGTAATACTAAACTTAATGTTTCAATTCTTTTTCTGTAAAATGAATTATTTAATGATTTATGTATAGCGTAGAGCTTTATCACTGGTACTCACTACTAAATTGCTGTATTTTTACCTGTTGGAGCGCTTTCAACCGCATGGAGCGGCCATCTTCAGCAACTGACTTCCGTGGTGTTGTTGTTGTTGTTGTTGTTGGGAAGACATTTCTGGATAACTGTATCGTACAGCACGTGCGATTTGAATTGTAACTGTTCGTTTAGGATGTTGGTGTTGTCTTGTGTGGTGTGTCTGTATATTTCATATTGTTCGAGTGTGTTGAGTGTGTGACCTTTGTGGTTAATGTGTAGGATTTCCATGTCAGTATTGATGTCTGCGTATTCGTGTCCTGTGGTTATTATATGGTTTGCATAGGCGGAGTCTGTGTTTTGTTTGAGAGCTCGTATGTGTTCTGTGTATCGTGTTTTGAAACTTCGGCCTGTTTGTCCTATGTAGAATTTTGGGCAGTCGTTGCATTTTAGTTTGTAGACTCCTGGGTTATTGTATTTGTTTGTGTGTTGTTTGTTGTCTGTGGGTTGTATTTTGTTGATTGTTTTGTTCTTTGTTCTGAATACTATTTTGTATCCTTGTTTTCTGAATTGTTGGGCGATTTTCTGTGTATGTGTGTTGAAGTATGTGAGTGTGATGTATTTGTCTTTTTTCTTTTCTGTGTTTTGGTCATTTTTCTTCATTCTGATTTTGTGTAGTAGGTTGTCAATGACTGTGTGGTTGTAGCCATTGGTAATGGCTAAGTGTTTTATGGTGTTAAGTTCTTCTTTGTGGTCTTCAGCGGATAGTGGTGTGTTTTCAAGTCTGTGGAGCATGGATCGGAATGCAGCATGTTTGTGTTGTGTTGGGTGATTGGAGCTGTTGTGTATCAGTGTGTCTGTCATTGTGGGTTTTCTGTATATTTTGAATTTATGTTTCTGTGTGCTGTCTTTTGTGATAGTGAAATCTAGGAAATTGAGGGTTTTGTTTATTTCAAATTCTGCTGTGTATTGTATGTTTTTGTGGATTTTATTGATGTGGTGTAG
This sequence comes from Ectobius pallidus, assembly GCA_964059195.1. Classification (NCBI taxonomy): domain Eukaryota; kingdom Metazoa; phylum Arthropoda; class Insecta; order Blattodea; family Ectobiidae; genus Ectobius; species Ectobius pallidus. The sequence goes on from CAXKWD010000004.1 coordinate 150,105,730, forward strand.
TAGTTGTGTGCATTGTCTGGTGTTGTCTCTGTATAGTACGATGATATCAGTAGATTATTTTGTGTGCGTGTTGGTTGTTGTGGAGGATTTTGTTGTGTTCTATGTGTTGGAGAAATATCTCTGCTAGTATGCTGGATATGGGGGAGCCCATGGGAAGGCCATCTGGTTGAGTGTAGTGTTTGTTCTCGAAGGTGAAGTAGTTCTGTTTTGTGATGGTTTCTAGGATGTTTATGATTTCTGTTATGTGTTGTTCCGGTGTGTTGTTTTCCTGTAGTGTGGTCTTTAGGATGTTCAAACCCACAATGACAGACACACTGATACACAACAGCTCCAATCACCCAACACAACACAAACATGCTGCATTCCGATCCATGCTCCACAGACTTGAAAACACACCACTATCCGCTGAAGACCACAAAGAAGAACTTAACACCATAAAACACTTAGCCATTACCAATGGCTACAGCCACACAGTCATTGACAACCTACTACACAAAATCAGAACGAAGAAAAATGACCAAAACACAGAAAAGAAAAAAGACAAATACATCACACTCACATACTTCAACACACATACACAGAAAATCGCCCAACAATTCAGAAAACAAGGATACAAAATAGCATTCAGAACAAAGAACAAAACAATCAACAAAATACAACCCACAGACAACAAACAACACACAAACAAATACAATAACCCAGGAGTCTACAAACTAAAATGCAACGACTGCCCAAAATTCTACATAGGACAAACAGGCCGAAGTTTCAAAACACGATACACAGAACACATACAAGCTCTCAAACAAAACACAGACTCCGCCTATGCAAACCATATAATAACCACAGGACACGAATACGCAGACATCAATACTGACATGGAAATCCTACACATTAACCACAAAGGTCACACACTCAACACACTTGAACAATATGAAATATACAGACACACCACACAAGACAACACCAACATCCTAAACGAACAGTTACAATTCAAATCGCACGCGCTGTACGATACAGTTATCCAGAAATGTCTTCCCAACAACAACAACACCACGGAAGTCAGTTGCTGAAGATGGCCGCTCCATGCGGTTGAAAGCGCTCCAACAGGTAAAAATACCGCAATTTAGTAGTGAGTACCAGTGATAAAGCTCTATGCTATACATAAATCATTAAGATTATCGCTACAGAATGGACAAAACTCAAGAAATTATTTAAATAAAACTTACAACAATTTGAAATTGTCGGGTAGAGTTTGTGATTTCTTAAGAAAATTGTATTTTATTTCCCAAGTAACGATATATAACGATATATCTAAGTGTATACTTATACACATATATACACTATATACACACAATATACATATATAGGCTACATATATTTACATATACACAGACATGTAGGCTACATATATATACAATACATATACATATGTACACATTTACATATACATATATATATACACATATATATATATACATATATACACACATACACATATACATATACATATATACACACATATATATATAACGGGTGTCCGGGACAAAATCTACCAACAAGAAAGTTTAATAACTCATAAAATAATTGACGGAGGGAAATGCCGTTTGCGGGCATTGACAGAGGGACTTCTAAAGTTTCGGATCGTCACATTTCTGTGTGTGCACCTCTTGTAGCACGACAGATGTCCAGCCGATATTCAACTTCTCGCCATGTGTTTCCTAATATCTCTGGAGTAACCGTTGCACAAGCAGCAACAATAATTCTCCGACGCAAATCATCCAAATCCGCCACTACAGTCTTGTACGCAATGTCTTTTATGTATCCCCAAAAGAAAAAGTCTAGTGGGACTAGATCTGGGATCTGGGAGGCCATGTTGTAGGTCCACCTCGACCAATCTATTGCTGAGGAAAGCATTTGTTCAAATGATCTCTAACATGGACTGCAAAGTGAGGAGGAAAACATATCCATGAGGAATTTTAGGAATGGCATAATTTTGTAGCATATCAAGATACACATTTCCATTGATTGTCTTTTCGAAAGAAAAAAAACGGACAAATCACGGCTTCATGTGTAAGTGCGCACCAAACATTGATCTTAGGGCTGTCTCTTTCTAACTCCCTCATTATATGCGGATTTTCTGATCCCCAGAGGCGGCAATTATGCCTGTTGACGATCCCAGAGACATGAAAGGTGGATTACCTTCTGCAGGTATTGATTTTCAACCTTTATCTTCCACAGTATGTTACTAGAGAACTCATATCATGCAGGCAAGTAGTTTGGTTTCGATTTTTGCACCAATTGAATCTTGTTTGCACGAAGACGTAACCTCTTATGCAGAACATCGTGGACAGCTGACTTCGAAATTGCAAGTTCCCTGCTGGCACGACGAATAGGCTTACATGGGCTGCGTTGGAAAGCCTGCTGAATTGTGTCAACTTGCAATTCTGTCACTTTTTTCCCGCGTGGTGATTTCTCTACAAGAGTGCCGGTCTCATGAAGCTTTCTGTGCCAAACGGTTATTGTGTGTCTATCTGGTGGTTGTTTCTCATGACATTGTTGTGCAAATCTTCTCTGCACTATCTTCGGATATTTTAATTCGGCAAGCCAATAACAGCATTGAACTTTTTGTTGCACTGTAAATACAATTTTAATTATAGCTATGTCACCAACAATGAGTAAATGGTGCCAACATCATACATAAAACTTAAATGTTGACAACATCATACATAAACTTAAAATGTCCCACTTTCATTTTGTGCAAATTTCATTTTCATATCTGTATTGTTACGCAAGTTATTAAACTTTCTTATTGGTAGATTTTGTCCCACGCAAGAGTTGGCCAATGACGCGGGTTTCTGAGTCGCGGCTGGCACAGCTCCAACTCCCGAGCGATCGGGTGAAATATCTACGCTAATAATGCCGCGGTCGGTGTAATGATTCAGGTTCTCACATTTAAAGTTAAAATTACAATGAAAATAACCACGTACCTCATCACAAGAGATGTTGGAAATGTTCTCCTCTTGCATCCACAACAATACTGGCAACATTTTAGGAAATTTTCTTTCATGCCCATAAGTTCAGCTTCCGAGACAGAGTAACTTTCTCTTGTGATAGGCCTATGTGATATTGTCTTTAAGTTCTTCTAACCGTATGTAAACATTATTTATGGGGAAACTTGAAAAATAAAGTGTATAGGTCAATTTCCCGTACATAAGAAGAACTTAAAGACAATATCACAAAAGAAATTAACTCTATCTCGAAAGCTGAACTTACGCGCGTGAAAGAAAATTTCCTAATAAGTTGGCAGTATTGTGTGGATGCAAGAGGAAAACATTTCCAACATCTCTTGTGATGAGGTACGTGGTTATTTTCATTGTAATGTTAACTGTAAATATGAGAACCTGAATTATTACACCGACCGCGGCATTATTTGCGTAGATATTTCACCCGATCGCTCGGGAGTTGGAGCTGTGCCAGCCGCGACGCCGAAACCCGCGTTATTGGCCAACTCTTGCGTTGGACTCACTGTATATATATTAGGAATCCACATTTAAGAATCCCAGTCATCTTCCATCACTTTTTTATATAGGATTCAGCGTCTGCAGGGGATGTGTGGAGGGCCCCATTTCTTCCTCTTCGTCGTCTTCGTTCATTACAGGTATCTTGTTAAACAGCTCTCCTGGCAGTTTTGGCATAAAGTGGAACAGTTCAACGAAACTTTCTTGCAGTCACATTTAAAGCTGCTGCTGCAATCTTCCGTGCACTTACAAAAAATATTGCTTGAAATGCCTTGTGGTGCTCCAGGGTCTTTGGTCAGCACTGGAGCAAGATTTTACTTGTGTTACCCCATGACTCTGGGGTTAATTGGTTTCCTAACCAGAGCTGCACCTGGTGGTATGTCCGAAAGGGATGTTCTTTTCTTGCCCCCTTGCTTGGTGGAAGTGACGATAGGTCAGGTTGTACATTGGTCATAGGCTTTAGAAATGAATGAATACGTGATGAATACGTGAAATTTGTCAAGACCTACTACCCAGGAGGAAGAGATGATGGAAACATCAACTCACCAAACAGCACTTAGGCGGCCGAACTTTGGAAGACGCTACTATATGATAAAGTCCGTAGATATATATTTCAATGTGGACACCGAAAAACAGTGCAGGAAAAACTATTCCTCCCCAGTCCACATAATAAAGACAGAGTGGTCAACCTACTGAGATATAAACTCGAGGAAGAGGCCATTGCAACGCATCAAGCATCAGACGATGCTGACATGTTGATTTTAAGTACAGCTATTGAACAATCGACGATAGAAACATCTAATGTAGCTGTCATTGGAGAAGATTGATATTGATATTTATTGCAAATACTCCACCTGACCAAACAATTTACTCACCAAACCGGGGAGCGGAAAGGGTCTAACCAGTGTTTACTGTACTCACCAAATGAAGCAGCTTGGAGTGAAACAAATTCTCTTCCTGCATGCTTTTATGGATGCGATTCAACTTCAGCAACATTTCGAAAGAGTAAACTTGTTTTTGTCCAACTTTACCAAAGCACCCAGATATTCACAGAGCAGCCGAACTATTTTACAACCCCTCCTCCTCACAAGTTGATTGTGAGGAAGCTGGATGAACATGCATGTTAAGATGGTACGGCGCCTCAGCAAAGGAGAGCTCCCTTAACACCTACCGTTTCAGAAATATATGACCAACGTAAAACCTTATCTCTCGTCACTTCTACCACGCAAGGGGCAACGAAAGAACATCCCTTTCGGACATACCACAAGGTGCAGCTCTGGTTAGGAAGCTAATTACCCCCAGAGTCGTTGGGTAACGCAAGTAAAATTATCTTGCTCCAGAGCTGACCAAAGACCCTGCAGCACAACAAGGCATTTTAAGCAATATTTCCTGTAAGTGCACAAAGGACTGCAGCAGCTGTAAATGCGACTGCAACAAAGTTTCGTTGAACCGTTCCGTTGTATGCCAAAACTGCCAGGGGAACTATTTGAACAAGATACATGTAATGAATAGTGACGACGATGGGGAAGAAATGGAGTCCCTCCACACATCACCTGCAGACTCTGAATCAGATATAAAAAAACGTGATGGAAGAGGACGGGGATTCTTAAATGCGGATTCCTAGTATATATATATATATATATATATATATATATATATATATATGTGTGTGTGTGTGTGGAGGCGGCAAGTGAACAACCTCATGCCGAACTAAAGGAACAAACTTTAAGAACTGCAAAGTGACTGTACAAAGCACAATTCGTGTAAAATAGCTCACCACGTGGACTTTACCTACCCGAGCTTCCCCTCTTGTAGGAGGCCCTAGCCCTTCATGGGACATAGAGGCTAAATTCATTCATTCATTCATTTATATATATATATATGTGTGTGTGTGTGTGTGTGTGTGTATGTGTGAGTGGGAGGGTGTGCATTGTGTATATATTGTATAAATATGTATGTATATAATTATATACATACGCATATATCGTTATAGTTCTTTAATTGGGAAATAAATGTACAATTTCCTTGGAATTCACAAACATTAACCGACAATTTGAAATTGTTGTAACTTTTGTTTTGTTGAAGATAAATTAAATATCTGTTTGCATATTTAAAGGAAATTTAATGTTCTACAACTCTTTCCCTGACAATTCTTCTGTAAAACGTAAGGCTGACAAGTGAGAAATACAAATATAACGAAAAACGTGAGGTAAAAATTACTTTTGGGAAAATTAGTGATATCATCAGCCCATATCTCGAAAATAGTTATAGATACAACAAAAAGGTATATGAACCAACTTGTAGAAAGTTAAGTCGGCTTTAAATTGTCGTATGAGAAAGTTTTCCCTACGACGCACTGAGACGGAATTAATATCCGTCTCCCTAATTTCTTCCTCCCTGGAATGGGTGTTCTCTTGTTTTCGTTATGTGCTGCCATCTGCCCTGATTTTGGTGGTGGTGCGCGAAGCCGCTACTTGTGTCTAGGCACGGCCGACTTGAAGCACGCTTCGCTTCTCTTTACCGGCCTTGACAACGGTGTTCCGGAGGTGTAATGAGAAAGTTTCACAAAATCGTCGCATGGCGCTGGCAACCGAGGATTGTGTAGCTCTTTGACAGCGGTACATACCACCATCAAAGAAATAAGAAAATCTTGCAAATAAACTAAAAGATGTAGTTAATGACCTAGAAAGAATTTTAAAATGATATATATGAATTCCTTTACCTTTAAATGATCCTTCAAAGCTTAGTTACTTTCCTGTTCAATGGCTTATAGTGGAGATTCTTTGAGGAAACAAATTTGTCTGTCAGAGTGGTTGCTATATTGTCCAGCAGTGGCCTAACAAATTTGTCTGCAATTATAGCTGCAAGTACTTCTCGTCCTTCATTGTCACAAACAGGGCACTGTAAAACAGGACATTTAGCAAGTAGTGGCACTATTTCCGAGCACAAAATATGTAGGACGTTCTTATTTGGCAGATGCGGCACAGCTTGTTCCACAAAGACGTGGATCACTGCTAACACGGAAACCAAACCAGGTTTCGGGTAGCGAAGGCTTCCGAAGTCTTGATTTGCAATAAGGCTCATCAATGGAGAGCTTGTGGAGTTCTGTGATATACAATCCAGACAGCCGATGCAGGACACTCGTTCTTCCACAGTTCGCACTATATATCCACCGATATATGCCAAACTTGCCGATTTTATTGTTGGAAAAGGCGATTCTGAAATTAAATAAAACATATATACTACACAAAATTGCAAATAGGCAATTATTACTTCGACGATCTATTAAACATTACTTCCTGTGTTACAGACAGGTTTATGACTGCTAGCATTCATGATAGAAGTAATAAACTTTTAATAATAATAGGCTTAGTACTGGATTGTTTCTTTAACAGTAGTTAAGTTATTGAATAAACAGGTTATTTCGAAATCAGTTGTAGTAACACAGTTTACCTTGTTCCTGCAGTAATTGGTATAAGATTTCCAATACTGATTCTGGGATTGTGTGTTGTGTGTTGGCGTTCTCTGATTCATTCAGCTCTTGCACAGATCCGCTAATGATGTTGGAAGCGACATTCTCTACATTGCTGCAGTCAGAGCTGCTCAAAATACCTGTTTTCAAGATCTTCTGAATACTGAAGTTAACAGCCCTTGCATCCAGCATATCATTTGATCCTGACATTCGGCGCAAAGTGCTAAACAGCGATTCCACAGGATCGCTTGAAAATGATCTCGTCAGTACATAGTGGTAACCATTTTCAAGAAGGTGTTTAATACACTGAACCGTTGATTTTGTTGTCAGTGTGATTGCCTCGAATGTCTCGTTGGTAAGAAAATCCTTCCCATGCCTACTAGTTGCGTCTTTGATTTGATTAAGGTAATCAAGAAAAGTATGTTCTAACCATTGCAAGCGCTGATCATCTAGAGAAAGAAACTGTTGTTTGTCGTGATTTCTGCTTTCCACGTGGTGATGTGTATTGGAGATATTGTGCATTGTGAACCATTTGTTAATGTTAGTCATGAATTCTATTGTTGATTGAGAGTCGTTGAACTTGTATGCCTCGGGGTGTGCTCTTGGATTCTCTTTCATTGCCGATATTGCTGCAATTACTTCTGTGGAAAATATCTCTACAGCTCTCCTGACATTCATTTTCTCAAAACCAGTAGGCTCTATGTGTTTTTTTGTTAAAAATCTGACTGGTTTTACAGTTTGGTTTTGTTGGAGCTTATATAACAAAACTAGATACTTGCTAGAAATTGTTGCAATTCCGTCAAACATTTCCCGTTCCAAAAACTGATTTCTGATATTTTTGATGATGTGGCACTGGTCAAAACTCAAGAAAAGTTTCCGGTTTTCATCATAAGGATGCGCTATCATTGGTTGTAATGCGCCCCCACAAAAATGCCTCATCATTGTGGTATTCGTTCTATGGTTGTCAGCCACAATTCTAACTAACACAAAACCACAATTTTCAACTTCACGAATGACCAGCATAGTCAAATTGTGCAGTTCTCTGCCGGAAAGCTGTTTCGTAAAGAAGAACGCACATGGAATCTGGTAGCTTATTGAAAGCCCCTTCAAAACAAAGCACAATACCCTGTTTGCTACTACTTGGTTCTTAGGGATATCACTGTCTTTTTGGTTTACCGCACTTGTTACGGTAGTCTCTTTGTAACCGAAGAAGGCGTCAAGCTTTCTGTCATATATAACCTTTGGGTTAATTGCAGCTTCATCCACTATTAGAGATGCAAATCGCTGTTCAACACTTAAGCCTTTTGCTTCTACTGTTAACCTTTCTTTAATTAAAGGTGTCACGCCCGTTGAGCAATCACTTCCACCAGAATATCTCAGAAGCGTTCTTTTAGACGGCAGTCGTAGGAACCCTCTCTGACGTACATGCGCATAACCTTTGGGAGATATGTACTGAAAAATAATACATTCCCGAAGTATATCTGTACTCCATGTTGGCCTTTTCTTTCTATAATTGACTATTTGTTCTAAAATAAATTTAGCGTGAACTTCCCCTTCGTCAGCATTTTTCTTTATATTTTCAAGGTCTTTAAATACCTTTTGCTCCATCCTTTGTACTTTTTCCTTGAATAGGTCCAATTCTTCTTGTTTATTTTGCAAGGCATTCTTCAATCGAGACACTTTAACGCGCAACTTGTTAGCAGTTCTGTTCATCTCTTCGATATCGAAGCCATCTGTTTGAGAACTAGCTTCGTTGGATTTGAAATCCTCAACAGCGCTAGTTGATGCTGAACACCCTGGTGTTACCTCGGCGGGTGGTGAACCACGGCCGGCTTGAAGTACGCTTCGCTCCTGTGAGCATACATCTATTTTGCGCTTCTTAGGAGGAAGGTCGCTTTTCACTATAGTCCTCTGAGGTTTTTTTATGTCCACAACTTTATAGCTGGGATATAGTGGGAAGACTGTAGGCACAGTATGTGGTTTTAATCGTCTGTATTTCCCGGTTTGAAAGTAATCGTCTTCTTTAAAATGTAAACTACAAACAACAGAAGAAGCAGAGTTGCTGTTGGGGATGAAATTTTCGCGGGAAATCGCTCTAAGCCACTTTTCACATCTCTCGTGGTCACTGGGAAATTCGTGGAATGTCAATTTCCCCTTACTCTTTTTCTTATTGGATGTGCAAAATGGTACACAACAGTATGTCATTATTGAAAAAAACACTTAACAACGCACCAAACACAAAAATTAATAACCTTGGCACCAGCTCACACCATATATTGTTACCGCAAATGCTCGAGCTATCCTGGGTTGGAAGCGCCTCTACAGGCGACTCGCTCAACTTTTTCCATTACAGAATCTATACAGCGCTGGGCTACGATTATCAAGGCCGGTAAAGAGAAGCGAAGCGTGCTTCAAGTCGGCCGTGGTCTAGGGCACAGATATATAGAGATAGATCGGCAATGGTGTATGCTGTACCATTGGCGGCAGTGAAGCCACGTGATGCAAGGACCGCCATATTACTACACTGCAGCAGCTGATCGTGTACATGCTACAAGTGCGTTACAGCGATGTGAATTTTAGCATTTTAGCTAATAATGTAATTGGACTGAGGAGTATAAATACTTTTTCTAAAATGGTGAATACCTGTGTGGTATTCGGGTGTAATTTTTCATACTACGACAGAAAGAAACAAGGAAAGGAACACGTTTCAATACATGCGTAAGTAGGCATTTCATTATTATTATTATTGTTAGCCATTTCATGCATTATGCATGCTTTAGTTTCTAGGAATGTATTATATGGTTGTAAATAACCATAACCTAATATTGTTAACTATTTCATACACTGTAAATAGTCATATATTACTTTAGCATTTAGAAATTGCAAATAAACTTAACCTCAATTTATGTGTATTTTTTGCATTGTAAATAATATGCTTTAGTTACTAGGAATGTTTTATGTTTTTATAAATAACTGTAAGCATACATTGATAGTTATTTCTTGTATTATTCATACTTCCTTAAGAATTTAAGCATGTGTTATAATATTTGTAGGCCCTAAGTAATTATTAACATATAAGCCATCTTATGCACTATAATTAATATTCTTATGTTATACTTCATGTTATGTTTGTAAATAACTCTAACCTTAATATACCTCTAGGTACAAAAATGGTTAAACTTTTGGATAGTAAATAAATAAGTAGGCCCTTATGATATGCATGCAGGAATACCTACCGTATCTAATTAATTGCATCATTTATTTGAGTTTAATAATTAACATATTTAATATTTATTTATTTATTTCAGAGTTCCTAAGAAGAAGGACATTCGGGAAGCATGGATAAAGGCGATCAACAGAAAGAATTGGCAACCGACTACAGCTTCAGGTGTGTGCTCTCAACATTTTCGTCCCGAAGATATGGACTATACTGGCCAAACCAGGAGGCTGAGAGAAGGAGCAGTTCCCTCTGTATTTCCTTCTTATCCTGTGCATTTGCAGAAGCGACATGTAGTCCCACGGAAACCACCTAAAGTGAGACATGTGTCTTCAAAACCTGATATCGCTACGTGTGCCAGTGAAATCACAATAACAGAAACTGTCAAGATTGAAGTTGGTGTAAATTCTGGTGAGAATAGTATTGGTACATGTGACAATAGTGGTGGCTCTGAACCATTAACACCCCGGAAAAGAAAATTAATGACCCAATTGAGTGAGAAAAATGTTGAGCTTTGCAGTGCAAGAAAGAAAATAAAGATTTTGCAGCAAAAGGTACGACGGCATGAGAAAAAATTAAAATATGACAGAGAAGTTATTGACTTGTTAGTGAAAGAAAAACTCATTCTTGAAAATAATGCTGAAATATTAAAAAATTCACTCCCTTCTGATGTATGCTGCTTGTTAGACAGAGCAGCGCAGAGTGCTGGAACCAGAGTAAGTAAACACGGCTTGGCATATGAACCTTTGTTAAGATCATTTGCATTGACCTTGCACTATTTCTCACCAAAAGCATATGAGTTTGTACGGTTGAAGTTCAATAATTCATTGCCTAGTACAAGGACAATACGTTCCTGGTATATGAAAATTGATTGTGAACCAGGTCTGTGCACTGAAGCTTTTAATGCAATTGCATGTAAAGTTAGAGAAAGCAACGAGAAGGCTCAAGTTCCTATAGTATGCCTCTCTATTGATGATATGTGCCTGAAGGAACATGTAGAATATACTGGAAATAAAATTATAGGTTATGTAGATGTTGGTACCGAAATTAATAATGACAGTTTACCCACGGCAAAAATGGCCTGTGTAATTATGTGTACAGCAGTAAATGATACCTGGAAGATCCCTTGTGGCTATTTTTTTATCGATTCACTCTCAGGTCAGGAAAGAGCATTTTTAATGTCAAGTTGCATCAACAAATTGCATGAAATTGGTGTCACCATAGCTGCAGTTGTATTTGATGGAGCCAGCTCCAATATAAGTATGGCCAACAACTTGGGAGCTAATTTATCTGATGCAAATAATCTCAAAACCAGTTTTCTTCACCCATCTCTGTCAGGAGCATCAGTTGCTGTATTACTTGATGCCTGTCATATGATCAAACTTGTACGCAACTGTTTAGCTGAGAAACAAATAATTTATCGCAAAGACGGTGCAATTCGCTGGTCTTATGTGAAATCTCTATTCGAATTACAAAGTGCCGAGGGTTTGTGTCTGGCAAACAAATTAACCTCGAAACATATCAACTGGCATAAACATAAAATGCGTGTGAGACCTGCAGTTCAGACACTTAGTAAATCAGTAGCAGAGGCACTGGATTTCTGTAATGTGGTGTTAAAGCTACAAGAATTTGAAGGTTGTGAAGAAACTGTGAAGTTCCTTAAATATATGGACAAGATATTTGATTTACTCAATTCATCCAGCAAGTTTGGCAAAGCATTCAAAGCCCCACTTGCAATGGAAAATGAAAATCTATGGAGTTCATTCATTTGTGATGCTATTGCATACATTGACTCTCTATACACTGATAAGGAATGTGAACAGAAGATTATAACGTGTAATAGGAAGGTTGGATTTGTGGGCCTAAAAGTGTGCTTATTGTCTGTGCAGAATTTATATGACATGTTTGTAAAAACAAAAAAAAATGGAATACCTTCTGACATACAAATTAAGCCAGGATCATGTAGAACTATTTTTTGGTCTCATAAGGCAACGAGGAGGTTGGAACGTTAATCCCACATGTTTGCAGTTCAAATCAGCCTTCAAACGACTGATTACCAGGAATGAACTAAAATGCATAAAAACAGGAAATTGCATTTCACAAGATAGTATACCTATCCTTAATGTAAGTAGTACTCGTGATGCGAAGAGCACTCAATTTATACAAAATGAGGATGATCCCTTATGTCTTCAGTCACCAGTTCAGATTTCTGATCATGATTATTGCCCATCTTATTCAACATTAACATTGTTGTCAGACAGTATTGTTGAATACATATCAGGTTATGTTGTTAAGAAAGTAGTCAGTTCTCTAAAGTGTGACAACTGCAAAAAAGCGATTACACAGACAGAATGTCCATATTCATTTATTTCTTTCAAAAGTAATGGGAAGTTATTTATTCCTTCAAATGATGTGGTTAGAGTATGTAAATTAAGTGAAAGATGTTTTAGAGAGAATTTATGCAGAGGCATCAATTCAATTGTGAAAAGTAACATACCCTACAAAGTCGCAGCTGAAGCAAATGAACTAGGTTTGTTTCCCTCATTAAATACTCATGTATTGGACTTAAATCCATTGGACACTCATGTTAATAGATTGATACAAGTAATTTCATTGTCATATTTGAAAATTCGCATTAATCATGCAGTTAGGGAAACTAATAGACATAAGATTGATCACAGATCAGTCTACAATCGCCTGGCTATTTTCAAACATTTGTAAATATTCTGTTTATCAATTGAAGGGGCTAGTTCCATAAGGGTGTAAGGCACAAATCTTTAATTTTGAGTTTTTAACATTTATGCCTTCTCCTCATATCTCTTAAATACTCAATGAAATATTGTACTTGTGCCTTAAACCTCTGCTCAGTTATAAGAAAAGACCTGTGAGACTGCACATTCATTCTACAGTGAGTTCCACGCAAGAGTTGGCCAATGACGCAGGTTCCTGCGGTGCGGCGGGTACAGCTCCAACTCCCGAGCGATCGGGTGAAATATCTACGCTAATAGAGCCACGGTCGGTGTAATGATTCAGGTTCTCACATTTACAGTTAAGATTACAATGAAAATAAACACGTACTTCATCACAAGAGATGTTGGAATTGTTCTCTTGTTGCATCCACACATTACTGGCACTTTTTTTAGGAAATTTTCTTTCACGCGCATAAGTTCAGCTTCCGATATAAAGTTAATTTATCTTTTTACTAAATAATAAAATAAAGTAAATACTAAAATAAAGGTTTTTACTAAAATAAAGTAAAAACAAATGTTTTTGTTTGACATGTTTAGGTACCTCTAGTTGTAAAAAAATCCCAATACATTGTAAATTTAGCCTGTCCTTCAAAAATATATGTTATAAAATTAAACTTTAAACCACCTAGGCTACTTGTGAGTGGTAACATTGTTTAAAAACATCAAGAATTCTCGAAACCATGTCCTTCTGTCTTACGCCTTTATGGAACTAGGCCCTTCAATTTCAAATTTAGAATAGGGGAGACCAAGGATACTTAAAAACCTTTTCCTTTGATTTTTTAAATTTTTCAACAAATATTTTTACTTTTTGGAGTTATGAAGACAAAGTTCATATATTATTCTATTATTTAAAATAGTTAATATCTTGGTCAAAGTATGTTAAGGGCACCCGGAAGGTCCTATATCTGCAATGTTATATGAAAGCAACATTTTCTCTTACACTGTTTGCACTAGGGAGCATATTGAGTGGAATCTTGAACATTTTTCCTAAACTATTAGAACTAGAACAATAATTTTTTTCCTGTATGATGCTTTTGCATGTTTTTCTTTTTACCATTGGGATTTTTAGTGTACCGGTACTTATGTTTTCCTAAAGTTATTATTCTTTTAAATGAAGGATTTTTATTTTTAATTTTTTTTTTCAGTTTGGTACCGGTAGGCCATATTTTTCTATGATTGCACTTTTAATAAAATGACTACATGTTACAAAATGTAAAGTGGCATTTATTACAAGTTCTGAAAGTTATAAATCTCTGGTTCTTATAGTTTAGAAAAAATGCCCCCCAGTACAAGGAAAAAATTAACTTACTGAAATTGAGACTCAAACCAGTGCTTTAAAATATTTATAAGCAAGCTAAAGATGAGATAATTATGTCATTTTAAAGAGGAAAGTCCATATTTTTATAATACATAAAATAACTTAATGATTCATTTAGAGCATATAGCTTTTTTCACTGACACTCACTACTGTGGTATGGCAATGTTATTTAACTTACCTACAGACAAACAACACAGAAATAAATACAGTAATCCAGGAGTCTACAAACTAAAATGCAACGACTGTCCAAAGTTCTACATAGGACATACAGGCCGAAGTTTCAAAACACGATACACAGAACACATACGAGCTCTCAAAGACTCTGACTATGCAAACCATATAATAAGCACAGGCCACAAATACGCAGACATCAATACAGACATGGATATCCTACACATTAACCACAAAGGTCATATGCTCAACACACTCGAACAATATGAAATGTACAAACACACCACACAAGACAACACCAACATCTTAAACGAACAATAATTGTAATTATTACAGTTCAAATCACATGCACTCTACGACACAGTAATTCAAAAATGTCTTCTTAGCCACAACAGTGGCATCATGGGAGTCAGTTGCTGAAGATGGCCGCTCCACACGGTTGAAAGTGCTCCAACAAGGTAATTAACATTGCCATACCACAGTAGTGAGTGTCAGTGAAAAAAACCTATAGGCCTATGCTCTAAACGAATCATTAAGTTATTACATCACTACAAAATGGACGAAACACAAGAATATAAAATAAAGTAAAAATTAATGTTTTTGCCATTTTCACCCTTAATAAGGGCAGAATATTTATTTTAAGTGTCCCATAACATATTATTTTTCATATTAATGTATTGAAATTTGTAGTGTGTGTTTTTCTGTATAACTGTGTTGTCTTTGGACTATGTAATATTTTTAAATCTATGTATTACTTGAATGATCTTAATAAGTTCCGCCTAGTATACCACTAATTTGATTAGGCACATGTGAAAGCTGAAGAAGAGAAAAAATAATCAGGAATGCCAGTTCACTTCTATTGAGAAATTGTTTGTATGTTTATTAGTCAGTATTTTAGCAAGGATTAAGTTATATGATGATTTTGATTTGATATAAAAACTATTATCCAATCCGGGTTAGTATCAATACTTTAATTATATTTTCATGTTTGAACAAAGAGCTCAAGTTAACAAAAGTTACATATATTCAAATCAGTAAAACTGTGTGTTGTCAATATTTAAAAATTTGATTTAACTAAAATGACTAATTAATTATTAAAATATCACTACCTTGCTATATTGTGACATAGGATATGTAGTAGATAGTTCATGTATGGGTGATTCTTCAAATACGGGAAAATGTGCGTTCCGGAGTGATATTTCCCTTCAAATTCAACTTTATAAAAAATTGAAATAAAAGTTTTTTCTACTACTTCCATACCACAACTACCACTTTGAAATGTCACTAACTTTAAATTATGATACTCCAAAACCAAATTTAATTCAATTAAATGTTATCCACATGCCCTGTCCCATACCCCGGTTTTGTATATTCTACTGCATTTTTCCACAAAACAAAATGTTACTTCCTTTTCGACTTTTTTCCTGCCAATGAGTATGATTGTGTGAAAATAAAATTGTCATTTCACCTAATGAACATAAAGAATGTCCCAAGGGTTTTTGGTCATCCACATGGCTGAAAAGAATAGAAAAATTTTCTGCAGGAATGAGAAATTTGTATAACTGGCAACAGTGTTAGGAAGCTAACAGAGCAGCTTGTGGTTGAATTTTGCTTGCTTACAAACAGTTTGGGATTAGCAAAGGAAAGCGTTTTTATTCTCCGTCATTAACATGACTTCTAGAAAATAGGCAAAAAGTGAATATTAATTAATTTTGATTATGCACTATGATAAACCTACCAATTCAAAGTACCTGACTGAAGTTAAGCCTACAGAGGTTTAGGAATGGCTTGCTGAGACCACTTAAACTCCTTTTTTTTTTGTCATCCACATGCCTAATTTTTGTTTCATCCACATTCCTCATAAAGGGGTACGTGGATGACTCTCAAGTCATGTAGATGATAAATGTAGGATACTATTGTGTTTGTGGTGTCTGTGACCTGTACTTAAAATCTTAAAACTGATTAAATGAATTTCTGCTTGATTCCCCCCCCCCCCCAACCGTAAAAACACAGTCTAGTTGAAATTGCATTGATTCCGGAGTATGCACACAAAATTGCAAATTTGGTGCAAAATAAACTGAAGTAAACTGAGAAAAATATGAAACCACATAAAAAAAGCATATTGTTGCCAAAGTTAGTCATTAATGTGGCCTTCTGCCATCCACATGTACACGGATGTCATTCACATGGCTTTAAAAAAATATATATATAAACATTTAAGCTCTGCTGGTGTCTTATTATTATCAAGAAACCCCTGAAGTATTTTAGCAATTTTTTTGAGATTTTAAATATAAACTAAAAAATTTTGATTTTAGACACTCCAAATTTTCCCGTATTTGAAGAATGACCCATATACTGATTCTTTTGATCAATGGAATGGAAGTTATCTAAAATATAGTCTTAATAAAATAATGTCCTTATTTCATTTATGCCTGTCATTTCACTGTGCGTGTTGTAATTGAGCAATACTGTAGTTTATTAATAGTATTGATGTTTTTCTCTTGATTTTAAATTTGGAATGTTTTAAATTTTGGTTTTTTTATTTTTTTGGATTTTAAGATTTTTTTTAATTTTGGATATTTGGATTTTTTTACTTTGGATTATTTTTTAAAATTTGGATCTTTGAAGTTTTTATATTTTTAATTTATTTTTATTTTTAAATTTCGGATTTTTAGACTTAAAATTTTGGATTTTCGATTTTTTAATTTGAATTTTTTAAATTTTTATTTTTTGATATAAAAACTATTATCCAATCCGGGTTAGTATCAATACTTTAATTATATTTTCATGTTTGAACAAAGAGCTCAAGTTAACAAAAGTTACATATATTCAAATCAGTAAAACTGTGTGTTGTCAATATTTAAAAATTTGATTTAACTAAAATGACTAATTAATTATTAAAATATCACTACCTTGCTATATTGTGACATAGGATATGTAGTAGATAGTTCATGTATGGGTGATTCTTCAAATACGGGAAAATGTGCGTTCCGGAGTGATATTTCCCTTCAAATTCAACTTTATAAAAAATTGAAATAAAAGTTTTTTCTACTACTTCCATACCACAACTACCACTTTGAAATGTCACTAACTTTAAATTATGATACTCCAAAACCAAATTTAATTCAATAACATGTAGTCCCACGGAAACCACCTAAAGTGAGACATGTGTCTTCAAAACCTGATATCGCTACGTGTGCCAGTGAAATCACAATAACAGAAACTGTCAAGATTGAAGTTGGTGTAAATTCTGGTGAGAATAGTATTGGTACATGTGACAATAGTGGTGGCTCTGAACCATTAACTGAGCCAGGGTCACCGACTATCTTTGTTGCAGCAGTATGATGGGCACTGCGGTATACAACGGGTGAACAGTCACTTATACACTCATGTAGATATCTTATTCTGCAGATCTTATGATGAGCGAGGCCCAAGGATATAGAACACGTCAGATCAGAATAAACATGCATGTTATAACAACAATAAACAAAACTGTATGCTGAAAAACTTATGCAAGCTGTAAATATTCATTCATATTGTAGAAGGTGTGAGTTATTAAAAATTCCTGGCAAGTTAATACTCTACGCCACAACCGGGTCCCCCTTCCACTCGCCACTCACCTGGCCGCCTGTTCCACAGCGCATGTCATCATGCCTGTAGCCGCTGCTCAACGCCAGTAATGCAAGATTGCAATTGACATGTCACCTAATATTTCACAATAAAAAAAACCCTTGCACCTCCACATAATATTTCACAATTATAAAAACGACCCTTGCAACAAAATAGGCTATTTCACAATAAAAAAGTACCCTTGCACAATACATAATGTTTCACAATTATAAAAAACACCTTATTATAACATAAAATATGGCTTAATTTGTGCAGAAAAATTCCCTTGCACCAACCCTACTCTTTTCATAACTAACATAATATCTCAAAATTATAAAAACCAATTCTTGCGTTAAAACTCATGAAGTCCCCCCTATCATAACTCAAATATACGAAAGCTTCCTTCAGTGCTCAACATTCACTAATGGCGTAATGGTTAAGACTAGCTATAATGCTAGGGGTCCCGAGTTCAAATCCTGGTTGATTCAAAATTTACTATTAGGAATAGGTCTCAAATAGGTAGGTTGGGTGAAGAGGAGGTGAGAGGAAGGAGACTGGAAAGGAAGAGAAAAAGAGAATAAAATTGTTAGTAGATAGTGCTACCCTCGTTGCTAGTAGTTCAAATGCCGCCGCTATGGGAGGGATTGAGAGTAGGAGTGGGGGACTCAGTTGTGGCGCAAAGTACTATTTTCCCAAATTCCTTGAGAGATCTTTTGAAAGATTTGCATTTGCTTTTAATACACAATAATTTAATGTTTCTTGGAAGCTTATTGTAAATCTGTATTGCACAATAATAAGCACCCTTCTGAAAGAGTTTTAATGAATTAGCTGGTGTATGGTGTATGTAAATGATTCATGTTTCTAGTTGTACGCCCATGTACACTGTAATTAACTTAGTTTGAAATTTATCAATATTATCTACCATATAACACATTACCGAGTATATATTCTCCCCTGTGAGAGTGAGGACTTAATTTTTCAAATAGCAGTTTACAAGATCACATGCTTGTCTGCATTGGTGACATGATGTTAGGTTAGGAACAGTGATATTAGTGTTAGTGATATGTAGAGCCAGCTTAGCGTCGCTGACTACAGATCCGTCGGCCCAGGTTCGATCCCCGGTACCACCTCGGATTTTTCTCAGGTAGGGATGTCTGGAACGGGGTACACTCGGCCTCGTGATTCAAATTGAGTAGCTACTTGATAGAGAAGTAGCGGCTTCGGAACCACCATTAACGACTGTGGGTGTCGGCATGCTGACCACATGTTCCCCAATACTGCCACATGCCTATGGTAGATGATGCAGCGGTCAGGGATGTAGCACCACGGAGTGGATATGTAGAGCTTGATTAGTGGTAGTTGTGCGTGTTTTATGTTGGTCGCAGTTCATTGCTAAATGAGGTCGCACAGGCAACGTCCAGTCATGCGATCTGTACAATTAATATGGCGGAAATATTGCTACTTTTTGTCATTTTGTACTATAAAAGAAAGTGTGCTATTTGGGGCAGGTGGGTTGGACTAAATCACTCGTGATGACAACATCTCTCCCGAGAATGATATGTGTTGAAATCCGTGTGTTTTAAATTGTTTTATGGAGATAATCTCTTGTTAAAATATGGGGGGAGTAACTTGACATATGGTCTCTATGGTTTAAGCTCTATCCACAAAGTGCAGTTGTAGTTGGCAGCTGGTAGTTGGGAAAATGAATCTGCGACTACCAACTACAGAACTGCAACTTATATATTATGAGATTGAAAATTAGGCGAAGTGGAAGATTATGCCGTGTGCAGCCCCTCCTTCCACTCACCATGGCCGCTTCCCCTATCTTCTTCTAGCCACCCACCGTCCGCTGCTCAACGCAGGTAATAATATTTCACAATTACAAAAAAGACCCTTGCCCCAAACACAATATTTCACAATTATAAAAAAACCCTGTACTTATGCCAACAGAACATTTCACAATTATAAAAAACAAACATTTCATAATATAAAATACACTTGCGGCAAATATAATAATTCACAATTATAAAAAACAAAATAACATTTCGTAATAAAAGATACCCTTGCGCCATATATAATATTTCACAATAATTATAAAAAAACGTCATATTATAACATAAAATACAGCTTAATTCATGCACGAAAATTTCCTTGTGCCAACACTGCTCTTTTTATAACTAACAAAATATCTCAAAATTATAAAAACTGATTCTCATGTATGCAAGCTATCATAACTAAAATATACCAAAGCTTCCTTCACTGCTCAACGTTCACTCATGGCATAATGGATAAGGCTCCTGGCTATGGTGCTTGGGGTCTCAAGTTCGAATCCCGGTTGACCCATAATTACGGTTAGGAATAGGTCTGAAATAAGTAGGTAGGGTGAATAGGAGGTGAGAGGAAGGCGACAGGGAAAAATGTTCCAGTTATTTTACCACATAGATGATAATAATCCTATTATATAGACCTAACTTTTATTAAATAGACTTTCAGGATATAGGCCCTAATGTAAAAAAGTAAATTAATATTAGGATAAGTTTAATTACAATAGTATGATTAATTTTTAATAGGATAACAATGAATGAATTTACCAGAATTTCTATATGCCTCAATTGATATAAAAATTAATTTTAGTATGATACCATTGGAATACCATCATGAAAATTTGTACACAACTTACTAAAGGGGTTTGGAATAAAATAAATTTTTTTCATAAAAATTAAAAATTTCTATTTCAAGTTTTTGATAAAAAAACTTTTTGAGTTTTTGGAAGAAATATACAATGATGTGATACAGCCAAGTTACATGTCAAATTAACTATAAACTCTGTGGTGCTACATCCCTGAAGGGACTTGGCCTACCTACCGGGATCGAACCCGGACTGACGGATCTGCAGTCGGGGAAGCTAACCACAAGACCCCGCCAGCGGTCCATGTCAAATTAAAGCCCTTGTAATTCTAAAGAGAATGGTACAAATTTGAGCTTTCTAGGACAAACCGTTTTTTAGTTACATGCTTTTAATATCTCAAAACGTTCCTAAAAACTGTCATTATGTAATTTTTCATAAATGTTTGTCTCAAAAACTAAAAGTGCAAAAAAGGTACAAATCTGCATTTTGTACCTACTCAGCTAATACTACCTCATATTAAAAAAGTCATAACCTGATGATGTGATGTTTGGACCATTGGTTGATTTGGTGTGGAATGACCCTCCTACATTCCCGTTCCCCTAAAAGAACTCAATCCATTTGCTGTGAGAGGATTTTTCAGGACTTATGGCTTTATGAAACAGGAAGATGAAGGCACAACAACACTAGATATTGTAATCTATATTCCATGGTTATTTGAATACAATAAAAATGTTGGTTTTACAGGAAACATATTTTTTTCCATTGTGTTACATTACAACATAATCATTATCCTCCATTTCCACCTCCTGTGTCCTTCTCGAATTTGCATAGAGTAAAATAAGTCATGCCAAAACATTTGGGCAGACCATACAGTTTTGACCAAGTCATAACATTTAGTTGTAAACAAGCCGAACCCCTAGTAGCATGGAACATAACATAACATAGGAATGACTTGCATCAAAGGGAAATAGGAATTAACGAAACACAATATTTTCATATGAAACTTAACATGCCAATCCGTATGGGAAAATACATAGTTGTTAGTCTGGGAAGGAGATGATGCATTCACCGGTTCCTGGCCGAAAGCCAACACCGGAACGGGTCTGTAATCAATTTTGATTTTGGTAGGCTTCAAATTGGATTGACATTTTTCTGTGAGTTGCACATTGCTTGTTAATTCTTCGTTAACATTCACTACTCACTACCTGCCAGCTCTTTAAATGCCCCAGCCCAGGGATTTTTAAATGGCTATATAAAAATACACATGAATTTACACTACTTACTATTTTCAATTTTTCTTGAAAACTATATGAAATTAATGCATAAAAATTTTCACATACTTTCAGGAAGAGTTCTATGTTTGTTGAATGGCCGCGGAGCTGCAGCAGACGGGATTAATTAATCACCAGAATCATTGTTGAATAATAATTCGTCTATCTCATCTGATAATGGCCTACGCCTATAATCACGTTTATCTATTTTGTCACTGCACACATAATTACCACTAAGCCTAATGCTAGCCATTCTTCACGCTACTGACTAGTGTTGCAAAACTGGTCTTCAAAAGCACATGGAATTCATTTGTTGTCAGGAGGTCGACGACATAATTTTTTGGGTTTCTGTAAATCCAGCAAGTGTATTCACCCACCATCTATTGCCGTAAATGGAAACTACCACCTTCACCATCTTCCTTGAAGAAATATACAAAAAATGGCACAGGCAGGCTCTTAAACGCCAGCTGGCATGGATGAGAGGCAAGTGCTGGCTTTTCTTCCATGCCATATGGCATCTGCGGTAGCGAACAGGGTTGTAAAAAAGCCAGCTAAAATTGAAAAAGACCTGGCCAGTGGTTTTTTTCAATTTTAGCCGGTTAAAATCATGATTTTAGCCGGCTAAAATCAATTTTTCCTGGTTGGGGGAGGTAGGAGCGGGTTAAAATTTTGAAAAAATTATATTTAGGGCCCTATGGGGTTTAGAGGGAAACTTTGTCTGCATAAATTAGACACCAATGATTCAGTGGTTGTGGGGGTGAGGGTGGAAATTCAAAATTTTTAAAACCATGTCTTGTGGGGTATCGTTGAAAAGCTCTTGATGAGTAATCTTTAAATCACCAACTAGTTTCTCGATAGCGCTCATATAAGGAGAGATTTTAATTTTTGAATGTCAAAAACACTTTAAAATATACCTCAGCCAATAGGCATGCCGAAATGAATTCATGAGGACCAACTGAGGCTAAAATTACCAATGAAATAGTTTGAAATATTAAAAATAATAGTTAAATATCTTTAGGACAATAATCCTTGGCCAAATTAAAAATGAAATAATAAAAGATATCAATTAATACATAATTAACAACTCTGTTTATAAAAAATATTTCAGTTTTTATTCTACATTTACCCCAATAAATTCATAAAAAGCACTATGAAATCTATCTCAGCCTGTGCCCTGTAGGCCTAACTAAAGGGATTTTTTATACTTATTTCTCCATCAATTACACAAATCTGAAGCGTAATCACTAAAGCCCGGATTTTCATGCACTATCAAACTTAAAAACATGCATGCATTCATGCACTATCGTATCTCCAAATATGCACAATGAAAGGCGAAACATGCACTATCAAAAATCCGCACTCTAGGCCTACTGCAATATAATTCAATTTATCTTAAAACAATATAGGCTACGAGTTTTCCCAAATTCTCCTCACTTAAACTCGTGCGTTTATCAGTTAGGACATTCTTGAACGCAGAAAAGGATTTTTCTACTTCACAAGAAGTAACAGGTGCATACTTAAGGGAAGAAATTTGACTGAGGGTGAGATCGAATTCCATGTCTTTTACATTTTTTCCACATAATACGTCTTTCACTGTTTTCAGAAGTTTAAGATAAGGATTTGAACTAAGTACCGGTACCTTCTTAAGTTTTCCCTCTCACACCCATTTCTCCAGAACACGATTTTAAAGATAATCCAACGTCTTCAACAATGGCTAGTGACTGACACATTCAAGCAATGTACATTCTGTTTTCTTCCAATGGTAGGTGGTGGGGGTCGGCGAGTCGGCATTTTCTTTTGTAGCCTGATGTATTATATTACTGTTTATTTAGGGTAAACAGAAGTTTGCACTCTCAAATTCATGCAGGTGGCAGACTGTTGCCAAGTCAATCAAATAACAATGGTAATACAATACATTTTTAAGTTTCTTTGAAAAGCCGAGATTTTAGGGAGGCACATTCATAATATGCACAGTTATGCGTGGTAACTTGATATTATGCACTAAAACCAGAAAATGAGGGTTTATATGCATTAAAAACCTCTGAATATGCTATATTAAACCAAAAAATCCAAAACATGCATTATGCATGAATTTTGCCAAAAAAAACCCGAAATATGCAAACATGCACTGAAAAAATATGGTTATTTGGAATCCATAAGTCATGTAATAAGTAACTACAAAGTTTGAGAAGTGTAACCAAAGTATATAAAAACATGCATTTGCATGAAAATCCGGGCTCTAGTAATCACCTATCGCTGGAATTTTGTCAAGCCATAGAATCTTTACATCATATGCCGGCCAGTTCTGTATCACTCGAAAGAGTATTTTCTTCATTTGAGTTAATACAAACAAAATTGAGAAACAGACTAGGCAATGAAAAAGCCCAGAAGCTTGTTTACATCAACAGGCAGAATAAACCAAATATGCAAGAGTCTTATGATGAATGGTGAATTTACCATATTTACTCGAATATAATGTGCCGTATTTTTGTCCATTTGTAGATTTCAATACTGAGCTGCGCGTTAAATTCTAGTACAAATCCGTTTCGGAGGTAATATTGATCTACATAACAATGCATTGCAATTCTCGATTTCGTTCATTTTATCGTTAGCCTACACCATAAGAAATTTAATTTCTGAAACATAATGAAAAAATTGTTTTTGTCAGTTCTATAGTGCAAATGTGGAATATTGTGCAGTGTCGATTTTAAACTCATTTAAGAGCGATATCAGCTTTTATTGTGAAACATTCATTTAACGTTTTGTTTGTCCATTTAGCAATAAAAAATAAGCACCTCCGAGGATTCCAGTGATGAACACATTAATGAATAATGATGAGCCATGCCTATGGGCCTACTTGTAGGCCTAAAACTGACAGTTAACTGTAAATGTTTATGTGTTGGTTCATTATTCTATAAATCTTCTTCTTCTATGGCGTTGCAGTTCGGTTATTCTATTCTATAAATACTATGACAAAATTCCAAATAAAATATCCTCCTATTGATGCCCATTACATTCGCTAACAAACTCTTTTTTTTATGACTTTAAGTTTCAAAATCAGGGTGCACATTAAGTTCGAGGGTGCATTATATTGGTGTAAATACGGTAATTAACTATTGCTGGGAATTACACAGTGAAGTGGTACAGTGAGTCCCATGCAAGAGTTGGCCATTGACGCGGGATTCTGCGACGCGGCGGGCACAGCTCCAACTCCCAAGCGATCGGGTGAAATATCTACGCAAATTAAGCCGCGATAGGTGTAATAATTCAGGTTCTCACATTTACAGTTAAAATTACAATGAAAATAACCACGTACCTCATCACAAGAGCTGTTGGAAATGTTCTTCTCTTGCATCCACACAATACTGGCACCTTTTTAGGAAATTTTCTTTCACACGCATAATTTCAGCTTCCGAGACAGAGTTAATTTCTCTTGTGATATTATCTTTAAGTTCTTCTAACAGCATGTGACTATTATTTATGGGGAAACTTCAAAAATAAAGTGTATAGTTCAATTTCCCATACATTAGAAGAACTTGAAGACAATATCACAAGAAAAATTAACTATTTCGGAAGCTGAACTTATGCGCGTAAAAGAAAATTTCCTAAAATGGTGCCAGTATTGTGTGGATGTAAAAGAAAACATTGTCAACATCTCTTGTGATGAGGTACATGGTTATTTTCATTGTAATTTTAACTGTAAATGTGAGAACCTGAATCATTACACCGATCGCGGCTTTATTTGCTGTGCCCGCCGCAATGCAGAAACCCATGTCATTGGCCAACTCTTGCGTGGGACTAACTGTATTAAATTACACTAAATACAATTTCAGGTTTCTGAGCTTGTAACTTTTTAATTTGTGATGTTTGGAAATAAGAACATGAAAGAAACTTCAATTATTTTTACTCAATTTGATTTTATCCAGATAAAATGCCTGGCATTTTTCAAGTGGATAAAACTGGTAGCTCTGCATTTGCACTCAGTAGGCCTACTACAGGTTCTGAGCTTGTAACTTTTAAATTTGTGATGTTTGGAAATAAAAACATGAGAGGAACTTCAATTATTTTTATTCAGTTTGATTTTAGCCGGATAAAATGCCTGGCTTTTTTCAAGTGGATAAAACTGGTAGCTCTGCATTTGCACTCAGTAGGCCTACAACAGGTTCTGAGCTTGTAGCTTTTAAATTTGTGATGTTTGGAAATAAAAACATGAAAGGAACTTCAATTATTTTTATTCAATTTGATTTTAGCCGGATAAAATGCCTGGCTTTTTTCAAGTGGATAAAACCGGTTAAAACCAGGCTGGCTTTTTCATAACAACCCTGGTAGCGAATGTGTTAACATTACCATGATTCATCCCGACATTTCTTCCTGTTATCACCAATTCTCCCGTTTCCTTCATTGCTGCTCCCGATCCCGTAGTTTCAGGAGCTGTTTTCAAGAATGTGGGATCAGAACCTACCATGCTCTGATTAATGAAACCTCCCTTCAAAGCCAGAGGCCAAACAGCTACGCCACCTCTTATGAGACCATGTATGAAATCGTGTGATTTCTTAAACACGTGCCTTTTGGCAATTGCTGCCCCCCATAGGAAATGTAACCGTTCCAGCATTGATGTTGGGACAGTCTGCATCAGGGTAATCTATATATTGCCCTGCTTCTGTTTTTTCTTTGTCCACACAACGCTGGTGTAATGCACGCTACTTTTATGTCCGACATCCCGTTGTCATTTAGATTGGAATACATCAATTCGTTGATGTGATCTAGTTCTCCGTTGGCAACGCTGTTGACTTTGAAAGTTTCCTGTGGTATCGTAGGTAAGTTTTCTACCTACTGTCAAGAAAGAGGAAAATAAATCTTTATCGGCTATGCCTTCCATGTAATGATGCGTGGACGCTGTGCTGTTAAGGGTATTGCCCGTCTATAAAACAGTGTGTGACTTATGTCTAAGGAGAAACGGTGAGGGGCCGCTTTGAATATCTCTTATGACGATGCTATACATATTTTATGTCTTGGCCAAATTATAGTATCTATCTATCTATAAAGTTAAGGTAGGCCTACTTCTACTATAAGGAGTCCAAATTCGAAGTAATTAAGGTTACATATTGATATTTCAAATAAGTAATACTGATTAGCTTTGGAATAACTGCTAGACAATTAA
Organism: Ectobius pallidus; assembly: GCA_964059195.1. Classification (NCBI taxonomy): domain Eukaryota; kingdom Metazoa; phylum Arthropoda; class Insecta; order Blattodea; family Ectobiidae; genus Ectobius; species Ectobius pallidus. The sequence continues at coordinate 150,132,846 of CAXKWD010000004.1, forward strand.
AATATAATATTTAAACATATACGGAATGAAACATACTTTTAACATATGACCAAAATGTGGTCCTGGGCCCGAACCCGAGATGTGGCAGCCCTCCCGGGTACCTGCATAGAATACACTATATATTCAACCTTTCAGAGCTGAATTTATACACTGATAATGCAATCAACAATTAAAAATATATGTAGGCTCTCTTTGAAATTGAAAATTTCAAGGAACAGCTGATTTTTTAATGAGAAACATAACATTTGAATAAAAATCCTCATATTTCACATAAATTTTTATTTTAAAATGCTTCTTTGGTTACAAGGCTGCCGAAAAGACAACGCTTACCATCTATTCAAGAATATTAACAATGATATAACAAAAGATCCCATAGGTGAAACAATAAACAGCAGAGTAAAATTGTACATGAATAGCGCTCAATGATAAAAAATGACAAATTGTTGGGTCAAACAATGTAAATAATTAAAGATGTTCCCACGAAGACAGGAAGCGAAGATATCTTTAAACAACTGAACACTTCACCTTTGCCTTGTGTACTACATATTCACTACATCCATATCGTTGAATCACTATCAACAGAAATTCTGGTAATTAAAGATGCTCCCATGAGGACACTTTGTTTATGATCCTAAAAAACAAAGAAAAAATCAACTATTTTAGCTAGTTGTGTTCTTCATAAACCATAGAGGTCAAATGTAAAGTTACTTTCCGTCTAAAGTGTACAAAATAATGGTAAAGGGGTTCTCACGAGGACAGAAAATATAGATATCTTTAAACAACTGAACATTTTACCTTTGCCTTGTGTACTGCATTCTGTAAGTACCGTAATTAAAGATGCTCCCATGAGGACACTTTATCCTAAAAAAAACAAAGAAAAAATAAACTATTTTAGCTAGTTGTGTTCTTCATAAATCATAGAGAACAAAGGTATGTAAAGTTACTTTCCCTCTAAAGTGTACAAAATAATGGTAAAGGGAAAACAGAGACTTTTCTAACCTATAAACGCCTGCTGGAAGGGATGACACCGGCGCGATGCGAACCTCTTCTGTTTGATTGCCAGATGCAGGAAGTGACGTCATAGCCCAGTGCTGCCGAACAGTCGTAGCGGCTCCTCTTCGTCTCGCCCTAGACACAAGTGAAGCCGCTTGGCTCCCGAGTCAGTACCTTGGGACCGTTTGCTTTGTGTAGATTGAGTTTTCCGATCTTCGGCAGTTGAGGGTAAGTGCTGATCCGTCCGCTATGCTTAAATATTTGTTTTAGCCGGAATGGCTAAGTTAAATTGTAATGTAGGAAGTGTTCTCCCTTTAAAAGCTGCCAATGAAGCCTCAAAATGAATAAGGATTATAACATCTTTGTGTAGCTATGCGTAGCCATGAAATGTATTGTTACGTTACTATTTTATTACGTATTTCTAGAATCACTTCATGTTCTACAAACCTAAGGTCTGTTTAAACGTCTTCTGGGCTTACATTTGTAAAAGCATTGTTCTCCCCTGAAAAATATTCAGCGACCTGCTTGAATTAAAAAATGTAATACAGTTTTCCGGCCGCCATATATTGTGCTCCCCCAATCATGTGATCTTAACGCGTTTGGCACATGGTAAATTTCTTGCTATATGGAACCTGGCCTTCTACGCGATTTGAGGTTTTCTTGAAATGGTAATATGTGTTGGGGCAGTTAAAACTATAATGTGTGTTAGGCTCTCCCTTATATATACATATTATGCATTGTTCTATTTGGTATGCGGAAGTAAGATGTTAATCTTTTCGACAAGTAGCCATAGTCTAATGGTCGTGTTCTAAAGTCCACATGTTCCCCCTTTCATGTAATAATCATGGCTGTTTGATCTACCGTCATCTCTTGCAGCAATTAGCTTATTGTCCATAATTTATTAAAGGAATTATTATTATTCTTATTCAACCTTTATTAAGGCTTATTATAATTATTACAGTCAGCATTCGTTGGTCTGCTACACGAACTTTTTCCTGAATTATGATAAAGTTTCAGTTTGGCCTTACTGTAAGTCCTGTGGCATACATTACATAAACTTAGTATTTACTTATTCATTCTCAAGCCCTCTGATTCTATTAATTATAGATTTTGTTGAACCTCCCTCCAAATGTTAATCATTATATTATATTGAACTCCATTTTCTACCTAACTTGACTTTCAGTACACTTAAATTGAAAAGCATATTTCTATTGAATATAAGGATTATAAAAATATTTTCTGATTTATTATTATTTTTATTTTGACTCAGTTAAGTACCCTGTATATGATATTTGATATACTCCAGTTTTCAAAATACTGGTATTCGAGTCATTATTATTAATGATTGTAATTGGTGCGAATTATTCCCACCTTGTAGTAAGTCCATATAAGTATAGCTACACACTGAATTCCGTATTGAATTTAACCTAACTTTCAAAATACTCAGATTGAAAAGTATTTTTCTATTGATTCTAAGAATTGTAAAAACATTCTCCCACTTAATTATTTTTATTTTGACTCAGTTAAATACCTTGTATATGATATTTGATATACCGGTACTCCAGTTTTCTAAATACTGGTATTCGAGTCATTATTATTAATGATTGTAATTGGTGCGAATCATTCCCCACCTTGTAGTGAGTCCATATAAGTATTGCTAAATACTGAATTCCGTATTGAATTTAACCTAACCTTCAAAATACTTAGATTGAAAAGTATTTTTCTATTGATTCTAAGAATTGTAAAAACATTCTCTCACTTAATTATTTTTATTTTGACTCAGTTAAATATCCTGTATATGAAAGCATTCTTCTATTAATTACTGCAATTGTAAAAACATTCTCCGACATATATTATTTTATTTTGACTCAGTTAAATATTCTGTATATGATATTTGATATACTCCAGTTTTGAATTTACTGGTATTCAAGTCATTATTATTAATGGTAAATTAATAATTGTAATTGGTTAAAATATTCTCCGCCTTATAGCAAGTTCACATAAGTATAGTTAAGCACTGAATTTCGTATTGAACCTAACCTGAAAAAAAACATATTCTATATTTTTCTCTTCTTGAGTTCTTCTATTCTTTTCTTTGCATATTCCCCCTTTATTACTTTGAGTTTATTGCCTTTCTTAGAACTTTAAAATTTAATCATGTTTCGTCAGAGATTTCAGATACCTTCTTATGTAATTATCTTAAATGGAGGGTCGTCCCTTTGGTTTTTGACATTCTATGTAGTGATTTCTCTTATCTGTACTCTACCTCTATATTTCAGTCGATTGTTATGATTAATATTAATATTGGAGTAGGACTTACCCATTATTGAATCAGTGTAAGATCCTTTATTGATAAAGCTAAAATATTCAAGTTATTTTATGAATACCAGTTTATTGAAAAAATTATTGTCGAGTTCTATGCATTATTAGCTTATATAACCATTTTCCTGACAATTAAGCTGCATTTTGCTTTGGAAGCAATATTTGCCCAGGTATTTACCTTATTGTTGTAGCCATCGTTTTCCATTTGGGATTGCTTTATTCTGAAGTATCCTAGAAGTTAATTGTATACTGATTCCCATTCTGTTATTATTGTTTAAATTATTGCAAATCAGTTTGGGTCTTCTCTTGTTTGTTTTATGATCTAGATATTTTGTATGGCAAAGAAATAGGTCAATTTTATAGGTAGATATAGAGTTATATTGCCCATTCTATTGTGATTGAGTACATTTGTTGTTGTACCGTAATTTTCTTCATACCAGTGTATCAAGTGAGTTTGTTATCCTAAGGTTTTGGGAATTAAATTATATACACTTGCAAATTCAATTTTTCTACTTGGGGTAGCTTAAGGTAATTACTTCCTCCTCCCCTTGCGCTGGTGATTCCTTTCATTTTTCGGTAGTAATCTCCCTCTGGTTTCCCAGTCACGTTCCTACATTTCCTTTTTATTAATCAGCATCATTCAAGGAAGTTCAAATAACATATAATAATAATAACAAAATACTAAAGTCGCCGGCCGCAGCACCATTTTCAGTTATAAGCGAAAAACAAAAAAGTGGTCCTTTTCCACCCCTACTCCCATGAAGCATAAGGGGTATGTTTACCTCCTAAATACCCCTAACACATTCCCGAAGAAAAAATTCTCCCCCTCTCCATGTCCTCTACAACCCCTTTTACGGCATTCATTGACTGGACTGTAAAGGACAAAAAAGCGTGCGGATTAGACAATATATTCAATGAGCACACAAAAACAGCAGCCCCAGCTCTTTTTATACACCTGGACATTGCTGTTCAACACCTGTTTGCAACATGGAAAGATCCCCGACAGATGGCGGAACTCCAGAATCACGACCCTTATAAAGGGAAAGGCAACACCAGCGACTCGAATGCCTACCGAGGAATCGCACTCGAGACTCAAGTCTTGAGTGCACACTCCTAAATGTGTTAACCAAGCTACTCACCCAGAGATTAACTACTCTAGTAGACAGATACATACCAGAAGTGCAGTTTGGTTTCCGCACACGCCGATCTACGCTGCATGCTGTCGAGTGTCTCCAAAAAGACATCAAGGAAGCTCTAAAGCACTCAAAAGGAAAGCTATTGGCAGTGTCCATTCACTACGTAAAGCTTTCGACACTATACACAGATCAAAATTGATGGTGAAAATAGAGGAATCAACAGGGAAGACGCCAACTACACAACTAATAAGAGACATTCTAGCAGATAACAGAGTACAGATTGATGACACAATATGCATTTAGGACCCAATAGTACAGACTAACGGAGTGTTGCAGGGAGACCTTCTTTAATATCGCCTCACAGGATGTTATAATGGCAACAAGAACAGAAGGAGTATACATATATATCTATGTCGACGATGTGCTTATGACATCTACATCCAGAGACACACTACAAGAGGCATTCGACAATGACTTGGAATTGAACAAACAAAAGACTGTGACTATGACCTTCAAAAAGGGTGGAAGGCAAACAGCTGCAAAAAGATGTGGAGGTGAACCACTATAGAAAGTAAACAGATTCAACTACCTCGGCATAAAGATGCAACCACAGGGCACCACCTATACCTTCCCTATCAAAGAAAGAGCCATAGCAGTCATAAGATCCTTCAGCGATATAAGTCACTTGCAATTAGTCTCACTCGGCACAGTATTTTCAAAACGAAAATTATACCAATCCTGACGTACGGAATTCAGCTCATACGGGAGCATCTGAGAAAGAAAGATTTGCAGGTGATGGAAAGGGTCAAAGCCTTATATCTCAAAAGAACACTGGGGGTGTCTAAATACACACGATCCCGATACGTGTATGCCCTGACTAGAGAGACCCTCCTAATCGAGGACCTTCGACACAAGATGCTCTTACCTTCTACTAGTGCTCTACTTGCAGAAAACGTAGGCAGATAGAGAAGTCGTTCTACGCAACAAGTGCCATAGTAGACAGAAACTGGACGGGCACAAACCAATGTATGAGACATGTATTGACAAGATTATCAGTGCATGGATATCATCACAAACTATGCTGTACGAACAGCTTCCACGAAGTGTCTGATAACTGTACCTGCAAATATTGCGGAAGAAAATGTGAAAAATACCATGTTCTAAGCTGGACCAGCTGCCCAAAAGTGCAACCGAACTCAGCACTGAAGACTGTACATAGTGATACATAATCTTGCACACTTGTGCGCAATCAACTTATTATCGTATGCTTATCAAACTTTATACCTTTTTTCTTCGGTAAGCTCTGCTTAATGAATCGATTTGGAGCTGAACTTGGAAATTTATTAAAAAAATAACTTATTTTCTGCATATCATAATTGCAATTATTAGACTACTGATTAAACAAAAGCATTCTGACTCTTTGTTACATCAGTTTACCTGATTTTATGTTGTCTGTTCTTCGGGAGGTTTTTTTGAGATTCCGCAAAGCCCACCTTACTGTCAACCCGTCAAAGGTTAATTTTTTGGCGAAACGACTTTCCTTTCTGGGTCATTTGATCAGTCCTTCCGGTGTTACTATAGACCCAGACCGGACCCAGAAGATCAGAGACTTTCCGGTTACCCGTAACGCTAAAGCCGTTGCGCGGTTTGTGGGCATGATAAACTATTTCGCCAAATTCATCCCCGGCTTTGCCGACATGTGTGCGCCGTTAAATGCTCTCAGGAAAAAGAATGTCAAATTTCTCTGGCAAGAGCAGCATCAGCGTGCTTTTGAAGAACTCAAAGTGAGCATCGCTAACCCACCGGTGTTGGCGATGGCTGATTTTGGGCGCCCTTTTATTTTGCAGACGGACGCTTGTGGCAAGGCTCTGGCGGCGGTGCTCCTCCAGGAATTTCCTGAAGGTAGACGCCCCATTGCTTTTGCGTCTAGGGCTCTCACTGCCCATGAAAAGAATTGCTCTATGTATGAATTGGAAGCCCTGGCCGTTCTTTATGGCGTAGAGAAATATCGAATGTACCTGGAACATGTCGAATTTACACTGGAAACCGACAACCAGGCGTTGAGTTGGGTACTTGGCAGGCCCAGGAAAACGGGTAAAATAGCTCGTTGGGCTTTGCGCATCTCTGCTTTCAAGTTCAAAGTGCGCCATATACGTAGTGCTGATAATGTTATTGCGGATACTTTGTCCAGGATGTTTGATGGGCATGACGTGGAGCAGGAACCCCCGATTGACCTAGATGAATCCCCTGGAGATATTCATTTATTATCCGCTCTGTTATCAGACCTTCCTGCTTCTTTTGTCACTATCAAAGCTGCTCAAGAACAAGACACCGAATTGCAGCCCATTTTGGCCGATCTTAACTCAGGCAATCCTCGCCCGCCTTATCTTTTAAAGGACGAAGTATTGATGTGTAGGGCCCATAAGGACCGTAAAATTAAGATTGTTGTTCCTGAGGCTCTTGTGCCGTTGATCTTCCAATATTTTCACGATTCTCCTTTGGGAGGCCATCTTGGACTATACAAAACAATAAACAAGATCCGTGAACGTTTTATTTGGAAAGGTCTTGAGAAGGATGTTCGTGCGAGGGTTAAGGCCTGTAGGATCTGTAAGATCAGCAAACCTGCTCAACATACCCATTACGGCTTTCTGGCCTCTCAAATATCTACCCGTCCAATGGAGAAATTGTTTATCGACTATGTGGGTTGTTTGCCGAGATCAAAAAAGGGAAACGGTTACATTCTGGTATGTGTTGACGCGTTTACGAAGTTCGTATGGTTATTCCCGTTGCGGGAAGCTACTACTAGCTCCACCATAACTTGCTTGTCGCGTGTTTTTGCCAGTTTTGGGCCTTCTACTTATTTGGTTAGTGACAATGCTACTCAATTTTCTTCACACGCTTTTCATAAATTTTGCTTTGAGTATGGTATCTCCCATATCACTACCAACCCATTCTACCCAAACCCTTCATTGGCTGAAAGGGTGAACAGGAATTTGCGCTCGGCGCTTATTGCGTTTCATTCTACCGATCACACTATGTGGGATGTTAACTTAGACTCTTTGGCCTATGCTTTCAATACGGCGGTTCATGAAGGACATGGTACCACTCCCGCCAGCCTAATGTTAGGTTACAAGCCAAATTGCCCCCTATCTAATTTGTGGCGCATTAATGAATTGTTGCCAGATCAACCTATGCCTACTGAAATAAAAGCTAGGTGGTGTAGTGCCCTCCGCAATTTGCGTCGTAGTCATGGTAGGTCTCAAGCTAAGTACAACCGCAATAGGGTTGCTATGCCTTTCAAACCTGGGGATAAGGTATATTTAAAGAACCATACCATCAGTAATGCTGCCAACCGCTTTGCGGCTAAGTTAGCTCCCCGTTTTTCTGGTCCTTTCACTTTGACACAATTTACTACCCCCGTTTCTGTGACTCTCACAGATGATCAAGGTAAATCTATTAGAGCCCACGTCTCTCAATTGAAGATAGGCCCTTAAATAGTGATGCACTCAGGGATCTTCATGTGAGGGCATGAAGATATGGGAGCCGACATTCCCAAGCTGCCCGAGTCAAGTTAGGCGGGGATTTTTTTTCTTCTTTCTTAGGGTTTTCCTTCTTTGGGGTTTTCTCTGTCGTCTTTTCTTTTCTACCCTGTCCTCTGTCTGCCTTAGAACCTAACCACATTCTAAATTCTAAATTCGCTTTGCTCTACATTTGGGTATATAAAAAAAAGGGTTTTTGGTCATTTTTCAACCAGTATAAAATTTTCTGGGTTAAAAATATATATATATTATTAAATATATATATATATATTTTTTGCATCAGGTAGGGGTTTCTTTTCTTCTTTCTTCTCTGCTTTATTTCTTCTTTCCCTTATCTGTCTCTCTTCCTCCTATCTAGACCCTCTGTTTCCACTAAAACATGAATAAGCGAATCTTGATTAAAATGTTTTTTTTGTGTACCGTTTTTAAGGGTGTTCATTTATAAAATAAATAAACATATAGATATTGCTATTATTATATTCTTAGTATTTTTTCATTCGCGTATTCATGTTTTGTGTTTGTTGTTGAGAGTCGTCAGCTCGTTACATTCAAATTTCTTGCCTTTGTCTTGGATATGGGTTTCATCATTAGGGATGTATAAATATATAGCCTTTCGTTGGTTTCCCTTTTTGACATATAGCTATATTTATTTCTAAACTTCGTTACACCATTCTCATTATTATACATATTTTTCTTCTGATGTTCTTTTGCTAGCGCCGGTTTCCCCTTTCTAGTGTGGCTCTGCGCTGTTGTCGTTTTTTAGTTTGTTTTGTTTGGCTGCACCTCTCCGTTTTGTTTTTTTTTTTTTGTTTCTGCATACCTGCTGTTTTGTTTTCTTTTTGTAAATACAAATTATAAAATTAATATCAGGTTAATTTTTTGTTCAGTTTCTTTTCTATGATATGATTTATCATTTTCAAAATTACTTTATTTTTATTTTTGTATATACTTAGTGGATTATTACATTTGTATTATTATTATTGTGTTCTATTGATGATAGTGTACTAATATCTAGTATCCAAAACCTCTATCTAACGCAAAGCATTTTCCGACCTGGCTTTCAAAAAAAAAGAAAAATCTTGCCGCTTTCAAAGTTTGCTTTTGAACCTTCTCTGGTTCGTTTTTTGCGGCTAATTAATACTTATGCTGAAATAAAAAACAAAAGGAAATGATGACACCACACAAAAAACTAAAAGATTTTAGAATCTGGTTAAGTCTAGTCAACTCAAAATAATTGAATTTAAGGTTTCACTGGTTTTGAAATTTACTTCAACTAATTTAATTAGTATTAAACTAATGCCAGTGTTGAAATCTAACTAATGTTATATTTTAAAATGGACCTTTTGATTATCAGTTTTTTTTATATAAACTGGTCTTTCATTGTTCTTTCAATTTTCTATTGCGTTCGTTGGCGGTGCCCTTTGACCGTTGTTTTGACGGGTGTTTTTTGACTCCTTCATGGGAGGACGTGCCTGGTTTCGGTACGCGGCTTCCAGGTATGTCTGCTAATTCTATGGAGGAGGTTGCTTTTTCCTTCTTTGTCCTCGGACGGCTGAGGAGTTACCGGGAATTCCTTTTCAGCGGGGCGTGGACAATGGTTTCCATTGCCGGGGTATTGAACCCCGAGGTTTTGGTTTCTTTATTTTACAGACCCCCGTACGGCCCGAGAAAGACTGAAAGTGTGTGTGCTCGACTTCTAGAAGGCTCTGCCTAAGAGGCAGTTCCCTGCTCCGCCGAGGTGCGGACGGCGTCGTAGCAGATTTGAAGAAGCTGGCCCTACTTCCTTTCTCATATATTTACCTCTTTAGCTCCTGCCCGACGAATACCCTCCATTTTTCATATTTTCCATTTCTTTCATCCTACTATTGTACTAGTACATTCATTTATTCCTATTTACATCATTTACAACATCTACATCTTTCTTATCGTTTTCATTATCACCATACATTTCATTTTCATTTTGCTATATCATTTTCTCTCTTTCAACTGCATTTTCATTTTTATGTTTCATGTTTAACATTAAATTTCCTCACTAATAAAAAAAAAAATCTACAAATCAAGAGATAAAAATAAAAAATAAAAAACTCAATATGACTCAATCTATAAAACCTTAAATGGAAAGCAATTTTCTATTTAAATTATTTGTTAATACAAATAATATTGATGAATTTAAATTATTCATTAAATTATGTATTAAACTATTTATTAAATTAATTTATTATATTTGTATATACAAAATTACTCTTTTATTCTATTCAAAGCAATTGAATATTAACTTATTCTAAATCTACTTCCATTGGTGAAGTTGTTAATTGATTGTCTCTTCAAAAAAAACTAATTTGGGCTTATTTCCAAATTATTTTCTATGTAATGGTATGGTAATGGAACCATCGAACACTTAAACAATTTAATAGTCATAAACTTTCATTCTTTGAAATCTTGTGGAAATTAAAAAAAAGGAATGGAAATCTAGTAGTTACATTTACTGGCTGGTTCCACTGTAAGAATGTAACATTACTTATTATTACCCCTTCAGGGATTTATTTTCTAAGAGACTTTCTAAACATGTATTTTAGATTTTAGGGTGTTCAGTCTGCAATAATAGACTTTTCTGGAAACTGTTTTTTTTTAAGAAAAAAACATGTTATAATTAATGATCTATTTTCAAAAGCCAATATTAATTTTCAATGTTGTGCTTAAATGGCTTTTTCCCCTTCAGGGACTTTTTCGTCAGTTCTTAAAATGTGTACGTACCTGGTTTTCATATAAGTTTGTATTTTCAGATTGTTCTGTGCATTGGTGCGTGGCCCTCCTCAATGGCCCAATTAGTATGTTCCTGCCGAGCTTGTCGCCATTCTGTTTTGGGCCACCCTCTACTCTGCTGTTGTGTTGGGACGCTGGGGACGCCTAGCGCTGATACTTCTGAAACCAGAAATAGCCCAGCCATATATCAAAACTTCTGCTGAAATCTTCTCATCTGCTGCTCAACTCTACCAATCAAATTCTACTCACCAGTCTTCATCGACAACTACTACAACAGAAGATTACTCCGTCACCAACTACTGGATTAATACCACAATACAAACTACTGGTTATTACTACATGTCTACGTTATCTCTACACGATGTAATAGACTACATGGTGTTTCTGTGCAGTTGTTATGGCTATGCAAATTTAAGACTCTGGTTACTCATATGTATCAATTCTGAATTAATTGAGAGGTGGACCCTATTAATTTTCATTTTGGTGAAGACATTAATGCTCGTTATGGCAGGCCTATTTTCTCTAATGGACGATTTTTTGCAAAGACAATACTTTTGCTGAAAAAAAAATTGCAATTTTTTTTCTCCTGGGCCGGAGAGAATGTCCCGCTTATTGCCGGCACTGTGTTTTCTCTAATATATTTGTATTGCTTTTACTCACGTTAGGTTATTTTCTTCTAAATGTAGGTTATTGTTTATATCATGTTTCTTCTTATGTTACGTACACACTTTGCCGTGTTTTGTTTGCGCAAGTCTCCCTTCTGTTGTTTTCCGGGTGCGTTTTCTATTTACCCCTTCAGGCCTTTGCTTTGTTTTTCTGTTCTCTTTGCCCGCTAAACGCTCTCTTTATGCAGTAGCTGGTACTAACTGAGGGGGCGTTTCCCTGGGGGGAGTTTTTCTTGTTCCGAGCGCGGAACAGTAATGAGTTGACTTTGGATCTTGGTACGAGGAAGTCTTTCGATCTCCGGGCGAGGAAAAGGCTCCCCTGTCTACATGCAAGTGATGAGGTGACATCGCCGTCTTGCATTGTGAAGCTTCAGAATACCGCGGAGCTGGAGGCCTTGCCTGTGAGGGTTGGTGAATGCCTTTGCGGTCGGATTCCTACACTGTGTAATTCACTTTGATCTTCTACTCTATTCATTTCTGCAGGTATGTTCTTTTAGTTGGTTTTCTTGCTGGTGGGTTTTAGTTTATTTAATTTAGCTTTCGTTTTGTTTTACCCACCAGTTTTCTATATTTTTTTGGTTGCTGTCATATTTTCTCCGTTATACTTTTTTTTTGAAGGGATGCTTGCCAAACTTAACTGACTTCTGTAAGCCTGCTTCACAGGATGCTTGCCAAACTTAACTGACTTCTGTAAGCCTGCTTCACAGGATGCTTGCCAAACTTAACTGACTTCTGTAAGCCTGCTTCACAGGGATGCTTGCTAAACTTAACTGACTTCTGTAAGACTGCTTCACAGGATGTGTATTTTTCTATTTCTACTTTATAAGCACACTGTTTGAAGAGCCACCCCTTATATGGGAACTTGGAAATTTGTAATAAACTGGCTTTGCTGAAATTATAATATTTATATTTGATGTGGAAACCCCTGATTCCTATTCATTATATGCTACCACCTATCAACATTAGTTGTATTTTGTACGGCCTTGGGTGTTTAGCCCTTGAAGCACGTTACAATACTTGTGGCACCCAAGTGGGAATTCTGTAAGCCCTCTGAGAACCAATTTTTTGCTGTCTGTCATACCCACCTCAGGACATTTCCTGGAATTCGGCGAAATGATGTCTCTGCAGAAGTGAGAATATGTGAAAATGTGAATTATCCTCTTCTTGCTCCAAGGCCTTCAATTCCAAGCTTAGTGTCGAAATTAACATTATTATTATTATTATTATTATTATTATTATTATTATTATTATTATTATTATTATTATTATTATTATTATTATTATTATAAGGATTTTATCTTCATACCGACCATTTTGAATATACTGTAATTTTAAGCTGATTGCATGAAAGAAAAAGCCCTACAACCTTAACTGTTCCAGCTAAAGTAAACTGGTGCTACACCAAATGCAAGACACTTTCATTTGATATATTCACTTGATATATTTATGTAGGCCCTCGTCGCCAGGTTGTAACTATACAAACCAAATGTTTAATGATCAAAATGCTTTCAGTCAGTGATATGTTTATTCACTTCTAACACTATAATACATACAAGTTAACATAATTGTAATTCTTCTTACAGTCCGTTCACTGCCTTTTTAGCTTCAAGTAGGGGGAAGATCAAGGTACATAAGGCGTGGAAGGGGGTTCTGTACTAGTAGTTAGTTCTCCTGCATAACAACAACGACTGTGGTAAACAGAGAAGGCAGCGCGGCGTTGCCACTAGTAGTCTTCTGTACGTACAGTAACTTCGTATTCATTGAAGGAAGTGGAAGTGTTTTCAACATGTGGCGTCCATGGGAAGGTCCATCAAGTGAAATAATTGTAAATAATAGTAGTGAGTGTCAATTAAAACAATCTCCCATTGGTAGGAGAAAACCTGTTCAGAAACAAGCTGCGAACATTATTAAAACTGTTTTCGAATATTTTACAAATGCTGGACATCAATTGCCACTAACAAAGACAGTTAAAGCAACAGCAGTACCACTATCGACAGTGAAAAAAAATAATTTACTTGACTTGTCAGGCTACGAAACCCCAACAAAGAAATACCAGGTGTGTAAACAACTGTCCAAAATAGATAATTTCCATCGGGATGTGATCCGGACAACCCTGTACCAACTTTATGAACAACACACAGCGCCTACAGTTGATAAGATTCTTTCTGTGGTCAGAATGAAAACAAAGGACACGGGAAATGAATTTCCCTATGGCAGGACAACGCTCCATAAAATTCTACACTCTATGGGTTTCAAATTTAAAGCACAGAACAGACGAACACCTGCAATGGAATCCCGAAAAATACAAATATGGCGTTCCGAGTATCTAATTAAAATGGAGTATTATAGACAGAAAGGATATCAAGATCTGTACTTAGATGAGACATGGTACGATACGCATACTGGTATATTCCGTAGATGGACTGATGGTACTGATTCGTGTGATGCAAAATTTTCTACCGGTAAGGGGGAAAGACTTTTAATTTTGCACATTGGAGGAAGAAATGGTTTTGTGCCTAATGCAATGCTCGTTACGCACAAAAGTCTACTTGAGGCCCCAGCAGACTATCACGGCACAATTAATTCTACAATTTTTGAGCAATGGTTTGAAAATATGATAAAAACTCTAGAAGAACCATCAGTAATTGTAATGGACAACGCCCCGTACCATTCACGTGCGCTTCGACCAATGCCGAAGACAAAAGCGGATTTGTTGAAATTCATTGAAGACTTCAAAATCCCACTTCCTACTCCACAGCCCACTACCGTCCTGCAGTTACAGAAATTGGTCAGATATACATACAAGCATAAAGTTCTAGCTGTTGATGAATTAGCTGCTCAACATGGTCATATAGTAGCGCGACTTCCCCCATATCACTGTTGCTTAAACCCGATAGAGGAAGTGTGGTCTGAGCTTAAAAGAAAAACAACTTCTCAGAACGCCTTGGGAAAGAAAACTGTTTCTGAAATTAAGGAGTTGATTGAAAATGTAATAAACGACATTGACACTTCAAACCATTGGCCAAAGTATATAAAGCATGCTGAACAGAAAGAACATGAATTCCGTGCAGCTGATATTATCATGGATAGTTTACCATCGTTTATAATTAACCTTCATGATGATGATGATGATGATGATACGTCGTCAGAGGATTCTGATTAATGTAAGTTCTGGTTTATTTGTATTGTACTTGATAATTGCATGTCCTGTAGGCATAATGTATATTATATTTGTCTTGTGTTAAGTTTTTTGGCATAAATTTATGATATTTCGGGGGCAAATTAGATTACATCTGACAACGCTGCGAACGCTCTTCTTTACAGGCCGGCACGTGCGTTACACCTGTTGGAGTATATGAAGCAGGAGGAAAGAGAAGTGCAAACTCCCTCCCCTCTTTCTGTGCCAGCTAAAAAGGCAGTGAATGGACTGTAGGTGGTTCTATTAACAAAATGGTTCTTCTTATAATGTCTGCAAATAAATGTTCACATGAATAAATAAATAACTTTATAATATGAAAGTTGATGATAGTGTCTATAATTACACATTTAATACAAAGACTTGAAATAAATGATGTCTGCAAAACATTCATTGAACATACTCATTTACTACATGAATTTGTACTTTAAAACTGTCTATGTTTGTTCATGTACATTACTGGTGTAATATGTGATCGTGTACTAAATACTGTATGTATTTATTCATATACTTTTCAGTTTTTATATTGATATTTATTACATGTAATACATAACTTACACGTAACTTTGCACTGTTGTGAAACAAGGTCAATGACTGCTGTTGCTGTATGCTGAGCTGTAGGCCTATGATGTGAGCTGACGTAACGATACAATATTATACTTACTGACTATAATACCCACTGCTGATGCCGTAAGAACAAACGTTTCACTTAGAAATGACTTCTGCTGAAGTCTGTTGAATCGTGATGAGGGATGGCTGATTATTTTTTCTTTCATAGACAAAATGTTGATGCACAGGGGCAGCTGATGCCGCAATCTTGATGCTTCGAGAATACTCTGCTGAGGGGCGGTTACATCCGTCTGTAGAGAGAGGCGGGTGTTGCCTCTGGCTGGAGTGATGAATAACACTGATGAGTACATAAAATGTAACTGATGACTAGCTGGAGTGCAACTGCATAACTGAAGTTTCGTCCCCTCCAGGAGACCTAGCATGGCCGCTAGGGGCGCTGAACCGCTGCCGCAGTGCGACAGTGACGTCATTAGACGTATTCAAGAACTCCAATGTACAGCCGTGGTTTTAGCAGAACCATACTCCTCTCTCTAGGACAGAAAAATTGATGCAATTAATTTTTCTGGTCTGGAAATGGACAAATTTTACTGATAGGCCTCTTGAATATGCCCCTTGAAGTTTGAACATTGACAACTCTATTTAAATTGTCTTGTCCTGAATGAACCTTGATTATTCTTCCACTTTATCAAACCAAAGGAGGATTGACTGATTTGAGTAGTATCAAATCTCCTATCTTTATATTTTGTAATTGTATTTGCCCCCTTTTTGCGACACTGAAGTTGATTTAAATATTCCTTACCCCACCTTTGCCAAAAATGTTGCACTAACATTTGTATGTGTTGCCATTTTGATAATTTGGCTTCTGGAATGGAAGTAAGATCTGGGGAATGCACTGCTATTAATTCTTGACCAATCAGAAAATGACCTGGAGTAAATGGTCTCAAATCATTTGGATCATTACTGAGTGGTGTGAGCGGGCGAGAATTCAATGTAGCTTCAATCTGAACGAGTAATGTAAACAACTGTTCAAAAGTAAGTTTTACATTACCCATAACTCGATGAAGATGATATTTTATACTTTTCAGTTTAGATTCGTACAATCCCCCGAAATGGCTTCCATAGGGAGGTGCAAAATGCCACTGGATGCCCTTTGAGGCTGCATTCCTCGTAACTTCTTCCTGAAATTCTAAAGACATGGATAATTGTTTCCACTCTTTCAGCTCCCTGTTGGCTCCTACAAAGCATTTGCCATTATCTGAAAATACATGAACACACAATCCTCTTCTTGAAACAAATCTCAGAAAACCAGCTTGAAATGCTGCGGTAGACAGGTCACTCACAAGTTCTAGATGAACAGCCTTCATAACACATCATATAAATATGGCGATATATGTTTTAATTATTTTAGCATTACAAAGTGATGAAGATTTCAACAAAACAGGCCCAGTATAATCTGTTCCTACATATAGAAATGGTCCATTTGGAGTGACTCTAGAAGCTGGCAACTGTTTCATTAGTTGCGTCATAGATTGAGGTTTGTTTTTAAAGCAAACAATGCCATTTCTGATCACAGAATTAACAATTTTCTTGCCATTAATGGGCCCAAAACTTCTGGGTATGATATAAAGAAGTGTTTGTGTACCTGCATGTAAATGTTTTAAATGTTCTGAACGACCAATTAACCTTGTAATGATGTGTTTTTCAGGTAGAATATAAGGATGTTTCTCATCAAAAGATAGAGATGCATTTTGTAAACGTCCTCCAACTCGTAATAAATCATTTTGATCAATAAATGGATTCAATGATCTGATAGAACTTCGTTCTTCAACTTCTAGTCCTTTGGAAAGCCTTGTGATTTCATGATTGAATGCTTCATGTTGACTTCTCTTTACTATGTGAATATAAGCTTCGTTTAATTCCATAGCTGTGTGCTGCTTATTTCCGGCACGTGTTGTTTAATCTTATTCATTTAATTACTTACTCTATTTCACGTAATATTTAGCTTTTCTCCTGGACTATTCTTGATGTTTTGTTGTTTTACGTACACATTCTTTTCTTGTTTTGCAAGCCTCCTCTCTTTTGTTTCTGAGCGCGTTTATTTTCGCCCTTCAGGCGTTCTGGTTTCTGTATTTTCTTGCGTCGGGTACGCCCTCTTTCTCTAAGCTCGGGTTTATTTTGGTGGGCGGTTCCCGGTAGAGAGTAGTCTTCCGATCTTCGTGCTGGGAAGTCTTGCTTGGATCACCGCGCTGGAGAGATGGCTCCTGACGACCGTGGAGCGGGGAACTTCTACGGAAGTATTGTGGTGGTGATCTAGCCTAACTGACTTTGCCCGGCATGTAGTTTCTTCTTATTTTTAGCAGGTAATCTAATTCATTTCGCTGGTGGTTCATTAGTTTATTTAGTTTCCATGTGAGTTTTGTCCACCAGGTTTTCTAGCTTTTATATTCTCAGTTCGTTATTTCTTTCGTTTAACATATATATTTTTTTTTCATTGGCGTTTGGAGGATGCTTGCTAAACAATTCATGTTCGTGGCATTCAGCCGTTTCAGATATTATGCTTAGTATTATTTGGTTTATTCTCGCATGCCGACCTGCTTCACCAGGGCATACGTTCTTGTTTGGTATCTAACCTAACTGAGTGCGAACTATTCGTCTTGTTTGATCTAATTCTGGCTTTTATAATAAAATGGAATTCAGAAATCCTGTATTCATATTTAAATTTACGCTTCCTTATTCTATCCTTACAGTCATATTTACATAATTTATTCCGTACGGCTCTGGAAATGCCCCCAATTATGAGGGCAGGCCGTTAAATGCACGCCACAGCTGATAACTCGCCTTTAATTTTGTTATAGGAATATTTGCAACTATGAATTAATTTTTTGCACCATGCTACAACTCTTGTAACTTTATGCAGGCTAGAAAATCTTTGCCACCAATCTGTAACAGAGACTGTGGTTACAAGTGTGATATATAAATAATAAATAAATTTAATTGTTGTTAGGCCATTACAGCAATAGACAAAGGCTAATACAAATATAAATATAGAATTAATATAAAACTACAGCTAAATTACTAAGTTCTAAGTTACAAATAACACATATTTTAATCTAAATTACACTATTACAATTGAAGTATTCATCCAAGTTATAAAAAGGGTTACAAACTAACCAATTATGTATTTTTTTCCTAAATACAATGATATGAGTATGTTGAGTAGATACAGATAGTTTATTAAACAGTTTATGTCCTATGATTTCATGACTATTCAGAGATTTGGATAATCGTTGGAATGGAATGTATATATGACTACTGGATCTAGTATCGTGGTTGTGAATATTATTTCTATACTGCAACTCTGACTGTCTATTCTTTATGCAAATTAAAACAGTAAATATATATAGATTGATCACTGTTAATACTTTGTGTTGTAGAAATAAAGGTTTGCAGTGTTCCCTGTGTGAGCTAATAGTAGTAATTCTAATAGCTTTTTTCTGTAGTAACAGAATTCTATTTACATGACAAGAGTTTCCCCAGAGTATAATTCCATATGCAATAACACTATGAAAAAATGTGAAGTATGAAGATCTAATGTGATTATCTGGAACATAGTATTTATGGTGTCGTAACAAATAAATAACTCTTGAAAGTTTACCGCTAATATATGTTATATGCTGTTCCCATGTTAACTTATTGTCGACATAGATACCAAGAAATTTAACACAAGAAGAGTTATTTGAGGCCAGTGTGTTCATGTTACTAAGATTAAAATATTACAATTACAATTACAATTACAATTTATTTTCAAATTACACGAAAAATATACATAAAAAGTTGATACACCACCCGAAGAAGCAGAGCTTGTGTTCGGGGGTGGTTCAGTTCTATATATGAGAAAAACTTATACTAAATAATTACTTAAAACAATACAAAATTTAGAGAAGTATGACAGAATATTATGTATAAAAGGTTAGAACATATTCTTTTTACAATACAAAGGTACGAGGTAATACAATATTAATACATAACAATTTATTTGTTCAAATTTTAGTGAAAAACAAAAAAAATAAGTTCTATCCAAATTTTAAATTTTAATATGAAACATGTTATAACAGCAATAGTAGAAAACCGAAGTAATAATTATATAAATTTTCTGATTTTAGACCTAAATTGTTTGTTGTTTAAGCTATTTAGATCAGGATGGTTGGTAATAAATGAATTGAATAGTCTTGGGCCAAAACTTGAACAGTGCTTAGCTCCAGCAGTTGTAACATTTTTCGGTTCAAGTAATAAATTAAATTGATTCCTTCGCGTGTTATATACGTGAGATTCTGACTTGTAATTGTCACGATGTTTATGAAAATAATTCAGTATGACATACTTGTAAATTTGGTCTATGGTGAAAACGTTAAATTCAGAAAATAATAATTTGGAAGAATAGTAGGAGGCTTAGATAAACAAATCTTTATGATGCATTTTTGAAGACAAAGCAAAGGGCTGAGGATCGTTTTTGCAACTCCTCTCCACCCAATTATGCCATATTGAATAGTAGAATGAATTAGGGCTAAATAAATCGTACGGTAAAACATGAGCTGGTAAACATGAACGGAGAATAACGAATTTATAAATGACTTTACGTAGCCTATTGCATAAATATTCAATGTACTTGTCCCATCTTAAATGTCGATCAATTATGATGCCTAGATATTTCACTTGATTTGATTCACTTAAGGAGGGACAAGTGCAGCTATTAATACTGCAACCTGAATTGTGTATTTTTAAGCTGAAATTTTTACTTACTTTTAATTGTTGCATACCGGTAGCTGTTAAAGCGAAAGGAACTAGCGTAGTTTTCTCAACATTTAAGGAAAGTAAATTAAAATCCACCCAAGATTTAACAAGATTTATACCTCTGTTGGCATTTTCGTAAGTTTCACTCCATGAAGAACCACTAAAAATCACAACGGTGTCATCAGCATATGAGTAAATAGAGCCATTAAATGTATTAAAATTAATCTTTAGTAGTTCATTTATGTATATTAAAAACAATATGGGGCCCAATACTGTACCTTGTGGTACACCGATATTTATTTTCCGGAAATCACTGAGATCATTATCTATTCTTGTAGCCTGAGTTCTATTACTTAAGTACGACCGAAATAAATTTAAAACATTTCCTCTAATGCCTAGAGCATGTAATTTTGTCAGAAGAATATTATGGTCTACAGTGTCAGATGCTTTTTGTAAATCTAAAAATATACCTAAACATTTGTTTCCAGTATCTAATTCATTTATGATTTTCGTTGTGACCGTGAAAATGGCATCATCTGTTGACAGGTTAGGACGAAAACCGAATTGATTGTTAGATAAAAGTTTATTATTATTTAAATAATTCATCAGCCTATTCTTTATACATTTTTCTAAAATCTTTGAGATACTTGGTAGAAGGGAAATTGGCCTGTAGTTATTTAATTGGTTCTTATCCCCTGTCTTATGAATTGGTACGATTATAGCATTTTTAAATCTGTTGGAAATATACCTGGCGAAAAACATAAATTAAAAATATGAGTCAGCGGTTTAGCTATGAAGTCAACAATTTTCTGTAGAGTTTTATTCGTAATACTATCTATACCAGGAGAAACACTAAGTTTTAATTTGTTAACAATATAAATTACCTCACTTTCGCTTATAAGATATAAAAACATTGATGAGGACACTTTATCTGGTAGAAAATTATTCAAGTTCGATGTCCTCTTTATTTTTTCGGCAATTGCAAGTCCCACCTTTGAAAAATAAGTATTAAATTCATTTGCCATTTTTTGCTTACATTTTAATACGACGCCATCATCACTTATAATTTCTTTTATGACTTTATTATTATTATTTGGCTCCGTGTCAGTAGCTTCATTGATGAGCTGCCAAAATTTTCTGGGATTGTTCATATTTTTTATTAAATTGGTCTGCATAGTATCTAGCTTTCGTGTTTTTTATAACCAGAGTTAGCATATTTCTATAAACCTTGTAATTATTCGACAATTCTGTGTTAGATGGGATGCTTTTTAATTTTTTTCCCATTTTATCTCTTGTGCGAATTTATTTAATAATACCTATTGTAATCCACGGTTTTATTTTTCTGTATTTGGAAGGAGTGTTTCGGAAATTGTTAGAAGTATTTTTACATTTATAATTCTGTAATATGTTATAAAAATTATGAAAGCTTTCATCCGAATTTTGATTGTTAAGTACATTATTCCACGTTTCTTTTTTAATATCTAAGATAAAGTCATTATAATTCAAAATGCCATTTCTACGAGCTGAAAGTTCGTTAGATATATTTGGAGTAGGGAAGCTAGCATTAGATAACACAGCAATCAGATGATGATCAGTGATTGAACTACTATAAATTCCAGAAGAAAAATTCCAATGTTTGTTCAAGCTTTTAAAAAATATATGGTCTAAACAAGAATCAGTACCGTAATTTGTGGATGGCCTTGTAGTAGCATTTAAATATTTCAAAAACCGAACTCGTGCAAAATATTCATGTATCTATGACCATTATTGTCCATTTTATTTTCTAGGATTTGAATATTAATGCCACCGACAATGACGTGACATTTTCTCTCTTTCGTAGCGGCAAGGTAACTCTCAAAATTGTCTAGGAAATCGCTTTCTAGCGCTCGTACAGTCACAGTATAAGTATTAATACAGTAAAGAAACTGTGTGTTAAAAGTCCTATGACAACATGTTGACTGGCTGACACTAGCGCTCCATGCGGAGATTGAGTAAAGCTACATTCTCATCATATGAAATGGCTTGGGAAAATAGATAGATAGATAGATTTTATTTTGTCCATATCAACATGTACATGTTATGGGACACGTCAAAACAATTACATATGAGTCAAAACAATTACAAATGAGTCAAAGCAATTACAAATGAGTAAAAACAATTACAAATTAATCAAAACAATTACAAATGAGTCAATACAAATTCAAATTAGTCAAAGCAATAACAAATGAGTCAAACAATTACAAATGAGTCAAAACAATTACAAATTAATCAAAATTACAAATGAATCAAAACAATTACGACTGAGTCAAAACAATTACAAAATTACATATTACAAAAAATTACAAATGAGTCAGAACAATTACAACTGAGTTTTTAGTGTAATATACGTTTACAATAATAAATGACCTTCGAAACAGAATCAAGATACAAAGTACAAAATATGAATTAATTTGATCCGCTTGTCAATACATTAAACTTTCCTAGCTAAATTGCCAGATGTCTGTCCAGGCTGTAGTAGCCGAAGTCTCGATTCCAGTTGTGGCCTTTTCCTTCATTCTCCAGGTTACCTGAAACAAGAAGAAGCGAGGGCAGTATCTTCAAGGGGAAATGATGATTCTTTTGTTCAAATTTTGAAATTTCATTATTTTCTTACTTTTTTTTTTTTTAAATTAATTTATTAATTTTTTTACAAAGAAAGGAATTCCTCCACAGAATAAAAGGAATGTGTCTGTAGGAAGGACCTTAGTCTCTTTTTAAACAATTGTATGTTTTCTATAGCCTTTATGGTTGTAGGTAATTTATTAAATAGTTTTATACCGGAGTTGTACACATTAGACTTCATAATGTTTGTTCTACTGTACTGGACATGCAAGTCATTCTTTTGTCTTGTTTGATAGTTATGGAAACTTTTGTTAACTAACAGATTTTGACCATTTTGTTTAATGTGGTTAATTACTTCAAGTATATATACACAAGATAATGGTAGAATCCCTAGTTTTTTGAACAGATTTCTACAGGAAATTTGTTGATTAACTCCACACATTATTCTAACTGCTCTCTTCTGGACCTTAAAAACCTTTTCAGCTTCTGATGAAGCACCCCAAAAGATGACTCCATATCTAATATGACTGTGAAAATAGGCAAAGTATGAGCTTCTAAGTATGTGTGCACTTGTAACAGGTTTTAAAGTTCTTAGCATATAGCAACCTGTGCTAAGTTTATTGGTTAATGCCTCAATATGTGTTTTCCACTTTAATTCTTCACTTATGTGTATGCCTAGAAATTTTGTGTCACTTTTATATGTAATAGTTTTACCATCTAAATTTACTAGTGGCTTCATAACATGTTGATTTTGGGTTGAATGAAAGCTCATAGCTACTGTTTTTTCTGCATTTATCAAAAGTTTGTTTGCCTTGAACCAAGAAGATATTTCTGTTAAACTTGAATCAATCTTGGTGTAAGATCTATCTCATTTGTTGCTTTTATTAGAAGATTAGTGTCGTCTGCAAATAGTACAACTTCCGCTTCTTCAATATTCAATGGGAGATCATTCACATATAGTAAAAATAGAAGCGGTCCCAAAATTGAGCCCTGTGGTACCCCTTGTGATAATACCCTACTAGTGGATTTGATTTTAGCTATTTCTACGATCTGGGTTCTTTGAGAAAGGTAAGACTTGAACCATGAGTTTGGGATACCCCTAATGCCATATGTGTATAATTTTCTTAGTAGGATATCATGATTTATAACATCATAGGCTTTAGTTAGGTCCAGAAAAAATCCTATTGTACTCTCTTTATTCTCTAGTGATTTTTGAACATTCTGTAATAGATCTTGAATTGCTGTTTCAGTGGACCTATGATTTCTGAAACCATGTTGTGTATCTGTGAGGATTCTATTTTTGTCTAAGAATTTTATGACTCTATTATACATAAGTCTTTCTAGGATTTTTGAAAACACTGACGGTATGGATATTGGTCTATAGTTTTGTATGTCAGTTTTATCCCCTTTTTTTTGTAATGGTTTTACTTTTGCTGTTTTAAGTTTTTCTGGAAATATACCGCATTGAAATGAGATATTGAAAATGTGTGTTAAGGGTGCTGTTATGTAATTTATACACTCTTTCATTACAAAGTTTGGTACATCATCTACCCCTGCTGATACCTTATTCTTTAATTCTTCATTAACTCATTTTCACTTACTGGGTGTATGAATAGTGATTCATTGCAAATATTGATTTTTTGATTATAGTTGTTTTGCCTAGTTGTTGGTCCATACTGTGAATGTATAAGTGTACTTGCTATTTCTGTAAAATGTGTATTAAATAATTCGGAAACCTGAAGTGGATCTGAGACTCTATTACTACCATGTATTATTTCAATCTGTTGGTTGCTGTACTTTGTTTTACCTGTCTCCTTTTTAATTACCTGCCACATCGCCTTGCTCTTATTTAATGACTGTGAGATGTGTTTATCATTGTCTATTTTCTTTGCCTGCCTGATAACTTTCTTATAAATTCTTATATAGTTTATTATGTAATGGTGTAATTCGTCTGATATTCGCCCCCTTTTTTTAATACTATTTAGAAGCCTTACTTTATTTGAGGAAACCTGAATCCCTTTAGTTACCCAAGTGTTTCGAGTGTTGATACTATTCATTCTGCCTATCTGTACCACTTTAAGGGGAAATGCTAAATTAAAATTATGCAGAAATATATCCAGAAAAGTATCAAATTTGGAATTTACCCCCTCTCCCATGTATATTTCACCCCAGGTCTCTTTGCCTAGTAAAAACTTAAATTCTTCTATATTGATATTATTATAGGATCGTACTGTTGTTTTTCTAGGACTTTGTTTTGTCACTGTGAAATGTGTTGGTAATTTCAATAGTTGTGCTTCATGATCTGAAAACCCCAAATTTATTACTTCAGCAGAATCATTATATTCTGTGTTTGTTACTATTACATCAAGAAGTGATTTTGAATGCTCTGTGATTCTTGTAGCAGTTTTTACTGTGTTTGAGAGGTTATATGTAAGAAGTAAGTTCTGCAATTCTATTAACTTATTACTCCCTTTTAGAAAATCTATATTCCAGTCTCCGCTGATAATGATGTTTCTATACTTAGAGGTTAATTTTTGCATTAGTATGTCTAACTTATTAAGAAAAATTTTGAAATCGCTATCAGGAGCCCGATATATACATGCTATTACTGTTTTATGTGAAGTTAGCTCTGTTAAGGAGAGCTCAAAATTTGTTTCACTGTTTAAGTATTCTAGGTCCTTTATTTTGTTAGTTTCTACACTTTCTTTAACGAAGATACAAGATCCTCCATGACAATGAATTTCCCTACAGTAAGCAGATGCTAATTTAAAACCATTTAAATTTACCTGTTTTAAGTTTTGAGCATTAAACCAGTGTTCGGATAAGCAAATAACTTGGACATGTTTTAGATCGGTATGTAGCAATACTTCCAGTTCTGTTATTTTATTGTTTAAGGACTGAATGTTTGAGTGTAGAATTGTCAAGTAATCATGTGTCAAGGTCCTTCCTACAGTAGACCTACCTACCTTACTAAAGTTTGGCAAAATATGTTATGTTAAAAGAGAAAATACAGAATATTTTTATTTAATGCAAATCTAATTTTAAATTTAAGAAATAATAAAACAGATAATGTATTATATTCTAGTTAAGAAGAGGTAAACAATACCTAAATAGGCAACTGTTAAGGACTGTACCTAGGCCTAGAATTTTTCCTTTAAAATCATTGCCCTTTAATATAATTTATAATTCAAATTATGATAATAAATAGCCTACATATTAATTACGTAAATTATATTATAGGTCTGTCACGTTGTTCATCCTGCACGTCATTGTTGACAGTGTATTTTGATTCTTTGCCTTATATGGCAATATACGACTTCAATTTATCGTAGGTCTATGTAGCGTCAATTACTGCAGGATGGACTTCATTAAACAAAACAAAAAATTCAGGAGCATTTGGAATTGAAGACACCGTCGGTACAGCAGTTTTAATTAACGAGTTTTTATAGGAATTCATAAACTGTCTGTTTTCGGCGTGTGTCAAGCATAGACGGTAATTTCCACTCAAATATTTTACATATTTTGTTACTAGGTTTTCTTGTCGACCATTAATGACCTATTTTATACACCAGAAATCATTACAACAGAATAAAATATAAAAATATTACATTAAAGTAACTTGAAACATAACCACACCAGAATCACGAGTAATCCAGTAGACCTACAATAAGTATTACTTATTTTCGTTCTTACCTTTCTGGATGTTTCAAGAAAGTGAAGAAATGCAATTCAGGATTTTGTCTTTTATTATTACTGAAATTTACAGCAGAATAATAAGGTCCTTTCGAATATAGCGTGTTCTAATAAATACAACACTCCTATTTATTTACATACTTCCCGGAGTAGTTTCTGTAGTCTTACTGTATGGCCGCTACGATCGCTAGTAAATGCGCGCGCATGCTCGGCTGGCAGAAAAACGGGCTGAGTTTCTGTACTGTATTAATACTTATACTGTGGTACAGTGCGGTCGTGTTTTTGTGTCGCTCCTTGTTGTGATCTAATCATTATCTTTCAGTATGGTAAGAAAACAGGAGAAATATAGATCTAGAGTTTTATCTTCATTAAGTAGGAAACCATTTGCCCTGAACCAGTTGGTAGTTTCTATCATTGTATTGTCAGTGAGAGCTTTGAGAGTACTAAGATCATTACTAACATTTATGAAAGTTGTGTCATCAGCATATAACACAAAATGAGTATCGACAGCTGCTGGAAGGTCATTAATCATAATAAGAAATAAGAACGGTCCCAGGACAGAACCTTGGGGAACTCCTTTTTTAACTATAGCAACTTAAGATTTAATTTTATTTACTGTAACAATTTGCTGACGATTCAATAGGTATGACCTCAATAAATTTAAACTATTATTTCTTATACCATAGTAATCCAATTTACTTAGTAATACATCATGATCCACATAGTCAAAGGCCTTGCTTAGGTCACAGAATGTGGCCTGGGCAATACCTTTGTCTTCAAAGACTTTATAAATACATCTCACTAGATCATCAATGGCATCAATGGTCGATCTGCTTTTCCTGAAGCCATATTGATATTTACTTAGCATGTTGTTGTTATCAAAATACCTTGATAAGTGATAGCAAATGGCATAGTCAAAGATCTTGGCAAAAACTGGGATAATAGAAATCGGTTTGTAACTCGAAGGGGAATCTTGATCGCCTTTTTTGTAAACCGGAGCAACCCTAGATATTTTAAGCTCCTGGGGAAAGAATCCTTCAATTATACATTTATTTATACAATAGGTCAAAGGGTGGACAATGCTATGAATTAGCTCTTTAACCAAGTTACAGGATATGTCATATATATCAACACAGTCAGATGGCTTACATTTTTTTACTATGTTTATAATTAAGTCTGGAGTTACTTCAGTAAATCTAAAACACTGTTGTGGGTGAATGACAGGCACCGCTTGGAATTCATTAAGTAAATCAGTAGCATTGATTGATGGTCTAACAATAGAGTTACTGATTCCAATAACAGAGTTTAAGAAATAGTCATTAAAATCATCAGGACTAATTGTCAAAATTACCTGTTACCCTGGGTTTGGAAAGTGTGTTTATTATGCTGCTTTACAACTATTATGCTGCTTTACAACTATTGCTTGATGTTTTGATGATTTTTTAATTATAAAACTTTTGGCTTCCTGGATTGCCGCTTTATACGTATTCCTAATATTAACAAAGGCCAGTTTAGAAGTATCAGTCCCAAGACTCTTGTGTACACTCAACAATGACAAGACATTCTTTCTCATAATTGCCAGCTGTGGAGTGTAGGGCCTACCATTGATTATTTGATTTTTTGCCCATTCTTTTAAACTTAGTACAATTAACTTTACATTTTCTTATTGGAACACAATAATCAAAGAGATGCATAAAAGTATTGAAAAATCTATTAAATGTAGTTGCTACCTAAGTGAGCAGGTCTATAGAGATGAATATGCCATTCAAAGGAGGCTAAGGATTCTTTCAGATTGGATATTTTAACTTTGTTCAATGGTCTAGTAATCACTATCTTTGAGTCATTATTACTATTGATATTTGATCTGATTTAAGAAAATTGACTTATGGTCTGATAAAGTAAAATCTTTTACAAAGGTGGTAACATGTTCAGAATAGAAATTTATGAAGATATTGTCTAAGCATGCTAAGCCTCTGGTAGGTATAGAATAATTGGTGTATTTCATATTATACTGTCTTAACATATTAATGAGTTCCTAATCACTATTCTTATCTGTTGTCACATCAAATTCAAAATTTATATCACCACCAATCAATAATTTGTATATTTTATATATATAGGATTACTAAGAAAATGTAGTAGATCTTCTAGCTTTTCTGAGAATATATTACAATTACCCATAGGAGATCCATATAGAGACACTACTATTACTTTAGTGTTATTAATAACCATGCCTGTTGCTTCAAAATGTTGCTCTATACATAAAAATGTTAAATCTAATCAAGTATGTAGGCCTAGGCCTAATAGGTTCAATGAATCACTAACATAAATTGCAACTCCCCCTCTGATATGTTGTTTCCTACAGTAGCTATTGAGCAGACTATAATCTTCTATGTAGGCACAGGATAATGCAAGTTCGTTATACCAATGCTCACTCAGACAGATTACATCACAGTTATTTTCAGAAGCAAAATGACTCAAATCTAGTTCTTTATATGTGATGTCTCCCCTTTGTTCTGGAATTTCTTGTACTGAATCCAGATGAGAATCTGACGGCCACCAATTACTGTCCTGACCTAACCACTCAGGTCCATTCCACCAAAGCAATGATGTTTGCAATGTCCGTGGCAATGTTACCCTTGAAACTAAATCTGCTGGATTATGTTCTGTCGGTAGGGCCTACATACCACATGCTTTGAAATTTGTATGATTGTATCATTGATACACGATTAGCTGCAAATGTTTGACAATAATGTGGAGAGCGTGAAATCCAAGAGAGTACTATTTTGGAATCACACCAGAATGTAACATTACATTCTTCAATCTGCATAGCTGCTAAAACCTTTGTAGTTAATTTAACAGCTAACACTGCAGCACATAATTCTAATCATGGTAAATTAACTGTTTACTAGGTGCAATCTTATCCTTAGAAATAAATAATCTCACAACACACTGATTGTCAGTTTTTTTATCTTAAATAAATGCAATACCATAGGCTTGAGAAGAGGCATCAGAAAATACATCCATTTCTATGTTAGTAGGCTTATTATTATTTGTGAATAATACTTTGCGTGGGATGTGTATTTGTGATAAATATAATAATTCTGCTTAAAATTTGTCCCACTTGCTAGCTATAGACCCAGTAATATCCTCATCCCAGCCTAATTTATCAAGCCACAATTGCAGCATAATAATTTTAGCATATGTGATGAAAGGAGAAATCAGTTGTAATAAATAACAAATCTGAGAAATCTTTGAAAGGATGTTTCTCTTTGTTGGTTTCTTGTCTTGAAGATTTAAACAGAACTTTAACTGGTCTGATTCTGGATGCCAACCTATTCCTAAAGTTTGAAGTAGGCCTACATCATTCTTGCCAGGTTGAAATATGTTTTGAGAAGCGTGTTCTTCTACAGGGATTTGTTCCATTGCCTTTTGTGAATTGGAACACCATTTGTGCATATGAAATCTCTCAGAATGAAGTAACTGTTGAACTTGACCTTGCAAACTAATAAGTTCATCTTCAGTATTTCCTGTTAAGATGACATCGTCTGCATTATGTAGGTTAGCCTTTGCAGCTAAAGGAAATTAATCTTTTCTATCTTCGCATAACTGAACCAATGTTCTGGTAGCAAGAAATGGAGAGTTAACTAAACCGTAAGTAACAGTTTTGAGGTTATATGTTTGTATAGGTTCTTCAGGAGAAAATCTCCATAAGATTTTCTGTAAATGTTGCTGATCTGAAGTAACATACACACATCGATACATTTTTTCCACATCACCTGTTAGGGGTCTGTCCATGAGAAGAGGTCCACATTCTCCAAAAATTGAAAGTAATAATACAGTGTTGATTGGTACACCAAAAGAAAGCTATAATACACTATTTTTGATAACTCAATTTTAAAATATGTTATTTTGGGTATTTCTCCATGTTTTTGAAGCCCAAAATTACATTTGAATTTTGCAGCAAGTACTTGACAAAATTTGTATACTAAAAAAAATTATATTTTAATTAAACTACCAAGACCTGGGACAAAAACATTTGCTGAATGTTTCTCTGTGTTTTTAAGGTATGTTTAATAACATTTATTTCAGCATAAGATTTTTCAAAATGCAGAAAACCCCACTTTGAAAAATGACAAGTATTTGCTGTCCTGATACTAACAGAAAATACAAAAAAGTTGTGTTATAATGTTTTCACTGAGGCTATGTGTACAAGATGCTAGGAACTGCTAGTTTATGACCCAGGTAATAGTAGCAGTAGACACATTTAAAAAAAAATCATCTAGAATTTTTTTTATAATGTTTTGTATTATGTCCTGATACTAACGACTTCTGGAGAGAAACTCTAAAGTGCACACTGTTGGACTGCTTTTGTGTGCATATTTTCAATATATTCATATAATTTCAAGAGAGGAAACTGTAGGCACATATCTGTCAACAAACAGATATACTTCTGAATATATTTACAAGCCAAAAATATTTTTATTTCCTTGAAATTATAAGCTGTACGTATGCTTTTTTCAACATGGGCAAAACAAATTGTGAAAGGCAGAAGTTATTTATGGAAAGTCACAAGACTGATGAAAAATTTAAATTGAAGAGAAAGAACATAATAAAGAATTATACAGAGTGAAAAAACTGAAAAAGAAATAACAGCACTAGAAGCAACATTAAGGAAAGGAGGCAGAAAGAAAAAGACTAAGCCGTGCTTCTAAAAAGCAAGTAGATAAAGCTTTCACCATCTGCTGTTGGTAAAGCCTATAAAATAACTGAAAGAGCAATGCCATGAAGTTCTAGAAAAAGTGGCATATATATATATAAACTTGCTTAAAATTTTAGAATAGCCTACCGCTCAATAAAAGTCAAAATATGACTTTGATACAATTTCATATAAATCTATTCTCACTGTGATAGAAGGAGTTCCTGTCTTAGCTTCATATTCAAGACAAGCAGTGTGCTCCTTTCCTGAATAACAGTACAATTGCATTGTAAACATGTATTCTGTAACTTCGTAACGTTGGCCTCAATGTAATTTAATACAACTTATGTTCTATTTAAAAAAATTAATATTATATAATAATAAAATCAGGTAAACTAATATGACAAAGTGCCAGTATGTTAATGTTGAATCAATTATAATTGCAATTATGATATGCAGAAAATAAGTTATTCTAATCAGATTAAAATCGACCAGCGTCAGTAGAACTACAGATTTGTGATACCTTGACAATCGCGCACTCACATAAAAAAAAATATATATATATCCATGTCAAATTGACCGGTTCCGGGATTCGATCCGGGGACCTCCAGAATACGAGTCCAATGTGTTACCATTTGGCCAACTCAGTCAGTTTGACCGTGTTGTTTGATAAGCGTATGTGAAGGAATAGTGTTAACTGTAAAATTATACCATTAGACAAGAATTAAAAAACATGTGACCTTTAATTAGTTGTTACTCTGGTACCGGTCAACCGATTAGGTCCAAAATTAATAGGCTTCTTGCCATGGACGTTATAAATGCTTATACCAAGTTTCATGAAAATCCGATAAAGCACATTTGAGTTATGGGGCTTTTGTTATATAATACCATAACAATACACTAAATTGGGCATTATTTCGGTACCGACCAACCGATTTGGTCCAATATCAACAGACGTCTTCCCATGGACATTATAAATGTGTATACCAAGTTTCATGAAAATCCGATAAAGCGGATTTGAGTTATGGCGCTTTTAAATAAAAACACTAAATTGGGTTTGACGCCGGTACCGGTGAACTGATTTCGTTCAATATCAATAGGGTTCTTCCCATGGACATTATAAATGCATATACCAAGTTTCATGAAAATCCGATAAAGCGTATTTGAACTATGGTGCGTACAGACACATGGACAGACAGACAGAGATCAGACAGACGGACAGACATTTTTCCGTCCCCCACACACAATCTCATAAAGTACCATACTGGCACTTAATAATGACATTAGTTACAATTATAATTTGACTGTAATATGTTCATCCATTTGAAAGACATTTTGTCCTGATACTAACTGTCCGGATACTAACGCACATGCAGTTACAATTACTAGTATTACAAAGTATTAAAATTAAAAATGCATAAAACAAAATATACCAACTGAGCCTTGAATAGTGTATGATTCAACTGCTTTAAGCAAAATTTGAATACATGCAGTAAATTAGGAGGAACTTTTACAATAATTCATTCAAATTTTTTAACCTTATTTCCTCGTCCGTATACTAACAAAACAAAAATGAACAATAAACAGTATATTTTTGACATCAATCCCAAGTAAGATACTGGGAATAGAAACTAAGAGTGGTGTTCAAGATGTATACAGCAAAATTGTTTTCTGTAAGCCAAATATCACACTGTACTTCAAATTATGAAGTTTAAATTTCAACCAAAGTGTCCTGATACTAACAATGGACAGTCCCTTAGACAATACTTGGGAAGTCTAAATCTTATCATAATACCAAATAACTCTGCTTGAACTGTAGATCCATTAATTAATATTTGATTAAGAGAAATTCCACTGGTCATGGAAACCACCATTAACGGCCGTGGGTGTCAGCATGCTGACCACATGCCCCCAGTCCTGCCATCTGCCTATAGGTAGATGACGCAACGGTCGGGTGGTAGGCCTTGTCCCTTCTGGGATGTCGCGCCATGGAATTCAAGAGAAATTCCTGATGATAATTTCGCACTCCCATCGAATACAACTCTGAGCTTGGTAGAAGTACTAGATGGCTTTATAACACAATGATGTGGTAAATAGAATTTCTGAAATTCCTTTAGATGTTCATCCGAAGGTGATAATTCCATATGACCTAACCTCAAATAGCCTACTCTTCCATAAATTGACAATAATGCATGTTTCAATTCTGAATTTTTATTTAACTTCTTCTCTAAAGAATGGAATTTTTAAAAGCTTGGAATCAGATAACAGTTCTACAAATTCATTTTGTGGCAAGTCCTTTCTCATTTCGAGAAATTGTGTCTTTATAATGTGATTCTGCATATTCCTGTTCTTGTGTAAGAAATATTTTGTCAGACAATTCTTTGACATTCCAAAACTGTTGTTTTTGTTGTGAAAGTATTTCTGTTTTGATAAAATGACACTGTTGTGTTTGCCGCATGGTTTCTACTGGAAACACTCCAGTAATGATTACCGGTATCCTAACTTAGTATCTCGTAGAGTGATGTTAGGAGAAAGTTGAATTGATTTGTTTAGAAGCCATTTCCTAAATAATTCTGCTCCTATGAGAATGTCTATCTGTGATGACTCATAAGTTTCATCAGCTAGTTTGACATTTGAAGGAATATCTACTGCTGATATTAGTTCCATTGGAGGAATATTTTCTGCAATTGATTACACTATGAAGCAATCTATACTCCATTTAGTATAAGTCTGATGACAGCTAGTAAATTTGATATTCACTGTGTGAAATGATTAAGTAACATTTTTGATTTATGCTTGTTACTTGTATATTTGAAAGGTACCATTAAGCTTTATGCCGATGACACTGCTATTGTTACGAATAAGGATAAAGTTAAAGTTCAGACACACTATTCTTTTTTATTTCTAACCACAAGACAATATATCTCAGCCAACTCGTCGGCCATTACAACACATACAGCACAGAACTGACTGCAAAAAACCAAACTGGTAGGCCTGGGGCACGTTTTTAAAGTCATCGATTGATTCCACCGGTGCCATCGGTCTTTCACCAGGGCGTTTGTAAAGTCAACGGACAATCCACCGGGAAAGCATCAGGCCGTTCATAAACTCACCGGTGAAAGTCCGGTGGAAGTCACCGATTGCAACCAGACTCACCGAACTTAAAGTACGATGCTTCTTAGATGACAAACATGGCGGAGCAGCGAAGCAGACGACACTTGCCACTAGCATTAATACATTGAGTTTATTTTCGTGCGAAAGCTAACGAACTGCTCTTCATCAGAGTTTGAGTCCTCCGAAAATGAAAGTGATGAGTTGATTTTGTTTGAAGACGAGAAAAGAAAGAAAAAATACTCTACATAAGAAATCTATTAATTCCAAATATCTCGAATAATAAGCTTTCATGGGACCAACAAATAAACAAATGCTACTGCTAAGCTGTCTCGAGTTATTTATTTTTCTACTCCTTAAGCTAAAAGCCTCAGTTAGTCAAGATATGTTAATAACAGCGTATTTTTCATCCACATATCCTATATGGCATCCGGTTATGGGGCAGTACCGGTAGTTCAGGGTCAATAAAGGTGTTCCTATGTCAGAAAAAAATCATAAGTATTTTAGCAGGAGTAAAACATCAAGATAGTTGTGTAGGTCTACCTGATATTTCGTTAATTAAAAACAAACACAGTTCCTAGTCTTTATATAAATTTAGTACACGTGAAAGAAAACCTACAACAATTCACACAACGCTTTTGTATACACGAACACAGAACTAGAAACAATTTGAAATTAGATTTGCCGTCATTCAGATTAAATAAATGTGTTGACAGTCATTTATATAAGCAATATATATTTTATAATAATTTGCCCTTTCTGCTGTTGAAGTGCCTACTAAAAAATTTAAGAAAGTCCTAAAAAGCTGGCTCATATCAAAAGCATTTTATACTGTAATGTAAATGATTTCCTAAACATGGAATGGACATACAATTTTAATTAGGCCAGATTAATATTTATAAGTATATGGTATTTTAATTGATCACATATTATAATATAATTTATTGTTTAATTTACTTTTAGTTTTAAGGGTCTTTGATGCAATTGTAAATAGTTAAGTAGGCCTATCATCTTAAAACTTATTTTATTTCTTTTGTGTAACATTTAAGTTGTATGTATCCTTTTTCCCCCTGATTGAATGGAAGATAAGGCCTTAACTCTGCCAGGTAGAATAAAACATTATTGTAAACTGACAGCACAGGCTATCCATAATGAGGTCAGGTACCGCATTTAGCTATGCAATATTTTATGGATTTTAATATGCTCAAAATATTATTTATGAGAATGGTAGCACTCAGTTATTAGTTCCCTGCCCATCATATATTATTATTTCCATTTCTAGCAAATCCATGATGAAATAATTAATATACATTTCGAATATTCCCGCTGGAATCCATCAACCCGTTCGTAAATTCAACGGCTCATCAGATGAAAAAAATGGCGGATGACGTTCATCGTACATTCACCGGACTTTCACCGCACTTTTCCACCGGTGGATTTACTGGTGACTTTAAAAACGTGCCCCTGCCAACTGGTAACAAAAAATATGAAATGCAAGGCCCACTAGATCCTTCAACATACTCCCACCTTGCAATTTTCAATTGAAACACAAATTGCAACATTACATTAACAGTGCATAAATTAATACATCAATCACAAGTCTAAGCGTTCTGGTATTTACACTTTTCTGCCTGATCTAGTTGTTTTCACTTCCCCTGCATTGAATGTGTCCGATATCATATCGGGTACAGTTTCAGCCCCTTTCAAATCCTTATAATCATTGGAAGAGATTTCTAAAGGATATAGTCTTTGAAGTGGTCTCACTCTCTCCCCTACAGCAGTCTTCAACCTGGCTACTCTTGATACCCCATCTGCTCCTGGATATAAATCCAAGATGATACCTAACGGCCAGTTGATTCGCTTTGAAGAGTCGTCTCCTACCAGAACAACATCCCCCATACTAACAGTTCGCTCCTTCCTTTGACCATAGTGTACCAGTAAAGCCAGATATTCAGTTCTAAACCTGCTTCTCAGATCTTGTCTTAACTTCTGTAAATATTTCCATCTCTGTTGTAAAGCTGAACTATCTATGGCATCCAAATCAGGAGTCTCGTTACAGGAAAGTGTTTGTAGAAAACTCGCTGGAGTCAATGGGATTAACTCTTCCGTATCCTCCATCACATAGGTGAGTGGCCGAGCGTTTATGACGGCTTCACAATCACATAGCACTGTGTATAGTTCCTCATATTGCAGACAAGCTTGTCCAAGATTTCGACGCATGAGCTCCTTCACCATTCTCACTAGTCTCTCCCACCATCCGCCCCACCATGAAGCAGTAGGTGGATTAAACTTCCACAAGATACGTTTTACAGCTGCAACGTCCACAATCTCTTTCCAATCCAACTCATGCAGTGCTCTATTGGTACCAACAAAGTTTGTGCCATTGTCTGACCAAATAGTGGAGGGTCTTCCTCGTCGAGCTACAAACCTTCTCAGAGCTTGTATAAATGAGGCTGTAGACAAGGATTGGACTAATTCCAGATGCACAGCACGGTACACAGCACAAGTAAACAGGACAATCCATGCCTTTTCTCCAGATTTCAAGAACAATGGTCCTGCATAATCTACTCCGGTAATTTCGTAAGGCTTTGAAAGTCCAACTCTATCCTTAGGTAATGCAGCAAAAGGTACCTGTACTGATGTAGCTCGATGTCTCTTACAAACAGTACACTTATTAATCACTTGTTTCACTGCTTTTCTTGCACCCACAATCCAATAAGTTTCTCTAAGCACAGCAAGTAATGTTTGTAAACCAGCATGCATATTGAGCCGATGCTGTTCCATTATCAATCTTGTAGTAACTACATGCTTGCCTGAGAGTACCACTGGCGTCTTAAAGGACTGGACTTCCTCACTCAAGTTGAGTTTAGTTTTCACTCTCATTAGTCCCCTTTCATCTTTCAGTAACTGCATATTCTTAGTGAGCTTACTTCCGTCTGTGAAACATTCTGACTGTACCATTCTTAGTAATACAATTTCGGCTTCTTGGACTTCTTCGAAAGTCAATTCTCTCTTTTTCTTATTCACCTGAAGAAGGTTGTGATAAAATCTCAAGATCCAACCAATCATTCGTACCATCTTGGTATATTGCGAAAAATACAGTAACCGATTAACAAAGTTCTCTTCTACTGCAGTAGTGACTGTAGCCACAACAATTCCCTTTCTCTTTTCATTATTAACTTCTTCTTCTGAAGCAATCGATTCTTCTCGATGCCAATCCTTTACTCTGCCTTTGAGCCATTCTGGTCCCTGCCACCAACGACCCTCGAACAGTGTTTTTGGAGTGCACCCTCTGGATGGCAAATCAGCAGGATTCCGCTCGCCTGGTACATGGTGCCAGTCTTCAGGGTCACTGTAGCAGCATATTTCTTTACACCTATTACCCACAAAGGTGCTCCAGTTTTCATTTATTTTAATCCATGCCAATACAACAGCAGAGTCGGTCCAATAATTCATTTTCAAATCTTTTATTTTCAATGCCCGTTTTATCTGGATGCTCATTCGTGTTCCTATGACTGCAGCCAGAAGTTCTAAACGAGGAATCGTCACAGTCTTTATAGGTGCGAGCCTAGTTTTGGCTTGGACCAATTTTACTGTCACTTCTGTATCTGTTTCCGTTCTTAAGAAAGCACACGTTGCATAAGCATGTTTGCTCGCATCACAAAATATGTGCAACTGTATGTCACCTGCCACCCAAGCATCTGGTAATATTGCTCTGGGAATATCACACTGCTTTAACCAATGTATTTGCTTAACCCATGCTATGAATCGTCCAGCCAAGTGGGCTGGTAGTTCCTCATCCCATCTGTATTTTTCCTTCCATATTTCTTGCAATAACAGTTTTGGGACTAGTGTC
This sequence comes from Ectobius pallidus, assembly GCA_964059195.1. Classification (NCBI taxonomy): domain Eukaryota; kingdom Metazoa; phylum Arthropoda; class Insecta; order Blattodea; family Ectobiidae; genus Ectobius; species Ectobius pallidus. The sequence goes on from CAXKWD010000004.1 coordinate 150,170,781, forward strand.
GTCGGGCATGTGTAACCAATGGGATCGAATATTCTCTGTGCAACTGACAGCAGATTCCTCTTTGTAATCGGTTGTGCCATCATCGATATCACATCAAATTCACAAGAAAGCTGATCTAGTTCAGGATTCCAGATCAATCCTAATACATGTACACATTCCTGTACCGATGACTCTTCTGTGAAGCAGTTAACAGGTCCACTGACCCATCCTCGCAATTTGAAACTTCCAGAAGTCATCAGCTTATCGGCTTCTTCCACAAACTTATTTAACTCCTCTTCATTCGCAACACTAGTGACACAGTTGTCTACATAAAATGACTCTTGTAATTTCAATGCTGTTGAGTTCAACTCATCAGGAGCTCCATCTAAATGGTGTGATATAGTTGCTCCGAGCAGAAAGGGACTTGATGAAACACCGAACACCACTCTGCAGTGTCTGTATTCAATGAGTTTCTCTTGTTCCCACAAAAGAAATCTCAAGAAATTCCTGTCAGTTTCGTTCAGACTGATCTGTAAAAATGCTTTCTCTATGTCTGCTATTACGCCTATCTTGTTTTTTCTAAACTGTATTAGGATTTGTGGGATCTTCTCTATTAGGTTAGGACCCTTCTCCAAACAGCTGTTCAATGAGTTGCCCGCCTTATCTTTAGCCGAAGCATCAAATACAGGTCGAATTTTTGTAGTCATACTGGATTCTTTAATTACCGCTCTATGGGGTAGGTAGTAATCTCCCTCTTCTTCATTGTAGCATGTAACCTTTTCTATTATACCATCCTTTAACCAACTACATAGTATGTTGTCATAATCTTCATACTTGTTCATATCCTTCAGTTTCTTGGTGGTAGCGACTACTCTCATCTTAGCCATCTCCTTGTTAGAACTCAGCGGTGGATGACCTTCTTTGAATGGCAAACGCACCTCGTATCTCCCATCTTCTCTAACCTTAACAGTTTGTTTGAAACATTGCAAAGTCTCCATTTCAAGGTTCTCTTTTGTTTTCACTTCAATGGGATCTGTGATGCCTATTGTATCCAGTTGCCATAAATCCGGCATACCCAAACTATTTAAACAGCTGACAGCACCTACTCTATTAAAACTGTCCTTCACTTTTCTCTGCCCCATTACAGTCCACCCAAGCTTAGTCTCGAAAGCAGACATGTTCTCATCCAACTCTACAATCTTTCCTGTAAACAATCTGGCCAGTACATCCGCTCCCAGTAGAATCTTCACTTCTGGTACATCATGGCCTACATCAGACAGGATTATATTGTTTTCTTTCAGTAAGGGGTAGTATTCTTGTATTTCTAGCCGTGGCACATATGTACATATTTTGTCTTTGTCCAACACAGGAATGATACATTTAAACTGGTCATCCAGGCTATGTAATGTGATGTTGTAAACACCGTGAACTTCTTGTTCAGTGTTCACTCCTCCGAAAAGATAGTGTCTCACCTTTTCATCATCTATTTTCTTCAGACCTAGTTTCTGCACGCCATCCTTGGTTATGTATGATCTCTGTGATCCTGAGTCCAGAAGAACTCTTGCTAACCACTTAGTCTTAACCCCTTCGATTTTCACCATCAGTGTCTGTAGTAAGGTCTGATGTTGTTGATGGGATAACAAAGTTTGTGTTCTTCCCACTTTGTCTTCTTCGTTAACATGTTCTTTAGACTGCAACTTAGGACACATGACGGCATGATGTCGCTTGTAACACAACAAACACTTGATGTTGCCTCTGCACACCTTCGAGGTATGTCCCATCAACAGACAATTAAAACACGCACCCCTTTTCCTTAAAATGTCTAGTTTTTCACCACGACTCATTTCTTTTGCTTTAAAGCAATCTTGAGAGACATGAGAACTCTTATTGCACCAAATACAAGATTTTTCTGACTGCTTACTTTCTCCTGCATGCATGACTGCTGCTGTGGGTACCTTATGATTCACAAGGTCCTGAGGCTTCCCGTAACTAAAACTAGCACGGCTGATATGCAGTCGTTCTTCTCGTTCAACTTCTTGACGTAAAAATAGCAACAGTGCTTCTAAGCTATCACACTGAGTCCTCTCTTGCTGATTCTGTGATCTTCCCCATGCTTTTAGGGTTTCCTCTGGCAACGCAGACTCAACCAGTGGGTATAACATAGCTGCATATTTATTGGCCGTCACTCCTAATGTTTCTAAGGCTCTCAACTGAGTCTCAAGTTTGTCATATAGACCACGTAGGTTTACTTCAGGTGTCGCAGCTTTCTTCAAAACCAGTTGTAGCAACTCCCTGACATGAATGTTGATTAGAAGTTCATCACGAGCAAACCTTGTCTTCAGCTGTTCAATGGCTTTTGGATAGTTCTCTGCTGAAGGTGGATAACTTGCAATTAATTCTCTTGCCGATGAGCCTTCCTCTGTAGCTTGATACAAATACTGAAACTTGTCTTCTGGTTCTAGGCTAACATCTTCATGAATTCGTTTAAACTGTGCCCAAAATGCTATCCAATGTTTCACATTACCGTCAAATTTTTTAAGTTCTAACTTCGGTAACTTCAGGCTTCTTGAAGCACATCCACCTCTGAAACTACTCCGGTTGCTTGTTGTTGCCTCCATATCTTCCGTCAACTTTTCTTCAAAATGGCTTCTCAACACCAACCACTTTTCGCGGTAACTTTCCGTCTCGTCCAAATCTTTGGTTTCTTCTTCATCACTTAATTTAACCTCAGATTGGTGGTATTCTTCTTGTAGCAATTCGTCATTCTTGAAAAGTCTATCAGCTTTATCTTCTAATACCTTAAAGCACGCTACAAGATCCTGTCTTGTGGACTCATCATTTTTGAGCGTCGCTTCCAATGAGTTCGCCGCCCTCGTAAATAATCTTCTCATAGTAGATCTATCTTTCTTTAGCTTATCCATAGTCGTCCTGTCACGGTCGCCAAAATGTTACGAATAAGGATAAAGTTAAAGTTCAGACACACTATTCTTTTTTATTTCTAACCACAAGACAATATATCTCAGCCAACTCGTCGGCCATTACAACACATACAGCACAGAACTGACTGCAAAAAACCAAACTGGTAGGCCTGCCAACTGGTAACAAAAAATATGAAATGCAAGGCCCACTAGATCCTTCAACAGCTATATTGTATAAAAAAAACGGAAAGGGATGTAATAATAGCAATGCAACAGGATATTAACAAAATAATAGGCCTACTCTGGATGTATCTCAACAGGCTTTCAGTTAATGCAGAGAAAACAAAAGGCTTGCTCTTTCATTCTCACCTACACACTTCTAAATTACCCTACAATCTAACATTAGGATCAAATAAAGTCGAAATCGTTACTTCCTATAAATATGTAGGACTAGTACTGGACTCATGTCTTAGCTGGAACATGCATATTACCAACATTAGTAATAAGCTATTACCTATAATCTCAATTTTCCATAGACTGAAATATCTAAATCTATCTGACAACATATGCAAAAATTTATATCATGCCTTTATACACTCTAGGCTATCGTATATGAATGTCATCTGGTCCTCATGTAATGAAACACTTTCAAGGCGACTTGAAGTATTACAAAACAGATCACTACGAACCTTATTTAACCTTCCATTCCAGTATAACCGTCACTCAATGTATTTGTCACTAAAAATTTTACCTCTACACTTAGATATAGACAACGCTTGTCTAATACTTATCTTCTTCTTCTTCTTCTTCTTCTTCTTCTGCTTTTACGGCCTCATTGGACCACTTCAGTCAATCATTTCTCAGTCTTCCTTTCCTATTTGCCCAGTAGTTTTTCATGCGTTCCGATCTTCTCTGTCGCTCTTCATCTGTAAATATCCTCTTTATTGTCTGGCGTCTGTCTATTTTTGGCTTAAATCTTATTTTAATATTTTTAGTTTCCTTGAATTTCCTGTTTTGTTTTTCAAGTCATCCAAAGTTATTTCTAATTCTGTCATATCCTCTCTAATTTCTGTAATCCATCCTACTTGTTGCTTCATATTCCAGAGTTTCTCTATAATTTTTCTTGTCAGTCGAGTTTCTGGTGTCCTCATAAGGTGACCAAAAAAAGAGACCCTTTTCTTCCGTATAGTATCTGTGATAGGTTCTAGTTCTCTGTACACCATTTCATTTGGTATTATCCGCCACTGTCCATCTTTTTGGTATTTTTTATTTATGAATGTTCTAGCTATTCTTCTCTCTACTTTCAGGATTTTGTCTATTCTATTTTTCTGTGTGATTTTAAAAAGAGTTTTGCTTCCATATGTCACCTCTGGTTGAACCACCGTCTTGTAATGTTTTAATTTTGTTTGGATCGATATACATTTTTTATTGTATGTAGACCATGTTAATTTTTGAGCTTTTATCATTTTATTAGTCCTCGCTTGCCATGCAGGTTTCTTGTCCAAGTTATGTGTTATAATTTCTCCTAGGTATTTAAATTGCTCTACTAATTTTATTTTCTTGTTATTTATTGTTATGTTATTGGTTACTAGTGGGTCTGTTACCATTATCTCGGTTTTTCAAATGATATCTGAAGTCCTATTTTTTGTGATATATTTTGTAGGCTAGTTATTTGATTTCTGGCTTCATGAATGTTATTAGCTAGTAACGCTAAGTCGTCTGCGAATCCCAAGCAATTTAAGTTTATTCCATCCTTTTTTGTTCCAATTCGTATGTTTTTAGGATTTTCTTTGTACCATTCCCTCATCACATACTCTAGAGCGCAGTTGAAAAGTAATGGTGATAGACCATCTCCTTGTCTTAGCCCTGTTTTTATCATAAACGGTTCCGATGTTTCTCCTCAAAATTTTACTTTAGATTTGGTGTTCGTTAAAGTCAATTGTATCATTTTTATTAATTTGGGATGAAGTCCAAAATTCCTTAGTATCTTCAACATTGAAGACCTGTGAATACAATCGTAGGCTTTTTTGAAGTCTACAAAGGTTATAACTTGTTGTTTTTGTCTTCTTTTGTAGTACTCCATTACTAGTTTTAAGGTGATTATCTGTTCTGGGCAGCTTCTCCAAGGCCTAAATCCTCCTTGGTATTCTCCAATTTCCAGTTCAAGTTGATCTTTGCAGCGACTGTTGTAACGAAGTGAAAAGTTACCGAACAATGTCTATCGACTCGTTGGTTAGACCACGGGTTACCACAGTATATTAGTGAACACTTTATTTAATAAGAAGAAGTGACTTGTTACAGATAGCGCTGGAGTCGGCGCTTGCGCATATTTTAAAGAAAAAAAGTGGGGAGAGAGAGGTCGAAAAGACGTCTTGGAGTGGCCGTCGAGAGAGTTGGAAGTCAGCCACGAGAGGAGGTCCAGAGGCGAGGAACGTCAGGCAGAGTGGCCTGGTATAGAGTCGACCGTTAGAAGTTTGAACGGATTGAAGTCATCAGGATACTGGAAGTAAAGCGGATCGGCTATAGTCAGTCGTCATTATTAAGTCGACGCAAGTTGTGGGCTGTTGCAGCTGTGGAGTGGATTTATATCAACCTACAAAACTTTGTGGAGGCAGAGACTGTTGGTTTGGATCTTCGAGATCTGCATGGTCGTCATCCTACGGCGGAGGTTGGACGTCGCGTGGCCTGAAGGGTCACGAGCCACATATTACCTACCCAGAGAACGACGAATCGCCGTGGATATCATTACAACCGTGAGTGGAGGCGGTTGGAGATGCTTCATGGATCGCGTGTAGGGGACGTCAGGCATTGGGACGGTTACGTCTGTGGAATGCATGAGGCAGCGAGACAGCTATTACATCACACCACAGATAAGTACCTTGAACCATAAATTCTTTCCCCCGTGTGTACCGATTCAGTGTTGGAGTAAATAAACTGAGACAAAAAGACTCTAAATCGACATCCCGTTGAGGATTCGTCTTCTAAATGAGATTAGCGTCATTCCTAAACTATAGTACAACTAGTAATACGGAAGCTGTAATTATAGATCTAACATTTCGTTATCAGAAGCTCTGGATTTCTCTATGCATAAATTAATATAGATAGACTTTGTTATAGAATTAAAGATTATTATTTCTCTATGCATAAATTAAAACAGAAAGACTTTGTTGTAGAAAGGGAGATTATTATTAGTTGTCTAGGACTCAGATCAAGTAAGATATACAGGCTTTCTTCTAAGAAAAAAGGATTAGGTTAAAGCTAAGAAGTATTCTCATGGTAGAAGTTTTGAGATTACGCAGAAAGTGTGTAAGGGAAAAAGAAAGTAACGAGATAAAAAGAAAAGTAGGTCTACAGGAAATAATTTTTAGTATACATCTAGATTGGACGTTAAAGTACTTCTCTCAGTTACAGTTATTAGGAGTGTATGATCAAGAGGACTGAAGAGATAGAAGTAAATGTTGGACCGCAGAATTCCATAGTCAGTTGGAGAAGAAGACTGAACAAGACCGACTTTATTTCTTGTTTATATTGTAGTGTATATTTTTTTTTCTGAAGAGGTCTCTCAAACAAAGATACAAGTGTACTTAATATTCAATAAAATTTTGTTCACAGGTTTCTTGAAAAGCTTGACTATTTTACATGAGTATAAAGTGAAAAATCTTCCTAACTTTGACCCACACCTTCTTCGGCTGAAGCTGCCGGCACCTATGTGACATGTTTTGGAAGGTTAAAGTCAAGTTCATGGTTGAATACTTATAAGAGTGAGTGGCGCCTACTTAAATAAATGTTCTCACTCTATAAAATAAAATAAATCTGTCACATTCTTTGGAGCCCAACGTGATTGGGGCCTGGTATAGAAAGCTTTGTGAATCGTGGGTTCGAGCCCACCTTGCACATTGGGTGGTTGTTTGAAATATACAAAGTTTTGTGAATCGTGGGTTCGAGTCCCACATTGCACATTGGGTGGTTGCTTTTGAATATGAATAAAGTTTGAGAGACCAGTGTTAATGACGAAGGACGGACTGACTAAAGACTTGATAGGTGTGTGTCGAAGTATACTGACTCCTAAAAATTTTCGTCAGGTTAGTGCTAGTGATATAGAACATTTATAAATAAAAAGTAAAAACTTAAAATATTTCTTTATAATAATCATGGCTACATTTATAGATCCTATGGTACAGATAAAGTCTGCAGAATTAACGTCTGCTATACGTAAATTAAGGAAAGCTGATTTAGAGGCAGAGTTCCACATCAGGAACTAGAGATGAGTTAAGGCAGAGACTATTAGAATATGCAAGGAGAAATCCAGCGTCATTTCAAATAATTGTTACGGCTTTTCAATTAAGTGTAGAATTATTAGAGGAGGAATTGTTGGAAAAAAATGTTGAAGTCCCACAAGATTCGTATGGTGATTTGGTGTATGCGTGGATTACTTTAATGCGAAGAAAGGCCAGAATGTCGACTGAACCAGAAGAAATCTCTCCTACTACGCCTACTTTCACAGTAAATTTAGAATCGCCAAAGCCAAATATTCTAAACATAGTTCTCAGATGGAACATTAAATTCAAGCCTGGAGATAGTGTATATTTATTTTTAGAAAGGTTAGAGGACTTAAAACAAGCTTCTAAAGTAACAGATTAAGAGTTGTTAGGAGTGCTCCGAGAAATATTACAAGAATCAGCGCTATTGTGGTACAGGAACCGAACAGTAGATTGGGGAACGTGGAATACATTTCTTAAGGACTTTAAAGACTATTATTTACCCCTAGATGAGGAAGATGCCATTCGGGATAAAATCCGAAATCGTACGCAAGGTCCGCGTGAATCTATAACAGACTATACTAATGCAGTGCAAACTCTTATAAGGAGGCTGAATACCCCCATGAGCCCCCTCAAGTTTTGAAGATGCTTCTAAAGAATTTGAGGCCTGATGTTAAGTTATACATTAGACCTAAAGAAGTTAAATCAGTAAATGAACTAATTACTCACGTACGCCAGTATGAACAAATCTTAATAGATTCAGAAAAGTATGTACCCCCCACTTGCGCAAGTGAGATCTACAATAAAAGAAAGTGCGTACAAACCGCAAAATCAGATGAGTATTCCAAATTTAAATGTTATTTTGAATCAACCTCAGAAAGGAGAGGAATCCGTTAGGAGGAATGTAAGCGCAAACAAAGACTCTAATAAAAGACAAGTAGATAGGACTATAGATTCAGTGAATCGAAAATATAACCCTGTGCATTCAATACAAGCTAAAACGGTTCAGAAGGATGGAGCGCAATCCAAGACCTTCCCCAAGTCTCAACCGAGATTACAGTGTTGGAATTGTGATAAGTATGGACATAGAAAAAGTGAGTGTAGGGCTCCGGTAAGGATTATTTGTTATAATTGTCATCGTGTGGGTCACAAAATATCACAATGTAGGGTGCCTACTGTAAAGAGAGATAATTCTAATGAGTCCTTATGACAATCAACGAAAATGTTGACGGTTTTGAATATAAACCCAACAGAATTTAATACTACAGATAGATGTTTTGTGGAAGTAATGGTCGAGGTATAGCCTTGATTGATTCTGGAGCTGACAAGTCATATGTAGGAGAAATAGGTGATTTCATATGTAAGTTGTTAGAATTACCAGTAGAACAAACTGATACTCAAATGGTGCAATTAGCAGATAAGACTTATAGTCAAATAGTGGGAGAAAGCGAATTTTCTGTAAAATTGCAAAACAAAAACTTTAAATTACGGTGTAAAATTATGCCTAATTTAGCAGTTGATATGATTCTTGGACTTGATGCTTTGAAACAGTTGGGACTAGTAGTTGATTTGGACAGTGGAAGTTGGTATTTTAAAAGTGAGCCTACCAATGTATTTAAGTTTGTGAAAACAAAAGAAAGAGATGAGAAGGATCAGTTACATAATGTATTAACAGTACCTACTCCTCAAGAGCAGGTTAGGTTAGATATTTTCCTACAAACTCAGTTGAAACAGTTTCAAAAGTGTACAGGACGAACTAACTTAATTCAACATACTATTGATACTGGAGCAGCTAAACCAATTAAGCAAAGATATTACCCTGTTTCTCCAGTGTTAGAAAAAGTCATACATGATGAGATTGATAAAATGTTAAAAGAAGGTGTGATTGAGCCATCAAATTCTCCTTGGGCTTCCCCAGTAGTGTTAGTGAAAAAGCCAGATTCTTCGTGGAGGTTCTGTGTAGACTACAGAAAGGTCAATGAGGTCACAAAAAGAGATAGTTACCCCTTTCCATATATAGAACATGTATTACGCAAATTAAGACATGCTAGGCATATAAGTACTATACATTTGAAAAATACTTATTGGCAGGTTCCTCTGAAGGAATCCAGTAAGGAAAAAACTGCTTTTACAGTACCTGGCAGAGGTTTATATCAGTTTACGGTTATGCCATTTGGAGTTCATAACGCACCGGCGACCTTCCAGCGTTTAGTAGAAACAGTATTACGATCTGAGATAGGAGAGCAATGTTTTTGCTATTTGGATGGTATAGTTTTGGTGAGCCAGACGTTTGAGGATCATTTGAATCTGTTACAAAAAGTATTTGGTAAACTTGCAAAGGCAGATCTAAAAATAAACTACGAAAAATCAAAATTTTGCCGAGGTGAGTTAAAGTATTTGGGGCATATCATTAGTCCAGTAGGAATAGCAGTAGACCCTGAAAAAGTTGCTTGTATAGTAGAATATCCTGCACCTACTAAGATTAAGGAAGTACGTTCATTTTTGGGCTTAGCGTCTTGGTATCGTAGATTTATACCTTGTTTCTCAGAACTAGTGTAACCCCTAACAGAACTTCTGAAAAAGAACAAGAAATGGCAATGGACAGTAGAGTGCCAGGAAGCATTTCAGTTACTTAGACAAAATTAATTAATAGTCCAATTTTGACTTGCCCAGACTACAATAAACAATTAATTTTG